>JAEIFZ010000289.1:2470000-3070000 GCA_018904035.1 Zaprionus ornatus | reverse complement strand
TTCTCACGCAGGATCACTAGCCGAGTCGATCCTTGAATACTCTGTACAGATCACTGCATGTTCTCTAGACAGGTTGAGGCCTGACAGAAGAGGTCGCCTTGAAGCTGAAGATACGCAGGTAGACAAACAAAGAACCTAGTCATATGAGTTTATTTTATTATTTCATTGTATTAAAATAAATACCATCATTGTATTATTTTATAGAATACACGAACTGTTAGAGAAAATGGGCTAAGTCGTTTGTCTATGAGACTAAGACGTCTATACTGTCTTCAGATATATAATACATATATATATTCACAATTTTTAGGACTGAAGAGCACCATGTGCGCATGGTGCGGTAAGGATGCATTTGTTTTTTGTTTACTTCTTTAATCCGATATTATAGTATCTGCAGCAGATGGTGAAAATGATATGCACAACTAAGAGGAAAATATTTAAATATATAAACAGTTTTTCTATAAAAAAAGCTCTGATCAAATTTACCAAACATATAGGGATATAAATAAATAGGGACACTTATTGCTGTAAACCAGCTCCCGACTAGTCCGACGAAATATATAACACCATTAGTCTTGTAAGCCACCCAGAAATAAATAAACAAATGATAACACAAATTGACTAAAATAGATAATAGAACTCACTGTAAATATACCGTAAAAAATACAGATAGTGCAAATAACAGCCAAGATGCAGAGAACCATCATCGTGTAGTAAAATGAACATGCATGTGATTCTCTTATGCCATTAAATATCGGCACACCTACATTTGAAAGTTGAAAAAAATCTTCATACCCACAGAAACCATGAAAATAAGTGTAAATAGGTTATGCACAGCACACCAGCCAGCGAAAACTATTGCCTTAGTTCGGAGTGGGCAACAGGGCTCATCAAAACAGGCACAGTTATCTCCAGTACACAAAGCGGACATGACAACTTTTTGAGTTTTTTCAAATATGTATACTGATATAAAATTTTTCCGAATTCTGTGAGATGTTTCGAATTGAATATCGCAATAGAGAATGTAAAAACTTTTCATTTTCAGTTTGCTAGTAACATAGCGTTATGAAATATAAAGCGATGTAGTTATCGATTGTGGTAAACTTATTCTAATTTATTTTTAAATTGTGTGTGTGTGTATTTGTGTTGGTGCTTCTTAGTATTTGCGATCCAAACTCTTCTTCTTCTCTTCTTGCTCTTTCTTGCACTTTTTATACTCGGCCAACAGGGCCCGTTGGAGAGGGCGTCAGTGTCTGTCGGTGGGGGCATGAATTATTATAACGATCGTCACTGTCACAGGTAAGTGTAAGCGTGCTATCTATCCGCATGGCGGTCCCACTTTGGCAGCCAAATAAATGAGGCAGTGACGGTGGCGGACGATTTTGGGCGCAACCAGTTGCGTTAAGCCGTGATAGGCACATTTGCTGCCTTCGGGGCTAGGGCCAGAGTCAGAGCCAACGTGCTGGCCAAATGGGTAAATGTCAGTGCCCAAGTGTCAAATTGACAGCGCCTGTTGACCACCGCCTCCCCACACCCCCTGTTCCGCAAACTTTGAAACCAGGGAAGCCCTAAAAATGGCTCAAAAAGCTGGAAACGATCCTATGCCGTTCCCACCCATTTAAACTCTGCAGCAGCTCTGCTCCCCCTTCCACACCTGGAATTGGCCAACGAGCTGGAAGTGACTGAATTATTGGTAAACATAGCCAAATTTAACCACTTGTTAAACAAAATATTATTCAATAACAAAACAAAATGCGGCGCTTGCGCACTCGTTCTATCTCGCTCTCTGAGGAGTGCTGCGCTCGTGTTCCAGCCAGAAGTTTCTACAACGCATACACACATTTTCACACCAGCGACACCAGCGAGCAGGTGCAGGGCCCAACGAGAAAACAGTTCGACACGAGAGCTCTGCGAGTGCAGGCAGACGAAACGGAAAAGCAAAAGAAAGAAAAATTATTTCCCGAAACCCAAACCGAAATCCAATAGAAGTCGAACAAAATAATTATCAATTCGTGCTGTGAGTGTAGACACTAAAGGAAAAGCCAACCCACCTCTGCTCCTCAAATAAAGAACCACGTAAAGTCCCCTTTAAAAAGTGCCGTCTCGTAAACATATGTGCCAAGTCTGAGGCGAGTCGAGTCGAGTGGGAACTGTACAGAGACAATTCAAATATGCCTGAAATCGTCGAGCTTAACGTCGGCGGTGTCCACTACACCACGACACTGAGCACACTACTGCAGGACAAGGCGACGCTGTTTCACGAACTCTTTGCCGGCCCCGAGGGGCGTGATACTCTCGCCAAGGACAGCAAGGGACGCTACTTTCTGGACCGCGATGGGGTCCTCTTCCGCTACATATTGGACTTTCTGCGCGACAAGGCGCTGCATCTGCCTGAGGGATTTCGCGAGCGTCAGCGCCTGCACCGCGAGGCAGAGCACTTCAAACTGGCCGCCATGCTTGAAGCAATACGCAACGAGCGCGACACACGACCTCCAGGTTGCATTACCATTGGATATCGTGGCAGTTTCCAGTTCGGTAAGGATGGCCTCGCAGATGTGAAGTTTCGCAAGCTATCACGCATTCTCGTCTGTGGACGCGTTGCCCAGTGTCGCGAGGTCTTTGGAGATACGCTGAACGAGTCACGGGACCCTGATCACGGTGGGCCTGATCGCTACACCTCGCGGTTCTTCCTCAAGCACTGCTTTATCGAGCAGGCGTTTGACAATCTACACGACCAGGGATACCGCATGGCAGGCAGCTGTGGATCTGGCACCGCGGGTTCAGCGGCTGAGCCAAAACCAGGCGTAGATACCGAGGAGAATCGCTGGAATCACTACAATGAGTTTGTTTTCATAAGAGATTAAACACAAGGCGAGATATTCCGGAATACAATCTCCTTTCCCGGCCCACTCCTTGTTCCCTTCTTCTTTGGTTTGTGATAAGAACTAATGATGCTCCTCAACTAAACGAAGCGACATATCGTAGCTTATCGATTGTATTCGCTCATCAACGAGTCTCGAGATCTCGCCACGATTACAGCCCACCTCTGAATTCCAAATGGGAACATTTACAACGTACAATTTACCTAACAATCTCCCTCGAGAATCCGTTGATCCGTAGAAGACATTTCAAATGAATTCCCATCTCTGAAACACTGAGAACAGCGCAATAATTTTGACAGCACGACGGTATCCCGATCAAATATGTAGATTTATTTGAAAAACAAAAATGCAATTTGCGAAAATATTTAGAAATATAAATATTAGAAATACATTAAGAACATATATAAGTAGGACAGACCTAGAGAAGCAGCTCCAAGCTCTAAGCATTTCAAATCAAGCCACAAAGTACTATTTCAATACGGGTCACTTCTTGAACAAATATTTACCTACCTAATACTACTACTAATACATAAACGATAAACTACAAACAACAATCGATTGTTTTGCTTTGTGGAGAACTCCACAGTGAGTGAGAAAATTCAAGTATTACTAGCGAAAAAAATGAAAAATGAAGTTAAACGATAAATTACCAATAAAATGTCAAATAGTAATTGGACTTACAACTTTCGCATAGTACAAGATGAAGAAAAATATCCATATAAATAATATAGAGAAGAGAGCATAATAAAATAACAAAATAGTTACAAGGCCTGCGAAACATCTGTCACTTACGGGAAGCCCATGATTGTTTGCCGTAAACACAGCCAATAAAAAGAAGCAAACATACTACATTTAGTTTAGACACACCCAATACATACACACAACCGTGCACACAGGACACACCACATACAAACAATCAATATGAGGAACATATTTTCTGGATTCGGTTATTTTTCTACGCATTTTTCGCCATTCATTTTGCTGTCTGAACAAAAAGCGTGTCATCAAAATGTATCGCAAATGATGCTGTCAATGAGCATTTTCATCCTTAAAACAGCTCGGGTGATAAATTTGGCAACGAATAAAATATGTGGCAAGACTTTAAACGGGCCAGTGTTTCACAAAATTGAAAAATTGAATGGAACCCGGTGCAATATGCCAAATGGGTCACACTATAGATGATATAAAGATATGCAATTGATATAGTGATACCTAAAGCTTCATTTATTTTTCATTTTTCTTTTATATGTCACACTATTTGTGATTTAGTGATAGTGATATATTTTCTTATTTATTTTTTCCATATTTGCTTTACTTAAAGTGTTAAACTCAATTTTGACCCACTACTTGCCAAAAATTTTAACCTAACGAACTTCCATTAAAATTACATGAAAATTTGCTGAATTCTTTGAATTAAGATATATTGCGGACTATCAATCGATTGTCTTTCCACATAACGAATCAAACAACAACAACAAAAAGAAGAAAACAATGATGTGCATTCGGAAATTATTTGCTTAGCGTATTATGTTTTTGCGATTTTCCCATAAATATTTACGCGCATCCATGTATGTGCCGGTGTGAGTGTGTGTAAACAATGTTTAATGATAAAGGCAAACTTAGTGCCACAAACGAGATCTGACACGGAGATAGTTGTGTGTAAAAATACGCGTACAAATCACATACAGTATATGCGCACGTATATGTGTATGTATTTGTGTCTATGTAGTTTAGATAAAATTTTTCGAGAAAGGGTGAACTATTGGGCCCCGCTATAGTCGATGTGTATATGTAAACATAGCGCGTACTCGTATAGATATGAATATGCACTACATACATATATTACATAAATAAATAATGAATGAAAAAAATATATATATATTTAAACCAATTGTCGATATTGAAGTATCTATATATGTCTTAGAATTACAAATTCAATGTGAATTGCGACGAGGCGAGGCGTGCCAAGAGTGTGAGGCCCTATAAACGATATACGAGTAGAACGTACACTTAAAGAGATCTCGACACGAAATTTACCTTAAATTTACTTAGTTGAAATACTCAAAATAATCACGTGCAAAATACTCAAAATAATCACGTTGCAAAGCAAAGGAGAATCTATGTAAAAAATAAAGAAAGATAATGAAAAGAAAAAGAAAAATCCAAAATAATATACTACAATACAAATAAAATAATTATAAATCAAAAGTTTCAGTGTGATAATTATGGAAATGGCGGGGGATGTTTTTTTCGAAATGGCAGAACATCTTTTGACTGGGGTCATTAGGATGAACACGAGAAGACTGTAAAGAGCTCAGAGAACTCATTATTTTAGGGGATTGCCAAATTTGACGGGCCCTTCAGTCGCATTATTAGCTTCTAATTACATATTTATGGTAGTTTCATTTATTCATTGAATTGTCGTTAATTTACTGTGCTCCTATTCAGGCCCCTCCCATCCTTCCGAACCCTGGTATTCGGGACCTTCCGCAAAACTAACGGACTCGTGCGAAAATAAAACAATGCACAATGCATTAATAATGCATTAGACAATGCCTAAAATAGCAACAAATGGACGGCAGTCAAATGCCTCCAAACAACAGCAGCAACAATTTTGTGAAAACACAACCCCAAAAGGGGTGCCCCGATGAATGTTGGCAACCTTTACAGGAGCGAGAACAATTCAGAGTTTGTTTAAATTCAACAGTGGCAACAATCATTTGCTTACACACAGCGCAGAGCGGTGACTGGGAGAGCAAGAGGGGATGTTGGGTCAAAAACAAAGGACTCACTTCAAGTCGGCTTGCTCGCCCTCTACCTCATACACCTTGCCTCCTTCTCTCTCATTCACGATGATGGCGAGTACAAAAACGTTGAAATTAAACGAGAAAAAGGCAAATGCCTGCTATATGTGTGGGTCTGTGGATGAATGTGTGTGGGTGTGTGTGTGTGTTGGTGTATGTGTGTGCGTGTTGGTTGAAGTATGCTTCAAAGAAAGCCAAAACGAATGGGCTACAGAGTGGAAGTGCAGCTTCTGAAATCAGGCAAAACGAGAAGCAAAACGCTGGGTATAAAAGGCAAATGGGTGGGCATGACGAAGTGGGTGTGGCACCGTCGTCACCTGCATACCAAAACACACGAACCTGCGGCGTCTCACGTATCTTCCATTTTCCTTGCCTGTTTCGCTGCTTCGGCTCTGCTGTTTATTGACTATCAGACCGACAGCTAAGGTACACAATATGCAAAGCGCGGAGGGGCAACCGCTATAAAGCAGGCAAACGAATGAAGTACATAACCGGAGGGAGAAGACAAAAAAACAGTCAACGAACGAAACATTCCAGCGCACTACACGGTAAAATACCCTTCTACCAATTTTTAAACACACAAATAATTCACAACAACAAAAGAAATTTCTATGCTACTTTCCCTAATCTTAAATAATTTTTGCTTTTAGAGAATCTCGCAAAACTACAGATTTTCAGGGGTGGTCGGGATATTGGCAGTCAACTTTATTTTCATATAACTAACAGGAAGATTAATGTTCAATATGGAGTGTCTGTGTCTTTCAGTTTCAGAGATCTGCCAAACAGACAGCTAGAAGGATTTTGTGCTGACCTATAATATTTTTACATTGTGGAGTCTACCACGCCTCCATACCTAGTGAGTATACTCTTTTTGGCCATTTTCAATATTAGAATGGGTATACTAAAAAATCTATAGAGGTACGCATATAAATTACTGACATCTGGCGCCCTGACCGTGCCCACAAATTCCGAATGTCGGGATAAGGCCGGATGGGACAGGATGTCACCGGCAGAGTCAACGGCAACGTCAGCGTCACCTTCTGGCGGCATAAAAATGAAATGATGGCTTTTTGTCTTTTACGCTAAATTACCTTGATTTGATTTGGCCGAGACGCAGTTGATGAGTCCTCCTCGTGGGACTGTGCGACGCACATTTTGCCGTATTCTGCACGTACATATATTTCCCGTATATTCAGCACATCCACTCGATTTTCACCAGTGACTTAGGCCTGTCATCGTTGCGAACAGACAGAACGGGACAAAGGAGCTGCGTCAGTCACACTGTCACCTTCAATTAGTTGCGTTTTCTCTCTCTCTCTGTCGGGGACCCCGCTTAAGGCTGTGTCAGCCCAGTCAGGCAGTCAGGCTAATGTCGAGCACCAGGCCACATCAACAGCTGCTTTATTAATTCATAAATTCACAACTTTTGCCTAGGTCGAGACGAAACGTTTTAAATTTATGTCATTTAATTTGGCACCATATTTGGGGATGGGAATGGGAGTGAACCCTTAATGGGACACTTTTGTAAACCCTTTTTCGGAATATGCGCAAATACCGCATTAATTTACATCGGGTCTTCTTGTCAAGATGGGCACTTAATTACGTTAATACACCGTATACGGGCTGGGGCTCTTCAAAGCTGCAAGTCAAACGAGCGCGCGCATACTTTGAATATGCACTGTATGTATATTAAATACATAAGCATATTTCCCGGAAACGATGGGCCTTGCTCTCTGGGCCATTCATGTCGCCCCGCATTAAATGATATTACAAACTTTTTAATTAAAAAGCTAAAAGCGCGGTTTCTACATTTCTCGCCTCACACTGAAAGTGGCTGAATTGCGGCTAAATTTAGCTTGACATTAACACATGCTTGCCACAAATGACTGTAGGTGGTGATGGGGAAAATTTAAAATTACACTCTAATTACTAAACAAATTATAGAAATATATGTTTTCACATATTTAAAGTGTACCGAGAAGAGATTGTCGTCAATCAGAACACTAAATTTATTTCGAATATCGCCCAATTTGGACGATTTATTGAACAGGAAACCAACAAAAATATTTGGTTGCGACATAAACTACTGGCAAATTTTTGTAATCAGTTCAACAAAACCTAAATACGTTTGTAAATTTTAAATTGCAAAATCCTCATTTGTTTTTATATTCTTATATTTTTCATTGACATTACATAAAATGCAGTTACACTTATGAATTTAAGTTAATGTATCTATGTAAGTAACTTACCAACTCGGTCGACCTAAGCTAAATACGCTTCTGAATTCCGTTTACTCTCAAAGCTTTGCTGGTTTTTTAATAGATCAATGAAAAACATAGCAAAATCCTTAAAGGCTTGGACCACTACGTCACTGTGCTAGCAATGTCCCAAGCATACTGCTAACCACAGGGCTCGATTACTGCAGAGAAGACCAACAGATATAGATAACATACTCGTAAACCTAGTTGCTTATGAATTTCGTGGGGTCTTTTCTTCCCCATCTTCCCCGTTTAGAGCGCATTGAGCGGGTTGACTTTTGTTTTTCATTTGTCGGTCGGTCATTACTCGCTTTTTGTTTGGAAAAGACAAATGTAACCGCAACCGGAAACAAATCAAAGGAAAAACCCGCGCTAGGTTTACTAAAAAGCGTAGAGAAAGGCAGCTTAAAGGGACTTCTAAGCCGGGCACAGAGGGCAGTAAGAACAATAGATTAATTAACAGAAAAGATCTGAGCTACCTCTGTGAGTATGTTCGTGTGTCTAATCCCCCCGTTCGTGGTCGTGTGAAAGGTTAAGCTCTTTGTACTGATTCATTCGCATGCTTGAATTTACTTTTATTCTCTGAGTTTTAATAGCGTCAAAAACATTTGCTTTAATTTCACTGCCCCTACTCGGCTTCTCAGAGTGAGTGTGTGTGTGTGTATCTGCAAACAAATGTCGGGTAATAAATATATGTATGCACATAAGCATACTGCGTGTTAGGCATGCACTCACAGGCACACACTCATCGGTCAGACGATTGTTGTATGCATATTTTCTCTTTTACGAAGCAGGCATTCGCATCACTTACCATATACACGTACAGTCCGAAACCCTATTTACAACTCTAATTTGCCGTTAGTTTTAAAGACCTAAACGTGCGCAATACACCCCTATTACAACCACACACACTCGCACACAGAATGCCATCTGTTGTACATAGGACCCTGTGAAAGGAGTGTATGTTTGAGTGTATGTCAGCCATAAAATAGCTGTTGAGAGAAGTAATAGGGCGACAGAACTATTAAAGCCCTCGACACAATTCGGATAGTCGTACTAAAGTGCTCTTTCTTTCATCTTAAAGTTAAAAAAATTCTTCAGTGTTAATAATGCAACCCTCTTAATAGTAATGCAAACGAGCTTAGATATTTAATCGTCTATTACAACAAATGTTAATTAAAAACCTTTATAAATACATTAAACAATTAATAAAATAAAACAAAATAAAAAAAAGTTGCTTCCACGTATCAGACGATAATGCCTCCTGTGAGGGTTGAACTCACGGCCTTTGGTTTACGAGACCAACGCTCTACCACTGAGCTAAAGAGGCACGTTGAAGAGCGCCGCCAAATGACTCATTCAAATACGTGACGAAGAGGAGCCGATAAGCAACTGCTGCGATAGATCGTCTCTCTGCTATTTTTGGAGAAACACATGCGCAGTTGCTCAGCTACTATGTTGAATTGATTTTAACTTAATGCATCGTGTCTGATTATTAAGTGATATGTGTAAATCTACGTGTGTATACTGCTAAACATTATTAAAATTTGATACGCCAGTGTTTTTGTTGATGTTAAATTTTACGCTTGAGGTAATTCAAGGGTTAAGGGTTAGTTCTGATTTTATTTCGGATTTTCATAGTTTAATAATAAGATATATACATACGTATTGTATATATATGTATATGAAAGTGTACTTTATTGCGAAACTTTAATTAAATTTTATAGATTTGCACAAAAGAAATAACAATACCTTAATTAAATTTTATAAATTTGCACAAAAGAAATACCAATAGTTTAATTAAATTTTATAAATTTACACAAAAGAAGTTAAAAAATGTCAGCTCCCCTTCGACGCTGCCTCCTGTGAGGGTTGAACTCACGGCCTTTGGTTTACGAGACCAACGCTCTACCACTGAGCTAAAGAGGCACTGTATTGAGCGCCACCCAATATCGGATACAAAACAACTGAGTGAGCGGACTCTGAGAATGCAAAGAGAGCGAGCAAGATGTGAGCGTGCGCATTGCTGGAGATTGAAGCGAACGACGAGCTATAGTTTTGTATATACATGAATGTGTACACATAATATTTATGTGTATGTGCGCTTGATTGTGCGAATACAAACACAAATCCACTCACTTATTTATGTACATGCATCTGAAAAAATTTCAAAAAATATGTTAAGAATAGCTTATTTTAAAATCTGGCTGATTGACAAAAACGCATACAAAAAGAGAGATTATACAAAAGAATAATTTTTTATCTAATCAGTACAAGTAAGACTAAAAAAAATTACAAAAAATTTAAATTAGTTAATAAGCTCAAATAATTTAATTTAATTTTATTAATTTTAATTTAATTCATGTTGAAAATGATTTTTTAATGCACTTTTGGTGTCAAGAAATTCCTCAGCAATTCTTAGATTAAGCGGAAATGCTTTTGTGTCAGTTTCAAAAGAAAACACTCGGTGTCCATCAAATGCAGAGGAAACAAAGCAGCGGGACCAGGCGGGACCTGTCCAAATAGTCACCCATTGTCGACGTGAAACGAGAAAAGAAGAAGCCCATGTACATTTTTTTTTTTTCCCTAGAAAGCCTCTTCTCTCTATCCTTTTCTTTTTTTGTTCCTCTCTCTCTCTTTCTCTATTTCTCTTATTGTTTGTCGCAGGCATTTCGCTGCACACTCGCTTTTGTTGGCCTTGGCTTTGTTTCTAGTTTAGCGCCATGACAAATTCAGTTGTCAGACAACACAATTGTTTGAGGGCCATGAGTGATGGAACCGGGCGTTGCGGGCCAGTAAAATGGCCAGCCAGGCAGGCGGTCAAACAGATGTGTGAGATATCTGAGTGACAATTCTATTAGCAACAAATTGAACGGGCACTGCCCTCAGCCCTCACTCCCTGGGACGACACACGCAAACAAGCTATTAACACCCGCCATAACTAGTCCCATAAGCCGAAATCAGACATACTCCCACACGGTCCTGGTCTCTCTTTCTGTGTGTGCACATTGTATTTACGTGTGTAATTGTAAATAGAACTGG
This sequence comes from Zaprionus ornatus, assembly GCA_018904035.1. NCBI lineage: Eukaryota > Metazoa > Arthropoda > Insecta > Diptera > Drosophilidae > Zaprionus > Zaprionus ornatus. The sequence goes on along the minus strand of JAEIFZ010000289.1, from coordinate 3,059,014 downwards.
AAGATTTACGTCCCGTGGCAGCAAATTAATTGCCACTAATCAAGTGATTTGAATTTTTCATGCAATGTACTCGTAAAGAACTTCCGGACCTTCGCTACTCTAGATGCGATATAAAACATTTTATGACAGCACTAATTACACGCAAGTGCACAAACCCACAAGGCCCCACCAAAGCCTCTTTCTACCACCATCTTCATATGCAACCCTGCCCCGTTAAGTTCCCTTTACTTACACATATGAGAGTACGAATGTCTGTATGTGTGGCCCATTGATTTTCCGAGCTTTTCACATTTCACATGCTCGACTGATAAATGAACCCCGAACTCTGTGGAATTTATACTTCCAGGCACATGTGGGCTAACTCAACAACAACTACAGAAAATTCAACTCGTATTTGGTCAACAAGTTAATTTATCGCATATTCTGCGAATTATACTTTGAGTACAACAAGCTCTCTAGTGTTCACAGTTGATTACTCGAACTTGGCACAAGATTTAAAGGGGAGAATGCGAGAAAACAGAAGAAAACTATAAACAATGAGGGGGAACGCGAATTCCCATTTAGTTATTCGAATTTATTTCACTTTTGCAATAGTTCTTTGAACAGTTAATAAATCTCTCGTCAAATCTGTCTTGGGGTTCAATTTACAATTTCCTGGCAATTATAGGAGAAACGTGCGGATTTCAACAGCTAATAATATTACAAAAGTTTTCTGAAATATTTGTTTATTATAGCCAAATGGTATTGCATAAATAAGCAAAACTCGTTAAAAAGCAAACGATAAACGATGGAAGACGGTCTTGAAGTAATGACCAAGGAGCCTCTGCCAAATGAGGTACGCAAATAGAAATTTTATAATGTGCTGTGGCATTCGCAGATTAACAAAATTAGCATAATGAATGTCCCGACTGAGTTTCGGAATAATTGGGCCAAAGCGGATTAGCTCTGCAAGGTTTCGAAAGGAATTCGTAACTATTTCACTGTTGATTGGAGACCAGACACAAAGCATGTCTCCACAACCTAGATGAGTCTTAGAGTGGGCAAGATTTGAGTTTCCCTAGATTAAAATAAAGGTACTTAATAAGTTTCACAGCTGTCGAGCCATTGCAATTCTTTTATGCGTGACTCAGCAAATTGTTTTGAATTTCAATCAAAAAAATTTTTATTGGGCCGAGAGTTGTACATTGTACATTACATAAATATACATAAACTAACATTAAAGTGTAATTTTGAGATTACATTCCGTATTTTGTGGATTAAATTCAACTTTGAATTCAAATATTCAAACGACAGAGCATGAAAAATATTGGAATGGAATTCGTGTAGATATCTGTAAATACAACAGTGCCTAAAAAAATGCAATTGCAAATGAAGCAAAAGCTAGACCATAATTAAATTGATAATCTGGAGAATAAAACATGCTTATATTGTAAGCAGTAGCTGTAAATATGGGATATGTCGGCATGCCTATTGCAATGCATACCAATATGCTGGCGCAAGAGAAGATGAGCAAAGAAGGAAAAACGAAAACGCGTGACAAACGGCACGAAACAGAACAAAACAAACCCAAGCCGAAGCGAGGCGAGACGAAACGAGAGGATCGCAAAACTAGTCGCTAAGCTCGGCTGAGTGGCTTTTCCTTTGTTTTAGCGCTAAGCGGCTTTGCTTTAATGCACACAAAGTGGAAACTGTGAAGAGAAAACAGCAACAGAAAATCAATGCGCTGTGGGAATAGTCAAGGAAAAGACAGCACGGGCAGGAAGGAAATACGCTATGAATGCAGCAATAAATCCATTTTATTTGTATTCATCACACAGGACAATAGAATTGCAAAACAAATGATGGACAGTCACGTAACGAAGAGCGGTCAGTAAGTCATTCAGTCAGTCGGTCTGCCTGTCAGTCTTCCTGTCAGTCATGAATACTTGCATCCATATTCAGATGTGTTTTTGCATGTGAATAATGAAATTACCTGCTCTTTCATAGCGCCGACTTTGTTTCGACTGTTTCTTTTGTTTGTCTCCTTTTCGTCTGTCCAACAACAGAAAATAGCGCAGACGAAGCAAGTGTATGCTCGCTATATGAGGGGGGAAAACAAACAGAACTCGCCCACAAAACACAGACAGAAACACAGCCTCATGTGACAGGACCCGAGCACACACAAAAGCGGACACGAACATGCAGATTGACGCCTCGCAAACAAAATGACGCCTTCATTGTCTGTCTTGTCTGTGTTTGTGTGTGCTTATGGTACCATGACCTTATGCATGGCTGTGCCTGATCTACATATATTCCGTATACGCTTAGTAAATAGGTCACATATTAAGACAGTCAATATCGTTTAAAGTTGGAAGCGGAACGTGCTGCCGAAGATAGATTGATGTACTCGCTAGGTACCATAGATGCTGGCTTAATCAATTGCCAGCTGAATTATTGACATGTGCGGCTCTCCATGATAATAACCCAAATAATGACGATGACGATGATTAAGATAAGTTACGCACAGAGCCACAGCTCGTTGTGCCGCAAAGACACAGTCGTAAATATTATCGTTGATGGCAGCTGTGTGTTTGTGTCTGATTGTGTTTGTTTGTATAGATTTCTTGTGTAACACCAACACACACACACACACAGACACAGAGACCCAGACAGGCACACAATCTCACGTATTGAACTATTGTGCGCTAACGAAGGACGCGGGCCTGTGCACTTTGTTAGCTTGATAACAAATGGCAGGTCTAATAAATTCGATTAGCTACTAGCGACACGCTCTCACGCAGAGAGTCACAGTACCGATACACACGCACATCTGCACAGAGGGAAAGTAATTGATAGTCCTTCAATACGCGTAACTTCATTAGAAATTTATTAATGCATATTGAAAGTCATTTTTCATGTGGAAATCAAGTTTTCAAATCGAAAGAATTTTAATTTCAATTCTCACATGGAAATTTTACAATTCACGTTCTTCTAAGATCTTGGCTTAAACATTTATATATAAGTCTCTATTATAAGTCTTTCTCTTACTGCAATATAAGCTTTATGCTAAATTTATTGCTAATTTTTATTTTAAAATGTCTCTCATAAGCAAGAAATTCGTTGAGAAACATTGAATAAGATACATTTAATATGTTATAAATATTTGACAAGCTGCTAACCTTAACTGAGACTGGCTTGGACTGTCGCAGGTTTTGGAGCGTTACATTTAATTGTCAACGTATTGCGACATTCTAAATGACAGGAGTAAAGGACACTCAGGAAGGAACTCAACGAAACGAAGAATTTGTAAATCGAAAACCCAAACACCCCTCGTAGACAAACAATAATTGTAAAATTGGCCCCAATGAAATGACCTTTAGAACGACTTTAACGGTATTTTGTTGGCGGGAAAGTGAAAATCACGAACTGACAACGAAAGTATAAACAAACGCACATGTACTACTTACAAACACATATACAGACACACTCCAAAGCTTGTTCATTGAAGCGCGTTTTGCAGCATATGAGAAATTCGAGAGAGTTAATTTCCATTGACGACATCGCAACTCTGCCAATATGAAAAGTCCCAATGCACTTATAAATAGCTATCATAGTTCAATCAGCAATTTAATAGATGCAAAGGTATAAATGATAATCTTTATTAACACTTTTAAAGTTCTTATAATATATTATAAATTTATAGGTAATTTACTTTTTGAACTTAAAAATAACAATAAACATATATTTAAAAATAAAAAAAAGTTTAAGTTTTAATATCCTCTGACCATTGAAATTGGTCAATGAAGTCAATAACTTGGTGAACCTACTTTCAACAGACAGCGGGAGGTATGGTAGGCCCCACAGAATACATCAATAGTCAACATATTTGTCTATTTGAACAAACAGAGCTAGAGACCCCAAATTTTACATGGAGGCTTTTGTGTATCCACGTTGATAAAGTTTATTTCAAATATTGGATGACATGTCGTTTCTGCAAACCGTAACATTAATGTTTTAACCCAATTCAATCATACGACTTTCTGCTTCAGTATATAATAAGCTGGTTATAATTGGAAGTTAGCAGTTATCTACCTCTTTAGTAATTGAGCTTCAATTGAATTTTAAAAGTGGGCATGACATTAGCATTCTGTCGGATCCATTCTCCTGTAGCTTTTCTTACTTATTCTATTTTCACTTTCAGCCATCTTGATTCCGAACTTTGGAATGTAAAGTTTAGACTCTGAAGTTTTAATAGCTTAGCGTTTACAGCTTTAGCGACCAGAGCACCCAATGTTTATTACTTTAAGTTAAACCCACCAAAAACCCTTAGTCTGCACTGGTGCTATGTATGTCTTTCATTTGTTGTCTGATTTGTTTGCGTCCTTAGCTCGACTTTCGCCTGGTGGTTAATTCACTTCCACGTGCCATTACCAACGTTGTTGCTTATCAGACGACTGTAAGCTTGATATCAAACTCCAGCTGCGAAGAAAAAAGCCATCTCACCCTGTCCAGAGCCCTGTGACTTCAGCTTTGAGACTGCCTTTGACTTTGGCCCTGCGTTGTGGACAGCAACAATTTACGCGCCATTACGCGGCACCTTCATCTGTAGGAAAGAGGGAGAGAGTATGACCAAGATGGTACAGCAGAGTGAGAGTGCGCGAGAGACAGAAAAAGAGAAGGAATGAGCGAAAAAGTAAAAGAGAGGGAGAGTGAAAAAGAGAGAGAGAACTTAAGTACTTTTGTTGGTGCGGTCTGTGGCTCACCCCCTCGGCAAGCGCCAAGGCTGTAAATTGATTTTGCCTGACTCTCAGTGTATATGTGAGTATATAAGATTGCTAGTGTATGTGTGTTTGTGTGCAGGCAGCACTTTGTTTTGACAACGCGCCAAAAGTGTCACAAAAAGTGGCAGAATGCAGCTCACGTGCTCTAACGAATTGGATCGTTTACCTTTCAGCGTCTGTTTTTTCCATGAATGCAGGCAAAAAATAATTAGTTCAAAACACAGCGCTGAAACTTAACTCACTGTTAAGTAACGCCGCACATAGATTATGGGTTTTTTCAATATTCTTTTCCTTAAAAATATACTTAATGTAGACTTTTTTGTGCGATGCATACTTCTGGCCAAAATAAATGAAGATGGGGGCCACTTGGGAACACCGCGTGTTGTTCGCTTGGTCAATATCATCAGTCAATAACTTTTTTCCTCGTTTGCTATAACAAATATATTTTATTTATTTTGTGTTTTTCTTTTCCAACTTCTTTCTTCATTATTTTTTTTGTTTTTAGTTTTTCATTATGTTTACGTGGTCATTTTCGCTTGAAAGTATTGCTTTGACTGCAGGCAAAAGTTTGTTTAACAGGATATCTCTCAGTTGAGTGTACACTTTATATCATCTCCATTATTATTTTGAGATGAATAAAATCAATTAGTGATTTTTAGCGGTAATTTGATTGTCGTCATTGTCATTGTTGAAATGACAAACTGGTAGAGTGCCCAATAAAAAGTTTGTTAAACTGGCACTCATATACATGTATGAATATATTTATTTTTAAGAAGAACTCACAAACCTATAAAAAGGTAATATATCAAGAGATTCCAAAGGAAATTGTGCTCTACACTCATTTCTCAGGGAAGGCAAAAAGCAATTTCTGCGCGTACTCGCATTACGCTCACGATATATAGATTGTTTTGTATGTTACACATCTGCATCATATTACATCCACATTATGGTAGCTGATCCACTTACGTAGATGTTAAACAAACCAATAAATTCGTTGTGGATGCCGAGAGTCCGGCATTAATGGGAACTTGTGGTCAATTCGGGCCTGTCTAGGCGTGGATGCTGGAAGAAAAACAACAAACAAATGCCGAATTTACGTTGTTCGTTGGGGTATTTATGAGTGTGTGGGTATGTATGAGTGTGCGAGGCAGGGCTAAATGAAGTGCAAACTGTCAAAACCGGAGCAAATGTGTAAATCCCGCAAGGACACTTGGAAATGCAGCAAAATAAATTTCTACACAATTTTTGCCATCGAAAAACCTTAAGCTGCCCACAAAAAAAGGAACTCGGACCACAAAGCACACTCTTGCCCCACAGCCACACAAAAACAGGCACACAGACACACATACGGTACGTGCTCATAATGTATTGTCTGACATAAGCCCGTTGGACCCAAGGCTCTAGAATGCGACTCAACGAGCATCTGGAAGAGGCCTGACTCGCATCGTCGCCATCGACATTGGCATCGGCGTCTGGTAATTGAAGTGTGAATTAAATGGAAATTTCTTAGATCCTTCCCATGGAAGGAGGAAATCATACGCAAACAAAACGAAGAGAGAAAAAAACGAATTACGAATCACAAATTCCATCTCCGACTGCAGAACATTTCTACAATATATGTCACTATGCTTTTCTCTTTCGCACTTGTTCGGGTTACCTTTTGGGTAATGCAATAAAGGACCAAACGGTAAGCTGACTTGAGAAAAGGATACGCGCTGTAAAAAGCGCATAAAAATGTTTGAGAAGTAACAGAGAGCATAAGCAGCAAGTAGACACAGGGCAGCATGCAACACGGTGAGAGTGAGACTCTTCTTTCCAATGCACTCAACTGCGAGATACCTAGTACTTATGAAAGTCATATCTTTAAATGTTTTCAACTACTCGAATGACTGAGCAACTCAAAGGATTCTGTAAATATTCAAAGATTATAATCATAAGAAAGAAAGAAAGAAATCTTAAAATTTCCCCTCATATTTAGCGTTTTAAGGATTTGGCTATTAGGATCATCAAAAATCGATGAGTCTATACAAACAATCCAAGTTACACAAGATCTAAGAGAAGAATAATCAGGTAATAAGACGTCAAATTTTGGGTAGAATAGATCTTTCACTGTGATAGTAAAACAACTCCTTGTTGAGCAGGGTATTGACATCACAAAACACAAAACTGAAGCCGACTTGATGGGGCTGTAAATAGAAAAGTTTGTTTCGTGCAGGTGCCGCAGGGAAATGTGGAGGAAGGTAGGGGAAACATTTTATTTTTCGTATGTGTACGTGTTCATTCTCTCTTTGTGAGTGTGTGTGTTTTTGTGAAGCCATCTATCTATTGTAGGACGCCATGATGATGTGCCTTATCTTTGTATTTGGATTAACCCGCCACATAAATAAGCGAAATTGGATTTCGGTACGATTCAGATGCGGGAAAAACAGTAGGCTGCGAACACGCGTAACGGATCTGTGTATGACCCTTAGATGCTATAAAATTTAAGTGTAGTACAACAGACTGTATCTCGAGTTTCTGAGTGTGTGTGTGTGGATGTGTCTGTGTTGAGGCGTCTTCAACTAAGTTGAAGTAAGTGCAACTAAGGCGGCTGCTTATCCAATTACAAATCCAGCGAAAAGTCAGGTAATTACTATTCAGATGATACCATCCAACAATCTCCTCTCACACACACACACACACACCCCTCCCCCCCTCTTCCTCTCTTTCTCTTCCTTGTCTTTATAAAGGTTCACACCGAGTGAGGCATGGGGCATGACGAAGCTGTCGAAATGACATGGCAAATGGACGTGCAGGGTGCGTGTTTAACAGTGGAAAGCAAAACTTGTGTTTAGCTGCGGGCCATTGCGGCACTTACACTCACACTGACACACTCACATCTACATACAGACACCTTACAGAAGCAAACACTCGACACGAACTGAGAGAAAAGCGAAAATGCTGATTTTATTTTGTGCGCACATTGTCACACGATAATCAGACGATGTGTGTGAGATAACATGAGCCAAACTCACACACACACACTCACAAATACCCACTACAATATGACTTACACTTTCCTTACGGCGTCGATTGACATTACGTAAAGTAGCGGTTGCGAAAAGACACGAAAAGAAAAGTGTTTTTTGGGTTTTCCTTTCTTTCAAAGAAGCCCTTAACATCTTTCGACTTTGAGATTCTTCTTCTTGATGACCCTCTTTGGCTGTCAGAGCAATACGCAATGCTCTCTCAAAAGGAAGGCAATGCTTAATTTAATCCATCGTCACCACAAAAATCGCGTATACGCATCCTGTGCTGTCAACTAAAATTTTATTTTTCACAAATAGAAGAACCTGGAAGGACAGCCACCTAGGGCGCAAACTTTTGAAGAGCAAACAGAACAAAATTAATAAAATCGCACAGTTTCTAAAGCAGTTTCTGTGCTGCAAGACAAAGTGCCCATTCGACAAACTTCTGGCAAAAGCTCTGCACAGTTGAAGTTTAATTATTATTTCGACTATTACTTGCACGAGTCTCAATTTGTTTTGCTGACTTGGAGAAGGTTAAGTTTGCCTTGGTGGGAAGAAAGTTATGGCGAGTATAATTGAAAACGTGGTGTATATCAGATAGAAGTAATTATGTCTATACTGTATATATTTTATTTTATATTTAATATGTTGAATAAGTTTAAATGATAATAAGAGAGATATTGATTGAAAATTTAGAGCACAACTTGCACATTAAATAAATCAGTTGCAAATAAAATTAATAAATGGATAATTATATATGTATTTGATATGTAGGTATGCAGCGAATTCGCAAGTCTTGTGTGAGATTTGCTAGCAAAAACTATTACCAGAGCTTCTGAACTCGTCGGAAGCCAACTAGTTGAGAAAATCCACTTCAGCACACTTCTTCTCTTTGCATGCTCCTTCCACACTTCTATCCATGTTTCATACCCCACCTTCTCCCCGTCATGGAACGGCACATTTCTCGACAAGATGTTGCCAGCGAAGTGAGTCAATTACGTAGCTGCTTTAAACACTTCTGCGGCAAGGTGAGCTCCTGTCTACCTGTCCGTGTGTGCGTGGGCGAGTGTGTGAGTGTACATGTACGTGTGTGCGTGTTTGCGAAGCAACAACAACGCGTTGATAGCCGCCCTAAGGCACCCTAATGGATGCTTAAGCAAGTTCGCCTCGTGTAATCGTTTGACTTGGATTTATTGGCAACGCACCGTGACAAACGACGGCGGCGGTTGCTTTCGGATTAAGCAAATAAGCATCGACCCAAAAAAACGATTTAAATACCAAATAATAAGTTTGTGTTAGCTGCAGATAAGCAGCTGATAATCGCTTGGAATAGCTTTACAAAGATATTTCGAATTTAGGAAAAAAAAGGTCTAAATAAATGGTTTGTCGTTTCCCGAGACAATCAAATTTGGAAGGCTTAGGAGACTGTGCAGACACAATAGGAGAGAAAAACAGAGAAAGAGAGAGATACAAATGAGAGAAACGAGAGTAATGAGCTTCAATTATAATTCAAAATTACATTAGAGCTCAATAGAAGGCTGAGGCTGAGCAGACGTTCATTTAACTTTTAACTAGGTTTATATTCGATAATTGTCATTTACTCAACACTTATTGTTAGACTTGATTAATGATTTATCAAAAGTGGCGGTCGGCCGATAATTTTCAAGTCGATGAATCAATCGAAGTTATACGAGTTTTAAATTTATACAAAATTAAAATTCAGTCAAAAATACACAACATGCAACAATGTCCTACATCCTAAGAATATTACCGACAGTTGACTACTCATTCAGTATACCCCATTTAGAAGCACTTTTTACCTAGGGTAAAGGCGACAAAAGCAATTCATGTCACAATTGCCTTGCGCGATTGTCTATGTGCGCGAGTGTGTGCATATTAAATATGTGATATGTAATTTATTTTGAATAAACTCTCTCAAGCGTTGTCGAGGCTCTTGTACAGCGATATTATGAAACAAATGGAAATTACATAATCAGCGACAAAGCAACAACAACAACAGCGAGAGGAACATGAAGCAAAGGACGCCAAGTCAGCAGATGCAGCAGCTGACATTGCGAGGGTAGAGAGTGGTGCGAGAAGGTAAAAAGCCAGGAAGTATCAGGAGGTACTGGGGATACATTGGGTACTTGTCGTACTTGGGGGTTACAGCAGGTATTGCTTGAGGGCGCTGTCGCGTAGTTGTTGCCCATTAAAAACATTAAAAGGCGCTTCGAGTGCATGAGAGGCAGCAATCTAATAAAAATGTCAGCGCGCACACGCCCTAAAACACACACATGCACACACACACACACACTCTGGCATACGCACACTCAGACAGGATCAGGACGAATGCCGCCTGCTAATTGCACAAATCTATCCCAAATGGTTACCTAGACAAGCTGCCAATTTGTAGGCGGCCTGTCGCGGCGTCGTTCTTAATTAGCACCCACATGCAATTAGGCCAGGCCAAGGCTTGCAGCACGCCGCAGGCAAGAACCGAGCGAGATGGAGAGAGTGAGAGAAAGCGGGAGTGTAAGAACTGTTGCATGCTTAAGAGCCGAAACGGATCGACGCACTGCAGTGCTTTGCATTTTTAAACAGCTACTGCTACCACGCTCCCTCCCCCTTAACACACCCATACCTACCTCACATTGACTTGCAACACGAGCCTGCTTGCGCGTGGGATGAATAAATTAAAGCTATTTCGTGCCACATTTTTAGCTGGCGATTTATTACGACGTCGATGGCGATGGATGTTGATTATACGCCTTCCTTTCCCGTTTCTTGTCTGCTGCCAAAGATTGTTGCATATTAAATTGAGCGCCTAAGTGCTGGGTGCTACAGGGGAGGATGCTGAGGCGGGGGCGTGGAACCACGCCAGGCAAACAAATCAAATCTGATTCGAAGCGTGTGGCGCGCGCGCTCTTTTTTACGGCCTCGACTCCATTTATTTAAATTCAATTTCATATTAGGGCGCCTCACTTGAGCCTTTATTGCCGTCGAATGGCTTACAAAGTGGATTGGAGGTGCCCCATAAAAAACTCCCAACTGCCTGTGGACCTCCCCGCTCGCCTCTGCCACGAGCTAAAGCAGTGAACTGCGCCTAGCTGAAATTAATTCGCTTAGGCAGCTTGCCAACGCAATTTGTATTACAAATCGTTATACCCTGCAATGTGTAGTGGCTGAAAGAAACAAATTTCAAATGAAAACCGTTTGGCAACGAAAAAGTTGCTTGCTACTACTTGCCCACTTTTGTGAGAATTGAAGTTTAGAAGGAACTGAAGTGCTGTTGGTTAAAAAAAGCTAGATTTGACGGAAAAGGGCTGTCTTGGAAACACTGCTACGCACTTTCTCTTTTTTCACACTGCCACTTTCAACACTCGCCCTAGTAGGGTAGCTACAGGCAGCTTCAAACTTCGATTGCTTTTTTATTTTTGCTTTCACCCAAGGTTTCTGCTCTTGTCATTGTATTTGTATGTGTGTATGTTGGCTGAGTGACGTTTGCTGTCGCCCGTCGATTGCTCTAGAAACACTAATCGAAATGTCCTTGATAGCTCCCTAAAAAAACCACTCACCAAAAACCGATGGAAAAATAGACAAACTCGAGTGATTTTTTAGCACAATTACACTGAACACGGCCTGAAGCTGAGGTCTAGAATGTGGCGGCGGCCATTAAAATGAGTAGAAAATTATGTTTTACCAGTTTCGAGTTGATTAAAATACCATTCAATTATTAAAGTTGTATGCGCAGGCGGAGGCAGCATCAACACTTAATTTTTCACGCCTTCACTCTCAACCACCTGCCTTCCACCCCTCGTAGAACTTTGACGTACAAATTGCGTTTTGAATTGCATGCAAGTTGTGCAATAAGTTTTTATGAGTTGCTTTTTAATGCTTAAATGGCTTATTAATTAAAAACTCGCAAAGAGCGCAGCGAAGAATGGTAACTGAAGTGAATCAACAGCATAGGGAATGCCAATCGCATAAATACCCTAAGAATAGTGGAATAAATTAATGGGAAACAGTTCTATTGCAAACTCCATGCAAAAAAAAAACTACTGTTTGAGAAATGTAAGCAGCCTCCTTTCTTTCTCTTTAAATTAAATTGTATTTCATACATAGCTTTTAAACACCGTTAGCAGCGCAGAGCTGGCGCATTTCAAGCGTCGTTGGCAATCCATGTCTAGTCACTAGTAATGTAACGCTTTTTATGGTAATCACAACCCAGACTCTGGAATCTTCTTTATAGTGGTCAACATTTGGCTCCTCTCTGTGTTGTGGTCTGTCGTTGCGGCGAAGCTCTGGCCAGTTTGCAGTGGTTTCGACCCGCAACGCTTCGCCGGCCCTGGCTCAGAAGCTGGAGCTGATTGAAATCGTTTTTGCTGCCATTCCGTACCTGTCAAAGGAATAATTAATTATTTTAGAATTAAACTAATTTAACATTTTGCAAAACTTGCTAATTAAAATAAAACAAACGCCATTTTTCGGATATAACTCGCAAAGCTGCCTGACAGTGGGTATAAATGATGAATAAGGTAGTTGATTATGAATATTATTTTCGATTCCTGTTTCCATTCAAATTATATTCTTTAATTTCAATTATAAATACATTAGACAAACAACATTTCTCACACTTTGACCCACTGTGCGACTGGGGCAAGAACATCGACTTTCTAATTATTTAGTGCAACACCTCTCTCTCTTTCTTTTTCAGCTCGCATCGCACCGGAAAAGTTCTTTCCACTTTAATTCTATATAATCACCAGAGAAGGCTGAATACAGTCTGCAGAGGTGCCTGGCGGTATTAATGAGACGCTTCATTTGCTACACTGTTGCAAGTAAAAGAAATCACTCGTATCTGTGTGTGTATGTGTGTGTGTGACAGACAGTCTGGGAAATGAATACTACCCACAATATCCGGAAAATGTAAAATGCAGCGGCAAAAATCGCACGTCACAAATGAAAATGCGTTGGAAAAGTGCTCAAGCTGCTCTTAACTCAGTTACATCTCAGGGATATTTTGTGGGTTTCCCAAAAAACTTTCGTTATTTATGATCAGCAGCAAAAGAAAACAAAAACAAATATAATGGCCCTGTTTTTGGTCTTTAATAAATGTTGCTCTCTCTCTTTTCTTCTCTTTAATTATTGAGCCACTTTCTTTAAGCATTATGCTTTTAGTTGCACTTATTTGTTACCTTAATTGCATTACCCTTTTCGCACGCATACTACATGAGAATCTCTTACAAAAGCTTATGAAGCAAGGGGAATAGGATCAAGTGAGGAGAACTAAAGGAATTCAATTGCCAACTGACACACAAGCTAATTACTTGCTGGATTATTATTTGAGCTTATAATGTATGAAGTGGCTTCTCATTAGAGTGCCACTTAATTAGTACAAAATCAACGAAGTCGCACAAAAATCAAATAATCGAAGCCTTTCACAAATATTTCAAATATGAAAATGAGCGGGGACAGTTGTTGATTGCTCAGTTATTTCAAAAATGTTCATTTTTTTATATCCAGCAATATCTTATGTGAAGCGCAATCTATTTATCACATGGCGGTCACAATGTTTACAAACATGAAACTTTCCGCCGATAACTATAAAATGTGGTGGCAGGAAATTACGTAAATAAACGTAAGCGCAGCACTTTTCAACACTGGATTGAAAATAGGGCTCTCTGTACGGCAACAAGGCTAACAATATTGATGCGATGCTTATAACAAACATGATTTCTCGGGTATTAAAATCAGTGAACTATAAAATCTACTTCATTTTTAATAAGTTAAATTAATTTCTTAAAAGTTATTAGGTGTCCTAAAATTCTGCTATGAATAAATTATTTTCACAGATTGAATTTCGATAAATTAAGCGGGTAACGATAGGATGAACATTCGAGTAAGCGACGCGAGAAACATCGATACTTTGCAAGTAATCGATTGCCGTGTGTTTCCACAATAGAGTGAATTGTTTATTATAATTGTTTCTGCAGTTTTGTTAAGTTTAGAGATGACAGGAAGCACAGGCGTTGACAACGCAATTGACACGTCTGCAAGAGGTTTAGAAGCATCTGATTGGCACCATTGGTGCCGTCTCTGTGCCAAGGAGCATCCCGACAATGTTAATGTCTATTTTAGAGATGGAGATCAAACATGGACTAGCGTGTTGGCTGTGGCTATTGGCAAATACTTTTGGGTGAATGTAAGTAAGAATTGTATTGTATATAGAATGTTTCTTCACCTTAGTAGTGCTCCTGCAATTGCAGATAAAAATGGAAGACGAATTGAGTAATGCATTGTGCACGGATTGCTATACAATGGTGGAGGATCTGATTGAGTTCTCTGACCGTGTAAACCGTGTACAAACACTGTTTGCGAAGCTGCAACAGGCTGGGTCAGAGGCGTCCCTCAACTATGAAACATTTCGCAGGGACTGCGGTGTGTCAGCTGAAGATTGGAAACACTTCATAGTTCGGGATCAACAGCCTGTGGATCTTCCAGTGGAGAAGACAGAACTGGTAGATACTGATGAATACATTGTCGATGAAAATATTGAGCAGTTTGTTGAAGAGGCTGAAATAATTGCGCAAATTGAAGCTTCCGAACTGATAGATCAGGAAAACGAAACCTTCGAGAGATACGTAGATGAAGATACTACGGAAGAGGCTGAAGTGGAACATGAAGAAAGTACGGGAAAAGGATACGCAGAGCAAGAAAACACTGGTAATGTCGCTCCCAACGTAGAGCTCGTTGATTCGGATGCCACGACAACAACAACGACAATCGAAGAGGACATCAAGGAAGTGGAGCCAGATGCAACCTCCCAATACAGATGCACTACCTGCAACAAAAGCTACAAAATGCCTATGGCCTACAGAAGACACATGGCTGAGCTGCATGGTCTGGTGCCCACAGATATTCCGAATCTCGAATGTAAACGCTGTAATACATTCTTTGCCACAGAGAATCAACTGACTGCGCACTATCGGACCCACATGCCGGCCAAAGACAAGGCAGACAATGCTTGTGCGTACTGTCCCAAGCTCTTTACAACAGCAGGAGCACTTAAAAGGCACATCCAATGCATCCATGAGAATGTTAAGCCTTTCATATGTGATTGCTGTGGCAAGGCGATGAAGACAATCACAGCTCTTAATGAGCACAAGCTGGTGCACACCGATGAGTGTCCCTACGAGTGTCCCGTGTGCCAACGGCGCTTTAAGAACATGGCCAGACTGAAGGTAAGCTGGGAGAGTCAGTTCCCATGAGAATTCCTCTGTAATACTCTTCTCATTCGCATTTTTCTTCCAGATCCACTCGGATACTCATACGAAAGACAACTACGAGTGCAATATCTGTGGCATGAAGCTAAATACTCGTCGCACCCTCAACATGCACAAATTGGTGCACACGGATGCCAAACAGTTTAAATGCGATGTATGTGGAGCTGCGTTCAAACGGGGAAAGACTCTGAAGGCTCATCTCATACTGCACACAGGTATACGGCCGTACAAGTGCAACTTCTGTGGCAAAGACTTTGCGAATGGCTCCAATTGCCGTATGCACAAACGAAAAACGCATCCAATGGAACTGGCAGAGGAGGAATCTCGCGGTGTCATGCGCTCCACGCTACTACCCATGATCACAGAACTGACTGAAGCGTAAGTGAAATATTTAACCAATTTTAATATTTTAAAATGCATTCAAATATATATGCAGTCAATTCTCATTATTTGATTAAGTCTTATAAATTGAATTCATTTGATTCATTCTTAATTTCAAATGCATTTAAATATATTGAAATCATTCCCCAAACAGTTCTAAACGTGTCAAGAAACCTGCCAAGCATGGAACAGCGGTAATACGTTCCAGAGTCGTGACTGATATGAAAGACGAGGATGATTTGGACGAGGAGGAAGCTGAAGATGATTTAATCTACAAAATTGTGGAGGAATGTCCATAGAAATGGCTTCACTGCCTTTACAAATTGTTATATTTTAAACTTAAGTTATTTAAAATGCGAATATAGAAACAAATTTACAATTCCATATATGTATATCATAGATTTTATTTTATTCACAAACTGAGAGCTTAAAGATTACGTATGAAAATTACGATTGTACAGATCTAAAATGCACCAAAATGAACTTAGGCTGAAATATGGTAAACCGATCACATAAAAAATCAATTAATTTCGAAACAATAAATAACAAAGATTTACTTTGCATACACATGTAAATTGTGTATGCGCAATAACAAACAATGAGTTGAAGTTAGACAGAGCATTACCTGATATTATCTCAGAAATAATTATACCCTTAAGAGTTCAAATATTTGGAATGTACAGATCAGCAGACAATTGGTAACTTAAGAGCTAGGCTCAGTCGGCGGCGCATACTGGGGGATTATACAGTTATAGTATAGAATCGTATATCCTTATTAAAGATCACATATCGGGATACAATACAAATACATATACAGGCTACACATAACACTAAGATTCACGCAGTTACAACTTACAAAGGTAGATTAATTGAGCGTATTGTACAAATACAATTTACAAATTTCACTAAAATATATCGAGAGTTTAGCTACATCTTGCATATCCCAGCAAAGCTAACAAGCCGAGTGCACAACTGATTATGGCCACAGAACGACGCTGAGAGTGATCAGCACCACACGTAAGATTGTCTCTGGGGTATTTGTTCAGGGGATCGGGTTCCTCACTGGGACGACACTCCGTGCCGCTGGCAGCAAATTGTGAGTCGCACAGTTCATGGCAGGACGGACACATAATGGCGCCCTTGTGTAGCCATCCATTTGCAGTGATGCGTATGGAGAGTTTCTGACCCGGAAATGAACATTTGTAACTATAGTTTCCCACCAAAATGTGTAGGCGCCCGTCAAAGCAATTGTATTTGTAGCAACCACTGCCCCAATGTTGCCACTCTCGTGTCTGATGGCAGGAACGCTCTTCCCACATTGATTCGCTGTGATCGAAACACTTCGACCCGTGTCCGTAACTCTCCAGGGCAAAGTTCTTTTCGGGCTCTGTAAAAGAAACGATGAGAAATAGTTAAAAGAAAACTTGTTGAAACTGATCAAGAATATATACACTTTGTATGAATGGAGATGCCTCTTTTTGACTATCACGCAGTTCTAATACAACTTCTACTCTATAGTTGGCTGGTATAATCATTTCATTTTCACACAGTCAAAACTTACTTGGATTATTCTCAACAAAACGACAATGAGAGCCACGCACAATGATGTTCTTGCTGCGCCACGTAAACTCCTGTATATAGGGACAGTGATCCGCTAGCGAAACAGAGCCACCGTAGTAGCCCTCCTCGCCATCCTTAATGTTGCTTAGACTGTCAAAATTCTGATAGGCCTTGGGCAGCTCGTAGTCGTGCTTGATCAGATTACAGAGGGCAACAGAGTTGCGATCATCAGTGCATTCTGTTTGCAGCGGATCCTGTTTCACCTTGGAGCAGAACGGATGAATGGTGCGACCCCTGAAACAAAAAAAAATAAATCCTAAAGATATTGTAGACGTATTTTGAGATTGTCTCACCTATCGTGATTCATTTGTATCCAATCTTTGCAGCTACGCATGGCAAACATGCAGCCCAATCCTTTACCCCAGGTAAGAGGTGAAGCCATCGAATAATTGGCCCGATACCAACCCGAATCCTCCATCAGTGCCAAGGTAATGCGTGAGAATACCGGCGACTGTGTGTGGGTGCCCGTCATGGCTTCATTTTCGAGTATACGTTTCTCCCAGTGTGTCAGGGCTGTGCCTTCACCGCCCTGATCCTCCAACTCAGCACCCTCGAGCTGATCGCAATCGAAGTGGGCACGCACCTCAGCCACCACGCGTGGTGTCACTAGCATATCGACTACCTTCTTTATGTGACCACCACGTACAGCCCAATTGCTGCGTTCCACCTTGCGTATGGTGCTGTTGCTCCACTGATGTATCTGCAGCCTTTAAAGGAAAAGAGTTTAGGCTCAATGTCCCTAACAGCAACTTCATCATTCCACTTACTTTTCATTGAGATACGGTTTTCCTGTGTCTGCCTTTCGCGGCGTACGCGGTCGTCCTTCATCGTCCCGGAAGAAAGCGTACAGACTAACTGAAAAGCCAAGAGCATGCAGAATCTCGTGCTTCACTGTGGATATCAATGTCTGCAACTCCTGCGGTTTGGTACTGATGCTCTCTGGGCAAAGATTCGCATGCCCCGCAATGGGACGATCCAGCAGAGCCTCCTGCTGACAATGGGCTGCATAGGCAACTGTCAATCCTTTATAGCAGCGTGGCGTCTGTCGGGCCGACACGTAGAACACAAAGTCAGCGTTCTCGATGCCATCGCCGGGTTGTGTGTTGTTGTCGAAGCGACAATTCTGCCCAGTGCTATTACACACGCGACACACCTGACACAAGGTGCAAACAACAATCAGTTATGATTACAATGTGTCAACTAGTTGATACTCACATCTAGATGCTCATTAGGCACCTGCACCTCGCCGCACATTGTAATCGACTTGCAGTGATCGATGCAGTGGGTGTGGCCGTTCTTAACATACACCTGTGTGCTGTCGCACTTACTGCGAGAGTGTTTAAAGCGTAACTCATTATTAACGCTCATAATCTCAGCTCAGAGAGCTCTCTGCCTACTACTCACCGATTCAGCCGAATGACGCCCTTAGTTTCGCGCACCATCAGGGCCTGTTCCCAGAATTGAACCGCCTCCGGCAACACCGTGTCCTGTGCCGACAGGTAATTCGAGCATGATTAAGAACCTCGTTTTGTGACTGTTACAAGTGTACTTACATTTATTAAATTGAATTTCTCCTCCTCCAATCTGCACACAGAAAAAATGTCGGAAATTGAAAATCAGTCGATTAGTTATGCTTCTTTTAGCAAAAACGACACGATAATGAATTTATGAAATTACAACGAAAACCTAAAACTCGCACAGGGCATACCACTAATATAATACTCTACTAATTAATAGTTTAGTTTATGATAGACACGTTTATTTTATAATGAGCTTCTGATTTCCCTATTGAGCACGTATACTTGCCAATTACCGCGCGCAATAAGCTAATTTTTAACTTTGTTCATCATACATTATCTTCATGTGACTAAGATGTTTTCTTGCAGCTGATAAAACTGTACCAAGTGCAGGTTTTATATTGTACTAATAAAATAAAAGAAAGCTAATAGTTATAAAGTGCTTAGTAGACATAAATAACAATCGATTAACTCGATCGTTAATAACAAGTTTTTAATTTCAAAACCGATATGGCCTCCTTAGTATTTATTTGTACTCATCGATTAAATCGACAGAAGATATTATTATTATTTGCACTGATGGATTTAGTCGGTCAAGCAAGGATTTGTTACTGAAATCGACAGAAATATTTAGTATTTATTTGGTCTCATCGGTTAGATCGATCAATGTTGTCAATAATTGAATTGAGTAATCGATATTGCTTGCTAAGTGCATTTGAATAATAAAAATCGATTTAGTCAATAAATACAAGAAAGGAAATTATGGCCAGCTTTGCTTCGGCATGCATGCTCTATTTAGTTAATTAAAAACACGGACAAACGTGTTGACAAGTCACATATGCCGTAAGCTCTTCAACTCTCGTGAAAGAAATTCGATGCTGACTTATCCAATGTGTTGCTACGTTACGATTCCTGGAATCGACCTTGCCCCTCGGCATTGGAAATGACAACGCTGTGCAGTTGTTGTTGCTGTAGCTATTCAGGTTTGTTATTGCTGGCCATTTTGCTGTTGGCTTGAAATCATAGCCAACTAAAATGTCGCAATCGGGGCTAACCTTAAAGCGTCGCCGCTGCTGTGATAATTTCAACAAATTGAACACAGCGCAGCAAAACCAATTTTGGTTCCAACGTTGGCCAAAAACAACAACAAGAGCAGCCAAAACGCCACAAGGCGAGGGGGAAGGGAGAGTGGGGTCTGCCTAACGGTTACTCGACGCTTTAACTTGACATTCGGACAAGAGGAATGGTAAACTGTTTCGCTATTTGCTTGGCTGCCTGCCCGTTAAAGCACAATTAAAGCCAATTTCGTGGGAAAGGTGGAACGAGGTGAGGAGGGTAACCTAGCTCACCTGTAGACAGACTCATCGTAGACAAGCAAAATGCGGAGCGGCTGATCGGCGACAATGCTGCGCCGGCGTACGTTATGCGCCTCTGAACCCCCCGATTTGGCAGCGATTCCCGCGGCGTCATCATTATCATCTGCGGCCAGTTCAATGCGCACTCCATGCACGACCTATAAAGAGAGTTAGACAGAAAGAGAAACAAAGAGTGTGAGATAAGAAAAGTGAGTTTGACTTCGATTCGATTGTTGCTAACTGATTCGATAACGATGACGATGACGACATGGCAGCCAATAGAAAAATGCCGGCAAAGGTAATTGGATTGTTGCAAATTGCAGTGAAATTAATATTAAATTACCCGCCAAATTGTCGACCGATTGAGACATCACAAATGTCAATGATTTTGGGGCATTTCGGTGATTCGGTTTTTCGTTTCATTCGTTGTGTTTCGGATTTGTTTAGTAATTTGATATTTATATCCAAGCTTGTTGTTAATAATATTTCTATTGTTTTGTGCTCTATTCATCCATCGTTGTGGCCCCATTGTTTCGCCCATTGTGCAATGTGTGCCAATTATTGTGCATAAATTAGACCCTGTTGAATATGCAGAGACCAATCCCAAACTTCGTCTTCGGCTTCGGCTTATCTATCATAATTTATGGATAATGGCCCAGACAACACATAAAGCGTAAATCTTACAGGTGCGCTTGACTGATGCTAAATAATAATACATGTAAGTTATCTACATAAATATTTTAATACTTCATTCATCAAGTATGTATCTAGGTATTTAAGTGTGCTTTTAGCATGTAAATTATATTACGGTAGCCGTCCGGAGTTTATGCTTCGAAACTGAAAGTGAATTTGCTTTCATTTTGAGGCGAACAAAACTTGAGAAAAGAAGACATAACATAATACATGTTTAGAATATTTAATGACAGCGTACCGGCCTTCGATTCGATTCATCACCATAAAAACCGCGTGTCTTTTTGAGAAAAATTTCGATCTAAATGTACTATTAAAAGAATCTTAAATTTATAACATAAAAAAAAATGTCACGGTAAAGTATAAAATGAAATCTATGTATTATTCAAATATAAATCAATACAATCGGCAAAAAGATCTTAAATAAACGAGCTCTTAAAAGAACCATGTTAAAAAAGAATGGAAAGAAATCTACTGTAACAAGAGTTTTTGTTCTTCTTAAGCTCGATCGATAGAGTACCATTTGTAGTTTCGAATAGGTCGTGAGAAGTGTTTAAGTATGGTTCATAGAAGCTGACTCAAACTCAGAGTGAAGCTGAATGGCAATGTCAGACACCTGCGAGTTGCTATAAACTATCGTATGAATACATACATAATGTGCATACACATGCATATGTATGTTATGTACACATTTGTGTATTTATCTATATGTCTCCATGTGGATTCAAGTACAACAATAGCAGCAATTTATCTATATTTGTCTATTTAGCAGAAAAGAACAAAGATCGGAGCAAGTACTTAAGGCGTCCCGCTTTATGAACGATACGAGAAACACCACATGGTGGCCAGGGGCGTAGCCTAGGAAACAGTATAACAAAACAGGGGAACAATTGCCAATTGATCAGTCCCGTTTGGCTCTGGTACCGCCACTGCGGCGTCAACTGCAGAACAAACATCGAATAAATTAGACTGGAGTGAAGCGAGCACGACTACGAAGATACCTAATAAAACCAAAAAAAAAAAATAGAAATTATCGTAAAGAATTAAGATATCCCATGAAAAATTTGAAATCGTATATCTGTAATGAGTTTTGGTTCAGATTTTAGTTATTTCTACATCTTACATCATATAGACACCCTTGTACCGCTATTACTGGGTATTCAAATCATTAAGATAACAAAAGTAAACATTACAATACATAAGCGGGCTACCCCTTCTCATACCCGTAGCCCCGTTGCAGTTCGTGACGCTGCTGTCGACAGTGATCAGCACTTTCAGCATGATCTTCAAATGCGCATGCCCCCTTCCTGCCGAACTACCCCGCCCTGCCCCCGATCAAAACTGCGTCGTTTTTGTGTGGTTTGAATGAAAATTTTTACAAAGTAGCGAGCAAGCTAGCATCGAAGCCATTCACTAGGTGAAAGATGAGCCAGCCCGGACACCTGACGCACAATGCGACTTGCTGCAACATGGAGTCTCTTTTAACCTGTCTACGTGAGTTTTGCAACAATGCGCAGACTGCGCCGCAGATAGTGTCATTGCGACTCATCGAACAGAGGGAATTCGGGATTATTGAATACTATTATCATGAATGTAGACAACTAACAGCGGACGAAAGCCAATCTACCCAGGTATTAAACATTCAAGATTTTATATACAACGATTCTTAAGTTGTGCAATTAAATCAATTGAACAATTTTTGAAATTTTTTCAAGGTAAACATTTTAATTACGTTATAAATAAAGGTTTGGATTGATTGATCTATGAGTAGATAGAGCCACAGTCTCTTCATCTCCCGGGCAGGGAATTGTTTATTATTTAACTTAATTACAATGATATTTTATATTATTATATATTTTACTATATATATTTAATATTTGGAATAATATTCTTTTTGGCCATGCTAACTACTTATAGATATTATATAATAATAATTATTATTTAAAATACATGTATTGTTTATTTCTCATACTGTTCAGAACGATTTAACATTTAGTTCAAGTTTCGATCATGGAAAGTAAAGTTGTGTTAATAATTTTTATTGCACTCACAGTGCAGTTCGTAAGTCTAAAACCATAACCTAGTACAAATATAAATCATCTTATATTATTTGTTAGATCCATGGGTCAATAAAATTTCATAGCTTACTTGTGCGAAGTGCTTGAGCACGAGTTCCTAATTATGGAAGTAAATTTTTTGAGTACAGTGTAATTTTGTTTTAATAGTTCCAGGTCAATTTTCAGTTTTACAAACGCGAACGCAGTAGTTGGCATCCCTTCTTATACAGTATGACCGTAGATGTTTGCAAGTTCTTCTTAAACCCCAAAAGATATCCTATACCGAGTCTTGTGTTTTTTTATTAACTCATAGATTTCACTAATCTTAATCATACATGCCTTTTTGGGTCAGTTTTTTGTATATTTTTGTACTATAGAACTCATGGTTGACTGTAGCTGACTTTTTATCCCGATTTCCACTGGATATGGGACAATATGCGCTTAACACCGTGTGGTACGCAGAAAAGAAAAGGGTTCTATGCATTAACGGTTCTATTTTTCTTTTAGAGTTAGGAACATGTCAACAAAAATATGCAAATTAAAATTGCTTGAAAAATAAAATTTGATTGGTTAAATCAAGCTGAACATATAATTTTCCATTCGAATAGCTGCGGAAACATTCAAAAAATGTGGAAATCCAAATGCAACCCTATTATTTTTACATTATTCAATTGTTTTCAATATTTTATTTTAAGCTTGTCATTAGAGACAATTGCGTAATTTCATCACAGAAAGCTTCATCATACATACATACATGATTCATATATACATACATACATATATACTTAAAATTTCATTTATGTATGCAATCAAGCAATTTGACTGTCTGCACAGTAACTAAATTTATGGCCTTCTGTGTTTGAAGAATTTAATATTAGCCTTAGTATAATATATTACATTGTATTCTAAGTTTCAAACAATTAAATTATAATAATAGATATATAAATCGATCTCTAAATAGTTTCTAAGTCTAATGTTTCTCATCTCTACTGATAAGGAAAATAAAATCTTTAATCTAGTAACTGGTCTCCACACTTTCTAAGCAGGTATAGCGGATCCTACTACGCTTATTCAATCTCCGAAAAGACGTAATGCTTAACCAGCTTGCATACTAACACACTAATTCGACTATCTAACAAATTTTTGTGGACCAGGCCACATTCGAGCGTGTCCAGCGCCTGATTTGCGATATGCGACTCACGTTTAAGGCAACGCAAGAAGCAGACAGCAAAAAAAGAGAAAAGTGCCGGTTGTTACACTTGGCCGCCTGCAAGTCTGTGCCTACTCAATTTACCTCCCGTATTTACTTTTTCAGCAAACAAGAAAAACAAAAAACAACTGAAAACCACCATAAATAACAAACACGATATCAGCGCAAGTACGCACGCACGAGGCGGGCGCCAATCATCGACAGAGTTGCGCATGCTAATTGTGGGACAGGTGTATCGATAGGCGATAGGTGTCTCACATTGGGTAATTATTTATGTGCTGCGCATAGTCAATCTGTCAATCGCCAACTAAGCCAAGCATGACGGCATTTCTTCTACTGTTGATGTCCTCCTCTCTCGCGGTCTCCTTTCCTCTCATTCACGCTCTTCCGCTGATTTACTACCGACATCGTCTGTCACTTGCTGCGGCAGATCAATCGAAACTTTCGAGCTTCACTGCCTTCAAGTGTGAGGGAGAAAGACTCTATTTGTGCTTTCACTTTCGTTTCGTTGCGCTCTTTGGCTCTCAACGCTCAATCGCGCGGCCCTGGGCTTCTGTTTTTTTTTTGTTGCTCTCTCCTTTTAGTACTTGCAACACACACACACACATGTACACACTAACATATGTATTGGCTACTTTGCATGCCGTGTTACTTTACGGTTTATTTGCTTCTCTCATTTCGTTACCTCACACTCCGCTGTGACCAGCGGACGTGTTACTTAATAAAACTGATGAATATCATACAAAATGATAGGTTAATAAATAAGCCCACATCCACACATCGTACATATTATACTAAATTCCACAATCAAGCATACATACGTACATATGTACAATGACACTTGATTCTCGTGCAATGAGAATTTCGTTGTTAACTGGTGTAAATTGAATGTAATCGGACGGCTGCACCGATTATTGTGCACTCTCTGCTCCTGAGCCGCAACAGTGGAGCATCGGCACGTACTGGAGATTGCAGCAGCCCTGGCAGTAATTGAGAACAAACTGAAATTCAATTTTAATCTCTCTCATTTATGTGCGGAAAGACAGATAGAGAGAGAGAGAGGCAAGAAGAAATGCATTCGCAATCAAAAGAGAAGCTTAACGCACGTCAGCCTTATTTCTTCTTCATTTGCACTTTCCATGCAGTGTTACCAACTGACATGTTTTCCAGTCAAATCTGGTTTTTTTTTTTGAAGACTTAGATGATTTAGCTTTTTTGTGCCAAAAACTCCATACATTTACCTTTTTTCATTGGAACTCTAAACAATTCAGCTTTTGTTTTGTCTGATTTGTCATTTGTTTTCTTAAGAATTCTAGCAACACTGTTGCCATGGGTCTTTATCATTTTACATCGTTGCCGATTATAATTTTGCAACTTATATTGCGTTATGCGCCTAATAAAAGCCAAATTGATAATATTATGTGTGTTTCAAAATTGGCTTCGAGGCAAGTAAAAAGCATAATCAACAAACTTGTTTTACCTACTGCTGCTGAGCCTGCCCAGGTATGCGTTGCATTAGCTTGAGATAAGTTAAACGCTTTTATCTTTGCACTTGTTTACGTATTATTTGCCTAGTTATTTGCACAACGCCTTCAATGCTCTGCTGCTTCTACACACACGCAGACACACACACAAACACACACAGACACGCGCTACTTTAGCCGCATATAAATATTTATATGCATCTTAATTGCGAACGTAAAAGTCAAATTACAAGCTACAGTTACCACAGCGTCGACTCTATTCACTTTCTACACAGAGATTTGTCTCGATTCCATTGAAATGTGAGCAAACAAATGTGCAAAAAAACTTTATAATTGAAACTTGTTGCCAAGTTGCCAATTACGCGCAGAACGCACAAACTGAAATCAAATTCAAATGTCGAGGCAAGGACGTGATTTATTTCGCCATTTTCCATTTTCCCTTTTCCTCCCATTCCCCATTGGCCATTGCCGCAGCCCCAACCCGCGCCGCCTTACCAAAAAGGGGCTTAAAATCTCTTCAGAGGAGCTTTGTACAAACAAGTCCTTGAAATGCGGTTGCGAAAGGGAGACAAGGAAAAGAGAGTGGAAGAGGGAATGAGAGCAAATGCAGTGTTTTATAGTTTCATAAAATAGTAATCGTTATCGACTCGTCTACTGTTGTAGCATTTTATCAATAGCAAACCAGCTTTAAATTGCATACATATACATATGTATGTCATGTTTGTATTTTATCGTTATTCAATACATACAGATCCTACATTAAATTGTTCGAGACTTGAATCAAAACTTGAATTCAAAGGTGACTACTCACTGTATTCAGTACAGTGTACTTTATACAAATCACATAATGAGGAAGGAGAGCGCATTTGGTAATTCCCGTTTCCTCCTCGTTTCGCCCACTTGCCCGCCCTCTTCGTCATAATGATCGTGTCATCGTTCGTTATCATTATTGTCCGTATCGTCGTTGCATGCTCAGAGGAACGTGACAAATGATTCAATTCGTTCTGTTTTCGCAGCTTCAATTTATTTAAGTCTAATTAAAATTGAATTCTCGCTGGACCGACTTTACTGGACAGAGAAGATATTAGCAGTTAGGCAGAGAGGGAGGGAGAGCACATAGAGAAGCAGAGGAAGTAAGACTTGGGCCTGCATTCATTATTGGATTTGCATACTGGTAGATATATTATATAAATCCAAGCAATGTCGGAGGCGGGCATTATTATGCGGGTTCTTGGAGAAGGGTGCATGTTACAGAAGAATAAGTGCGACGGAATTTTTTGCTTTTTGAACTGTTCTGATTACAAATAATTCATTTAATTGCATGAGATTAAATGCTTTCCTGTTTTTCCTGTTTAACTATGCCAATCTTCCATATACCCAGTTAACTATCATATGTAAGGCTGAAATTAAAGTTGTATGTATTTTTATGCAAAGATTTAAGATTATAAGCATTTTAATTGTATATTTTCCTATTAATGAGTGATAATTTTATACAATAAGTTCTTTTCAACATATGATAGGGTATTGAAACAGATGATTAATTTACATAATTGAAAGCCTTATACAGGATATACCTATAATACCCCTTGCAAGTGTAAAAAATAACAATTTTATAAAACGTGTATTAAAAATCTATCCGAATACGTTTTTTTTACTAATTTACAGGGTATAGAAAACATGCACAAACTTCCGTTAATTAAATCAAATCATTCCTCTCGCTTTTACTGGGAAATACTAGACAGATACAATAGTTACGCAGATCCCAAGGGGCAGTCCGACTCCACTGTAATTATGTAAATGATCCGTTTTTGCGCAATTGCTGGCGACCTTGTTATGACCAATTAAAATAGACCACATCGACGTCTATATGGTGCAGTTAGAACAACAGAACAGAAAAGCGACAAGTGGCAGCCGCCGTTAGTTGTGCTTGGCCGTCGTCACCGCAATAAAAATTGACATTAAGTCACCCAAACTCAATTACAACTCTGGAGAAAAACCACAGCCGGTTAGACCCCAACGCGAACCTGACCGGCCTACGCGAAGGCAACTTCTGTTTGGCAGCCCCAGAATCCATTACTGTATATACGATAACAATCGCATGCGGTTGCACTGCATCTTAATATTGGGCTTAGTCAATCGTCTCGAAATACTCTGCTGTGTGTGAGAACTTGAAAGGTAAGCCAACAATTAGTTTAGATATCCATGCTTCATTTCAAAATCAAAAGCAACGAAAACAGGGCCATACGAGGTTTTTAAGATTACTAAATATAATTACAATACGTATTACTAAAAATAGTCTCAGTAGACCAACGTATAAGTGACATAGTGTTAATTCTAGATTTTTAACCTGCAACAATAGAACTAATTTACAACTTTGAACCAACCAATAAAACTAGCGATGTTTTGATACTTACTGACTTAAGAGAACTTTATAAAAACAAACAGTTTTGTAAAAACAAAAAAGTTAATCTTTGTATTAATTATAAAATAGCTTAGAAATCAAAGCGTAAAAAGAAACAAAATAAAAAACAAAAAAAGTAAAAATTGAATCAAAAACAAATGGTTCATATTGTCGTATTTCGAAAACCTCTTTTTACAAAGCCCAAATTAGTGAAACACCCAATTAATGTGTAATTGGTAAATTTTTGAGAATTCTGAATCAATTAGGCAGCTCTCATGGGGCTCCTGGGCCAAAAGGAGCATAAAGGAAACAATTGACACAAAGGTTGCGAGGGATTTTCACAATAAGTTTTCAATGGAGTAAGTTGTGTGGAATGGAATGGTGATTGGTTGGTTCTTGTTGATGTTGTTGATTCTATAAAGTGTTAAATAGACTCACCTCGTGCGCCTTGGGATGCTGATGCTGACAGTTGTGGGCATTCACCAGCAGCCAGGAGCAGCACCACAGCAGGATGATGGTAGTCACCTGAAGCTTCATGACGGCGGTTAATGGGGCGGGGTGGGGCAGTAACGGCTTGCTCGATAACGTCCGTACGGGATTTGATACCCCAAACGAGCTTGTTGTACTGGGCTAATTATAGAACTATGCTACGAATATGTCGCCTCTCTCACTCACTTACTCATAGCCGGTAAACATGGTGAAAGATTGTTTAATTGCTTCACTTGAGACCTGCACAGACAAGCACAGACATGCACAGTTGTAGTAAACATTTGTTTATAGCCTCGTCTCCGCTTTATTATGCACTTTTTTTTTTGGTCCGTGTATGCTTTTTGCTTTTTCTCGCTCTATTTTTCGTGTTACTTTGTTTAGCTTTTTTTTATTTTATTTTTTGTCAATTAGCTCTAAACCGGCTGGGCAGCCCATGCTCCTGTCCCTGTCCCTGTCCCACGTACACATAAACACTCACATGCACAGTCACTCACACAGCCATACACACTCGCGTACCCAGTTACACAGCATAAATTGGAATCGGTGTTTTTGGACCTGGGTGGGTGCGTCTGTGTCCACGAATTTGGCCCACAAGCGTTGACGCTGACAACGCCAACGCCAAACGCCGCTGCTGCTGCTGCTGCAGTTGTTAAAGCTGTTTTTTTAATAGAGACCACAACAAAAACAACGACTGCGGGCGGCGGCGTTGCCCAAGTTAAATGTCAAATTCTCATGAACTACCTCCGTGCGGGATGCATTTGATAATTCTTTTAACGAAATTGTACTTATTAATTGTCACTCTACTCATTACATTGCAATTAGCTGAACATTTTGATTAAATTGACAAATAAACACAGTTATAATCGGAACGCAGAGCGAGGACAGCGGCTTCAACGACAAGACGAGTAAGGCAAACACGACGCTACTGCCTTGAGGTTCGCTTCCGAATTAAATGAATGAATGAGCAAATGATGTGGTTGTTGGTGTTAAGTTTCGATTGGCGCTTATCGATATATCGATATATAACATTTCTAAGCGTAGCTGAGATTGAAGAAATGAGACTGCACACCTAATGTGAAAAGGGTTTAATTTAAATAAATTTAAAATAGGTTTTTTTTTGGTATAATGGTTGTTATTCAAAATAATATTTGTTTATTCCTGTTCACAGATATTTAACACTGCGCCACTAGCATGCTCTTTTTGCGTTAACAGCTGAAATTTGTATTTTAAATTGAGCTTAATATTGCGCTATTAGTTATTTATTTATCAATAGGTTTTTTTTGAATAATTACCTTTAAATTGAAACTAATATTTATTAACTGGTACCTTTTAACAGTTGTTTTGAATTTTGTTAACAGCTTTGCAGCAACATCTGAATTTGAATTGAGCTTAAAATTGCGCTATAGTATGCTTTTGCGTTAACAGATAACATATCAGTTGAATTGGAATTGCGCAGTTCGTAAATACAAATTTAATTATCTAACTAAAAATTTGTAAATACACATGCTTGTTATTTATTAATAAACTTTTGAATGTTTTATGAAGATGCATATTCTACAACTCTACTAATCTACTGACCACTTTCTATGGCCGCCAGCTGCTTGCGTAGCCGCGTCTGTGCCTCTACTGGCCACGATTTGAGTTCACCTGCTCCACAAGGGAGGCAGTAGGTTTTCGTATAGTAGAAACTGCATGTGGAATCTTTGCACACAACTCTTTCACAGCAGGAGCACTTAACACCCAACGCTATATAATATTCTGGCTTTGATTGCCAACGCGACGGTGCTGCCCGAAATGGATCCCTCATTACAAAACTGTCCTCACGGAATTTTACACCTAGTGCAAAGGGCGGTTCCCGTCCGTAGTAGTGCACCAACTCTTGCATCTGACAGGACGTGCAATGGAATTCGATTTGCGCAACACGCTCGTCGTTCTCCTCCAGATCAGCTGCCGGCACAGATTCGCTCTCTAGGCGTGCAATCTCTGCCGCATCATCAGCCAAAAGCAAACCTTCATCCTCGCCAAGCAAATCCTCTGCCATGGCCTGAAGAAAACAAAGAAAACAAACGGTCTGATCTGTAGATATCTCTGGTTCATAACTTTACTAGCTACATAAATTTACATTGACTACTGACTACACCCATTTTCTCCAAGTGCTATTCTTATCACTCATGATTGCTCATTCCATGGACACGCTGCGTCGATGTTCTGCTGGCCACCAGTTGGGGCGCTCCACAAAACAGCGTTCTCCGTCGATAACAAGTTGCTGTTGCCCACCCAGGACAGGATCGATACGGAGCAAACCGACACCACGATTGTGCGCATGCCCAAAGACACGTCCCAGATTAGCGCCCGCCACAGACTTCACAGCATAATTGGAGCTGACGGGTGCAGTGAATCGCATGGGCATATAACGCTTGCGAATTACCCCCGAATGATGAACGCGTGCTGTCAACTCCTGTCCGACATAGCAGCCCTTGTTGAAGCTGACCCCGTTGAGGTAATCAGCATTGGCCTCCAGGGGGAAGCATTTGCCTGGCGGCAGCTCTTTTATGCCCTCCCCGACGCCCTGCTTGTAGCGCTGCAGCTTGTAGTTGTTTTCCGCTGTGGGATTAATGACGGTGATCTCATGGTTGCGCCACAAATCAGTGCCCAACTGATTGGTGCCCACTTCGGTGGGCGCAAGAATGCGTGTGCCCAACGAATCTAGACGCGGATCTGGCGTTATAAATAAATCAATTGAACTATTTTGAGTGACCTCCGAATGCCTGCCTTCACTGAACAACACCCAGGGCGTATACTCGTCATCGACACTATCGATGTCGATACGTTTACGCACTCGGTATGTGCGCAAATGGCGTCGAAAATCTGCAGATGCATCACGATCACATTCCACTAGAAATGTATCTGGATCGTTGGTCCGATAGATGATAGTGTCATATAGCAGTCGTCCACCCCGATTGAGGAACATTGCATACAGGGATGAGGGTCCGCTGGGATCCTGCAAACGTGATACATCATTGGTGACAAGGCCCTGTAGAAAGGGTACCACTTCGTCGCCATGGAGACGTATCAATTCACGCTTCTTTAATGGTTCCAATATATACGGACTATTGGCCCTTGGTCCCGGCACTTTCAAGCTAAAGTTGCGCACGTATTCTCGCGCGATGCGTAAAAACCTAAAATTTTTACACACATTCATGCTGCGAAGGGGAGAATTGCGGGGTATTTTTCACCACTCCATGTTAAAAAAGAGTTCTCGCTTACCTCAATTTACATAAATAACGCAATATATAAAGCTGGATTTACAATATTAAACAGAACAAGTTAAAATTGAATAAACTTTAAATTTGTATCTGTGCCGTAAGAGAAAACAGCTGACTGAAGCAAATCGAGTGTTGGCGACGATAAGCTAATTGCTATGGCTACTAGATACTGTAAAAAAGCCACAAAATTAAAAATGAAAATGTTTAAAATTCATAAGCAGTAATGCCTTCTAAGGTATGCATGGATATATATCTAACTTATGATATAGAATAATTGGCAATAAGTAATAATGAAGTAAATATAATTTATCTAGGTTTGAGTGACGAATTGATTAATCGAGCAAGTTTTATCGAAGTGCGATTGCTAGTGGCGAACTGTGGACCGCAGTTACATTTAAATATTTATCTTTATTCGGTACCTCATTATATATAACATATCGATACGTAAATATCTTATTGAATAATCGAACATTCAAGATTGCTTCTCACAAATTTAACTGAACACAATTTTAATTCGTTACTTTTATTGCATTTGAATAAAATCATAATTGTTGTAAATTATGTACATATATGTTTAAGATATTTATTTTCAGGTCAGTTTTTAATCTTTGGAGCAATTTTTTTGGCCAACGAATTCATCTGATTATTACTTTTCTTTTTGGGCTTTTTGTTTGTCTTAACGCCGTTTACTTTGACGCCTCGATATTCGTTCTTTTTGTTAGCCGCTGGTGTATTTCCATTTTCCTTCGTGTGCTTCTTCTCAATACGTTTCTTAGCACCCTTTGCATTGTTATTTTTGCCCTTCTTCGATTGAGTGCCCGACATTTTTGCAGCAACAGCATCGCGTGCCTGCTTCGCTCCCAGTTTCTTAATCGAGTAGCGTTCCACATGTATGGGCCTATCGTCCAGCACCGTCTCGTTCAACTCCAGGGCGAGGCCCACCGCATCTGGCCTCTGGAAGCACACATATGCCACACCATTGCAGCCCTTTTCCCCATTCTGCAAGCAACGTATGTAGTCGATTTCGCCGCAGCTCGAGAATATCTCACGCAGCTTTTCCTCATTGGCCGCTGATGGGACCAGGTAATGAATATAAGATAATTTGACGAATAATTTTCAAGTCTAAGCTACTCACAGTATTTCAAATTGCCCACAAATATAGTGCGCTTGACATCAGCTTCATTGGCGTACTGCTCATTGCCGCCTCCTGTTGCTTCAGCTGCTCCATCACCTTTTCCCGATGGAGTTACACGCAGATGATGTTCCTTGAACTCTGTGCCATGCAAAGCCAATGCCTTCTCTGCAGCTTCCACACTGTTCAGCACCACGTAGGCGTTCAAGGAGCCAGCTCCCTTGCGTTGCTTGTGCTTGAAAAGATGTTTGCCACCCGCTGTACGCAACCGTATCGCGTTCACAGTACCGTAGGGCTGGAACAGACGTACTAACTGGACGCGTTTCGTGTTGATGGGCAGATTACCAACAAAAACGGTGGCTTTTTCGGCTTCAGGATCTCGTTCCCGTTTGATTACTTCTTCTAGATGGACTACGATGTTAGAGTCTCTCTTGAATCTGATTATATGTGTATTTACCTGTATCTTTAATGTGTTTATTTTTTTTTGCAGCTTTCTTTTCTTTTTTACTGGCTTGAGCTTTTATCTTCGTGGGTGATTGTATTTTTTCCTCAGCGCCTGCAGCAAGTGAGCTATTCTCATTTTTGTTTGTCTTTGCGGTTGTTTTGGTTTCCTGCTCGGGAGCATTTTTTTTTGTTGCAGTTTCTGATTTCTTTTGCTGCTTCTTCAGTTTTTGTGCCTGTTTCTTGGCTTTCTTTTTCTCAATTTTGGCTATGTCAGCCGACGAAAGATTTTTCGCGGACACCTTAATTTCAACAGCAACGGCATTATCTGCAGCCACTTTCGTTACCTTTACTTTCTTCGCCTTTAGCTTCTTCTTAACCGCTTTACATTCCTTAGCCACGTCCGCGAGTTTGTCTTGAACTTTTAATTCATCAACCAGTTTTTCTTTTTTACCTGGAGTTTTCATTTTGATAAACCTATATGAATTTAGTATAAATACTCGATTGAACTTCACGTGTTGATTTCTTTAAGTGTTGCAAAACGTCTGCAGTCTGCACTTTATCCTACCTTGCGCTATTCGTTTTAATCGAATATATTTTAGAATTTACGCGTTGACAAAGAACGTTAGTTATAAATAAGTTATTTTTTTATATGCTGTTATTTTATTATATTATATTGTACATTATAACACCATTTTTGAATGTAAATTCAAGGCAGAATGATAATAGTGCTGGAAAGTCATTTATCGACCACCACTAAGCGGCTTGTTATTGCCATCGCTAATTTTAATGTTGTTTCTGGTTTGTAAAAAGTTTTTGTTTACAAAATGAAAAGATACAAGCAAAAATTGCGAGAAGTATGGCTGCAAATGCCCGAATTCAGACCGTGGCTTCGACGAGATCCCGAGGATTCATACAGAGCTCGTTGCCGTTTCTGCAAATGTGGAGTTAATACTAAAATATGCGATTTGCGCGCCCATGCTCTGACGAAAAAGCATATGAAGAGAAATACAGCTGTTGAAATCAAAAAAAACGATTCGGTGGGTAGTAATCGTAATATATCTATGATCAAAGATCAATAATTCAATACATTTTCGTTGTAGAGCATTGAGGATGATGAGGTTTCTGTGGACCAGCAAATTGGCTACAAGCGCAAAGTATCGCCATCAAAACGTATAAAATGCGGTACTGACGACAATAAAAACAATATTCGCAAAACGGCCTCAACAAGAAGTGAAATGAGATCAAACCATGGTCCGGACTACGAAGCTCTCATTGAAAGTCTGGCGTTATATGAACCAGAACAAGCCCTGTTCTCCAATGATTCCACAATGCAAACGGATCAAGTCGAGAAGGTGGAGCCTACAATAAATGTAGATGAGGAAATGATTACGAATGCAGTCACTGTTGCTGTTAACAATATGAAAGACTCTGCACAGATATTTGGGGACTTTGTGGCCGACAGACTGCGGCAATTGTCGGAAAAGACATCTGAATATACCAAGGATAAAATTATGCAAATTCTTTTAGATGCAACTGCCTTAGAAAGAACAATTGTAACCGATGATGAGTAAATAATATACATATATTAACAAATAGAATTTAAATAAATCTCACAATCAGCCTTAAGTACAAAGAACTATTTGGTCGACGATTTATGAATAAAGTTTTCTTACAAAAGTCATATTCGTTACCAGAAAGGAACAGAATTTCGATTAGTTGAATGAAATGCTACCATAAATAACATTTAATTATCCAAAGAGGTTTCATTAATTCGCAGTAAGAAATGATGCATTCGTTTAAAAGTATTTTTGGCGCTTGAAGATAAGAAGTACATTTATCGAAATATCGCGATTTTTTTTGAGATCATCGATAGTTTACTGAATGGCGTCATTAGAATTGTGAAATTAAAATTTGTTTATATTATTCAATTAGTATTTCGTTGTTAAGGATGAGTGCCGAAAAAGCAATAAATCAGAACAAGCTTAACGATGAGGAAATGGAAGCAATAAATAGTACAGAAAACATTACTGCTCGAAAACGAAAGTTATCTGAAGAAAAGGCGGCAAGTGAAAGTGATGGTGAAAATAATAAACTTAGAAAATCCGGGGATATGGAACCATCAGCATCTGTTAACAATGTGGTAGTGAAAACGGAAAAAGGTGAAGCCGAATATTCTAAAGATATTGCAGAAAATGGTATTAGCGCTCCAGTTAAAATAAAAAGAGAACCAGTTCAGGAAGAAAACGTTGATTCAGTTGCTCCTGATGGAGCCAGCACAAGTTCAAGTGCTCCTGCAGGTATTCATGATGAAGCCAGAACAAGCAGGAGTACTCATCCAATCACCATAAAAACGGAGCCGTCCGTCGTTAAAGCACAGCCCACTAATAATCTTAACAATATCATTCAGTCAGCAGGAGGTGATAGTACAGTGACGTCGAGCAGTTTACGTCCCTCTTGCCGTTTTGGCATACGTTGTTACAGGTGATATAGGCTGAGTTAATGCAGACTGTATTTAATATACTTCACTATTCACATTTTAGACAAAATCCTGCACATCTTCGGGCCGAGGCGCATCCTGGTGAATCGGATTATCGTCGTCCCAGTTTTCCGGATCCTCCACTAGGGACACCAGCCTGTCCTTTTGGAAACTTGTGCTACCGAAGGAATCCTGTACATTTCCAACAGTTTTCACATCCTCCAGATTGTAAGTAGGAGATGCAGAATACTCACAAGGGCAGCAGTTTAAGGGCATTTTAGTCAATTCCGCCCAGAACATAACCAATCGTTTGCGGCAGCGTCGAACCCAGGCAACTTTTTCCAATAATGGAGGGACGGCTGATTATTCCGATGCTGAAACAGACGAAGAGGATCCTTTCGGTGATGAAGGGGACTCTGATTTAGATTATAAGCCTGGCGCAAATCTCGATGACGATGACGAAGAGGAGGACCTGGAGTTTAACAGTGAGCGACAGAATTGCGATGAGTACGATTAAAAACATTTTATGCATCAAATGTGCAAATATACTTTATATTCTTGTTATAAATATATTTCCTTCCTTGTTATGGGCATTCAATATCCGAAATATAAAATAATATTGTTCAAAATTTCTGCTCTGTTATATGATTTAAATTTACAATAATATGCAATGAGTCACTGTGACTGCGAAGTCACAGTAACGTAGCAAAGATAAATATATGGGTATTTCATGCATAACGAAATACGGTCACACTTGCGGCTAGTCGTGTTTTTGATTCGTACAAAATTTGTCACTGGCTTTATGTGACTGACCAGACGCATTTTATTCGTAATTATAATTTATTAAAGTTATACAAGAATTGCAGTTGATCAATTTGCGGTGACTTTTTACCAGCAAAGGCCTCAAAATGGCGGAAAAAAAAGTACAGATGGCATTATGCCAGACATCAGTGGTAAATACGTATTCAATTAAACACATTTCTACATATATTAATACTATAACAAAGCAACACCCCAAATCGCAATTAATTATCCGGCAGTTCGTTTAATATTTCATCACTTTGGATAGTTCAGAATGCCTTGACATATGGCAAGGAAAATTATAGCCCTTTTGAGAAAGTGAAAGTTTTTTCCAATCCAAAGAGCGCCTGTGGCGGCGAAGGTGGCGGCATGTCTGCCGCTTACATGTATGTGTGAGTGAGAGAGCTGCTTGGTCATCTTACATCTTTAAGTCGTCTAAGGATACGCATGCAGTACACGTGTGTGTATGTGTGTGAGTGAAAGAATGCCGAAATCATATGTTCTATATGACGTACACACATCCATATGCATATGTGCAAACATACATATCTAAAATTGAAGCATTTTTTGCTTTTATCAGAATCGAATTCTTATCTTCACCCACACTTACGTGTTGCATATTTCTTTAAATTAGTACGTACGTTTGTGTGTATATGCGTGTATTTACAGGGGCAGCCATGCTTGCAATTTAAAATAGCACTCGCTTTATATACTAGACATACAGACCAACATAACATATGTATGTGTATGTGTGTGTATACAATTGCAGTAAGTGTCGCGTGCGTATAAGTACTTTAGTTTAGTTTGGGTTAGTGCAATATTGAATATAATTAGGTACTGCCCTGCGCCATATGTTGGATACCTCAACGAGTGTAAGGCCTAAGGTTGTCGGTTTCGGTCTCTCTATCTCTACCACTATCCATAGGTCACAAGGGTATTTAAACTTTATGCCAGGCAGAAGAAGGAAACTCTGTTGGTATTGTCAAGTCCGTCAGTATGTTCTCCTAGATCTCAAAGACTATATTAGCTAGAACTACCAAATTTGGTGTCAATGAGTCTAGTACTGCACACAGCTAATGTTTGTTTTAGAATTTAACCACGCTCGTGTGCGCCCCCTTAAATTGATAACTATTAAATTGTAAGCGTAATTTTAAAGCTGGAACGTTAAATTGTTGTATGCACAATAATAATCACCATTTAAATGAGTTCTGTAAATTGGTTTAAAAATGCAAAATAATAATGTTTCAGTTTACACTTTTATTTAAAAATGATAAAAAAAGCAAACCCGCAATAACAACAAAATACGATCACAGGGAAATGATTCATGTTTATCTCTTTCACTCATATTTTTACAGCTAAAAGTATATCATGCCGTTATTGAGGATGTCATCTCCAATGTGCGAGATGCTTTTCTGGATGAGGGCGTTGACGAGCAGGTACTGCAGGAGATGAAACAGATTTGGCGGAATAAACTGTTAGCAAGTAAGGCGGTTGAGTTGAACCCTGAGCCTGGTGAGGCTGGCCACCATCCGCCACCGATAGTGGCCAACAATCCAAAGGTAAGCAAGGTGTGTAATCGTTGCCAAGGTGTCTCCGTCCACCCCACCCCCACATCGTAGTCAGTCTTTGCTCCCCACTGTATGTGTTATTCACATGTTGTACAATCTGTGTTAGCTTTAGCTTGTGTTATTCTTATAAACAACAACTAAAACATTTGAACTCTGTTGCTCTCTCTCTTCAATTACAACAACGTCAACTGCAACTGCAACAACAACTACAACTACAACTGCTCGCGCCTCATTGTCATCAACTGATGCTTCTATCACCACACGCAACTTCAACACACACACACTCCACACACACTCCACACACACACACACACACACTCCACACAACACACACACACACTCCTACATCTACATCATCTCTGCAGAGCTCCAAGGTAATGCAGTATTTACCCAGTAGTACCCACACCTGTTCTAACCTGATCTCTTCCTGCTCCCCCATTACAGGCTGCCAATGCCAAAGCCAAGAAAGCTGCCGCTGCTGCAGCTGCGTCACAACAACAAAACAACAGCGGTGGCATAGGAGCCATCTCCGCCGTCGGCAACAACAACAATGCAAATACAGATGGTAATAAGTTAGCGACAGCATCCGCTGGTGCTGCTGGCAAAGCTACAGCCCTAACTGCCGGGAGTAGTTTAAAGAACGGAGTCAGTGCTATAAAACAGGAAGTAACATCGCAGAATCCGCCACCGCTGCATCCCACTGGGGGTGCAGCAATGCTGCAAAAGCAACAGGGAGCAGCTGCCGGGGGAGGTGGCGCAACAACAGGTGGCCAAGCGCCCATTCCCATTGTAGCACAGTTGGATCCCAATCGCATAATGCCCGTTAATGTAAGTAGGGATCCACCATTGATAGAGTCAATTCATTAATTCCATGTTCTGTAGATCACGCTGCCCTCGCCCCCTGGTTCAACCAGCTCGGAATCTCGTGTGCTCACCATACAAGTGCCTGCGTCGGCACTGCAGGAGAATCAATTGACCCAAATACTAACGGCTCATCTGATCTCATCTATCATGTCGCTGCCCACCACGTTAGCATCTTCGGTGCTGCAACAGCATGTGAATGCAGCCTTGAGTAACGCTAATCATCAGAGTAAGTAATATATCCCAAGAGTACTAGGATATTATAGTTTTCTGCAAAGCAGAAGTTGGCATATCTGAAGCCAGTGTATATATTCATGATCAGCGTCAGTGACAAACTCAGTTTTTATAAAAGGTTACAAGTGGTAAACAAGAGTTAGCGTCATATTAAAATATAGAAGTTCTTTTATAAATAGTTTAGTGGGCGAACTGATTTCGAAGGGGCCGCTAATAAGTATGCAATACAAATCACGCTTAACATCTAAGTAAGATATATCAGATGTCAGGTGGTTAGCTGGTATATAACAACCGAGTTATATATAGCAGTGGAACAGTGTTATAGCTTTCTTACTTGTTATTATCCTAACTGGTTCACACCTGATTTCCCTTAGAGAACTTGGCCATGGCCAAGCAATTGGACGGCGCCTTGGATTCGTCGGAGGAGGATGAAAGCGAAGAGAGCGACGATAATATGGATAACGATGATGATGATGACCTGGATAAGGATGATGACGATGATGCTGAGCACGAAGATGCCGCTGAAGAGGAACCACTTAACAGCGAGGACGATGTCACCGATGAGGACTCGGCTGAGGTGTTTGACACAGACAATGTCATTGTGTGCCAGTATGATAAGGTAAGTTCTCCCTTACTCCATTGCAAAACTGTAAATTGATAATATCGTTTTATTCAAACAGATAACACGTTCTCGCAACAAATGGAAATTCTATCTCAAGGATGGCATTATGAATATGCGTGGCAAGGATTATGTGTTTCAAAAATCAAACGGCGATGCTGAATGGTAAAGAGAGGGAAGAAAAAGAGAGAACAAACAAAAGACAAACGATATGCCTCACACACAGTGCGCCTTGAACACACGTTACTAGCACCTCCAATATATATAACACACACCATCCTCCCCCCCGTACCAACCAACCCTACGTGACCAAATGATGTCCCCCACACACAACGTGAGCCTTTGCCCAAGTTGCCTGTTGGGCATATAAAAACGTATATCTAGTTATAGTTTCAACTACTTGTATTGCGTCAAAGTTGAGTTGTGTTTCGACAATTAACAATTATAATCGTAATCTATGTATAAATAACACCGCTCTGCATATTAATGTCAATAAATTGAAGATTTTGTAAAACTAAAGGGGGTAACTTTTCACTAGTTTTTAGAAGAGAGAACTTTTTCTAACTCCACTGAGTTTCTTCATTTAGTAGTAGGCAACATATTCATTCTTTTCATTTCATACGATCTGAAATATTCAGTTAATTTAAAGAATTGAAATCATTTTCATTTCGAAACATTGCAAGCAATCCGCAAACTTAATATATGATGTGCGTTATTAATGTTATAGAATATTTCTAAGTAGTTTCGTTTCACCAATTCGAAAAAATCTACATCATATAATTTAAAACAATCTGCAAACTAGATAAAGAAATCATGTATAGTTCCTTAGTTTGTAAAATACACGTTATATGGTATATTAAAAATTACTTTTTAATTAAGGAGTACAGCATTTTACAAATAAAACAATTAGAAGAACAGCGCGACAATGGCTAATTTTTAATGCTTTTATGCTCTATGTACACTGCGTTGTAATTTTGTTTCGTTACTTTAATGTATAGATTATATATTCAATGTACATGTATATGCGCCTCAAAAGAACGACCCGCTTAAATCATAATTCGCTGTCCCGAGAGATTATCGAGATCTCTTAAGATTCTAATTAAATGACTAAAACTCAATCGACGTACCTAAAAACTAATGAAGTGTCAAAATCAATAAGCGATTGTTTAATGATCATTATAAATACATATACATAAATCTGTATATGTTAATAGATCAATTAATGCGTTGAGATGAAATTAAATTTTGATTCTAAATCCATACAGCAAGTAATTGTGTGATATTATTTTTTTTTTTTATAACTTTCTAAACGATTCATAATTAATTTTTATATGAATATAGCACAAAACATATGTATGCTTTTTTATTATGATATGGGTCGTTAAGAGGCGCTTAGTTTTTGTTTTGGTGATTTGTGCTAAGCACCAAAAAAGTATTTAAATGTAAGTTTCATTAGAAAATGAGCCTTGCACATACGTTGTATATGTATGTATAATATATCTCTTCCTGCTTAACTAGGTATTAAGTTGTCAATAGCGCAATGTTGATTTCCTTGACCATCTTAACACGATGCAGCATACGCTGCAGTGCATCTTGGCTGAGTGCCTGCGTGGAGTACCAGACAGGGGAATCAGGCACACAGGATCGCTCCGGTTGTAAATAGAAAACATCGTTGCGCGTCTTTACACTCTCAGGACTGTAAATAAAGTATTAATAAATATATTTAAATTACTATATATGTAAAACACTTAAATGTTTTGTTACCATTTCGATAGGTAAAATTCGTAGAGTCGCACAGGACAGCGCAGTGGATTTTCTTCGTTTTCCTGTTGCTCATAGACTTTCTTTTTGCGTGGATTCGCATCTGCAAAGCAATTTATTTAGTTAATAGTTATTAATTATTAGTTATTGGCTTACCCAAACCCGCTTGTGGTGGATAGAAACGTAGCAAAACATTGCGGGTGCCAGGCACCTTTGAGTTCTGCGACGAACGCTTCCAATGCTTCATAATATGCGAGAAAGACAACTGCATGTGCTCCTCGACGGTCTGCAAAGCAAAGAAGATCAATAACTGAGGCCAAAAAGAGGCAAAAACTGAGTCTTACAGTCAAGTTAAAATGCTTGGTATTGAAGAACATAAGCGTGCTGAGCAGCACATGAGGCGAATGAGCGCCAAGCTGTTTGCATTCCCACAAGTGCTCCTCCTCCACGCGAGTGACGATGTACTCTGTAAGAATGGAGACAATTCCTTAGTTGTAGTTTAAAGATAGTTCTCTGTTGAACTTACGGGAATCGTTGTAAAGCACCGAAAACTTTCTAGCGACTTCATCTAGACACTCCGTAAAGCGTTCATAGTAAGGATCATAAAATATATTATCGATACGTCCATTTACATATAGATATTGTTGGATGCCTGCCAAACATTAGAAGAATTAGTTTAAAGGCTTTCTAGGATATGTTCTTCACAAGTCAACATACCCAGCACCAAATAGTAAATAGTATCGGGCGCATATTCCGTCCCATTAGGCTTGCGCACCTCCTTGACAAACAGGCAAAGGGAATAGTTCAACTCGTCCGCTGTCATTTGCAGTAGTTCGGTCTTGAAAGGTCGCCTGCGCATGGAACTCTTCTCGATGTCAGCGTTTTTTGTCATCACCCACTGCTTCCAGGCATTAACACCGAATGTGTATTTGAGGAACATTTGCGCGTCGGGTTTCTCCTGCGGTTGTTGCGCCTGCTGTGACTGTTGCTGCAGCGCCGAGTGATCCATTTCACTGCGCGGCCGTTTTACTGGTGAGCGACTATTACGGGCAGGTGATTCCAATACGGCAATGTTTGTGCCGCCTCGTTTACGACCACGAGGGGAACTAGAAGAAACACGCATATCAAATATTATTAGTTATAAATATTAATTCTCAGGTTTTCAATATAAAACTAACCGCTGCGTGGCTTCCAGCATATGATGTTGCTGATCCATATGATGCACACTCATCTGGCCCATGTCATGCCCCATGGGCGATTGACTTGTTATCGTATTTGCTGTCATTGTTGACTCTAAATCAACCGTTGTGCTCTGATGATGATTATCATAGTCACCAGTGGCCATTTTGAGGGCTATTTGCAGCATATCGTCACCGTAGGGATTATGACTTGTGGCACTCACATCCACAACTTGTTGCTGTTGCTGCTGTTGTTGTTGCTGCTGCTGTTGTTGCTGTTCCAGACTGTTTTGATACTGCAACGTGACCAAGCCAGGATCTGGTTTGATTTCATTGTCTGAATCTGAATCCGATTCGTGCTTCTCCTCGGCGACCATTTCGGCCATCATAAGCAACTCCGCCTCCAGTGGATCCTCTGGCATTTTATCTTGAATCTTTTTAATCTCCTTCAGAATGCCTGCTGCAGTGTTGCGTGTCGTCGGTATAAAGATTGGCACCGGTATGGGCAGCGGAATGGGCACAGGCACTGGAAATGGCGCCGAGTACATGTACATCGGTTGTGGCACATATATGGGCACTGGTACCGGTATCAACACCTTGTTCGAATAGTCCTTCTCTGTCTGGGTGGCACAATCGCGCACGGATGGCGTACACTGCTCACCAGTGGATACGGTCATGGGTTTGCAACTGATATTCACATTACGCACTGCCTTTGGGTACGGTGGTACTGTTATAATTTTGGTTTCTGTTATCGCTCCTGTGAACTCGTTGCCCGACATGCCCGGGACCATAGGACGTCGTACTGATGGCAGTCCAGCTGAACCTGAAGGAGACGGTGAACGTGCAATGCTATAGTCGACATGTTTACGCGGACGTCCACGTCCACGTACATCGCCGGTTGTCGCTGGTGGCGCCGTGATGCTCATCGTCAAAGGAGGCGGCGAATCTGGTTTGCGTCCGCGCTTACGTCGGACTGTCACATTGCCGATGCGTGCCTCAGTTTCGCCACTGGCCAGAGATTGCACTGTTGAAATGACAGGCACAACAGTTCCGCTTGCTGATTTCTTGCCTGGCCCACCGCCGGCATTGTTTTTCACGGACTTGCAAAGAAAGAAATAATACAGGTTAAGTTATTTAAACTGATTTGGAATAGAAACTCTCACTTTTCGTCTACGTCGCATCTACAAACTTATGTATTTAAATATTTTGCAAATTGTATTCTTTTGAGCGCCTAAAGTTTGCAGAAAAAAGACAGTGTTGCCACATCGAGTGAACTA
Source organism: Zaprionus ornatus (assembly GCA_018904035.1). Taxonomy (NCBI): domain Eukaryota; kingdom Metazoa; phylum Arthropoda; class Insecta; order Diptera; family Drosophilidae; genus Zaprionus; species Zaprionus ornatus. The sequence continues at coordinate 3,015,142 of JAEIFZ010000289.1, read as the reverse complement.
GAATTTTTGCAAATTGAATCATGTGAACAACAAAGTTCCTGTCCATGATAAATTTCATAGTTTGCATTCGTAATAAATCATGCATTTATAACATTTTTAAAACATCAAATATTATGCTTTGAAATTGCAATTTAATGCATTCAAAAATATCAACTTAATTATATCGATACAATATGCATACAAATTAGTGTTAATTGTGAACTCATAGCTATCGCTTAAGGTACAACTTTAATTAATACCAAATTAGTAATAATGGATTAAAAAGATCGGCTTGATCTTATCGATGAAATAAGTTTGGAAAGTCTACAAGAAGCAGTGTTAATTGTGCCTTACTCCAAATTATCGATTACAATTACAAAGTCTCTAATCTTTTTCCGTTTTTGTTTCCCATGGAACAATATTGAAAAGTTGGAAGGGAAATGCAACTTACCGGTTGCTGTGCCAACTTCAATTTGACTCTCTTGGGTAGTCCAGTGGGAAAGGGTGCTCCATTTTTATTAGATCCATGTAATCGTGTGGCAGATTGTTGTTGCTGTGCCTTCCCAGTCGATGTCGACGGCATATCGCTGTCTAGGGTGAGTGGCGTGCGGGCGAATTGGTTTTGGAACTGCATAACACATTGATATGTACAGAAATTGCGCATCGATGCATCCGACATTGTCAAATGGTATTGAGGAGTGCTTGTGTTGCTGCAATTGTCGCACTTGGTCACAGCACGCGCCGAAATGTTGCAACTGACACCATGCATCGTCAGACAGTTGATGGAGCATGTGAGTGTCTCCAGATCTCCTTGTTGCTTATAGATCATATCGAAATTATATTTCTTCACCTTGCACCACTGACATGACACAATGTGGCGATTCACAATGATGTAAACATTGATGCACACACGGGAACAGAACATTTTCGGGGATTGCTGATCATTATTATAGATGGTATAAGCATCGGTGGTCTTCCGCTCAAAGTACTTGCAACACATTGCACACGGATCGGCGTTCACATTGCTAACGAACTTGAAAGCTGAGAAACAAGGATTGGAACAGAAATAATGTTCCTTATCATCCAGCAGCATCTCCACCCGCACGGGCTTCTCATTATTGCATACACCGCACATGTCCGTGCGTAGTTTCTTTTTGGGATTGCACATATTGTCATAACGTCGCAGACAGGCTTGTGAGCAAAAATCTTTGAATTGATCCTTATCACCAACGGGAGCCAGAAAGCCTTCCTGCCCGCTGCTGATGTCCTTCTGACAACATGAACACGTCTTGAGACCCTTCTTGTACGTATTGAGGCACGCAGCACAGCAAAATTGACGCACATCGAAGCCAAAGCGAACACAATACTTGCCCAAAGCTATAGAGTTTACCTCCTGCTTACAGGTCTCACAGTTGCCTCCGAACGAACGCTGATAGCTGCCCAGACACACTTCATTACAAAAGTCCATTGTCTCCCAAATGAGCTGTTTCTCGTTCACATTTAGTTCCTCATGACAGTCAGCACAGCGACGCCGGAAGCTCTCCATGCGATCCAAGCGAGCTGCCTCTGCCTCGGCATTGGTGCGAGCCACCACATTGGACTCAGGTTTCTTGCTCGGTGATCGTATTGTGGTGGCACCAATATTCCTTACACGTATCGAATGACGCTTCAGTTTGTATTTGTCAGGCTCCTCCGCGTTCAAGAGGTTGTAACAATCGTCGTTGCATATATAGAATGTATCCAGTTCTTGCCTGAGGAAGTACTTACAACTCTTCTGCTCCTTGCACTGCAGGCAGATGTTCAACTTGGTCGCTGTTGCCCCAGCCGTGCTGTCGTTTGTGGTAGCTGCCTCACTCTCCACAGTTGTTGCTTCAGTTGCTCCCTCCTCATCAGCTTGCTGTTGGTGTTGAGTACCTTCTTGGCTTACGACTTCCTCAACCAGGAACTTCTTGCGCCGCAAAAAGTATTTGCCAGGCTGCGCCTCCAGCAATGCATCGCAACAACTCTGATCGCATACATATTCAAATCTACTCGCTGCTGGTTCCGACTCTGTTTCCTCCGCGCATTCGGCAGAAGATTCTGTGTCCACAATCTTTAAGCGATACCCGCAAGGCTTCTCAGTGTCGCATTGTCTACACTTCTGTGTGCTGGCCACAATCCAGGAGATAATGATTTTCGCTGTGGCACCAGTTTCGCCTTCTGCAGGAGTGGAAGCTTCATCGTGTGCAGGCTCATCTGGCTCGGGGGCATCCGCTTCAGGAGTATCCTCATCGTTTTGCGTTGCATTTTCTGGTAAAATTGAATTTATTGCATTAGTTTGGTAAGTTCACAATAAAATCAATCAATATCCCCTTTTTTTAACATAAGCCAATTAAATAAACCTTATTTAAATCTCAAAGTCCATTTCAGTACTTCACCTTGCTCGTTTTCAGCACACTCTGAACCCGCTGTTCCAGTTTGTTTGTCAGCTTGAGGAGCTTCATAAAATAAGGATAGCGAGCGAAAGAAGAGCTTAGCTTATGTATTAACTAGATTATCCCCTATCTATACCTACCATCAGGCGTACGTGGAGCTTCAGCCGATGATGCAGGCACATCACCAGGCGCAACTTCATTATCATTAGCTGCTTCAGCTTCAGTATCCCCAGCCTCAACAACAGGAGATTTCACTGCAGCCTGAGTTTGTTCAGCGGCTTCTTCTTCTTCCGCAGCCTTTTCGGCGTTTTCGCGTGCGATTTCCTTCTCTGCCTCTGTTACCTCCGTTTCATTATCGTCCGGAATGAGACAAACGTCCGACTCTTCGGGTTCCAGCACGTTTTCAACTGTATCTAAAGGAGAAAGCATTTCATTTATGTAGAAGGTCTAATTATTTCTTCCCGCTTACCATCTCCATGTTCTGCTTCTGTTCCTTCATCGCCGTCAGGACCATCGTCCATGGGCTCAGTTTCAGCTTCACCATCGACATTCTCTGTGTCTTCATCCTCATTGGCAGCATCATTCTCATTGGTAGCAGCAGCTCCTTGATCCTGTTCTTGCTCCTGCTCATTGCTACGATCAACTTCGTCGATGCCCTCGTCTTCTCTGGAAACAGAATTCTTATCTGCATTGCCCTCATCTTCATGGTCTTCACCCACACCATGCTGAGAGTCTCCGCCTTCCGATCGCATTTCTACATCATCCACTTCGGTATTTGCTTCTGTGCCAACATTTTTTGATGTCTCTGCTTGTGCCTCGCTTTCGGCATCGTCCACATCCATTGCTTCCATGGAAGCAGGTGCACCATCAACGGCGTCGCCGCTATCAGCTGCAGCGCATTCTTCAGCAGCTTCAACATTTTCGAAAGCATCGCGTTGCTCAGCATCGCCGCTATTATCGATGTTGTACTGTTCCTGCTCTTCTTCTGTTGTTTCTGAGGGTGGCTCTGGTTTTTCATCTGCTGCATCCTCCGGAGCAGTCGGCACGTTCTCATTATCTTTGGAGGCTGTATTCTGGTCATCACTAGCAGCCAACTCGGGTTTCTCTTGCGAATGACTCTCATCCACATCCAACGAGCCCTCTGAGATTTGCTCAAAATTATCCTCCGCATCGCCCGCAGGCTTCTCATCATTAGGAACAGTGGGCACATCTGCATCACCTGCACCACCCCCTGCATCGTCTTCAGCAGGTGGGGATGTAGGGGTATCTTGAAGATCTGTTTGTTTATCCATCTTTTCGGTTGAATTATCTTCATCCAGTTTTGATGTTTCTGATTCTGGTCTGGCATGACTTGAATCTGCATCTGCATAGGAATCCAAACTGGACACTTCCTCCATTTTAAGCTCGTTGATTAATGAACCTTATTTATATTTTTGGACACACAGATACCAAAACATCAACTGCAAGTAAATAGAAGCATTTTGACATTTTTTAATATTTTCACACATAGTTTTAATGCATTTATTGTACTTATGTATGTATATGTTTATGTTGGCCCCCATTGCGGTTTCGCGCGCATTTCACCCCCACCCGGTATCGATAGACCTGTCGCAGCGATAAGTATCGAGCGGCCTACAAGGGCCTCACACCACACCGCCTAAAATGTGTACAAAACGTCACAAATACATCCACACATACACAACACACACATAGTGATGTGGTGTACAGTGCACAAGAAAACAAAACATGCGCCAAAAAATAAAATACGAATATTTCTTTCGATGCACTCAACACCAATCTATTTTAAACATTAAACAATTGCAATTACTTTGTGTCTGCTGCACAGTGGGAACCGTTGTTGTTTTCTGGCGATTGCGCCGTTTACTAAATCTGTATAAGAGATCCGACGTCGGCAACGAAAATCTAAAACGCGAACCATTAACTGCCTTTCATTGCTGGTAATAAGCTTTGCGACACTATTGCAAGTTTTATTGCACGAATACTAGGTAAAATAAATGTTTACACTATATGCAATGTACAATTTATATTTTTCAAGCACTGTAACACTGTAACACCCGGAAAAATGCTGTACAAAACCACAAGTTGAGGTCCGCATAGGGATGGATAACTTATCGAAAATCGTATCGACAGTTTTCAGTTTTGAGTATACTTGGCGAAACAAATCGAATAGAAATAATAAATGATAATTAAGAAAAATGAATTTCTTTTTGTAAATATACTATTTTGATTCAGTAAATATTTATATTTTCTATGTTTATTTTTATTCTATATTTAACATAAATATTAACAGATATCATGAGTATGGAAACAGTTAATAGTCGTCACTGTATGTATGAATTGCATATTTTTGCAGTCATTCCCATTTTTCTTAGTCATGACAAATCGATAACATTCAAATATTCACCCATTATTTTAAGTAAAGTATTTCTCATTAATTGAAAAGTCAATATTTTGTAATATTTTGGTGGAAGTAAATAATACCAACAAATATATAATCTTAAATAAAATATATTTATTTATTTGTCTAGTAATGTAACATAGTTTATATTTTTATAGCATTACACTATTGATTGTTATTTGATCTTTTTGTGTATAATCAGCTCAGATGTGAGGTAAAATTAATAGATAAACAAAACAATGAAAAGCTTAAGAATACAAACATATTTTTACTTGTTGGCAATACTGTTAAGTGACAACTAGTTCATTTGCAAAGCCGTTCCATTGATAAATATCTCTTTACCTTATCGATTAATTTCTTCTGTGTTTAAGAATACGATTTTTTGATGATATCAAAGATATTTATATATATATCTAAAACCTTAAATTGGAATATTAAATAAGATAAGTTCAGATATTCTTCTTATGGTTTAAGATATTCCACATTACATTTGAGTCCAAATGTTCGATCAATATTACTATAAATAATATAAAAATGCAAATTGGATTAGAAACAACATTTTTATGATTTAGTTATATGTATTAAGGGTAAATTTCTGTTTCCAAAGCTCAAAAACCTAACCATTTTTTAATTATTATATAACAAGTCGAACCAATATGTTGTTTATTTTCGTAAGTAAACTAAACGAGATTATAAAGTGGTATATAATTTCAAAAGCAAACTGTTAGTAAACGGAGTGTGACCGTAGTCATTCATTACTGCGAGGTCAAAATATGGGAAATTTTACTTATTGAAAACCTGGTCTCATTTAAACCGACGCATTGTAGGAAAATTGAGACTTATCGTGAAGTATATCTCCTAATCTAAGCCAAAACGCCGAACATTTTTTTAACATTTTCGTCTTATCTCGTCAAGCTCTATCAGTTTTCAGATTTGAGATCCTTGTGCACAATTTTTAATAGCAAGCCTGTGTCATATTCACGACAGTGTAAACAAGTCTTTAAAACTTTTGACATGGGTGGCAACACCGCTATGGTTTTACAACTCTACAATCAAAGCTAACGGCGCGAATGGAAAATTGGCGTCGCTTGGTGTTACTTTTTAATAATTTTTAAATTGTGTATTTAAACCAAAAAAAAAAAATAAAATAATATATATATATATAAATAATATAAACAACATGGAGTCACGTTTGCCTAAACCTTCAGCAATAAAGCGACCAATGACAGCGATAAAACAAATTTTACCTACTGATCGTATAAAGGGCGCTGGGAATGCATTTCATCCGAACCAAACATACACGGCTCCTTCTGCGCCTCCGCTTTCTAGTAATTTGCAGAACATACCACCGACACTGGCACGAAATGGAGGTAAGTTTGGTTAGAGCACATCCAATTGGTTTCGACAATAGTATTTCCTTTTCCCCATACAGTTCGTGCGGCGTCTCCTGAGCCCGCAAAAACTTTGACTGTACAGAGTCGCGTGAAATTGCGGCGCAGTCGTTCAGCATGCGACATAACTGAAATGCGAAACAATCTCAAACGCAGCGGCATGTCAACGTTGCCTCCCATACCATCAAAATTCTCTCGGATTGCCAGTAATACAAAACCGACTGGAACAGCTTTATCTTCGGTTGCAACAACGTCAGCTGTTGGTCGTGCTGCACGTTCGGGATCGGTCCCACCCAAACGTCCGATGACCACTGCCGCCCCTTTAACGTCTTCAACATCAGGAACCGCGCGTATATTGCCGCGTACAGCTTCGGCGACGGCGGCGGTCAACAAAACTAAGGCTGCCGCTTCGGGCAATGCAGCTACGGCAGCAACAAAACGTATTGCTCCTTATGACTTCAAAGCACGATTTCATGATCTATTGGAGAAACACAAAGCGTTGAAGACCAAATATGAGAAACAAGTGGAGGATATGGGCGAACTGGAATCGCTTCCAACGCAACTAGAAGAAACCCAGAACAAGCTCATCGAAACGGAATCGACACTGAAGAACGTAACAACAAATAACGAATGCCTGGAACGCCAAGTGAAACATCAGATCAACAAAATTGAAACAATTACCGGCTCCCTCGGTCGAACCGTGGATGAGCTTAATAAGCTTAAGACATCCCATCAGGTAAATCAAAAACGTGTAATTGTAGTTGGTGTTTTCTAAAATAAATTCACTTAACAGAAAATCAAAGACGAACATGAGTCACTTACGGCGGAGGTGTTGCAATTGCGAGAGCGGAACGAGGAACTTATACAGAGCAATAGAAAATTGGCTGAAGAGCTGGCTCTGTGTAGGGAGCAGTTGTTCCAATCGAACATGGAGCGAAAGGACCTGCACAACACTGTCATGGATCTACGTGGAAATATACGAGTATTCTGTCGTGTACGACCACCATTGGAAACTGAGCTGGGACGTCAAACATGCAGTTGGACCTATCACGATGAGGCTACAGTAGAACTGCAGAGTATAGATGGCCAGAATAAGAACAAGATAGGTCAACAAATATTCACCTTTGATCAGGTCTTCCATCCAAACTCAAACCAAATGGATATTTTCGAGATGGTAGCGCCCATGATTCAATCGGCCCTCGATGGTTACAACATATGTATATTTGCCTACGGCCAGACGGGAAGTGGAAAGACATACACAATGGACGGTGTACCGGATAATGTAGGAGTCATACCACGCACCGTTGATCTATTGTTTGACTCGATTAAAAATTATCGCCGATTGGGCTGGGAATATGTCATAAAAGCCACCTTTTTGGAAATATACAATGAAGTTCTGTACGATCTGTTAAGCAATGAACAGAAAGATTTGGATATACGCATGGCAAAAAATGCTTCCAAAAATGATATATATGTGTCCAATCTAACCGAAGAAACTGTCACCGATCCGGATCAATTGCGGCACTTGATGCACACAGCTAAAATGAATCGTGCCACAGCCTCCACCGTGGGCAATGAACGATCCTCACGTTCACATGCTGTCACCAAACTGGAGCTGATTGGTTACCATGAGGAGAAGCAAGAGATGTCTGTTGGCTCCATTAATCTGGTTGATTTGGCTGGCTCAGAATCACCAAAGACCAGTACTCGAATGACCGAAACCAAGAATATAAATCGTTCTCTGTCTGAGCTGACAAATGTCATCTTGGCGCTACTGCAGAAACAGGATCATATACCATATCGCAATTCAAAGCTAACCCATTTGCTGATGCCCTCGCTTGGCGGCAATTCGAAAACACTTATGTTTATAAATGTATCCCCGTTTCAAGATTGTTTCCAGGAGTCTGTGAAGTCCCTGCGATTTGCCGCCTCCGTCAATTCCTGCAAAATGTCCAAGGCTAAACGGAATCGGTACATGAACAGCTCCACGGCCAGTAACAATAGCAGCTGCGAAAAGTAGATGTCATTGACAGAATGTCAAATGTAATAATGTTATCCGAAACAATCCAGAGCGGTAGTTATTTATTTTAATCGATTTCATACTATTCCAAAATAATATGCATATAAATTGTATTGTCATAATTTCTCCAATTTTAAAATGTATGTTTACTTTAATAAAAAAAATAAACCAATTACTGAATAATTACAGGCTTTGTTTACTTGCTCCCACTGCCTGCCGCACTTCGTGTGGTATCTTCTCCACCAGTGCATTGTGATTATTACAAACGCTTGCCAATACGCCACTACGATTTACGTGCTCCACATCTGCATTATATTCATAATGCTCACCATTGATGTTGGTTAAGGTGCCGCCATGTGCCTCGAGCACAGCCTCCGGGGCGCATGTGTCCCACTTTTTGCATCCTGGTGTTGCAAACACATAGGCATGTGCCTTCCCCTCTAGCAGTTGCAGCACCTTGTAGCCGGCCCCACCCACCTTAATTACTTTGCTTGCATTGAACACATCCACTGCCTTCTGATGCAGTGCATTGGAATGAGATCGTGTTGTCGTTATAATGAATTCACCCTTCGGGGGCTCCACTGCAATGAACCCTCCTGTTCCCAAACCCTTTAGGCCCCAGATGGTACGTCCCAGCTCTCCACTCGATTGCTTGTAAAAAGGCTGATGAATAATGCCACCCACAGCTGAATTTTTAATTGCAATTCCGATGAGCACAGTCACATGTTCTACAAAGCCTAAAGTGAAGTAATCATGTGTTAGTGATGCCAAGATGTTTTAAACTTATTTCTACTTACCCTGCGTATACTCGGCTGTACCATCTAAGGGATCAACCCATATAACAAAGTCCTCAGGATTGACATCAAGCAATGCTTGTGGACAGCTTTGCTGCAGGAACGTGTCGCTTAGCTCAGTGACCAGCCAATCGGGGCTGACATTTAGATCGGATCCACCCTCTTCACCAATGATTTTAATGCTAGGGAATTTGTTAGCCAGTGAGGCAATAATGCATCGTTGTGCCGAGCGATCGGCCTCTGTTTGAGGATCATTCTTTCCCTTGTCCACAATGCCTAAATCACCCTGCTTTAATACGTCGCGTATAATAACGCCGGCACGTTTTGCTGTGTTAATGGACAATGCCATGATTCTCATAATAAGTGGCGACGTGGCAGCCATGCTAAAGCCTAATCTAGCTCTATTTGTGGAATGGATTTAGTTAAGTTCTAAAAACTGTGTGTTTATCTTGCACTTTCACACTTTGCTTTCGCCGATAAATAGATGGGGCCAATCAGCTGTTTGCAAATAGTCGCAGTTTAGCGCAGTACGCTGCTCATTTTTTGTACCAACAAAAATATTAATATTAATATATTGTTAAATAACAAAAGTTTAGCTTTATAAAAAGATTTAACTTAACATTTGTATTAAATTATATAATCGATAATCAACTGTGATATCTGTAATATGTAATCTGATCCCCATGACGATTGCATGTACAAATATTAAATATCTACGATCAGCTAATTTTTGCTCAGCAGTCTGGCCACATCATTTTTGAGTCTGGCAATGCTGCGACGCAAACAACCTTTGGACCACCCCCTTCAACTTAGACAATATCTGTGCTGCTCGAAAGGTAAATTTCCACGGACCACAATTCACTAAAACTTTTAGGAATTTTAATGTATATAATGATAAAATTATTGATTTGCTTTTAAACAGAAAATGGCCCGTGTGTTGGTTGGTGTTAAACGAGTGATCGACTATGCCGTTAAGGTAAGAAGGCATGAAAAGCACCAAGAATTCAAATCGTCTTTGCCTTTGCTTCCTCTTATCACTTGTTGCGCTTGATTTGCGTAATCGTTTTTATTGAATCTAATTGATGTGATCTCCTTGTCCCGTTTAGGTGCGCGTTAAGCCCGAGAAAAATGGGGTTGTCACGCAGGGAGTGAAGCACTCGATGAACCCATTCGACGAAATTGCCGTGGAGGAGGCTGTCAAGCTCAAGGAGAAGAAGCTTGCCGGGGAAGTAATTGCTGTCTCGGTCGGTCCAACTCAATCCCAAGAAGTCATTCGCACTGCATTAGCCATGGGCGCTGATCGTGGAGTTCACGTGGAGGTTTCTGCCGCGGAATATGAACTACTGCAGCCAGTGCATATTTCCAAAATACTTGCCAAGCTGGCACTGGACGAGAAGGCTGATCTGGTCATACTAGGAAAACAGGCAATCGATGATGATGCCAACCAGACGGCACAGATGACCGCCGCTGTGTTGGACTGGCCACAGGCCACGTTCTGCAACAAGGTCGAAAAGACCGATGATGGTTTGACAATTGTGCGTGAAATCGATGGTGGTCTCGAGACCATTAAAACAAAGATCCCAGCGGTGCTCAGTGCCGACTTGCGTTTGAACACTCCACGTTATGCCACATTGCCGAACATCATGAAGGCCAAGAAGAAGCCACTGAAGAAGGTGACACCCAAGGACTTGGGTGTTGATACCTCGCCACGTATTGAGATTATCTCCGTGGAGGATCCGCCAGTGCGTCAAGCAGGCGCGGCTGTTGCCGATGTAGATGCTCTGGTGGCGAAGCTGAAGGAGGGTGGTCATATCTAAGTGCAATCCTAGTTAGGTGCACCGTCAAAAATTGTGAGCAAAATTCTACGTTTTTTTATAAATAACTAAATGTGTTAAAATAATTAACAGAAACGTGCATTTATCTAGCCTCTAAATATTGGTAACGCAGCTGATCGTCGAGTTTTCCCCCCTTAGTGTTTTAAGTGAAATTAAATGAATGTTGTTTTGGATTTGATCGTGTCAAGCCTTTTTAAATTAATTCTAGTGATCAGGGTCAGCTTGTAGACGATTATCAAGCATACATCGGACCATTCCTTTTCAGCAGATGTCGTTCAACTTGACGCACCAGATTCGGGCATATTGTTAATTTTGGTGTGAGCAAGGCAGGAGACAAAGGTCAAATGTTCTTGATTTTATAGAAACTTTATTGGTAATTGACATTAAAGTATAAAGTATATTAAGTATAAAGTATATTAAGTATAAAGTATATTTGCTAAAAGTATATCGAGTAAATATGCATATTTCAAAATTTTTTTTTAAATTTTGCTTACAAATTTTATGTTGTTTGTATAAAACATTTGAGTCGATAGATTGTATAAATCGGACGAGTACAAGACATAGAATTGGCAGGATTTGGCAAAAATACCAAAAACAACTGTTTAGAAAATTTATAAGAGTATAAAAACAGCAGAGCGAACCAAGGGAACTAATGAGTAATATATCATATCGCGAACAATATATATATACATTCATATCCAACTGCCCGCAGCGATATTAGTCAGATCGTTGTAGCAGCCAATTGATCGCCAATCAAACACGTCCAGCCGGTGGCTTCTGCTTATCGCTGAAAAGTAAAATGCGTGTTAGCATTGTGGTTATGCAGGGTATTTGCTTCTGCTGATGCATTTCGGGGGTGTCGGGTGTGCACGACTCGAAGTCAACGGCGACACGCTGGCAGACGAACGTAAGGAGAGTGAGTATATCCAGGCGTTTGCCATTGGTCGCAAGTTCAGCGCAGAGACTCTGCATGAACCAGCTGCCACGAGTGGTATTGCGCCACGAATAAAATCCTGGTATCGTCGAGTATGCGATCAAAAAGTCAGCATGAATTGGAATCTTGTAGCTCATTGAAGAGTCGCCATCGGTTTCGGTGCGTCCACGTTGCATTGTGACACCAGCATCTAAACGATCTCCCTGACAGGCCTGTATGAAGAACAGCTTCGGTTTGCCTGCCAGTGTCGGACAATGGTTTGCCGTGAATGGACTCCAGATGTAGTCCAACTTGTATTGCGTGTCCTTGGCATAAATATACCCCATCTCGCCGTGCGAAAGTATCGCAACCAAGATGCAATCGTTATCAGTGTGATCCTGCTTAGCGGCATTCTCGACTATGCTGACTATCTCTTTGTACCGACAGTCCTTGTAGACAGTGACATCGAAGTCAAGTTGTTTCAACACACGCACAAGATTCTCACAGTCCACATTGGTGCCAGCACGGGATTTCAATGTCATCACATCGAAGTGTTCATGATTGAAGATCAAAGCCATTCCCCGATGTTTGTGCTTCATATTATACTCAGCAGCATGTCGATCTGTGACCATTTTGGCTGAGTACTTGTGATAGCTGGAGCTGGAGCTGTATCCATTAGAAGCTAGCTGGCCAATGGCGCCACTGCCGTATGTGCTGTTGTGATACGAAGAATTCGTGACGACGCTGCTGCTGCCACCGACGGAGCCAAAGGCATCGGTCAAGTCGTCTGTGTTTGTGGAAACCTCACGTATGCCTACCTGGTCAGTAGACTCGATTTCATTGTTACTTTTGTCGTTCGCAGCCATTGTGAAATTTCCTTGGGGATGATTTGTGATGAGTCACACGCAACTAAGTGTATATTGTTCGAATAAACAAGTTATTATAGAACTTTTCACTTTAGAACCTCGCTTGATATATATTATTATAGTATTATAGTTGTCGTTTAACCGCGCAATTTTACTACTTGTAACAACAAAGGAATGCAGCATAAAACTGAAATGCAGCTGCTGCAGTTTGCTTTTGTTTGTTGTACAGCCGATGTTGTTGTTGTGTAAATAATTGTTCTCTGGTGTCTGTTATTAACATTTTGTGCACTGTTACTAACAGCGCGTTAAAGTGTATCCTGTAAACACTTTTTAACTGCTTATAACAGAACCATAACAGATCGCAAGTGTTACTTTAGCATATTTGGGTAGAATAACAGTTACAGCCACGATTTACTTTCACGCTTCGATCAATTTAAGTGTTGAATAAGTTATAAATGTTGAATACAAACTAATATGTTTACAAACATAAGTATTGTATATTGTAGGTATAAATATGTGTAGTATAAGTATATCCAGTTCAGTTCAGTATAAGTATATTGTAGGTATAAATATTTGTAGTATAAGTAAATCCAGTTCAGGTCACTGTTATTGTTCTGTTGAGAAAATTATTAGTTGGATTCATCTCCCACATATATTAATCTCTCTCTCTCTCGTCAATAACACATGTTTTTTAGTTATACAATAGTTATAACATTTTAACTTATAACATTTTTCAATAATTGTTTATTCAAGCGTGGTACATGTGTAATACATCTCCTTGTAAAATCCAAACTTAAATACTTATATTTGAATACATACTCGTAGAATAATTTTAATCTTTTCAGCTGTTTTACAAATGATCTAAGAACACTGTGATATAGAATCGAAGTAGTTCGATTATAAATAAAATGAATGAAACAACTACTCCAAACCAAAAACATTGAGAGGCTAGCTGAAGGTCTTGTACTCGAAGGGCTTCCGGTTGACTTAATACACTATGGTCCTTAAGGTGCATGCGTCCTGTTGCCACCATGTCATAAAAACTATGTCGCAACCAATATAAAAATAGGCCCGACTGATGGGAGCGCATTGAGAAAAGCATCAATTTGTTATAGTAGATAGACTCCTCGCCCAAAATAATACTGTAGGCGCCATATCCGAAGAGGCACAAATCCGAAAAGCGAAAGAGGGGCTTTTGAAAATAACGTTGCTGTTCGTTGATCAGAACCCACTTAGTGCTAGTGATGGTATAGGCCCAGCTTGTGTTGAAGTTGTTGCGCAACTGAAACAGCTCACTTATATTAGTTGTCAGTCTAAAGGCAGCTGCATAACGAGCACGAAAATCATCGTCCATCCAATAAAACTCAGAACGCGTTGTAAATATCCGCAGATCCGAGTCAGCCAGTGAATCCAAACTATCGATAGGTTCCTGCTGGGGCCGGATTAATAAAAATGAGAACAGCTTCGCCAGGCAGATAGAGAAGATAAATAGAGTAAGTAATCGAGGCGTGAGACGCCAGCAATGGCAGTAAAAACGAATCCATGGAGGGAAATCAGAAATTCTTAGCCAGAAGAGTGGGTAGAAACAAACGAGAATAGTAAGCAGCAGTCCTAGGGTCTTTATCTCTAGAATCCGTTCGTACACTGCCTTTCGCTCAATGGGGCGCTCCAAAGGCATCATGATGCACCATTTTCCATGGAGGATTGGATAGGAATATTGATAGTATCTAAGAAAAATAAGTCATATAACGAGAAAATTATAAAAGCAACTAACATGTATACCTTTTGAAGAGTTTTTCTGTCATCAGCACAGGTGATAGTCCGAAGTCTACACTGCCGTTTCTTGTAAACTCCAGCATATATGGCTCAGCTAGATTGTGTCCCCTTGGCCAGGTAGGCAGAACTGCTTCTAATCTGGCATTAAGGTTGCTGACGAAAGTGCTAATAAAATTCCACATGAATCCTGTGACCTGTGGCTTACCGTAGGCATCATAGTAGAGGATAGTATTGGGCTCAGAAAAATCAGGCATTGCGCGTACTTTATGACCCTTAAGATCGGAAAACTGATTCGGATACAGTTGAAATGTAGTCATAGATTTACTTGAATTGGTAAAGCGTCGCTTTCGTAGTATTGTATGGGGAAATAATTGGATATTGTAGAGGATTAAAGGACTTTTTGTGTACTGAAAGTACAGCGCAACATCGAGCATGCTTTTTCGCTGGAAATGCAAAAGAATTTCCATAGCTATAGAGTCTTTGTTGGACCTTGAGAGAGAGTTTTTGGAGTTTTTTATTTCGAAAAGGACTTGCACTGTCGTTAAGTGGTTCAGACTGGCAGATAGTCCCTCTAGCTCAACGATTTGAAAATCCTCAGAAAGACAAGCCAAAACAATTATCTCACTGTTGTGTTGCTTTTTTAAAAGATTGTAGGGGACATTAGTGTTCCACACCCACTGTGGTTTGGTGCTAAGGTTGTGCTGTTGAACCCACTTCCAGTTGCAATCTAGCCCACCTGGATTGTAGTAGAAGATGCTTTCATGACCAATCAGATGGAGCACCAACACGTAGAAATTATATATTTCTTTGGCAAAGCTTATGTTATGTTTGTACCACATAACGCCTCTGAAGTTTCACGAATGACTGAAGGAAATTATAACAGAAACTCAAGCATTGGATTTCTATTGTTTGCTTTAAAAATGGACACCGTTTTATCGGTTACCATCGAGAGTAATTACGGGGTGAATTTGCGATAATGTGTTGTAATTAAACCCTTGCGTAACGTGTATTTTTCTTTTCTTTTTATCTTTTGAAAAAGTTTCTTAAATCACAATACTATTGTGAAAGTACCCGAACATGAACAGCTTTTACGAAAGTTTATTATAGTTGAGTAACGAAACAATATAAAAAAAACAAAATAGTATCAGTGAAATTACAGAAACTTATCAAACAATAATTGGACAACGTTTATTATTGTGTCTAAATAATGGCATACAATTATATATTCCAATACACAAATTTGTATTAAAATTAGGCATTGTTTATGATTAATGCATGATTGAAGAAGATACTTTACTCATTCTCTAACAAAATTCATTCTGAATCAACGTACCGTTATGACAATATATTGGATACTTATTTGCGCTTGGCTGACATTTCGAGTGGATCTAACTGTAAGGGTGCCAAATTCAGAAATTAGAGTAAATTTAATTGGATATTTATAGAAAGCTGGACATATTAAATTCACAAATCTGGTCTGTGAGTCTTACAATGAGTCGTGGTATCTGGTACATACATGTCGTCTACGGGCTGTCGATCGATATAAGACAACCCTAAATTTTAATGGCACAATTCTTTATCCTGTCAATAATATGGAACTCAAGGCCCAATTTTTTAAGAAAGGAAATGGTTACAAGCCCTGGCTATACAAACTTAACATTAATGTTTGTCAATTTTTAAGTAATCCCTATAATCCTTTAGCTATTTTGATTTACAGATTAATACGAGAATTTTCCAACTTCAATCACACGTGCCCCTATGTGGTATGTTTAAAATATTGCTTCAAAATTAATACATTTTGAAAAAACTCCTAAACTCTATCTCTATCACAGGGTACACAAATTGTAACAGGACTTTTTATAAGGTACGAAGCGATACGTCTTCCATGGCCTTCGGGAGAATTTTTGCTAAAAGGAGATTGGTTATTTGATAAAAAGCCCCAGTTTTTCACAAACATATACTTCAATGTCGATGAATAAAAGCGTTGTTTTTTAAGATACAATTTAAACGTTCCAATCAATTTTAACTCCAAATAAATTTGTAATATTAATAATTGTGTGGCTAGACAGGTAACCAAAAGTTTAAATATGCGGTTTCGTATTTTGCTGTAACTAGTGTTGTGTAACGGTAGCATAATGGAAGTGTGATTCGAATATTTTCGTACTTTCACCGATCGATAATAAGGACTTCTCGCATATTAAATTAGTAAAGAAAATACCGTGTTACCAAGGCACATAATACATCATTTAAAATTGAAGCTTATATTTAATATACCTCATTCCTTCTTAGTTTAAATTAAAGATCAATTTTACACACACGATAGTACAATTGATAAAAATATCCTTCTAACAAATTATCGATATTATAGCTAATCGATATGCAACTATTTGTTGACAATTTGTTTTCAACATTCATACACATATTGCTTTAGTATATTTTTACCTTTTCTTTAATTTGTTTTATACGCGGTTTGCAACTATGGCAACACCCACCAGGATATTAGCAAACGAAAGGGACGCGGCTCCCGCAATTTTGTTGCTGGGGAGACCAAAGTTTCAGTCGCTGGTGGATGGCACTCATTTTTTTAAGAGCTCAAAATTTTTTAGCGATGT
Source organism: Zaprionus ornatus (assembly GCA_018904035.1). Taxonomy (NCBI): domain Eukaryota; kingdom Metazoa; phylum Arthropoda; class Insecta; order Diptera; family Drosophilidae; genus Zaprionus; species Zaprionus ornatus. The sequence continues at coordinate 2,998,123 of JAEIFZ010000289.1, read as the reverse complement.
AATGAGTGAATCCCAGCAGATGTGCACTGAGCGGTCTATGGACAATTCATTGCGGCGTCAAGCTAACCATACAGAGGCAGCAATGTCGGAGGAACTGAAGCAACTAAAGCAAAAGGAGATTCTTGACCGTAAGCGGCGTCAGCAACTACGTAACGATTGCCAGGAGCTTCGCCAGCTAGCCGAGCAGTTGCGATTGGCGTCTATCACAAAGGATCTCGATGACCATCTAGCTGAGGTCAATAGAAAACGGCAAATGGCTAAGAAAGTTCAAGTACTTGGATTTCAGCGCGCGGAAGCCGAACGGCAACACCAGCTAACCATGGAGGTTGAGAGGGAGAAACGTCTTCGGGAATCTCGAGAAGAGTTACGTAAAAATTTGTGCAATCAAATTGAGAATTCAGAACGACGTCGTCAGGAGAAATATATCCAGACAGCGGCAGAGCGAGAAGAACTTATTGCAGTTCAACGAAGGATCCAGGAGGAAGACATGGCAGAGCAGTTGGAGCTGGAACGATTGAAAAAAGACAAGCGTAAAGAAATGATCGAACTTATTGAGCAACAAAAGGAACGTGAAAAACAAGCCAAAGCAAAGAACATTGAGGATGTCAAACAGATACTGGCCAAACAGTCTGAGATCGATGAGCAGAAGGAATTAATTGCTGCAGCCAGAAGGGCAGCTCAGCGCAAGCAAGAGGAAATCAGTTTAAAGATCGGTAATCAGCTGTATCAGATCGAGGTAAGTCTTTATAGTATATTTCTACATTTGAAAAAATAACTAATATAACTTTTATGTTCGTCAGAACAAAAAACGCCAGCGGAACAACCTCTTGCAGGATCTGCTGCAGGCAGAGTATAAAGCCAAAGATGATGAACACTACCGGCAGCAGCTCGAGCAAGAGCAAGTGAAGCGGCAGCGTGCTAGAGAGGAACTGGAACGGTATCGTGCGGAGGTAGAACAGCGGAACATGGAGCAAGCACTGCTTAGGCAAAAAGAAATTGTGGAACAGAGCGTTGATGACGGCAGAAACCAAGAGGTTGAGGAAATTGGTTTGCAGGAACGGTTAAAGCGGAAGGAATATGGTTCTCACTTGCTCTCTATGATTGAGGAGAATAATCGAAAACGTGCGGAGGCAACTGCAGAAAATGTGAAATTCTTTGAGTTGAAGGCAAAAACAGAAGCGGAACTACAAAGGCAAATTCAGGAGGAGCGACACCAAATGTTAAGTTCTGTGCCAGCTTCAGTGCTTCATTATCTGCCAAAACAAGTTCTTTCTCATTCGGATCGCGAGTATTTTAACGTAAAAAGTAAAAAAAGCTAATGCTACAGCGCTTAGAACTGGAAGAGTATCATGTAACACTCACCAAGGCCTATTTAAAAATAAAAATGTAGCGCTGCAACACATTCATACATATTTATTATATATAATTTGCAGTAAAGTCCTTGTCAGGTACACAATTCAAAAAAAAAACAACCCAACCCGCCCACTGTGCCTACGTGACGTGGGTCATACGACACTTAGAGCTGCCACTTTTTTCTTAATTCCGATAAATATTGATGGGGAATGAAATTCTAGTCACAGTTTACGATAAAATAAATCATAATCGGAGTGAAAATTTAAGTATACAATATATTATATATATATTATGAACATGTAATATCATTTTAACCCCTAAAATTCATTTAATGGTTAAAAACTAAATGAACTATATAAAATAAAGTTATAAAACTTAAAAAATAAGTATATTATCACTGCAAAATCACTGTTTTGTTCATCCCTCAAACTCAATTTTCGAATGTGTGTCAGCCCTGAAACAATTTCACAGAGTTGAGTGTATGGCAACACCAGCACATTGCATTCGCTTCAGTTTAATGGCGGACGGTAATGAAAAAAGTGGGAGTGATCCTTATTTTGCTTTGTTTAATCATAAAAAGGCAACTAAATAAAATATATAAACCATTTTGAATTTTGAACAATTCAGGCGTTTCACAAATCGCAGTATTTCATAAAAATGCCTGAGCAAGTGTTTGTCGGTAAACGTAGAACAAAGCTATAAGTGCGCAGACGAAAACAAAAACAGAAAAGAAGGAAAATTCCATAGAATACTACTGTGAAAGAGCAGAGGTAGAAAATACGCGGAAGCAGTGAAAACAGAAAAGACAAAATAAATAAAAAGAACGAACTTTGTACGCTGCACGAGTGAATCGTTTATTATTGAATATGTCGACACAACGATTGAACGCGGTCGAAAAAGACCTGGAAAAATTTATCAAATTCCTGGCGCTGAAGACAACACAGGTTGTAGTCCAGTCGCGTCTCGGGGAAAAGATACAGACACAGTGTAATCCTCTTGCGGGCAACGATTGGTTTAACATTGTCGTACAGGATCATCCCGATGTCCTGGACGAGACAAAACGGGCACTGTCCCTTAAGCCAGGAGACAGCATTCTGCAGCGTCTCCCACTCTGTGTTGAAATATCCCTAAAGACAACGGAAGGAGATCAAATGATACTTGAGGTGTGGTCCTTGGACTTGCTGCAGTCAAACGACAGTTGCAAGAATGCAGCTGCAGGAGGCGGCGAGGAGTGCAAAGCAGATGGAGGTGGCAGCATTAATACTAACAATAGCACCGATACGCAAATGCTGAAGGCATCTCATGCCATCTACAATCGGATGGGCATCATGCTTAAGTCGCTCATCTCCCTCACCCGCACAACACCCGCCTACAAGCTATCGCGTCGTCAGTGTCCAGATTCGTATGGCATCTTTTATAGAATCTATGTGGACCGACCCCAAGTACACACATTAGGCGAGGGTCACAAGCAAGTCAAGATTGGACAGCTCAATACAATTGTGGGCTCACTTATCATGTCTGTTGCCTATCGCACCAAGTTGACCATTTCACCCACTGCTGGCCACCATGCTGTGGCTGCTGCAGCACATCAGGGCGATCAGCAGAACGCAATTATGCTTAAGTCGGACCACTTTCGTCCTGCTAGTGATGTCAATTCGCCCACGCAGCAGCTATCAGGTCAGCTTAGAGCATTGGGCATCGGGGGTATCGGCGGCCTTGGAGGTGCTACAGGCATGGGAGGTATCAGTGATAAGCGTTACATAGACATTGATAAGCCATTGCGCCCGGGTGCATTCACTGACTTGGGCAAGTTGCGTCAGTTTACGGAGCATGATTTTGTACTGCCCGAGACACCACCATTTGAATGGTTGCTGCGTCGAACGCGACTCGAAAGCAATGGAAGCGGGTCAATTGAGTCTCTAAATCGTAAATGCGATTCTCCAGTTAACCACAACAACAACATCATTTCAAATCACAACGGCAGCAGCAACAATATCAACAACAACAACAATAACAACCATAGCAACAACAACAATTCAACGGCATTCAAAAGCTTTGAGAAACCAATTGCTGCACAAGGCGGTGGTGGCGCCACGTCACCCATTAAAAGCCTCCTGATACCTGCCAACAACTCGGCGCCAACATTGGAGCAGCTGCCGCAACAGCAGTCGCAGCAGCAGCCTCCGCCAGATGACGACAGTTTGCTGAAGGAGCTGCACTTTCCCTTCGCATCGCCCACATCGCATGTCAACGATTTGGCCAAGTTTTACAGGGAATGCTATCATGCCCCTCCACTACGTGGACTCGGCGAGCTGCAAATGCCCAGTGGTGCCAGTTGCGGGGCCACAGCTGCAGCATCTGCATCTGCGGCAGCTGCATTCGCGAGCAGTGCAGCTGCTGACGGCGGTTGCATAGACGATTTGTCCCGACAGCTGGAACAGTTCGAGACATCGCTGGAAGATTATGATAAGCTCGTATCACAATTTGGATTGAGTGGTTCCTCATCAACAGGCAGTCGCAGCAGCGGCGGTCTACAGATGAGCAATTGAATTGAATTCTGGAGAGAGCGAGGGTTATTTAAGTAGTTAGTGATGTAACTAAGTTATGCTACTCTCACAACACACACACACATTGATATTAATAATACTATGTTCAAATTTGTTACATACGAAAAGGAAACGACATAATTTTTAGATATGGTTTCCGAATTTGTATATGTAGTTGTCAAGTGGGAAGCTCAACGCATACATAGACATAGGCTCATTCGTGTACATGCATGTGCGTTTGGTTGTTTGTTTCTTTCTTTGTTCATGTGCCTTCAGTGTGGTTTAATGAACAAAAACATACACATACCCACACGCATACATACATATGTACATACTAACATATTTGCCCATTGAATTACAGTTTTTGTTAAGGGCTCGGATAACAGTTTATTCGATAATATAGCCTTAAGTTAAGGCTGAAGAAAGAAAAATGCAGTTGCCTTTGATTTTTCAAATTATTGTAAAATTATTTGCCTAAGATTACTTATATTTTAATGATGAACCAACTATTAGCATAAATAATTAAATATGTTAAAACAAGAGACTTGATAAGCCTAATAATGATTCATACATATTTAATAATGATGTACATAAAAAAAGAGAGAGATGTAAAATATGACATGATAACTTGTATTCATGTGCTTTGTTATTTATTGGTTCCGCAAATTGCAAAAATTAGCATCCTACTAAGATTAAATTATACCTATACATGTATACATATAGAATTATGTACTACCATTGCTAGAATGTAAGCAAAACAAATAAAGGAAATGTAAAATTATACGAAATTATTAATCAGAACACAAACTGAATGTTTATTTACTATTCGTATCACGAGACTCCACCACACTAATCAAGATTATCAACAACATTGCAAGATCACGGATTACATAAAAAAAAACTTACAATAACAAAACTTGTCTTATCACACTTGCCCTTTAATTCACCTTGAGCGTTGGCAACCAGGAGAGTCGTCATATTTATACATACATTTAGTATCATTTGCATACTCGAATCTATGTGGACAGTCAGTCATGTGAGTGCGTCACATGCAGCTCATTGTTTTGGTTGCAAATCGCATAAAAGTAACGTCACTATGGCAACGACATTGTTAAGGTTTGACAGTTTATATTTAAACAAGTGTGAGTAGATTTCTACATATGCATTTTATAATTGTGTATTGCCTTTTGTTTAGCTTTTTCGCCTTATCTGTTGAGTACCTTAGTATAGGGTCGTCAGGGGATTGAATCTACGTATATTATATATTAAATTAATAGTTTTGGAATTCATGTTCATGAAAAGACTGCACTGAAAGTTGATATTTTTTCAGGAACATCTGAACAATGATTTTAACAACCTCAAAATAACTGGACATGACAACCCTAGCTTAGTTGCCATATCTTCGAGTGCTAATGATACTGTACCCTGACAACCGAAACCCGCATACACACATGCATTTGCACATATTTTCTGGTGTGTCTGTGTGATATGCAAATCCACAAGTCTAGATATATTTGAGTACAAACGCCTTCTCACGTGCGCGGGTGGTCTGGAAAGTTTCACAGCTGCGTTCGCAGAGGTCGGGTAACTTTTGAAGTAGCCGTCGTGCCCAACAGGTCGTTGGTACCTAAGCACAACACCTGCCTCACATTTACAAATTGTTGTTGTTGCTCCCCTTTGTTGTTGTTGTCGGCTGTTGCTAAGCAAAAACATTTTCGTATATAGCATTTTTTGTAGCAGACTTCGACTTCGACTTGGGTGCACTGCAAAACCGCCAACCAAATGCGAACCTTACTCAACAGACTACCTACACACTGACACACACGCACACAGGCAGCATATGCAAGTAGTATATGCGTTGGATAGGCTACCACCACTATTGCGTTCCAATTTGTCTACCTCCCATGCCCCACAATGTCTGCACACCACGTCAGTTACCGTTACAGTTTGCATCCGGCGGTGGTTCGGAATGTTTTGTGGGTTGACTCTCACTTTTACACCCACATGAAACGAATTCAATTAATATTAATTCAGGCGGGGCATTCAGGGTTCAACTGGATGAGATAAGAGCATTCCACACAGAGATATGGTCATGTAAATTATAGTAATTCCTTGGACAAATCGCGTTCGATTGCTCATGAAAGTCTGTTTCCCACTCGAAATGAAAAATTAAACCTGTTGCTTTGCCGCTAGCCGGTTGAGTTTTCCCAAACAAAAAATGGGAAAGGAGCCGAGCAACTAATATTTTATGCGTAGGGGACTGCCAGATGGGTGTCGTGTGAAAACAGTAGCTTCGTTAACCTCCTCAACCCTATTTATGCTTATTTTGCAGTTCTTCATAGAAAGCCGTTAAATATTGAAAGTTAAAAAGAAAAATAAGTGATTACCATAAGTACAAATATACCTTGACAAGCATTGTTACTATCAACTTAATTAATTAGAGGCAAAAACAAGAAACATAAGTTAAGCAATGCAAGTTAATTTCGAAACTGTCAGATAATTGAAAAGCCTGGTAATTACATTAAAAAGGAAACCAAGAAATGATAAGCCCCAAATTGCATAGCATGTGTTTACAGCTTTATATACGCATTTTTGGAATTCTTTAAAATATTAGGAAAACGAGGAATGACTGACTGCACAACAGTTTGCGAGCAACTGGTTTGACGGGCCTGACACAAACATATACATAATATATACCCACATGCATTCGTACACACACATGTGTACGTAGTTGTTGTTTGTCTGGTTTGCCGGTTTTGCCAGCTGCAACAATAAATAGCATAATTGAAGTTAAATTTAGGCACCCACTGCATCCGCCCCAGGGCCGTAGTGCGATTCCGGGCCCTTGTGCTAAACTTCTTGTAATTAGTTCATAAAACAATTCAACTTATATTTGGAAAATCATCTATCGTACTTCGCACCCTCGTTTTCTTGATTGATTATTTAATCATTCTTGCTCATTATCAACCAGAAGAAGGCTTGGCCAATCCCTTAAAACACATATGTATGTATGTACATATATATACCTGCTTATGACTAGTTACGGGCCAGATCCGCAGGCAGACAATAGCACAGTAAACGGTCTCAGAATGATATATACGCATTATATATCGATAGACTATTGATTAACGTATAAGATTGTGCTTTCAGTTTGCTTGATATCACAAAGAAATATATGCGAAGACAGTTCTAGAAGAGCATTAGATCAAAATTGTAACTTAATTATAGCGTCTCACCCAATTGTTGCTACGTGCCATTTGTCTCGCCGCACAAGCCCAATTGTAAGGCGAGGGGCTATGTTGTTTTCGTCGTCGGCTCCCCGTATTTTTGGTGGCCTCGCCGTGCTTTGTTTGTTTTCATTATGTGACGGACGACAGTGATATGCGCAAACAAAGCCCTTCATCGTACATCGTTCATCGAATAAAGGTGGGAAGAGTCATAAATGATAAGGTGTACTTTTTCATTTATGTATTTATAAATACAATAAAAAACAATCCATATATAGTGAGATTGTAAAGAACAATCGAACTATACAGCACAGCAAAGATGCAATTAAAATTTCAATGCGGAAACTTGACAAGCGCAACACTTTCTGAAGCGGAAGTGAAATGCACAAACTTGAGCAAAATCAAATTAAAATTGAAAATAATCGTATGTAATATATGTTTTGCTGTCAATTAATAACTATTTACATAGACATAAACAATAATAATATTGTTATTGATAAGGGGACTAAGTTTACTATTGTGCAAATTAAATTTTAATAAGTCATAAGTCTTTCAAAAATTTCATGAAATCCATAACAAATTATGTATCAATTAGATGTTAATCAACTTGATTGTATCAACATTCAAAACCAAAATTAAATCCATCATTTTATTAGTTTTAAATAGTTGCGCGCACTTATCGATACATTTTTTTATATGTTCCCATTTCAATCGAACTACATTTGAGTGACTGTGGTACCCCTGGTTTTTGCCATTGAACAGGTTCACAAATAAATTCAACTGAACGAACTTGTCTGCGCACCGAACTTACTAAATAGAGTGTGTACTCACTGACCAATTGTGATATATGACGGAGAATCTTAATTGAAAAGTTAAATATATTATACAGGAAATAGTATAAAAGTGATTGTTATAGGTAAATAAAACTTTCAATAAGTTGCAGCGCTTAAATATGTCAACGATTCAGATATAATAGAGATTAAATTAAGATTCTCGTGGTACGCCCAATTTGGCAAAACCTGTGTACATATTTGTTGGCCTCAAATACATCAGTGTTGTCTATTTTAGCTGTAAGCTTAAGCGAAATCAAGGGAAAAGATCTGAGAAACCGGATTCAGCCTGAAATTGGCTGCATTGACAACACTCATCAATAGGCGACACAGATTTATGATATTTTGTTTGCAGATTTCAGTTGATTGACGTGATCTACAAGTGCAACCAGTGAAAGCCAATTTCCTACGAAATGCCTCCCGTACAGTAAGCAAATCTATTAGAACGTTGCAACTTTGAATTTCGACCTAAATTACATCATCGTCATCATAACGTCCAGTTGTGTGTCCACAGTGCTGAAATGTGACCCAAATGATTTCTCCATTCTCATTCTCGCTTGGTCAAGGTGCTGCTAAATTGAATTAGGTTCACAAAATCACATCGTTTAACGCTAAGTGCAATTATGCAAATCATTAATGTGGATTTCCGCCTCTAACGGTCAGTGGTGCATCTGTTGGGTGTCTGCTGCCCGCATAAGCTAATGTTTGAACACTGTTAATGCGCCAGATGTTTACTACATCAATGACGTCATGGCAACATTCAAATTTATTTTTAGATGCCGCCGTTGACGCGCACTTTTGAGTTTGTGTGTGTGTGTTGTTTATCAATTGCTGTAACTGTATGTGTGTATGTGGCGGCAAATTTAATTGAATTGAATTCATTCATTGATTAACTAATTAATCGATTAATCGACTGACCTCCTAATACACTCCATCCGCACTGCTTAAAGACTGCACTTCCACTGTCTTCAACTTGAACTGCAAAACGGAAAGCTAACCCGATCCATAAGGAATGCAAAGCTTTTTTTACATTCGTCTGAAATATGATTCAGCAGCGTCAACATCGCTTGATAAGCAACTCGCCCCAAACTGCTGTTGTTTGTCCCCTATAATATCTTCACGTCCAGTTGCTTTTCTCATTTGAAACCCTACAGTTGTTTTGTAAAGCCTTCATCATGATGTACTCCAAAGCTGAAGTGTAATCGCTTAATTAACTAACTTACTACCCTTTAAGATCGTTTACTAAGTTCAAATTGTTTTGGGATCTTACAGAGTTCAAGCCATCAGCATGTCGCTGGATGCAATGCATTGCACGAGGTGCGCCGACGGCTTTGAACCCACCGAGAAGATTGTCAATTCCAACGGCGAGCTTTGGCACACACAGTGCTTTGTGTAAGTATTCCCACAGTACATCCTCGATATGATGGAACTAACTGGTTATCTCTGCTTTCAGTTGCGCTCAGTGCTTCCGTCCGTTCCAGGATGGCATTTTCTACGAGTTTGAGGGCCGCAAGTACTGCGAGAGGGACTTTCATGTACTGTTTGCCCCCTGCTGCAATAAGTGCGGAGAGTTTGTCATCGGACGTGTAATCAAGGCCATGTCCGCCAGCTGGCATCCGCAATGTTTCCGCTGTCAGCTGTGCGCCAAAGAATTGGCTGACAGTGGTTTCATACGTAATCAGAATCGTGCGCTATGCCATGAATGCAATGCCAAGGTGAAGGCCGAGATAACTGGTCGCTATGTTTGTCAGAAGTGTCAGTAAGTTGGTGTGGTACTGATCATAAAACTCCCTGCTAATCAATTTGTGTTACAGTGGCCTCATTGACGAAGAGCCATTGCGTTTCCGCGGTGAGGTGTATCATGGTTATCACTTCAATTGCTCCGCATGCGGCACAGAGTTGGATGCCACAGCCCGAGAGGTCAAGAGTCGGCCAGGTCTGGCGGTAAATGATATGGTAAGCAATATGGTGTACATAGTAATTATACATACTAATATATATTCGGTTTTTTCAATAGAACGAATTGTATTGTCTGCGCTGCCACGACAAAATGGGCATTCCCATTTGTGGTGCCTGTCGTCGACCGATTGAGGAACGTGTGGTCACTGCGTTAGGCAAGCACTGGCATGTGGAGCATTTCGTATGTGCCAAGTGTGAGAAACCCTTCCTTGGCCATCGGCACTACGAGAAGCGAGGTCTAGCCTATTGTGAGACGCATTATCATCAGCTCTTTGGAAATCTCTGTTTCGTTTGCAATCAAGTCATTGGAGGGGATGGTATATTGAGAGTGAACCTTCAGTTTAGAGTATCCAACTAAGCTTCCTTTTCTTCCTGTAGTATTTACTGCTCTGAACAAGGCCTGGTGTGTGCATCACTTCGCGTGCTCTGTGTGCGATACAAAAATGACACAGAAATCAAAATTCTACGAATACGATGAGAAGCCCGTGTGCAAAAAATGCTACGAACGGTTCCCTAATGAACTAAGACGCCGCTTGCGTACCGCACACGAGATGACCATGAAGAAGAACGTCTAGTACTTGCAGTCTCCATCAAAAAATCCACGCCAAAACGTGTCAAAAAAATCAAAGTGCCTTATGCCGTAAAACATTTCAAAAGCGAAATTAAATGCCCGCTTAGTTTTCTGTTTGTAGTGTTGTCCATTTCTAACATTCAATGTTAATCCCTGCAACTATACTAAAACGTTTTCACAATTCTGTAACTGTGTGGTACTGTGTAATTGCTAATAAGGCTTTCTTCACATTGTAGCTGTCATTGACGGCAATCCAATAACCCATAAAATGTTGATTTGACAGCTCTTTATGTTGTTATCTAATTGAATTTTATTTATATATAATCGTACATAAATGTTTTTAATATAAAATCGAGAATACAAAAGTATGAAATAAATGTAAGTTGATTTTTAAATATTACGCCACACAACCAGTGCTGCCAAATTTTAATGAGAATAAAAGGGGAAAAAATTGGACATTTTTGGAAAGAGATCTGAATAAAAATCGAGTTAAATATTCGTGTAGCATTTGTTTTGGATAATATAAATGAATCCTCCAAGGTTCAACTCATCCGAAAAACCGTGTTTAACAGTTAAATTTTAGAGAAACCCGCCACTCTTGGCGCAAAATAGAGACTGATAACGGACTGTTAAATTATCATTGCACTGTTACGTTGGCTCTCATTAGTGAACTTGTTCTTTTTTCTCGGTCACTTGTTCACGGTAGATTAGTTGAATTAAGTTGGTAAATTAAAATTATTTTCTGCTCTTACACACTGTATTCCAAATTTATGTACATGCCTCTGATATAGACATATTTATGTATATTAGATTATTCTATTTTGTACTTCATTTGATTCAATTCAAACATCGATCAAATGATTTTTAGTTTGCAATTGTTTAGATGATTTAGCAGATTTATAAATTGTTAAAGTTTAACTATAGCTTAACTACTATTTTACCGTAACTATCAATTCAAGCACACAACATACATACATGCATATCCTAGTTATTAATTTTGTAGAGCATTTCTGATGCTGTAATTTCGTTACAGCTTACCATTAAAGCTCTGCCCCCTTTTCAATGAATAATGCCATTATTTTCATTCATTTGTCTTCGTCTGGCTGACCTCGGCGTGCAGTTAATAATTTCATTGATAATTGGCTTCCTTTGTCTTGGCCACTGGCTGGCTACGCGACGTCTCTATTCTGTCTGGGGGCTCCATAACGAATTTATAGCGTGCATTACGGGGAGACAGTTTAATTGGGCATCGACGTTTATTAATTTGTCCTCTGCAAACCGGCTTGGCCCCTTGTGTGTTTCCATATACAATATAATCCTTTGTTCCCTTTTAACACGTTAGCTATTTTCACATTTTCCACTCTGGTAAAATTTGAGCAGGTCTACACACACAATAATTAGGCTTCTTCTTCTAATTAGACACATGCCCATCCGTTTCTCTGTTCCCCACCTTTAATGCAATTAATCCAGTCGCGCTCACAGTCAGGTCCGTAGCTTAACGTATGTAGGGTGTGCAGTGGCCACGGACCAAGTTTTGATACATATATAAATATTAACATATATACAAAACTTTATGTCAACTTTAGTCCCTCTATTTATCATAACAGTTGAGATCTCGATTTACTATTGATGCTGAATATGAATATACAAGAGTGCCTGATGTGTAACACGAGCTATAATATCCTTTTACCCATTGGGGAATGGGTATACTAATTGCCAAGTACAATGGGGAAATATAGATTTCATTAAAATTATTGTTAATTTTGCCACTATAAATTCGAAAACAAGGCAATGGTAATAGGTGCTCGAGAAGTTTTGCACAAGAACGTTGCTACGGCCCTGGTGCTGGTCCCAGTTTGAGCTTCTCGTACGCGCCTCGCTGTATCTGTATCACGAATTGGCAATTGACCAGCCCCGCACCGAGTTGGCGCAATTTAAGTGCTGTGTGCTTTGCCCAGTCTGCTCCTCATCAAGATCTTAAGATCCTCAGCAGCAGCAGACACTCTTCTTCACTTCTGCGTCTGCGTCTGCGCGACGTTCACTCGTCAGCGTTTGAGCCAATAATTATGGTTATTAATCGGCTGGAGAATTGGCTGCTAATTTGCAGTTTAGTTACAAATTCTGGCCGCCAGCGTGCAATTACCCGCTAAATTATAGCTTCAAAATAAACAAAACGCCGCAACGCTCTGCGATACAGGCCAAAAGTCGTTGTTCGGGTCTGTCGGTGTGGGTATGAGAGAGGGAGTCAAAGGTCATGCTGTATGGCAAACGCACATTGGATTTTATGTGTTTGCTTATCTCGAATTCATCGCACAACGCTACTCATCAGCTAATGACGCTTGGATTTCTGCTGCTGCCGTTGCTCATTCTCCTGTTGCAATCAAGCTCCAGCACCAGCACCAGCTGGTCTGGTCTCATAATTAGACGCCCCAGTGCCAGTCATGGGCGTTACTCAATCATGGCCTGATGGCACAACCCCCAAGACGAATCTATCGCCAGCATGTGCATCGCCTGTGCACGATCAGCGCAGCTACAACATAATTTCAAAGACCTGTCCTGTCCTGTCCTGTCCTGCTCTCGTCTCGATCCGATCCTTTGTCCAATTTCAGAGGCGCTCGCATTTCGCGGCCACGGCAACACTTTTGCTCAACCAAATCAAATCGTGTGCTGTTTATTTAAATAACCATAATTTAGCATCACATCGCTTCGCTTCTCGTCTCGTTATACCCTATGACCATTGAAATTGCTTATAAAAGGGTATACTAAGTTTGTGCAAATGTATGTACAGGGAAAAGAAGACATGGCAGACCCCATAAAATATATTTATATTCTTATTCAGTTTGTTAGCCTGAAAAAGTCCCTGTTAGATGAAAACAGCATTAGACGCCTGAAAACTTGGAATTTGTTAGTGTATTTGTAATGGTTTTTCCAAACTTGACGTAGGGTACCATTTTGTCGGGTGCGCCCTTCTGTAGTTTTCGTCTGTCTCTTTCGTTTCGGCTACAGGAAGGGAGTTGAGCGGAGCTGCATTTATTAACTCTCACGCACACACCCACAGACACACACAGCATCTGCAGTGCTCGTGTTCCAGTGAGTTTTATAGCTGACCCCCTGTTCCCATTGCACAACATCGCTGTGCTCCATGATTTTCCATGCTTGGTGAGAACATAAAAAATCAATTTAATATGCTCTCGAGGTCGTTCGATCTTGGTTTTAGCAGGAAAACGTTTTGTCTACGGGCAGCAGCAGAAGCAGTTAATGAAAATTTAGTTCAATCTATGTGGATAACCATGTTCAGGTTGATTTCGACAATGTGGCGAAATACTCGTATATTATCCATGGTTATGGGCTAACTCGATTGAGTGTGGCTGTAGGCGTTGATTGGATAGTTTCACAAATCTTTGATTTTGATATTGTCACTCGGTCCACTCATTATCAGTAACTTGTGACAATCCGTTGGTATATCGATTAAAGATCACATAAAAGTAAAGTTCAATTCGACAAAAGTGGGTTAATACCAGCATATTAACTTTAAATGTGTAGGATACTTTGGGCTTATTTATCAGCTGATCTGTTTGAAGAATTTCGGTATATTAAATTTAAAATATTGGATTAAAGTAATATATGTACATTTAACATTTTTGTCGTATTAATATTCTTCAACTGAAAATAGAATAATAAATCTAAATACATTTTTTTCGTATTATAGTAAATTACCGTATTAGAAATTCAGTATAAATAACTTCAGTTTCTAAACATTTTATTAAGTTTTGTTAACTTCATTCCATTATGATATGCGTTAGATTATTATAGAAATGAGTATATTTTATAAGATCTCAGGCTTGGAGGCAATTTTCGCAAAACCTTTGCTTTTCCGCTTGTTCACTCAGCACGTCGGGTTTAGAAAAATGAGCTTGTTAACGCTCCATGATGAGCCTAGTTAGTGTCCGCTGCCATGATCTAAACCATATAACCCGAAGCGTTGAATCGATCGATAGATCGATGGGTGCATGGCACGTTGGATGGATGGATGGCCGGCAAGGCAGACTGCCTGTCAGGGATGCACTGAAGCACTGCAGCAGAGTCGTCATTAGAGTTTTATGTAAAATTACAACACGATAACACGTAATCATTAGCGTTGCTCTATGATGCACTCCAAGTCGTTGCCTCGGACGGTGTGAGCAAACAATTTGAGAGGCAACTGCCACAGCAACAAAAAAACTATTAGTACAACAACAACAATAGCAACAACAACTTCAATTTGCAGTTTCATTATCAAACGAGGCAAAGAACATAATTTGACTAAGGCCAAAACATTTGGCAACAGCAACGGCTACATCTACGGCTAAAAGAGTCGCAATTTGCAGTTGGCCGGAGTCAGAGCGAGGGCCTGCTTTGGGACTCTGCGACGGCTCTGGTAGTCAGTCTATCGATCACGTTTCAAACTGAAAGGCACGACCATGACGACGATGTGGCTCCGATTATGGCCACGCTTGTTATACCCTTCGATCTTTGGAAATGGTCAAAAAAAAGTTTACTCTGTGCAAATGCATGTTACAGACAAAAGGAGGCGTGGCAGAACCGCAAAGTAGTATATCTGTATGAACACACAGACCTCAAGTATTATGAGAGCTAGAGATACCGAATTAGGTGTGAAGGCTCCTGTATACCAGCAGTTGTTTAAATTAATTTGAATTCATGTGTGCTACGCCCAACGCCCCCAAGCATTAATTTATTTTTTCAATACCCGATTTGTTAGCTACGTTTAAAAGCCAAAACATTCTAACTTTGACATATACTTAGCAGGTTATACACTCAATCTTTCTTCCAAATTTTATTCCAATCCTAGATTAAAAACAGAAGATATCCAAGTAACCTTAGTGCTGAAGCGCTGCCTTCGCCTCCTGGTATGCTGTAATGTGTGTCTGCACACAATATGTATGTCTAAGAAAACAGTAGATGACGGTGGACTGTATATCTGGAAATTTTGATTGGCATTGTTGATTTATAATTTTTTAAAACAAGGCGAAGAGTGTTTTACGGTCAGGCATGTTCGACTGTAACTTTTGTGCTTGTTGTTCTTCTTCTTGCATAGTTTGCACAAGAGTTCGCCATTGTTCTTGCCACAACTTGGGGGGAAGGGAAAGAAGTGTGGGTTGGGGTGGTTGCTGACGAGTTAGAACTTTTGTGCAATTAATTGCAACAGTTTTGCGGCTACGGAATGCGCCAGTGTCTGTTTGCCTGTTCAGTTCGCTGCTGCTGCTGCCGTTGCAACCACTTGCCGTTAATTTAAAAATTGTACTCACGTTCTGGCAATTTGCTGACCACCCACATGCAAATGCAAATCAATGCCTAGTCCCGGACTCAGCCACCCCCACCTCGCCCCCATCTGAATTCGATTCGTGGAAAATTAGACGCCAGTTCTGGTCTTGGCCAGCAGCGTTTGCTTTTTGCTAACTTTGTATTGAGTCTGTGCTACGCCGGACTGCGCCTGTGTTCCCTGTCTAATTTGACACTTGGGGCAATTGCAAAATTGACTTGCAGGCGGACAGGTACAGTGTGCAACACTAGGCGCCTCCGCTTGAGAGTTGTGAACTCTTGTTTGGCGCTGCATTAGCGTTTGGTGTTAATGCGAGTGGGAGGTTCGAATGTGATCGAATGTGCTGGTTAGTGCACATAACGGATCGACAGAGTCAGTTGTACTCGAGAAATATCTGTTTAGTATTTTCATCATGGAGGAAATGATGCCAAATTTACCTAAAAATTATCGCATATTATTTGCTCTTCAATGGATTTGTTCAGCATTGCATGCAAATTGAATCATTTGACTGTAAACAATCAATGTAGTTGAATATAATTTGCTTAATAGTTCCGAGAACTAAACGATTCATCTCAGGCGCTCATTAAAATGTACAATTCGTATAAACTATTTCCAACTATTGATGTGGTCAAATAAGGATGATGTTTTCTCTGAAATTGACAAATATATAGGGGAGTCATTTATTATTATATTCTGTATTTATTTCAATAAAGTGCAGAGTAAGGGAATATGATAGCTATATTACTTTTTGTTTTTAGGTTTTAAAACCAAACCCTCACTAAGAATTACCAAAAAACGAAGTGTTCTTGCATCTACGTGTATTGCTTTGGTGACTTGACTTGAATAATTTGTGTTGAAATTTGAAGGAGCGGTAGATTTTATAGTAAGTCAAGTATGAATATGCCAAGGTCAGAAAGTATTATCCACGTCTCCATCTGCCTGATGTATATATAGATTTCAACTAACCTAGAACAGCGCTTTTTTTGGTAATTTTCAATGGTCTTGCAACACAAGAGGACCATAAAAGCAGACTCATTAAAAGAGAAAATAAACGCAACGAATTTCGGAATAGGAAACTAATCACTTGACTTCCAGAAAGTCGGTTAAACCAGGCCCAGCAGGCTGGCCCTTCTAAGGCCTCGGGGTATTTAAAAAATGCACTTAAAAACGAAAATTTCATGACAAATTAACAACAGAATAAACTAAGAACGTCCGTCGGGTTGGAAGCAGAAATGTGCTTGCCCAACCCACACGGGTTAAGCTTCCTTGTATGACTGTCAAAGTTAGTCTGAGGCGCAGCCACAGGCACGTAGAGTCGAGTCCGACTGCGAGAACGAGTCGGAGTCCGAGTCCGAGTCAGAGTCAATATATATTCCAAAAGGAATTCCGCAAATAATTGCGAAGCGGCCAGAAACTTATGGCAATTGTGTGGCGGCCCGCGTCGCATACATCACGTGCTGCAGCAGCGGCACCGAAACATTTCGAATGCAAATAAAAAATCACGCCAATAAACTAGACATTGCGGCAGACAGCGCGACAGACTGGGAGAAAGAGCGAAAGAGAGGGAGAACAACGATGAGGATGAGGCAGAAAAACAATAGCAAGAGCAGCAAAGCCAGCGACCCTCTCTCTGCGAAGTATCCACGACGTCATGATGTCTCGCTGGGATTTGGATTTCAGCTTACCTCACCTTACCTTAGCTTCGCTTGACTCAGCTCAGCTCAGCTTGGCTCGACTCGACTCACTTCAGCTGCAGCTGGAACTTCTCCTCACCTCGCTGTATCTTCCTTCTCGGCGCGACGACGACGACGACGATCGCGAAATTGCATACAAATCGCTTGTTTGGTAAATTTAACATAAGCGCGTCAGTAGCGCCTCTGCTTCGTGTCTTTCTGGCGAGCCTGGAATAATTTAAGGCAACCAAAGCCAGCGGAATAACAACAGGAACAGAAACAACAAAGGCAACAACAACCGCATTGAGGCGCGGGCTTATCTTGTTCTTGTTAAGCCGGCAGTCGGACTGCGATCGGCCCGCCGCTCCTGTCCTGTCGTGTAGCCATCATGTAAAACGCATTGGCCCAGCCCCAACTCCAGACTCAGGTTTAGCTTCAGCTCGAGAGTCAGCTTCAGCGTCACTCCATGTCCCAGTGGGCTGCCGCTGCTGCTGCCGCGTCTGTTGATCAGTGTCGTTGCGCGTAGACGTCGACGGCGTCGCTTCTGTCTGCGCCATAGTCAGGCGTTTGCAGGCGGCGACTGCAATTTGTTTGAGTTACGGCGCTTGTAAGCACACTTTAAGGATCCATTGTATTCCAATCAATAAGCCGGGCATGACAATGAGACACAAACTACAAGTCTGGGGCCCCCATTGAATGTCACCCAAGTGTTTTCAACTGGAGCGCCGTTTGCCGCCTTCCTCAGGGTGTTGTGGGTATACTCGTACGTTGAATGTCTGTTTATGTGTACGTGTGTGTATCTTGTACCTAGAAAGTTTTGTATAATTTAAGCTGCACTTTTATAGCCAACTATATTGGGAGTTCTAAAATCAAATTATTTTCAGATAAGCATAATATCAAATTTAAAGTATTCCTTATTGAATGAAATCCACCGCGTTAACTACTGAGCCTGACGTCTACCCCTTGATTCCGTCTGTATACTTATGTTTGATTAAGTGTATTATATTGTAGTGCCCTATACCATAGTTGTTTGCGGCAGATCACTGCGTAATCTAAATACTTATTATTTACTTGCATAATCTTCCAAAATTATTTGCAGTTTCTGACATGAACTGTCATGGCTGCTCTCGGCTAACAGTTCCTGTTTCCCTGATTTCTAGCAAATTCTCGTCCTGGTATCTCACTTCCTGTCGACCAATTGACTTCCAATTAAACGGGTCAGGCCTCAACACGCAACTTGAATGGCGATTCGTATTCCCAACATTTGTGGGGATGCCATGCAAATTGCTCTGCCAAGTGGCGCATGCCCAGAGCAGCCTCGCCTTGGGCTGTCCTGCGTGTGCATTTCATTAGCATATCATTCGCATGGAACAAGGGCGGGGGCGACAACAACGGGAACAGAACGGGAAAAACGAGGGGAATTTCAGTTGAAATTTATGTGCAGCTAGGCAGTCCAGCAGTCACAAGGATTAACGAGGATTAACCGAGCTCCACCAACTGATTCTTCACCTCTCCGACGTTGCTTGTCGAATCTCGTCGTGGCCCGAAAGACTCGAGACTGTGACGAGGCTACCGTCGTTGATGGCATTTACGATAAATTTACGCAAGTCATTTGACAACGTTGCCTGTCGTCTGTCTGTCTGGCTGACGGTGCGGAGTTGCGGACTCATCATTATAAGTTCGCTGTGCCATATGCAAAGCAGAGAATCTCTTGATCCGCGCCAGCCTCCCCCTCGTTTGGCATTCAAGACGTCGTCGCTGGAGGCTGTCAAACGTTGTTAGCAAGTTGGCGAAAAACAAACAGAATGTCGCACATTAAACAGCTGAACATTGCTCAAATGTCACGTATCCGTCACGTGTGCCATTGGACATCAACGTGAATCATGCGGCCACATCAACATCAGCAACAGCAGCAGCAACAACAACGAGCAGCAATACCTGGCAACGTCCACTGGCAATTAATTAATCCTGCACTTGGCCGCGTCTCCGTTGCAGGCCAGGTCTGGCAATGTCCAGTGGGTCGGCTGCATCCACGCTGGATACCTGCCAGGTTTGCCTTGTCTACATCTTCATTTGGCCAACTCGTTGCCATTCACAGCGCAGACGCTGGGATATTAAAACGTGTCTATGTACAGGTGAATATTGCCACATAAATTACCACCTCTTCATTAGAAGTCACGCACATTGAAATGAAGTATTTAAAAAAGTGATACTCATTGATTCAGTTAACAGATGCTTACAGACAGATGCTAACAGACAGCTAGTGAGAACAGTGCCATAACAGCTCATGCTAATTGTCTAATTGATATGGTTTATTAAATTGTAGATATCATGGAAAGAATAAACAAAAAATATTCAAATTAAACATTGATATTCCATGAGCAGTAAATTTTTGTTTCAATGCGTTTTTTATTTGATTTTACTTATCGTAATTTCTTGAATATTTCGTCCCACTGTGCTGTGCTCGTAAACCAAGCCTCATTGCCCAAGCACAGAAATTGACTTACGCGCGCGTAATGGAATTTAATTTCTTGTTAGCCAGGTTAACTGCAGTTGCAATTTTATCGAGATAAGCCGTTTGGCGTGCACGTGTGCGTGCCTGACCCCATAAGGGACGTCAGTTAGGCCCTGTCAGGCCAGGCCTCCGCTCTCAGAGGCTTCCTGTGACACACTTCTGGCAATTAGTCATAGAAATCGTGTAGACGACGCCTGCGTGTCTGGCAGCCATTTTTGTGTGCAATGCGGCGTCAGCGCGAGCTTTTGTTATTTTAATTACTTCCCTTGGCCAAAGAGTTATTAGAGAAGGGGTCAGGATGGGTCTGGGACATGGCACAGGACTTGCCGGGCAGAGCAGATTGTTTTACAACATAATTAAGAAAGCTTGTTGTTACTTACGCAGGTTCAACATGCACGGCGATTGCTAGAGAGAGACATGGAGAGAAGGAGAGAGAGAGAGGGAGTAGTAAAGAAAGGGAGTGATCGGGAATGGGAAGTGGAGTGTCGTTGGAGGAATTATGAAGTGCAACCAAGTGCATGTTTCGGGTTTGTTTTCTGATAGGGGCAGGCATAAAAAACGTTGCTCATAAAACCGAGAGAACTCCCCTGTCATTGTGCGAGAGTCCGCTGGTCAAGCCGAGAAGTTTACGTGCTTGTTGGCAACTTTATTTTCATGCCCAAGGCGCGAGAACAACAACAGCAACAGGGACAACACACAACAACAAGAACAGCAACAACACAACGAAGGGCAGAAGCAGCGACAACTGCAACAAGTCAACAGCAATTCGGCACACACTTGCCAACTTGGGCTGCCTGGTGTGAAAGCGTGTTGCTCCAACCTTAACCCCCGTTCCTGAGCCGTGTCCCCCCCTTTGTTCTACTGTCTTGGCATTCGCTAAAGCGTTCAGCATCGATTCGTTATGATTGCATGTTAAATGGCTCCCGCTGAGTTATTACGAGACAAAATCCTTATTTATCGCTTTCTGATTTATTTGTAAACGATTTCTGTAGCCCCATCCTGCGTCCTCTGCCCCGGCCAATTGGTCAATGGCCCCATCTTGATGCCCAACGCGTATTTGCTTAGGCCCTTCTCTTGCTTCTCTCTCACTCACTCTATCCCTTCCTCAGTCTTCTTCCGAGTCGTATGCAGCATTTCCTTTAGCACGGCTATTTTTACTGATTTCAACGCCTTTTTTTTATGGGCGCTCACTCGCTGCTAACAACAACTGCCAGCAGAGAGCTGCGTGCTCTCATTCTGTATTCACACACACAAACACACGTATGCACGTATGCGTACATACATGTACATTTATTTAGTGGCTTTGTGGTCAGCTTATCGCAAGTTTGTTGTGCGTGAATTTGTGGCCGCTTACTTAATTTTGACATATTTATCTTTCTTCTGTGTTACGGCTAAGTAATTTACCAAAGTCTGGTTTGTAGCTCAATCTGTGGGCGTAGGACCAGAGGTTCAGATAGTGTAGTTGGATTATAACTGGATAATCATCCAATTAGAACAGCACAAGAACTGTATTGTGAGTTAATGCTATAATAACATGAGAGCACAGTTGTGAATTAATGCATTAATCGATTTTAACAGATTGCTCCACATGTAACATAATGACTCCTTATGCATGTAAACATAGAAGTAATTACAGTGCAGTTGTAGTGTCATCTCTATCAATCGCTCCTTTAGTTTGTTTTGGAATTTTTCTTCTACTTTATCCTGATTTGCAGTAGGATTGATGGCTAATCCTCGTCAGAACTCAATGAAATGGTGTTCATATGTTGTGCAATAAACTCGTTCAGTTTATGGCCGAAATCTTGCTGGCCCATTACGCTGCTCATTAAGTGCCGTTACCAGTATGCTGGGCCCTTAGTTCCATAAACCAACAACATTCAACCCAACTACCCAATTGCGGAGCACAAACAGATTTACACTCGCACACACACTCACACTTGCACTCGCTCACACTCATACTCGATTAGCCAATGAAACTGCAATTCGTTATGGCCAGGAATGCAGTGCAGTCTTCAAGTGAGTGAGGTTACCTTCGCATTGGACCGACTTGACCAAAACGTCGTCAACATCGACGCCTTCAGCGTGGAGTGGAGTGTGGAGTGTGGCAAAGCCCGCAGATGAACGGAACAACTGCCGCCGCGTGTTTGGCATGGCTTATTAAAACGCAAACGGCTTTTTACGATATGCAATAAATTGGCGCTGCTTGGCGATGCCCAAAGCACGATCCTCGCCTGGCCTGGACAGCGTATGCAAACCGAGTGGCAAACAAACAAGAAGCGGGCAACAACAGCAACACGAGGCCAACGTTTATGGCTTAAATTAATAAAATAAGCTTTGTCAGACAATTTACAACGCGTCTTCAGCGAGCAGATTACGAGCACGCGGACACGATTCAAAGTTGTTGTGGAGCAACAGCGACGACTGTTGCTGCTGCTGCCAGCCAGTTGCTGCTGCCTGTCTGTCTGCCTTGGTTCTGGCCAGTAGTTAGATGACCAGCGAGTGTCAGAGACGGTTGTGTGACTGTGACTGCCAGTGCATCGAGGGGGGAGTGGGAACGGGGGTGTCCATTCGTTAATTAGCGAACATATTTCGTATAATCGGTGTCATATTAGTTATAAATTGGATAAAAGCGCAAAACGACAACTTAATTAATTTTAAATTCCAATTTATAAGCAATGCGACCAAGAGGGAGAGTGAGAGAAAGAGAACCAGCACTTGTTTGGTTCCGTTGTCGATGATGGTGTGCGCTGATAACGACTATGGAACCGACTCGACTCGATCGGCTAATCATGGCTCTATGCGCAGGCATGGCACCAATAAGCCGCCAGACAAACTGCAGCCAGTTTTCAGCTTGTGCCGCCCGTTTTGTGCTGCTTTCAGTTCTCGTTTCCCCCAGCAGATCTTCATTTAAATTTTTGCAACCTTCGCCCATTTGACCGAACCAATTCCGAGAATTCTCTTGCAGTTTCTGACTTTTGCTTATTCTTCTCTGCTTTGGCTACAATTCGATTAGGTCGCTTGCGATCGTCGTCGTCGTCGTCGTCGTCTCGGGCCACGTCCGGAGAGTTGATATATTGCAGTGATCGTCGGTGATGATCATTTTGTTCAGCCGATTGCGTTTCGATCGGCATCAACAGTAAATTATCTTATAACTTAATTCATTAATAAATTTATGAATTACCCGTTGTAAATTGTTGAAATTTATTGGAGCGAGTTGTGACATTGAAAAGAGGCCATTTCGATAGGGTCCTCAGCAAGTCCCCTCTCTCGTGTTTTTCGTTTCCATTGTCTAGGCGATTTTGATAAATTTCTGGTTGTGGGCAGAAGGCAACGAACTTCTCCGTACTTCTTCTTCTTGCTGTGGATCGTTATAAATTGTCTGATCATTTGTCACGCGCTTTTTAAATGCCTCTCTAAGACGTTGTAATTAATGTGGCATTTAAATTTAAAGACGATTTGCCTAATTCACTTTGATAAATTTCAATTATTAAGTCATCATCATCATCATCGTTATCTTCTTTGAGGAAGAAGAGATAATCAAGCGTGGTCTTAAGTTAAGTTAGTATCGCTTTCTGAATGAACGGTTATGAATGAGAAATCTTACTCCTCTCTTGGTTGGGATTCACTCCTAAAATGATGCTCAAAGAAGGTAGTTTTCGAAAATAGATTTATCTTTTGCTGTACAAAAGAAATTCAATCAAGTTGATGAATGAATGCAAATAATGGAGTTATAGGTCAAGTAGTGGGTTTTTCTCGGAATTGATGAGATGATAATAAGTATCAACGATTAGACAATCTGTATTAAGAAGTCTGTATACGTTTGATTCAAATTGTATTACAATTACTGTAAGTAGTCTAGGAGAAGAAATAACTTGAGGTAAATATTGGATAGATATTTACTGAATCCTTAAAAAAAATAATAAATAAAAATTAAAAACATTTTCAATGGTCGAAGTGCAAATGGTGCAAATTCTCTTTTCCCTGTTCTCTATGATTATCCAAAGAAATTCTCCAATGATGTGGGATTCCACTCCGTGAAGTGTCTGGCAAAGTGTTGAAGCAGGCGTTGAAAATACTTAACGTATTGCAAGGCAAACAAAATCGTTTGATTTTTGCAAGCTGATAAGTTGTGGGTCCCCATCGCTGACAGTTTTGATCGCAGCTTCATTGAGTTGGGAGATCTTTAAAGGCACTGCTTGCCGCATTAAATTTGCTAATCCTGTTGACTCAATGATCATTACTGTGGTCATCATAACGATGATAATGCCTACAGCAAAAAGAGATGGATGAAGGCAGCTCAATGGTCATGCCGACTGATTTTATATGGTTATATTTCTGACTCTTGACAGGAACAAGGCTCGTTTGTCGCCACACGGCGGCAAAGTATGGTTGTTGTTGTTTTTGTTGATGCTGCAGTTCCCAAGGAATGCCTGCCCGTACGCTGTTGTTGTCAAATTAACAC
The DNA here is from genome assembly GCA_018904035.1 of Zaprionus ornatus. Classification (NCBI taxonomy): domain Eukaryota; kingdom Metazoa; phylum Arthropoda; class Insecta; order Diptera; family Drosophilidae; genus Zaprionus; species Zaprionus ornatus. Next base: position 2,973,667 of record JAEIFZ010000289.1, on the reverse strand, counting down.
ACAATGCTCCGGCTAATACATTATACAATATCCCAGTCGACCGCTGGCCATATTTCCCAGAAGTTATAGACACTTTTTTTCACGGCCCAAAAGCGAAACATACGAGGTACACATAGTGCGAATGCCAGGAGGTATGTACACGTATGTACATATATCATTGCATGCGGGGTCGAGGATCGTAAATAATATCAATCTTGTAAGTAGCTGCCAACATTTAAGAACAATTCTGTTAATCACTTAATTTATGCGGCTGCTGCAAATCGCAACGTTGTTGCACAGCTAATCCTTGCGATACTTTGGTGTGTCAGTGTCTGCGGCAACTGAGTGCATGCATGTGTGTTGGTATCTGAGACTGAGGCCCTGGCTAATAAACGATCATTTAATAAGCGTTTTAATGCCAAATTTACGATCGTTTTATTTGCATAAATTACCAAAGTTGCCAACTGGAGGCACATTAATATCCCCCAACTAAATTGCCAATAAAATATTATTTATGTTCTACGCTACAAATTTTTCAACGCGCAAGGAGCAACAGCCCCGATTCAACAACAACAACAATACCAAAAGAAAGAATATAAGATGACTCTATATCGTATGCAAGGTGATCGTGGGTGAGTCGAAAGGTCGTAAACATTCTGCGCTTTGGTGGCCCCAGCGTTATCTTTATAAGACACCCGCTAATAGAGTTATAAAACTCAGACTGGAAAGTAGGAATTAATATTGTATTCCAGAAGTTATGGCTTTGGTTGCTAATTACTTTTTATATATCTTATCTTTAGGCGTGACTTAAAGAACTAAAACTTTTGCTATATAAAAGCCACAGGTATTGTAAATCGGAACAGTTTTGTTTTACCAACTTCAACTTAAAAATGTCTACAATTTTGAAGCTAAACATTTTGCTAATGGTATGTATAAAGCAAAATTTTAATTGCCTGCCTTTATTTTCCCTTCTTTTATCTTGTAGGTATTGATCCACGTAGTGTGGGCATCGCAAGATCCTGTGAGATCACTTATTCCGAATCTCGGTAGTATTGGGACTAGTGTTACTGGATGTGTGGGCGACGTGGAGACGATCATTACAAGTGTCCTGAATAGCAGCGGAATAGGTGCTACTTTGTTGGCTCCCGTAACTGCTCTGTTGGAAGAGGTTCTTTCGTTGGTCAAGCAACTCTTGGGCATTGCCAATACCATATTATCTACACTTTAAAATTATTTTTCATACAATTATTCCATTTGCAAATTCCTGGAATCTTAACTGACATACTGTCGATGGAATAAAGCTTATTATAGTTTGCAGGAAAAAGAGATATATTTTTAAATTGTTACTTGAATACACGTATGTCTTCGTTTCAAATGTATTTTCAAAAGTGCATGAGATTGAGCCACTTCTTTTGAGATAATTTAATGTACATTCTTCTTAAATGAAAGCAAAGAGAGCTGACGGAGTTTACTGAGAAACATCATAAGAGACTTCCTCGACACGCCACTTGCTACTGGGCCACAGGACAAACACAGCCCTAGATCAGTTAAGATTAAGAGTTTGTTTTTTATATCCCAGGGCGATGAAGGGCGATATGAGGCCGCCGACACGAAGCTGCGTTTTTAACGAGCTCGAAATCATAAAAGGAAATTATTTTTTGTAGGTTTCAGATCACAAGATCTCAAAGACAAGAAGCTGCAACAAGTGACATTCGGGTCACAAGTCGAGCGGTCATAAAGCATATTAGTTTAATGTTCCTCGAGTTGGTTCATTAAAAGCCGACGCAATTCTCTTTAATTGCCAGCACTCTATGGGCAGCCCGGGAACCGAGGACCGGTTCAGAGTTAAAGGGCGTACCGCTGTCACATTAAATGGGGCCTAAAAGTGTCGCCAGTTTAGTCTGAAATTTGGCAAACATTTTTGGCGGCTCTAAAAGAGAATACGAATCGGAGATAGGACTAAGTGTGTGGTCCGTGGTGAACGACTCACGTCGTTCATATCTGCCGGCCAATTTGCGTTGGAAATGTGTGCCACATGACAAGCAATTAAGCTCTGGACCGTCGCAGTGTCAGAGTGCGTACGTGCCTCGTTGTTCCCTTCGTCGGGTCGGGTGGGGGACTTTCGGTGGGGGTACAGTGAACTCTCGCGCGAAAGCTATAAATTTATGACAAATTTTCAAAAGAAATGGACGCACTGCGTGTGGTACTGAAATCTCTGTTCCTCTCCTCCTCCTCCCGCTCGTCTGTCCGGCTGTCCTTGTGAGACGTGGCGGCACTTAACACCACGCATCATTTTAATTATTTATTTGGCCATAAAACAGTCGAAACGGGAGGAGGCGGCAGCCAGCCGTCTTGGCCACTTTTGCTCGCTTTTGGCCGTTTTCGGCACAGTTTTCGCTCGTCGTATGTTTGCTGTTGTTGTTGTTGCTGTTCTGCTTATGCTGAAAATCGTTAAATTTAACAAATTGCCAGCGATTTTTATCGCGCCCGGCCCTGGAACGTCCATAGATTGTGAATGTTTTTGTTTTGGTTTTTTCCGTTTTTTCTTTCTTTTTTGTTGCTTTTTGACTGTCAAATTTATTTATGACCAGTGCAAACATATTTCAGCTTTTGACCATAACACATAATTGGCCCTGAAGTTATGAGATGAGTCGAGTAACCAAATGACGCACGTACGAACCGAACCTTTGTGCGATTAAGATCGCTTTAATTAAGCCAAATGTCGCAGCTAAAAATTTAATTCCAATTACGTTGATTATTGTTGCAGCTGGAGAAAAGTCAGTTAAGCTGAATTTATATTTTTTAATCTATCAGTGGTTAGTTCGTTTCCTAAGTCTTTCCATCTATCATCTGCGAGTTCGTTGCCTAAGTCTTTTACAGATCTTCATGCAGTTAATTAATCAATTTATCGCATTAGGCATGTCGTGTGCTGCGTTCATAATAAATATGCAATTTCGTGCCAAATTACGAAAGCTAATTAAAGCGTTAAAATGTTTATCTTAAAATAATTTTTTTGGAACTGAAATTAAGCAGCTAATTGCGTGCTAGTTAAACATATGTATGCAATGGCAACTACAACAACAACAACCAAAACAACAAAGACTACAACAACTGGCATGGCAAATAAAACTTGATAGACGCCTGTGGGCATTCGACCAGTAACGACAACAACAACCACAACAACAACTAACGTAGCAACTGCTCGAATGTTAACTGAAAAATAACCTGTAATTATAATAATTATCTGTAAATTATATAGCGCATTTACAATTGCGCACGGATTCATGAGTTTGTCATAAAAAAGTTAAAAAAAAAACACATTTCATTTGGCTTCTTTAGCTAGCCGCCGCCATATTGCGCTTTCGCGAGGAGTGGTTCATTAAATGGTTGCACTAAGCCGACTGACGTTTCCACTACACTGCAGAAAACGAACGGGTAAGAAGAGAATTCATATTAAAACTCTAGCCAACAGTTTGCAATAGATTTTTGTATATCTGAATTTTTTATTTTGTTGTTTTGTTTTTTCCTTCACTCTTTTTACTAAGTGTTATTATCTCCGATTTGTTGCAGTGCATTACAGTTGACACAGCTGCAGTTTATACAATCAGACATGAAAAACGTGGTCATAGCTCCATTAAGACAAAAATGAAATCAAATCTCATTCGCATGTGGAAGTGTCGCGCACTTCTGGCCCATCCGGTTGAGGCCGCTGTCGGAGTTGGGGTTGAGGTTGTACCTAGTATGTTAAGCAGTCGCTAGACCGCTTGATTCCTCATAATTGAAACGAGTTTGCCACAAGTGAGCATGTTTATTATGGTTGTTTATTTTGAGTAATTCGACTTTGTCGTCAGCCGCGTCATGGACGATGTTTCGCAGTTTTGAGTGTCGGTTATAAAGTAATTAGCCTCAATTTAACGTTTATACTTTGTTGATTATGATTATGTTAATTATATTATTTTATGCGACAGTTTTTTGCGGACGTCAGTGGCTTACAGTGAAAACCAGACGAAGGAAATTCTGGTTCGCCGACATAAAAGTGTGACAGACTTGTTTTCGGTCAGTTAAGCAAGTCAGGGAAGTAAAGGTAGCACTAACTATTTGCTGCAAGAGGCGTGAAAGCATTAAGCTGCAAGGAACCCATGAGGAACGTGACAGAACTGCATTCCATAAAATACGCGAAGCATAACAAAGTAGGGCAGAGGCAGATACTTAGTAAGTATTACCAATCGTAACCCGAGTCAGGTGGGGAAGTCGACACTTTTGCAAAAGTAGTAAGTTTAGTTAGATCTCTGGCATAGATGGCGCTGTGCGCGTATTTTCATCAATCAAGCCAAGCAGCGAGTTTGTTGCCTTAGTCTTTCGTTAGCTGCGAGCTGCCTAATGGCTTTCTATTAAAAACTACTTTTATTAATTAAGCAAACAACATAATTTTCTTGTAAATTGCTGCATCAGCGCCAAATCATGGCAGCTGCAGTCGACGCGATGCAGCAACGTCTGCCACGCTAATTATACCGTGGCATCTGCATGGACAGGGCGCAATGGGGACCAACCAGACCAGACCAGACCAGGCCAGACCAGACCCTGGTAACCAAACTGATGCCCCGTCGCCGTCAGACACCTGATGCTGTTGTTGCTATCGTTGCTGCTGCTGATGCTGAAGCTCAACGTTAAAATTAAAACACGATAAATGAGTTTAATAATGGCGGCAATTAAACGGCCGCACCACGCACCACGCTCCACGCTTCTTCATGCCCCAGCAAGCCCCATAGCTGGCAACAACATCAACATCGGCATCGGGATCAGCATCAGCGTCTCAATTACCGCTGCTCTGCATGGCGCTTCACGGTTGAGAAATTCGACGCCACTTTCAAAAACGCATCACTCAAATGCTGCAAGGCGTTGAGGCTTGTTATGTGCCCACAGTCGTTACAGATACCCAAAACAAGTACCCGGTCAGTTGTCTGTATCTCTATCTATATCTCTATCTCTATCTGTATCTCTTTCTGTATTTGTGGGTATTTGTTCCTACTGCTGTTCGTTGTGCTTGGGAAACCAAGCGCGCCTGAAAACTCATCAGCAATTTATTAAAACTCATCAATACTCATCAAAATGCCTCAGCCTCAGAACCTCAACATCAACTCTGACTTTGACTCCAACTCCAACTCCGTCTCCAAACACAAAACCCGAAATGAAATGCCTGCGGTTAATTTAGCGCAGTTCAATACGCGCTCACCTAACATCGAAATTGAAATATGTTTTATGTATATCTTTATTTTATTTTATGCGCTGCGCTATACCAACAGAGCATACGGATTTGTTTGTTAATTGAGTTATAGCGTGGCTTTATTATTAGGTATTTAAGTAGTTTTGGTTTATGTAAATAGTTAGGTTGACTAGGAATTGAATTAAAGAAAATTGAAGTTCAAATACAGGGTGATTTTAATTTTTTAGATTAGGTTTTTTTTAGCATGGGATTGCGGCGGATCAGAAACAGCATTAAAGAGCTAAATGAAAATATTCGTTCCGAAATCGAAAAAAAGTAACGGAAAAGTGGCAAAAAAGGCATATTTTCTGTGGCCAATAAAGCTGGAGACTTTATAGATATTGTATTCAAAACCTAAAAAATATAAACCACGAAATAAAAGTAAAATACTCCATTTAGAGAAATTGGTTTTGTTATTATTAAGTTATTCAACTTTTACATAATTACATAATCATTTGTATGATCTGGCATTTAATTTTTTCTATTCAGAAGCTCATCCGCCAGTCACCTATGCCGACTTGAGCCCAACTTACATAGCTGGCAACTTCTTCACCTTCTTGTTAGTCATTTGTCTGAATTTTCAGCTCATTTGTTTGTGCGAGTATACTACCCAGTTCTGCTGGCTCTGTACGTCAGCGTTGAACAAAATGTTTTGCATATGTCAGAGAGACGCATAGGCTGAGGAGGTTGGAGTTGGTTGGGAGACGGAGACGGAGTCGGTGTCAGTGTTTGCAGCGCCGCATGCCCATCAATCTGGGGCATCAATTTGGGAAATGCATCAAAGTTGGCAGCCTGAACAGCTTGATTAGTTGTGTAGCTCACAGGCAGCATCGACAACAACAGCAACAACATCAAGATGACTAACAACACAAAAACAACAACAAGAAGATTCTGCTGCCAAGTGCATGTGGCTCATTAGTCTGGTCCCGCTGAGGAGGCTGTGAAATTGGGAATCGTCTACATGAAAATTAAGTTTTAATAATTGGCTCACATTTATATGCTGCCTTAATTTGATTGTGCCGTCGAATGGCTTCGCATCGATCAATTAATCATTGCTCGTTGATTGTTGTTGCTGCTCCTGATGCTGTTCTTGTTGTGGGCGTGTCGGCCCTAATGAAGTTGCTCGCGAGCGGAGTAGAGGGAGTCCACGAGTGGTGGTTGCCAGGCACAATCCTAATAAGATTTCCGAATGATTTCAATTGCCAACTTTCCCCAATTGCCTGAGAATGTGTGCCAAATTGGACGCAGACTCAGCAGAACTGCACGAGCATTCCACGACCACGGCCAGGGGACGCAGATAGAGCACAGACTTTACCCACAGACCTTGGTAGACCTTTTGTCGCCGCTCCCAATGAAAAAGGTCTGCGACCGAACTCTCGACGGGCTCGGGATTATATGCTAATCTGTGTCATCGCATCAGCGGCAAAAGTGTTTGGATATTTGTTTAATGAAAGCGAAACGCACGCAGCCACAGTCACTGCAGGTAGGCAGCAGGGGAAGTAGGTCTTTTCCTCCTCTGGCCTCCTATCGTGCTGCAAAAATCAAGTCATTGGCTTCGGGCTTGGTCGTTACCCGAAAGAGAAACGTTGCCGACTGACTGTATCGTCTGCCCTGGCCATGTCCGTGTTCCTTGCCTCGATCTGCATTTGCTGCGCAATTAATTAACTTGAGCATTTTTAAATGTGTTTGCTGTTCGCCTTGGTCGAGTTCGGGTGTTACCATTTTAATGCCCAGCACAGTTCACAGTCCCCAATGACAACAACACCAACAATAAGTTGAACAAGTTCTTTAACATGTCTAATTAGTTGTTGGGGTCCAGGTTCCAGTCGAGTCGGGATGCTGCTGCTGCGTGCGATAAAAAAATGTATGGCACTCATTTAGTGTTTTCTTAAGCAGAGACATAAATTTGCAAGCAGTTAAAACTGTTAAGGGCCCTTGAGACAGAGACTGAGACTGGGACTGCAATCCGATGTGATGTGATTGCTTTCGGGAATTCGGGGACGGATAAAACACGCCATTGAGACTTTGCCTTGTCGTACATAACTTATTCCCAGCCAACTTGGCAGCAGCAATAAAGATCTCATTTGTACTAATTTTATATCATACATATGCAAGAGTTATTATCACTTAAATGTCTGCAGAGAGTTACACCTGATATCGATCCCATAAAATGTTACATCAAACTGTCAGTATACGGTTAACAGAGAAGGTCACAACAAAGCTTAACAGAAAGATCATTAAATCAAACGGAAAATGTTAACATAATATTATGAATGTTTGCGATTTAACAGAACAGAACGCAGTTTATCGCATTTAGTAACCATCGATAACACAACATCGATAATTGCGCACTTTTCCCTTTGTTTTGTTTTTGGAATTAAAACAAATAAACGCACTTTATTTGCTGCCTAATGATGCGTTTGTGTGTTTGTGCTAATTTGAATTTAATTGTTGTGTCTGTAGCGGACATTAACACATGCACAGGCAGTAAGAAATACAAATGCACAATGCCGGAACAAGTCCTGTGAGTCGTGTTTCTGCAATGTGTTTGGGTTAATAATTGTGCGCCGGCAGCACGTTGCAGCTTGAAGATCGCACTCCTGGCTAATGCATTCGCGTACAACGTGTCTAGGCCACAGGCTGCACCAACAGTTGGCCAGAATTCGCACAGTGCGTGCCTCCATCGTCTTTGGGTCTATGTCATTTTAATGGCCGGCGCTGCCGCTTTGCCGCCGCTGCTGTTGCTGCTGCCGTTGTTGCAAATGACCAATGGCGTTTAAACTGGTTGCCGCAGCTGTGCCCACTCAAAATGCGTGCAAATTGCATGAGCACCATGTCGACTCCTGCCTCCCGGTAGCTGCTCAGGCTGACAGGCTGCATGGCCAGTCGCAGTTCAAGTTGCCGTCGTCGACAGTAAGTTCAAGACGTCTGCGTCATGCCAAGCAGTTCGTTTTTGGGTGCAATTAATCATGTAGCATAAATTAATGTAGCCGGTAGTTAATTAACTTAAGTTTATTTGTTTATTTTCAGGCATTTCTGGCAAGTAACTTACCTACATACCTACACATACTGTGGAATTCACACCCATTTGGCATTTGTCTGATTAACAGTTTATTGTGCTTAGATTGGCATTAGAAACAAAAAGCCGAATGTGTTAATGAACGGTCTATTGTTGCAGTGTGAAGCCGGCAAAGGCAGCGGGTGATTGCTGCCAACTGCCAGGTGCGCGCTACCTGCAGACAGGGGCGTAGGAAAAGAAGGTACTCAAAACATTTTAAATAAAGCCAAGAAGTGTCCAGTGGCGTAGTTAGCAGGGAGAAGACGGATCAAAACTTGTTGAGGGAATTGAAACGAACCAAACCTATCTTATGTTTTCAGAATTCCAAACCCCTTCGAAATCAAGCCAACTACGTTCCTGTCTACACCTTTTCGGGCCATGTGCATCGGCTTATTGGGAATGCGACCCCATAATTTGCTTGATTGTCAGCGACAGAGGCGACTTCAGTTGCCTGGCGGCTGCACCCACTAATTATTTTAAAGTAGTTGCCCAACGCGACGTCGCTTTACGAACTTTACAACTTTTGCCTAGATTTATTGACTCATGTTAGTTAAAAAGTTTCGCTTTTCTGACAGCACTGCATTGCCACGCCTCCTTTTGAGCCTTTTACAAACGCCTACCATCGTCGTCGATTGCTGTTCGCCAACATCAGAGAGCACTTGACGGCGACAAAGGCGAAATGGCTTTTAAATTTGTGCATGCCTTGCATGTTCAGGGTGGTGGGGGATAGGGGCGTGTTACGCCCACTTTACAACAAAGTTTTCAGTGTGCGCTTATTGATTTTGAATGTGGCTCCCAACCTTGCTGGGACAAAGGTTAATTGGTTAATTGATCGAACAGGTTGTTCGTTGTAATCGAACTTGAACCAATGAAAGTAAAGTTGCCGCACTATATGAGGGTGGCATAGAAGAACTATTAGTGAAAAGGTTGTTAAATGAGAATGATTTTCGTTTAAGTTCTGCTAAGGTTAAGGAACATAGTATATTAATAAAGAAAAATGAATTTTATATTGTACGAATAGCTCAATCTTTCTTTCAAATGATCAAATTGCGTGTTATCCTTTTTATGGTCAGTTGATGGACGTTAATTTCCAACTTAAAGACTGTAAAGTGCCACGTAATCTACTTATGTTGCATGACAGCCTTTATAGAGTGAACATTATCATCATCACTCAGTAAATTTCAATTTGGTTTAAATTATTATTCATAACACAAAAGGCGTTCTCACATGATGCCACTCCCTGAACTACATTCATCAGTTTTTTAGGGGGGTATCCGTCAGTGTCATGGGCTCTGCACCCATTTGGGATCATCCAACCTCGTTTGCTCTTTGGCTTCTGCTCTATTGGTAGAGAGAGATATATATAGAGCGAAAGAGACCACCCCGAACCGATAGCGATACCTAAACTAAAACTCATTTGGCGAGACCGGCGCCCAATTTCTTGAAGGCGCCTGTTAATACAAATCGCTTACCATTTGTCTTGTGTCATTAATTTCTGTATAAATATAACAAAGGCAGATTCTACGCCAAGCTCCACTCACTCGCACTACACTCACTTGCTGCCGCCTTGCGTGCGCTTTGTGGGCGTGGCTGGATGTGCGCCAAATGAGCGCTCATTAATTTTGAGAAAATTAGTTTTCAAATAAACCGAAAGACATTAAATTAAATTTTGTTGTTATTGTTGTTGCTTTTGCGTTGGCGTGCAGCAGCTTTGCGGCTAATTAATGTGCATTCTCTTAAGCAGTTCGTTGGGAAATGCACGCGCGCCCCACACGATCAGCTAATTATAAGTTTGTTAAATAATCCAGCCGAAAATGATGGCTATTAAATGCAATTGCCGGCATTTACTCAATATGCAATTAAATCATGCCCCAATGACACCTGCTGTATGTGGAGAGGAAGCTTAAAGTTGCGGCTAAACCTTTAAATTGAAAGCATCTTTTATTATACTACTGACGTTCCTGAGAGTGTATTGCAGTTTCGTTGTTCTTTCACTGGTGAAGGTTCTCTTCACTTCTGACTTAAGTTGAAAATAATTGTAAGAACTCTTTGATTTGCTCTTGCCTATCGGTGATTAAAAGAGCATTAAAAAACTCATCTTGAGTCCTGCCTCTGCTGGGCTCAGTCAGACACCTTCGACATAGCTGCTGCTGATCGCATTCCCGTTTCAGCTCTGCTCAGCTTTCTCCGCTCTGGACACTTCATTTAGCTACGAGTCGATCACGGGAATTATTTATGGCTTCTGCAAATTAACTTTTCCCCTTGGCTGACATGGAATCCAATTTGCCAATTGACGCCCAGTCCTAGACTGGGCCTGGCCTGGCCTTACTCGCCGTGGCGTGGCCCGACGTGGCCCAAAAGTAGTTAAATCTGGCGACTCGGCGGCGCTCAGCTCATTTCAATTGAATTTATGTGCCGGCAAGAGGCGCCAGAAAAGTGCAACTTGCCGTTGGCTCTCGTAGGTGCCAAGTGCGGCGACGCTTGCTGAGGTTGTCGCTGATTTACGACCCCAAAAAGAACGGGACTATATACAATATGTATGTACGCGTGTGTGTGTGTCTGGCCAAGAAAGCACTCACAGTCGATTACCCATTGGGTTGCTTATTAATCGACCGCCCACGTTGCCCCGTTGCGTGGCACATAAAAAGCGCCAAATGAAGTTTAAACTGCAATTCCGTTTGTTGTGTATTTGCGTTGTTTGCTGCCACCTTGTGCCATACAAATGATCGCTAAGTAGCAAAAAGTTCGTAAAAACTACAACAACAAAGACTGTGCCTACGCTGTCGCCGGCACGTCCGCTGCACTGCGGCATGTGTCAGGCCATCAGGCAGTCGGCCCTTGCCCCTAAGACGGTGCCAGTCCCCATTCTATTTGCCTGCCTTTGCTTCCCACCTTACTCACCTGCTGTTGTCAAATTTGCACTGCCTGCTGCACTAATGACGCCCCTAATATGCTTTCTGTGCCCTGGACTGGCTTTCGACTGTTGACGCTTCGATTGTTGACTTGGCTGAGCGCCATTTTCCTTCCCATTTCCCCTCTCATTTTCGCAAGTTTGTTTTCAAAGACGTCGCCGATGTTGTAGACACGCCAAAATCAAACGAAATTCTTTGGGGTTTACTTAGAAAGAAGCTTACGATTGTTTGCATAAATGTACTACCTTAACATGTGTACATATTATATAACTAACATATGTATATGTTCCTTGTAGGTTCCTTTTAAAGAGCTGAATCACATGGTGATTAAACACTCCATGATGTTGGTAAGACTATGATATTTAATCAACTGTGTTGTCGGCTTGGTTACTTATCGACTATTGAAGGCAGGAGGCGTCGCACCTATATAAAGTTATCTTATTACAATTTATTGATGAACAATAAAATAAGTATTTTTTCATTATACCAAACTGTAGTCGATGACAACACTGTAAAACAAACTACGACTTAAACTCAAGTCCCATGTCACTATACAGTCAGAACGTAGAAATATATTGCTATGTCTGCAACAAGGTAGGTGTAGTAGCATATGCTTCATCTCCCCCTTCTCTGTTATCAAAGCACCTGCCTGTACATATCGTGCACATCACATGGGCCACTTGCCACTTGCTGTAGACAACTTCATTGTCTGGCCTAAACGTTCATAAATTTCACTATCTACCCACACGTTGAGGCATTGAAACTGTTCTCCCGAACACACCCATTGCAAGTTGTAGTCCCAGTGCCGGGTCCCAGTCTACTAATAGCAATTAAGTAATTCTCACATCGTTTATGCAAAATACGGGAATATTCCTACACTTGAGTTAGGTTCAGGTTTCTAGTGCCAGTTCCTCGCTTTGGGGATGCCCCCCTCTGTTCTAGTGCCTGCTCGCGTGCAACCTCAACACCCTTTGCTTGTACTCAAGTGGCCCATAAATTGTTGGCCAACTTTTCACGGGGGACACGCCCACTTTTCGTTGCGCTGCTTTGACAACGGCAATTACCTTGAACTTTCGTCTGGGCTGGCTGAGGACTTTCGGTCGAGTTTCGGTTCGGTTGGTCGGTCGGTCGGTCGTTCGAGGGGGATTGATTCGGTGGAAGAGCTCGCTTCCACAATTTGCCATATCAAAAAAGGAAATTTATTTATATTGTTCTTTGAGTTGGCTGCCGGGCACGAGTCCCTGGCATTTGCACTCTATCGTCCCCTCACCTCTCTCTGTCCATCTCTGTCTCTCTGTTTGCCGGTTTTTGTCAGTTTAATTTTTTGGTTTACTTCACGTTTCAGTTTAAATGACGCCAAATTGCCGGGCCATTAGCCAGTTGCTCCATATGCATATTGCGCCAAGAAAATGACGCCCCTGGGGCGCCTCAACCGTTCGATGCTTATTTATACATCGTAGTAAATAATTTTTATAGTCAATCGTTTGCATTTTAATATCAATTTCGCATGGTTCAGTTGCCGTGCTTGTCTGGCCTGTTCTGGTTGGGGCATCCAATCTGTTTGAGCATTTCGGTTATTGACTGACGTTTATTTTTTGGGCGCTTTATGAGACCGTAATTCGTTATACGTAATTGTTGATTGCATTTTTACTGTCAACGTTTAGCACACAACGTGCTTGGGCTGTGCTCTTTTTTTCCTTGGGATTATGCGAATAGGAATCGACTGTAGAGGAGGAGGGAGAGTAAAGGGTTCGATCAATAACAACTCAATAAGGAAGGGCCTTGTTAGCATTGCTTGAGTCGTGAAATGTATGTTGAGTGATTGCTTGTTGGCAGCTGATCGATAGTTTGTTGATTGCTCTGGTTAGCATAATCATGGGTTAGAGGTGTTCCTGCCGTAACCAATGGTAAGACCTTTTGAAAGTTTGCAGTTTTAGCTATGAGTTGAGGGTATGTTTTGGAATACATAAGGAGTTCTATTTGTACGATAGTTTTGGACGTGATTACAAATATTTGAAACGGAAACAGGGTTTAACAATTATAGGCAGAAATAGAAAGTTATTTATAAAGTGCTTTGCTGAGTTAGTAGAAGTTGTAGGGCTGAAACGACATACAGTAGATCTTTTAGGTCGCATTACAGGTTGCAACATTGTTCTGGACATTATCAAGTTGAAAGTAAAAATGATAAATCTGAAGTTTTATATATAATTTCATGCGCAGATTCTTCACATATTACGTTAATGTATATTAAATTAATTTATACACTTTAAATTAGTTAATTTACAAACGAAAGGAACACAAAGTTCGACCTCCAAGAGGCCTTTGCAAGAAGAGTCTTCACTGCTTTTCACGATCCCTCTCCCGCTCTCGCTCACGCTGCCTGTCCCGCTCCTTCTCAAGCAAATACATTTGCTGCTGCTGCATAAAATGTTGCTGCTGTTGCTGTTGCTGCTGGAGATGTTGCTGATGGTGCTGTAGCAACTGTTGCTGCTGTTGTGGTGTCAGTGTTGCCGCCTCGTTCTGTTGTTGGTGATGCTGTTGTTGGTGTTGTTGCAGCAGCTGCTGCTGATGATGGGCCAACTGTTGTTGGAACTGTTCGCGCAGACGCTGATGCTCCTCGGCATCCATTTCGCTGCCATAGTCGTCCATGTCGATCACCTCGTCCTCGTCATCCTCCTCAATGTCGTCCTCATCCTCGACATCTGTGGAACTATGCTGCGAGCCATCGTGCTTGGCATCCTCGTCGCCATCGCCACCACTGCCAGCGCCACCATTGCCACCGCCAGAAGAGCTGCCCTTGTTGCTCTTCGTGTCGCTGCTGTCGCCGCCCTCTTGTTGCATTCTCTTGTGCTTGGTGCGACGGTTTTGGAACCAGACTTTGACCTAGCCGGGCGAAAAACACAAAAACTTCAGTTCAGTCTTCTTCGATTTTGTTCCCTTTACCCTTTAGCAACAAAAGCAGCTCGTAAATAAATTTAACGAGTCTCTTTATTTTCTATTTGCCTGCCTACGCCTGCTGCCCTCAGCTATGCGCAGCTCACCCCAATCCCCCATCGTGCTAATAACTTGGTAACTCCCGGCACTTGGCGGGCTAACGACCAGTCGACATGCAATCACTTAACGCTTGCCCAGGGGTTGCTCCTCTGCCAAGGGTTGAGGTTGTCCAATTGGGCAAGGCTCTTATTGAATTTGATGCGCATTAAGCACGGAGCATATCGAAAGGGTTGCCAGGTCCTGCCCGTCCGCTGGTGGGGTGAAGGTGGGTGGAGGAACTCAGTCTTACCTGCGTCTCGGTTAGGCTCAGACCTTGGGCAAGCTGCTTACGCTCCGCGCCCACCACATAATGATTGCCCTCGAAGGCGTGCTCCAGCTTGAGCAATTGCGTCGGCGAGAAGGCGGTACGCACGCGTTTCGGTTTGCGAAACGGTTGCAGTAGAAAGTCTGGCAAAGGAAATTAATGAGATACAGTTTTAGATACTGTTAATAGTTATCCTTAGCTTAATTTAATTTAGGGCTGATAAATCGTACGAAATGGGTGGGTTGAGCATTCTGGCAGATAGGTAGGATCATCGAATGGATAGCTAACGCCTGTTCACACAACATAGTTTTAACATAACGTTTGATGGTAACTGAAGGTATGATCAGCGATATAAATAGTTAAATAGCGAAATAAATATTATAGTTGTGTTTTTCTGTTGCATCCGACAATAATATGGTTAGGTTATGTTTGACTAACAAGTAATCTTATTTAGGTTAGGTTGAATTACTGGCTCAATTTCCAGTTGTATTTCCGTTTCCATTCCTGGGTTGCGGTGTCAACTTCTAATGAGCTGCGGCAATATCAGATGGTTTTCCAAGCATGACAATGCTGGTTTCCTCTACTCGCTTACAGTGTTGTTGTTGTGTTTGTCATTAAGTGTTGAAAATTATTCAAATATGGCCGCGACTGTTCGCAATGGCCGACCCAGCGTGACCGACACATATTTGGCGCTATAATTTGGTAATTACTCGCTACCATCCACCAGCCACATGGCAGCTTTCTCGCCATGGCTGGTGGGGGTCGTGGTGCCGCTCTGTTGCTGGGAGTGATGGAGGTGATGATGGTGGCCTGCCAATTAGGCGACATGAACCTCAATTTGCAGCTTATGATTTCCGCGAATGCCGAAAGGCTGAAAGATGCCGCACATTCTGACCGGGTCTGGTCGGGCAAACTCATTACAAAACAATAAACAAATTTCCAGACATGGAGCAGGCGAAAACAAAGGGCAAGTGGATCGTGCCGCAGTGCTGGAGAGCTGGTGAGCTGGCGAGTGCCTCTCCGGCTGTCGGCGCTGTGTCTGCCATGTCGCGGCATCGCTGATAAGCGAAACAATTGCGCGCAGAAGCCGCTCGACTGAGCCTGAGCCTGTCCTCTCTCCTGAACGCCAAGTTAAACACTTTAGCTCGCCTAAATGTCGACAAAAGCCGCCAACGACGCCTCCTTCGCGACTGTGCGATCCATTGTTCTACCTGGAGGCCGCGGCACAACGTGATATTTTGACGTTTATCACGATTTTAGGAATGGTTTCTGGTCCTGGAAGCCTTGGCACACGTGACCCTGCGTGAGTGTAGAGTTAGCAAATTTTCAATTGAGCCACAATTTGAATATTGATATTGTTTATGGATATAAGAGTGTGCTCTGCCACAGGCTACTGTGTAAGATCAGCTGAGATTTCTGTAGTCCTTAAAGCGCTACCATAATTATAATGATTAGTTATAAAAAGGTAGCACCTGCGAGAGAACTCTTCGTGCCTCCTGCTACCCATTACAAAATCAATATTGACACAGCGAATTGAACTGACTGCAGGAAGGATAACATGGTCTAGGGGCGTAAATCCACACACATACGCAAGCACACTCACAGTCGCAACAGCTCAGCCAGCGTAGGGCAAACAAAAACATACGAGGACAAAGCAACAGCAAATGCGGCTTTTCTCAGGCTACTGAATTGTATCCAACAGTGTTTTGTATCTTGTTAGCGCGCAACGCCTGGCAAAACAACAAGACTAACATAACAACGACAACAATAAGCAGCGAGCAAAGAGCGAGCTTGTCAATTTGACACTTCATAAATGCAGGCACAGGCTCTGTCGCTCTGCGCTGTTTGTATCTCGTATCTGAAAGATGCAGCCGCCGCTGCGTGTGCTTCGTTTTTTGCGCTATGAACTTGACAAACAATTGCAGCAGTAGCTGCAGAGGCAGCCGTGATCCACTTTTTTATGCCACATGCAGCAGTAGCAGCAACAGCCACAGCAACCGATTGCTTGACATTTGTTACATTTGACAGCTAACAACGCCGGCAACAAGATGCAACTGCAGCAGTAACTGTGGCAACAACAACTGTGCAACTTATATAATTGATAGTGTGTGCGCCGCAGCACAATGGCCACTTAATTATTTGTTCATAGAGTGTCCCACTGTGGGCCACGTATCGCTCAATGAACTGTGTGCTCGAATTGCACGCTGAGTTGTGCGTTTGTTATACCCGCTACCCTTAGAGTAGAAGGGTATTTTATGCTTGTGTCAACCCAAAATGTATGTAACACACAGAAGAAAACGTGGCAGATCCAGTAAAGTGTTTATATTCTTGATCAGCATCAACAGGCAAGTCAATATAGTCATGTTCGTCTGTATGAACACCCAGATCTCTGAGACTATACGAGCTAGGATTGCTAAATTTGATGACAATTTGTTTTATTGTTCTGCGCAGAAAAGTTGTATTTTAGAATTTGACCACGTCTTCCTCCGCCCCCATAAATCAATAATAGTCGAATTGTAAGCGTCATTTTAATGCAAGAACGTTAATATTTGGTGGACGTAATGACTAACAGCGTCAAAATGATAAATGGTTGCGAACAGATAATAAGATAACTTGAAAGTTATTTAAGAATTAATTTTAAAAGGGTACCAATTTCCAAGGCGCAGCCTACAAATATGCTTTAAAATGTAATATTTTATCGGGTATATCGCAGTCGGACACAATCGACTCTCTGTTTTTATTTAATTCGGTTCGATTTTTTATGGGATCAGGGCACAAAAGAAACCGCCGTGCGAAAATACGCGCAATTGACAATTAATTGATGTGTCCGCTTTGCTCTGCCTGTTTGCCTGATTGTTGTTGTTGTTGTTACTGTTGTAGTTGCTGCTGCTGCTCACACCCTTGTCAGCTGTCATTTATGTATTTTCGCTTTTTGCTGTTGTTGTTGTTGGTGATTGAAGTGCTGCCTCCCTTTGCCGATCTTAGAGATCGATCATTGCGCTCATTTTTTCTCTTCACCTTATTATTTATCACTTGTGTACAATAGTAGAGTTTGTTGTTTTTTTTATGGATTTTTTGATAGGTTTTCTGCTCTCATGATTTTTTCATTAATTTATTGGCAGCACGCTGCAGGAATTGCAATTGGCCCCGCAGGCCAACTTGAATTGGGTATCGAGAAATCGCATATTCCGTCAACATGCGATGGGTTCCGTTCATTAGTTTGTTGTTCGGGGTGCAATTTTTATCACTTTTGCGTTTGATAATAGAATTATCGTTTAGGGATGATCTTGATCTTCTGATTTGGGGTGAATTTCAGGAACTGTCAATTTATTTGCAACCACAGTCAAGTGAGATGTCACTAAGGGGATTATAATCTCTTTTGTCTTTACTTTTAACAATGAATTGAGTCGATAGTATAATTATTAAATATACTTACTATCAGTACCTTTCATCTGTATTTTCAGCAAGCCAACACCTTGTACATTATTATAGTCGATAGTATTGATATCGGTTACTTTAAAAACCTATAGATAATATTGTTTGTATTATAAACGGAAAGGGAGACATATGAGAGTTTTAAGAAATATCGATTATCTCGACCCTTAACTAACAGTGCTTACTATCGTTATTGAGAGTCAAGAACCCTTTCATCTGTGTTCGCAGCAAGCCAACACCTTGTTTTAAATTTGAACCAATTCACCTGCTGCATCATCTCCCCAATTGAGCTGTCATCATCATTATCATTACAATCATTAGGGGTACTACGCGCACGTGTAACTAACAATTAATGAAATCGTTATGCGAAACATTGACATTTCCATTTTCACGTTCATAAATCAAGCGAAAATTACTAACTACGAAAATGAAACAGCGAGAGAGAGAGTGAGAGAGAGGGGGAATGAGAGGAGGCTTACTCCGTTTGCCTTATATAATGGAACATCATACAACATAATTAAGGCGTAACGGCGTCCGTTGAAAGCAGGTGAAAGGCGTGTGAGTGTGCCGAAAAAACATGCCGAATAAAAAAGAAGAAAATGGAAATGGAAACAACAAAAAGTGTTCTTAACCTCAACGTACTTAGCATGTGAGAAATGGCGCGCCATGAAAATTCAAATTGTAATTACGAGAGTTAAGCGAATAAATAAAAGAAAACAACGGGAGAAATACAAAAAAATACACACACAGCCTTAAAAAAAGGTTAAATAATAATAAATGACAATGTTTTGGAGGCGCAAGCGGTTTGGGATGAACGTGCAACGTGCGGTTGAGGGACACGAAAAAGTCGAGCATGGAAATGGGATCGGATGAGGCAGCGCGAGAGGGAGAGGGTAGGAAAGGAACGAGAGAGGGAATTGGTCTTGTTGGCTGGTTCTGTTTGCTTG
Organism: Zaprionus ornatus; assembly: GCA_018904035.1. Classification (NCBI taxonomy): domain Eukaryota; kingdom Metazoa; phylum Arthropoda; class Insecta; order Diptera; family Drosophilidae; genus Zaprionus; species Zaprionus ornatus. The sequence goes on along the minus strand of JAEIFZ010000289.1, from coordinate 2,954,775 downwards.
GATGCCCCAAAACCTCAATTAAAAACGCATTAACATTTCACTCGTTGCACTTTTTAGCTTCGCCTCTGTGCATGTGTGTGTGTGTATACCTGCCGTGTGTGTGCTACACATTCACCGTAGGGGCTTTGCTCAGCGAGTGGCGCCGTCGCTTTCAAGCGCCATTAATTGGTAATTTTGTGTCTATTCACACATACAGCCAAACAAACAGACACACACATACACACACACAGGCACACTCCCATCGCACACACACATACACACGCACACTCGCCAGGTTGGCTGGGTATTTAGGTACGCTGCTTGACCTAACGATGTGTGTAATGTTGTTTAAACAATTTAATTAAAATGTAATTTGTTTGAAAATACTTATCAAAATGGGTTCGGATGGGTTTGGTTCAGTTTGGTTAGCAGGCGACTCGAAATGTTCATCGCCTGCTGTTGCCGTTGCTGCTGATGATGATGAGCCTGATAGATGTCTAATTAACTTGTAATAAATGTTTGCAATTTGCTTATTTAACTTTAATTATAAGGTGCAACAGAAGCAGCAGATACAGCAACAAGCACAACAGTAACTGCAGTCACCATCAATGACTTATTGCATTTTGGACAGCAGAAAACCTTAGGATGCCCTTAGTAGCTTGAAAACATACGTGTAAGCAATTATAATATAGCACGTCTCTAGGGTGATCTATAATTTATACAAGTTCTTATCTACACCGATTATTCCTAGGCTAGTTATATATCATGGTAAAGCATCGAATACTTATTTAATGGCAGCTATAATAACTTCAATCTTTATGTTGTAATGGTGAGATTTTGTTGAAATATTTAAAAATATAATTTATATATGTAGAAAAACGTAGCTATAGTAAATTTGCCGGCAATATTTAAAAAAAAATTAAAAATTGGTCTATAGATTGTACGATATATCAGTCTGATCCAATTATTCCTGTATATTTCTAACGTGATCTTAAAGTCTTCTTAATTTATCTTGATTATGTGCGAATTGATTTTAAAGTTTTTTCAAATAATCTTAAATTTATCGCATAATTATTTGCTTTCTTTCGCTTAATATCATTAGGTCCCAAAGTGAGTCTATCAAAACTTTCGCATTAAGTCTAAATTGACTTATTTCTTTAATTTTCCACCATCGAATTCGCATTGAGATTAAAGTTTCTTTATTATAATTATTTTTATTATTTCTCTTTCTTTACTATATTCATTGATCATTTTCGATCATTATATTGGAATTAGCAAAATGGCAGCTTTAATTTCTAGCTTTCGCTCAACATTATTGGGTTCCTAAGTGATTCTATCAAGAGTTTAGCCTAAATGGACTTTTTATTAGGAAATTATTTTAATTTGCTTTAAAATTGAACCGGTTAGACTGGAGAAGTGAAGAAGCGGAAAAAGAAAAGGTGTAAAAAGATAATTAGCAATCTTTAAGCGATTTCGATTTGAACGGGTTTTCTGACTTCATTAGGCTTATGTATAAACATTGAATTGCTAGGGGGTAAAAGTGGTAGGTTAGGAAAGGATGATAGATGTAAGACTATAAATGTATTGAGAATATCTGAATGCAATACATGTAAGTGTGTATGTAGAGAATAATATATAATCGGAGCTATAATGATCTTTATACTCACTGCCTGGAAAGCGTGGAAAGATGCGTCCGTGGCGACTGAGCAGCCACGGGTAGAGTGGATAACTATCACGTATGAGATGAGGTGCAGCCACGAAGGGATGGTGGCTATGTGGCGGATGATGCCCCGGATGGGGAGCACCTGGGAAAATGCCCAGTGGATGACCGTGCGCCAAATGTGGCGGCGGCGGTTGTGGAGGCCCATGGTGAGGCCCTGTTGGCACTGACGGATGCTGTTGCTGCTGCTGTTGTTGTTGTTGTTGATGATGATGGTGCGCCAAGGCAGCGGCCATTTGAAACTGTGCGGCGAGAAATGGAGGGGGTGCAGCAGCAGCTGTGGGTCGAACGGGCGATGGATTAGCCGGAACTGGAACAGAGCTCGTTGGTGAGTCGCTCCCCGACGTGGAGCGTGGAGCATTAAGTAAAGCTAAATTTGCCGCTGCCGGCAGCGGCAGTGGGCGTATCAGGCCGGGCAACGCAATGGGAGCACTAGGAGCAGCTGGAGCCGCAGTTGCCGTTGGTGGAGATGGGGACCGGCTTGCGGAGGGCGGAACAGGACTACGCGAACGATCGTCCAGGGATGCGCGTCGCCGGCAATAGATGAAGCCGCGAGGAGTGCGTCTTTCGATTGTTGTTGTTGTCGGGGGTGATGTGGATGCCACCACCACAGCGGGACTATCATCGCGTGGCGGTGAGGCAATGACGCTGACTCGAAGCGAAGGAGGTGGAGCTGGCTTTGCTGCGGCTGGCTTCGATTCTGAGCCCACAATGGAATCAATGCTGAATGCCAGCTTTGGCTTATTACTGCCAGTGGAGCAGTTGACCCCCGTTGAGGCCGTGGCAGCTGGAGGCGATGCTGTCGAGGAGCTCACTGATACCACAAAAGGATTCGACGGCGCCATTGGCAGCATGTTGAACGTCTGACGACCGCACGTGACCATTTGGCGGGACAATGGCAACAGAGTCCAGAGTCGAGAAGCAAGAGATGAGCGTCGGGTAATTGAAACCCCGCACAACAAGGGTCACACAATGCACAACCGCAACAACAACAACAACAACGGCGGTTTGGGAACAAACAACGAGCGCGATTGATGGGTCAGCAGTGGTCAACGCACGACGGAAACACATGAATAGAGCCGTAGCTAGGTCTGTACAGAGAGTCCGGGTACGGGTGCGGGTACGGGCCCGGGCTCGGGTTCGGGTTTAATGCATCAGCGATTGGCATCCGCCGTTGACATTGATAAACTGGAGCGCGGCGGCTGTTTCGATTGAGAAGCGCAACCGTTGCGCTTCACTGGACAATTGACGGCGGCTGTGGCGACTGTCGATTGCGGTCGTCGTCGTCGTCGCGTTGATGAGCACTGTCAACGCCATTAGCATTATGCGAGCAGCTAAAGGCGTCTCTAATTGCGCTCTCACTGTCCCACTCTTTCTCTCTCTCTCTCCCAATTTTCTTCTATCGGGCTCTAAGTGGGGGTGTATCGAGTATCGTTTATCGAGAATCGCGGATTGTGCGTTAGGTCGTCGCGTGGCGAGTGTCAGTGGCCAAACTGGCTGTCGCTTCATTATTTTTCGGTTGCTGCCACATTCCAACGGTGCTGGCAGATTTGCTGTGTGTCGCTGCAGAGTGTCTTTGTTGCCGTCTCGCTTGCCCCCACTGTGCTGGGCGCATGCGCCAAAGCAGCGCAGATAAATAAGGCGTCGAAAACCTGCTCCCAACCATGTGCACGTGGCTGTCTCTGTATGTGTGTGTGTGAGCTGTGACCACTCGTCAGTCTGCTTCAAGCTTGGCGCTCTCTCTCTCGCTCTCCCTTTGTATCTCTCGCTCTCTCTGGCCATTTTTCGCACCAGTTTATGACAGCGAAACAAACAATTTGCGCTAAACAAAACAGCATCATTAAAGCGTTTGTGGTTTTAGTGCCTAGTCGGGGCTGCTGGTGTGCTGGTGTGGTGGTGTGGTGGTGTGGTGGTGTGTTGCGTTGTGGTGGGGTAAACTGTGCTGGGGTGAAGTGTGAGCCGTGGTGTGGGCTGTATTGGAAAGTGGGCACTCGTCGTGGGCACGAATTGGGCACAGTGGTGCATTGTGTGTCTGTAAATGGTGTATTGTGTCATCCCTGAAATGTGCTCTAAATTATTGTTCGATTGAATGCAGAGAAAACTTTGTTTAATGCATTTATAACGTTATAATTGTCTGTCTGTGTGAACACTCAAATTATTGCAAGAGCTAGAGACACCAAATTTGGCATGATATTTCCAGAATTTTCTGAGCAAATCAAGCTTATTTTGAGGATTGGTTGCCATGCCCATAGCCGCTTGCAAATTAATAATTTCATTTCTGAACTTGATTTGTAAGCCAGGTATGAGAAATTCAATTATCCGACTACTTAGCTGAGTATATACTTCTACTCAAAATTTTTTTCTGATTGAACAATAAACACAGCAGTTATTTAAGTCACCAAAGTGCTGCAACGCTGCATGCCCTCGCTCGTGTGCTTTAGTGCGCCTGACGAAGACCTTGTCCTTGGAATTATTTGTATATTTGTCCACGAAGGGTATCTTATTGTCGGACTCTCCCGACTGCAGCTTTCTTTTGGTTATATTCTCTCATAATAGATCACTTGGGTACCACTGTACTTTGCTTGCTTGCTTGCTACGACGGCGTCAACATCATTGCTTATTTCCATAGACGCCCCGCCGTCAAAGTGGCTCTTGCTCTCATCCCCCTCCCACTCCCTCCACCCGCTTGCTGCACAAAGTGATGCACGAACTTGCATCGTCATCGGGCATCGAATCTTCATCAAGTTGGCGAACATGAAAAGGGGCGGGCCCTCGTTTTCTGCACCTTCAATAAAGAGCGCACTCACACACACACATCCACACACAGTTGCACACACACATGCAAGCACACTCCTTGGCCCTGAGAGTTGTGAAAATAAACACCTCGTTAAAGCTGCAGAGGAGGCATAAAACATGCAGCGCCAACACATCGACATCCTCATCATTGCCATAGGTAAATATATATGAGGAGCAGTGGCCACTGGCTCAGCTAGCCCTCTTCCCCTCTCTCCTCCCTACCCCCAACCTCTGCTGTAGCTGGCACTCGCAAATAAATTGACGTGCGCTTTGTGCCTGGATTTGTATGCATCGAGATAAAGTCTCCTCTCCTGATCTCGTTCTGCGCTGCATCTGTGCAGCTTGTCTGTATCTCTGTGTGTATGTGTGTGTGTGTGTGTGTGTGTATTCATGTGTGTTTGTGTGTGTGAGTGCCTGCACGAGTATATGTTTTTGTGGCACCTTTGGGTGCGGTAATTGTAATTGGTTTTTGTTGCTGCTTGGCAGCTGGATTCTTTGGCTGTTGTTGTTGTTGCTGTTGTTGTTGCTGTTACTGCTGCTGTCTGCTGCTGCCACGAAGTGTTGTTGGCTGCGCTCACGTTTCGGGATAAATCATTTAATTAGTCAGACAATGAGTTTGCTTCTCTTCAAGACGCCATTGCTGTTTGACTGTTTGGCGCTCTCTCAGCAAAGGTTATCGCAGTTATTTATGTTGTTGTTGCTGTTCTTGGTCTTACTGTTGTTGTATCATGCAGATTTCGCCGAGCGTGGTAGGCGTGTCTCTTGCCTTATGGCATAATTGAAATATGACCAAAGTGGTTTGGGCCCAAAAGCAATGATTAAACTTAGTTTATTGTTTGCCAGAGATGCTTCGATAGTGCCGCGTCACGCCCCCCTCGAACGCCCTAAGCACGCACAGTGGAGGGAGGGGGAAGCTACACGTCCATTTTGCAACTAATTAAAGCCACTTTGTTTTAAACGAACAGCTTTATATAGACATTGAGAACATAATGGAAGTCAGAGCAAGTAAATAGTAGTATATGCTACTTATTTATATAAGCAAGTGTGCGTATGTGTGTGTGTGTGTCTGTATGCCTGTGTGTGTGCGTATCTTTGCTGTGCTGCCAGAAACGCAGAGTGCGCAACTCGAATGCGTTCCACACTGTGAGCAACTTTCAGGTTCCACACTCTGCTCTCAGCGCAGATAAAACCCGCAAACGTTTGCCATTGGCTGGCTGAGTGTGCGAGCAGGATAGCAAGTGTGCGCAAGCGAGAGCGCATGCATAGTGTGAGGGGCGGCTATGAAGTTGTTGAGAGAGCGGTCTGCTGCTGCTGTTGTTGCTATTGCTGTAGCTGTTGTTGCTGTTGCTGGTGCTGTTGCTGCTGGCGGCAATGTATAAATCCAATTCATTTAATAATTGCCAGCGAGATGGAGCTCATTATCACGAGTACTTTGCACGGCTTTGCAGTGAGAGACCCACTGTGCAAGAGAGAGAGAGAGAGAGAGAGAGAGAGAGAGAGAGAGAGAGAGAGAGGCAGAGGGAAAGAGAGGCAGAGGAAAGGAGAGAGAAGAAGAGAGCTGGGCAGCTCAGAGCATGAGTGAGTGGTCATATTTGGTTGGCTGTTGTTGTCCCACTGTCTCGCTTACAGTTACAACTACAGCAGCATCCCTCCCCATCCTTGCCTTCCTGCTCCCTCCTCTTGAATTGGAAATCAGAGCCGAATTGATTGCGCCGCCTAAGAGTTTTGCGCTAATGTGTGCAGTCTGCAGGCGTTTGCCCGTCTCTCTCTCTCTCTCTCTGTGTGTGTGTGTGTGTGTCGTTAGCGTTTTTATTAGACGCACAAATGAGGAGCCAGCTAACTCATCTCTGATTTCTGCCCACTCTGGTCCCTCTCTCTGTCTGGAAAGGGGGGAGAGACAGTGAGCAGACACCGCGTAGGGGCAGTCAATGGCGATGATGGCGGCGGCATCTGAGTGTCAATTAAACCAGCTGCTGTTGCTGTTCTTGTTGTTGTGCGAATCTCTCTCACTCTGTCTCTCTCTTTGTCTTCCTCTCACCCCCTCTGTCTCTCTCTCTTTCTCTGCCTAGCTCTTTAGCGCTTCATAATTGGTAACAATGTCAGGGCTGCATCACTGTTGACACAACTAATTGGCATTATTTGTTTTAGTAATTGAGCATTTTTGGTGGCAACACCACGGCTGCCCCGTGTGCCTTGTGTGGCACTGATTTAATTAAAATCTGCCGCCCTCTTCTACTTGGAGCAGTTAAAAAGGGTTCGAATCGCTTCGTTACCCTCCTCCCTCCCCCTTATACCCGCTTTATTGTTTATTTTGTGTGCCCGTGCGAATTTAAATTGAATTTTAATTGCGCGGATTTATTCCTCCGTGCCTCCTTCTTTTTCTCCGTCGTCGCTAAGCTCCCGACTTAATTAAATGCAAATAAATATTTTGGATTTGGCACTGTTTGCCCGATTGAGCGCGCTGATTCCAAGATCACTTGGGTTAGTCAGGGGCGCGAATCGCAGACATCGCGCAAATCCGCAAACTTAACTCGGAATTTGTGCGGCTCAAAGGCAGAGTGGAAATCCGAGATCAGCGCAGGACTAAGGCGAGGATCACCAACAAAACCGTCGCGCATTTAATCCAATTATCGATGGTCAGAAGGCCAAAGACCTTGCCTACCTTACCCTACCCTGCCCTAGCCTACCTTCCCTTTTCTTTTATTGCCTCAATCCTTTCAGGTTCGCAACAATTAGAGGCTGACTCAACTTTATGAGTGGGCGGACCATGGGATTAGGTGCTCGTAATATGCAGCCCAAAGAGAGAGAGAGATAGAGAGAGAGAGAGAGAGTGCAGTGGAAAGGGGCAGCTACTGTCGGGATGCGGGAAAGAAACGCAGTCTGCTGCATGCTCGGGCGTCGTTGAAGAACAGATTATCAGCATTACCGCAATTATGGAACTTGGGCAGGTCCTGGCGTAATTTCAATGCGGTTTTTCGGCGACAACCGTTGCCAATCGCACAATGAACACTACCTGAAGTGCTCCAGGAAGAGAGAGTAGGGGAACCTATTCTATTTTACCAGCTTTATGTATAAAGAGAAGCTTTTAAAGTTGTTCAAATTATAATTGTGGATTGTATCCAAGAAATAAGTGTATTGTTTATGTATTCATTTGTAAGTTATCCTCTCCTTCTTCTTTCACTACAACCTCTCCGATGATTTATATGTCACTTCCCTTTGGTCTCCCTTCTCTTTTTAGCTGGCTAACAATTTCTTCCTCTCTCTCTTTCTTTCTCTACACCCTTCTGCCCCTTCTTGGGTTAAGATCCCCCGTGGTTAATGGCAATTTAACTTGCGCATTTAACGCTGAAGCTTTGCGCCTTATGAGGCTTTCCTCGGTCTCTACACCTCTCCCGGCCTCTCCCGCAGCTTATGTCTTTTGCCAATTCGCTTTGCATAATGAGCTAATAAAATATTTGGCGTGCATCCCACGCTTCAAGCGAATTGCGCTAATTTGCGGCAGTTGTCGCGCCTCGAATCCGAATATGAGTCCCAAAAAATGAACCGACAGCCCCCACTCGCTGTCAGATCGTACTTGCCACACCCTTGTGAGGCTTGCCATAAAAAAGTCATTAAATAATGGGCCTCGTTTGAAAGCTGAGCGAAATTTTAATTAATCAACTTATCCGAGATCAGCATTTGGCAACGGGCAACGGGCAACAGGCAGCACAGAGCACAGCTCGGTTCTGTTCGGTTGAGTTCAGCTGGCCGAAACATTCTGGGAAGCGCTCAGAATGAGCGTGTGTGGGTCGTGCAGGTCGCGAGGGTCGGGCGCGGGTGATCTGCGGGTTGATCTACCTGAGCCCGTGTCACGCTAAGCCATTCAACCGCCCACAATTTAGGCAAGGCCGTTGTACGGGTACACAGAGTGTCGTTAATTGGATTAAATGCGCTATCCGGTGATTACGCTAATCTGCGGATCACACAGATCCTCGCAGATCCTCGCGGCAGCTCCTGTAATCCTGCATAGTCCGCGCGTTGATCTTGGATTTCCAAATGGCTTTCCAGGCTAAATCTCGGATTTGCCGCACTAAACATGCGCTGATCAACCCACTGATCCTTGGGAGATTCGCTGAAGATCCCGAGGATCTGTGCGCAACAGCAGCTGGACTAACTTTTGACTTGATCCGCTGGCTTTAGTTGCATTGATCTGGGATTCTGCGTAGCAGATCCAAAATATTTTGTAACATTTTACTGCTAGCGATCACTGCAAATATTTTGGGATCAATTAAGAAAATCAAGGCGCGAGTTATGATCCGCGATGGGATTGAGACGAGGCGAAGGCAATTTGTGTTTATGTTTTTGTGACTTTCATGCTAATTTCGTAAGTGATCTGGATAGATATTTATATTTATGTATTTATATTTTATTTTATTTATATTTTTATATATCTATTAGTTTATTTGCAAGTCGATCAAAATTGAAAGCAACTCGCAATTAATTAAACGATGGCAGGCCAAACAAATAGAATCGAGTATCGATTTTACACATTACTCATGTACTTAAAAAACCCATTACGCAAATGGATGAAAAGACTGCCTAGTGGGTGGAAAGAGTGTAAGGAAGGGGAAAGGGGTGCGAGTTTTCAGCGCACAGACAAATCGCTGCTCATTAATATATTCATTCATATTCACTCATCATGGCTGGCAAATGCACGCGTTATTATTGATTCGAATTCAGATTCGAACTTGCGCTCATGCCACGCGGTTGCAATTGCGTTCTGACGGCGTTGAAAGATACAAATGGCAGCCCCTGCACCCACCCTGTCATCCCCTTTCCAAACTCGAACTCGAACTCGGACTCGTCTTGGGCAACGCCTCCACTAAACAGCGCCAAGTGAAAAATGTTTTCTCCTTTTTTTGTGTTTTCGTTTTTGAGTCAGCGTGAAGACTACAAGCAGCTGCTGCTGTTTTTGCCGCGGTCGACACCGCACAGTGGTTAAAACACTGTGAAAATAAAACATAAAAAATGAAAGGGAAAATATCTTTCAAGTTAGTCGACTGGAAATTTCATTAAAGCTATTGCTTATTATTAATATTTCTTCTACGATAATGATGGACGGCAATATCTTTTAAGTAGCAAGTCAATTACTCTTGTAATTCGTTTATTTTCGATTTACGGAGGCGGAAGAAGGGGTGGTCAATTTCTAAAAAACACTATCTGCGCGCTGTAATATGAAATATTGTCATCAAATTTAGTAGCCCTATATCTAGTAGTTTCTGAGCTCTAGGTGTTCATACGGACAGACAGTCGTACGGAAATGGAATCAACAGGGTTGTTGGCGCTGAACAAGAATATATTCACTTTTTGGTCTTATATTCCCTTATATACCCTTGTACTCAGTAAATATCGAGTTTATAATTTGTTTCTCCTTCCACTTCTTTCCACCGACTTTCCCTTTTTATGGTTTCGGAACCACAGTGCAGCAGCGTGAGGAAAGTGAAGGGCGACGGATCTTCCGTCTGCGGTTGGCAGCCGTCGCCAACCTATGCGCGTCTGCATTCGGAGGAGCATCTTGTCTCGGTTCGCTGCGACACAAAAGACATTTGTCAACACCCCCCACTTAGCGGGTGAGGCCACCCCGGGTCTGGGCGAGGGATGCTGCTCGAGATTCTCGGGCTGTGTTCAATATTGTGACGCGTGTAGATCAATTAATATTCTCAACAAATATTTGCTGGCATGTTAATCATAATTCCTGCTTACTTATGGGATACACGGTTGCATGTGGTGGCGTCGGCGGTTGCAGCTGCAAGTGGTGATAGCTGCACTTTAGTTGTTGCCTCTCGCTCCAACTCTTTGCCCCTAATTGGGTGCGAACGTGCGGCAATTAGTTGCACTGGAATGGCGCACGAAAACGGGCTGCATCTGCTGCTGTGGGATCGTGCGCCCATCATAATCGTAATCCCTGCAAGCGCCACGCTGCGATCGATGGAAGATTGGGACAGCGCCAACTTTGTAACGGTTCGCGCTTCCCAGGCTGCAGAAAGTGTTAGACTGATGGACAAGGTAGCTGTAGATCTGTATCTGTGTTTTCTTCCCTCTCCCTCTCCGTCTGTCTCTGTCTTTTTCTCCGTATCTTTCTCTTTATCTGTATCGATTTCTGTATCTTGGGGCCTTTGTTAAGCTGGCTGGCGCCACAATCAAATCCAGTGAAAACACACAAAGCTTTCTTTTGATTTATTTAAGCACATGTATCTTGTGGATGCAACAAATAAAGAAACAGATACAGATACCCGCGTGCTGTGCCCTTCTTTTCTATCTGTTTCTATTTCTACTGCCAATTAATTTATTTAGAGAGAGATTCTCTCGCTGCGACTTCGACATTTACAAAATGTTTTACCTAATTTGTTGTGTGTTTATTTGAGGCCAGCCCAGACAGTTCCACTGTGCACTGTGGGTGTTGCCTGACAGTTTTCTGGGCTTGTCCCCTCATTAGTTGTGCTTAACTGCTCGACTTCGAAATGTTGTTGGGCAGAGACAGTGCACTCAGTAAGAATGTGATGGGAAGAAGATCGACAAAAAAGATTCGTAGATTAAGAACTGTTTTATAATATTTAAAAATATGTTTCAATTATAAAAATGTATAATAAACAATAAGATAAATATAATTTAAATATATATTATCCGACTTGATGTTTAAGACTTTAACTCTAGCCCAGTTATTTTTTCAAGTGCATTGTAATAGGATTTGCAGCTGCTTCCGTTTACATTCCCCCTCAGATTTCTAACTGTTTTCAGAGCTGCTGCTGCGAAATTCCATTCGATGTTTATTTGCGATGTCTCATTGACTTTCTGTGTGTCATTTTGCATGTTGCGCCGTTTGCTTTGTTGTGCCTTGGCATGTAAATGGTATCTCGCCTCAGGCTGCGTTCGGATCGGATCGGATCGGATCGACTTGACTCGACGTGGCTTGGCTTGGCCACACGCCGTGTCAGTGTCACCTCGCCTTATTATTCTTTCATTAACTCGGCTTTTGTGTGTGTGTGTGTGTGCACACTCACTGGCACACACACTCACTGGCACTCGAGTGTATTCGAATTTCGAATAACTATGCCGCGAGCTGTGAAAAGTAACTCACACAGGCCATATGAAAATTATAGATCAGGTGCAGCAGCAATTGGATGATTGCGAGTGTAATTGTTGCCATAATTGCATGTGCGGCAAGTGGATCCGTTTGCTATTCACTCAGACTGCGTGTGTGTGTATGTGTGTGCGTGTTGTGAGTGTGGTGTGTGTGCATGTATATATGCCAGAGATACCCTGCAGTTATGAGCAACTAACCAAACCATTTGCCATTTACATTTGCCAATTGCAATGCCACAATGGGGCAGCATGCAACATTGCTCGGCAGCAGCATCTCCATGAGCGGCAATTGATGTTGTTGTTGTTGCTGTTGCTGTTGTCGTTGCTGCTGCTTCAGTTGCAGTTGCAATCTGCATGTGTAATAGACAGGCCAACTAATTTCGCAGCAATTTGGCCTGAGAAACCCAAGACGAAAACGGAGCAACGAGCACGAAGCACACTCTGAGTAGAGATTCTGTTGCATTCTCTGCTGCTGCAAACGGTGGCAACTGCCAGCCTGCTGCCATTCCCCCCTCTGCCCCTGCCTCTGCTCCTGATGCTGCTGCTGTGCTCTTGCCAGGCTAAACATGAAGAAATTAACAAATGATGGACAGACGTCTAGATCGCTGTGCATGCACAGCACATGCAAATGGGGCGGCCAAGCCAACTGGGGGGGCGATCTCTCTTTGAATGCCACCACGTCATGTTATTAGCAGCAATTTAAGCAAATAATCAGCGCAGCAGCTGATGACCAGCAGGGGGGGAGGGGACAATGGAGATGGGGCCAGGGGAGGGGGAGAAGGCACTCAGAGACAGCGTCTGAACGCGTGACTTGCAGGCAGACACAGCCACAAAATTGCTGCCAAGTGAGCGATGTGTGTGTGCGCCATGTGTGCATCTGTGTGTGTGTTTGTGTATGTCCTATATGTGTTTGTGTGTGTCTGTGTGTACAGCTTACACAAATTTAATAAGCAGGCAACATGCGGCTAAGCCAAGACTCTCTTCGGAGAGAGATTCTAATGCTCTTGGGGCTCTGACTGGAAAGGGAGTCGTCGAGGAAGGGGGAAGGTGGAGACATTGAGGCAGGGGTGTGGCTTTGCTGCCGCTGCTGGGGCTGCGACTGAGGCTGGGGGTAATTACCACACTGGGTCTGGCTGAATTTGCATTCCGTTCCGAATTGCAACTGTTGTTTTGCGCCTTGCGCCTCACGATTTGCCAGCAATTTGGCACAGTTCGGCGCAGTTAGCCAAGTCTGCTATGTTGTTGTTGTTGTTGTATTTGTTATTGTTGCTTGTGATTTTCACAGTTGATTTTCCTAGAGTGCTGCTAGCTGGCAATCGCTGTTGCTGTTGCTGTTGCTGCTTGATCGCTTGCTCGGTAGTTTTATTTACAAAAAATTAGCACAGCTTTTGCTTGTTTAGTTGCGAGCCTTCCCCCGCTCCTGTGGGAGTGTGAGAGGTGGGCGGGGGTGTAGGGGAGGGGAGAATGTTGCAGCAGCTTGAGAGCGTTTTAGTTAATTTTGCAAATTGCTTTTATTAGGTTTCGTTTATTTGCATTTTGCTCTCTAATCTTACGTTTCTAGTTGTTGCTGTTGTTGTTGTTGCTTTGACCCTGCGCTGCCTTTGTTACGTTGCTGTTGCTGTTGTACATTTGAACGAAACCCTGCTCCCTTAGCTGGCTCCGATTTATTGTTAAATGTTGCAATTTTCAAGTCGTAAAAAATTTAAATTTGTTTTTTTTCTCTTGCGCGCGCGAAACAATGCGAAATTGCAAGAAAACGTTTTGTTTGGCTGCGTTTTTTATCCGGAGTTTCGTTTAACGCCAGTTAAACGAATTATGCAATCCGCATTGTTTACTGGCTTGAATAATCGCCGTGCAAATTTAACAGTTGTTAAGTCTCTGCTTCTTTTGGGTTGTGTTTTGTGCTTGCCTCGTTGAGAGCTGCAAGTTAAGAGGTAACTTTATCTCAAATGAAATCAACTGAACAATAATTTAAAATTGCGAATTCCAATCGCATGTTTTTGGCAAATGCAAATGTGAGTGGCTCAGCGGATTTGCGGATATTGCATTAGCACTGGATACTTAATTGTGATATTGCATTTGAGATTGGTATATTGGTATATTGTGTATTTATTTTGAAATCTGAAATGAAATAACATGAAATTGAATTATAAATGTAAAATGAATAAATTAATTCCTACAAATTATTTGAAGTAACTTTAAATACATTAAACTTTAAACAACTTTATATACAACCGATGATGCCTTTATCAAATTTAATATAATGTCGACCTTCTAACATAATATGCCTGACCAAGTACCAAGAAATCATTCGCTGTGCCCTTTTTCTAGTAAATTGTCTCGTATAGTTACAGTGTGATGCTGCTCGGGTAGCCCGGGTTAATTGGCTCCTTGCTGTGATATCTCCACACAATGGACACACACACACACACATACAGAGACACGTTACTCAGCTCTTTTGGCAGCTCACACAGCTTATCGGCAGTCTTCAATCTCGACATCAGCCCAGGCATCATCTATTTATTTAAATTGCCGCCTATCGCCGGCATTCAATCGACGCGGCTTAAACTGTAAACTTCGAAGCACACCCATTACATCAAGAATAACAACAACAACATTAACAACAATGCGACAAGCAAATCGAATTACAACAACAATGCGCATGTAAATCAACACATGATAACTTAATGCTGCCACATGTCGCTGCTGCCTCGAATCTCTCTATCCTCAGTTCCCATACCCAGTACCAATTCAAATCCCCTGCGGATTCTGAAGACGAAGACGCGTGCGCCGAGTTAGCCGTGGACTTAATTACTGATTACAATTTATAGATAAGCTCGAGCATTAGTCGAGGCTGCAGCTCCATCTCTAGCTCCAGCTCCAGCTCCAGCTCCAATCGAATCCCATCGAGTTGTGGCAGTTAATTAAGACATTAAATTCAGCCCCGTTGCCTGCAATTTGGCATCTGCAATCAGAGAGCGTCAAAGCGCTTGCCCCAAATCGCTCATATCCGTCCCCAAGTAAACACATGGAAATAGAGAAAGGAGGAGAAGCAGGGGGGAAGCCTTATCTGCGCCCACGTGTCGCGCTTTATTGTTGACGACTTTCCGGCCATTAGCTTCACCCGGACGGAGGCATTGTCAGCAAATGGGACTGAAGCTGGTGCCGCAATTACATTACACGGAGTGTGGCAGAGGCAGAGGCAGGTGCAGGGGGGCAGGAACAGGTCGCCGTTGGATGTGGGGTCTGTGTAAACTTCCTACCGATTCGTCACTGTCGTTTGTCAACTCAACTCAACTCATTGACACCTCGTCGATTCACCCCAAACCATTCGTTTGATTTGCGACGGAAGTGCTATCGCTTTCATTTTGGCCAAATCGGTGTAGCTGGTTTCCTAATTATGATCGTCGCCATATTTGCCCCGCTCATAAAGTAATTGTTTGCCACTTTCCGACGTAAACAAAATTATGAATTCTGTACGGAACATGCGAGATATTTTAATTATTTCCAATGTGAAAGCGTGACTTCTACTCTGTTCTATCAGGCACGACTTTTGGGGGACTTCATCGTGTCTGAAAAACAGGTTTGTTCAATTCTTTTCACCTACAATATCTGTAAAATATCTTAAATATCTAAATTCTATATTTATTTTTTTGTGTTGCATACATTGCGGGGGAGAAAATCGATAGACATGTAAAAATAATTTCTTAAATAACTTCTATGTTAAGTATCTAATCGCAACCAAATTATTGGAATTCATTTTCATGGTGATAATTATTGTATTCACCACGCTTGAGCTTTTTGGTATTGAAATTACGCTTTCAACTTTTTTATTAATTTACGGGGCAGAAGTGGGCGTGGACAAATTTTGAAATAAAGATAATTTGCTTGCAATAATATAAAATATTGTCATCAAAGTTGATAGTCGTAGCTGTTATAGTCACTGTGCCTCGTTCTGCAGTTTACATACATTTTACCTTATGTGTAGTGGGTATAAGATACAAGATTATGTAATAAGGTAGACGGATATACAACCGAGACGAGTTCAAGTTCGACTCCGACTCCGCTTGGCACTTGCAGTTCGATTACATTCGCTGGAATCGTACAGTAGTTGGCCACATGCCAGGCCCGATTGACACACTCATAAAGTATCCAAGTCAAATTCATTTGTAATTCGATATTTTGGGCCGATTGCTACCAATCCGGCAATCGGGCAATGCGGGGACCCAATCAAATCAAATTTCAAAGCCTATCAAATTTGCAATAAAATAAATTGCCGCAATCAACGGCGATGTCGCCCCAGAGCGGAGAGCTAACATACAATGTGTATATATTGTACCACATATAAGGAGTACCCATTCCAGAGTTGACTTCCCTCCCTCCGCCCATCCCCCTCTCCACCCGCGGCTTCAGGTGTAAAGCCATTTTCGCTTTAGCGCCGCATCAGACGACACACAAAAAATGTGTGCGCCGGCGACATAAAACATTTTTTATGGCTTTAAAATCGACGTTGCGTCGAGTAAAAGTTACACTTTCTCAATAGAAAGCAGCTAGAGGGGGTTGGGGAGGGGTAGGAGGAGTAAGAAAGGGGGATGGGTGTCTAAGCCCGGGGGAGTGCTTGGCGCGTTCGCTTTACCGGTGTTAATATTGTGGCGGGCCATAAACCCTGCGGACCGTCAATGATTTTCCTTAGTTTCTCCCCTTCCACTCCACCACCCTAGTGCCACTCGACTAGAGCTAACAGTAATACTAACGTTAACCGTTACAGTTACAGTTACAGTTTTTCGTAGCTGAAAAATTTATTGCCAAAGTGCAATAAGTCTTGTTTGGGCCGCATCACAATGAAGCTGTCATGGGGCTGTATTTTAAAACAAATGGCCAAAAAGCAAATAAAAACTGGGCCGTCTTCGCAACGATTCGCACAATGTACACGCAAAGACGCAAAGGTCAAGCGGTCTGCTAGTTGAGTTATGTGTAGAGGGCCTTCCCAAGTCGCTCCATTTCCTCCTCCCTCTACAGTTGTGCTGTGTGTGTGGGCAATATTCTCACTTTTAGCATTACGTTTGTACCTCAATTCGACAGGCGATGCCAGAGGCCCCTTGGGTCTTCTTTAATTGGAATCGGCCGGGCCGCTGTTTGTGGATCACTTATGTATAAGGGGAGCATGCACTGGACAACGGGTCTGGGCCTGGGCCTGCGCTGGGACTGCTCTCAGTGAGCCTGCGCAATTGCAAATTTACGAGCCAGGCGTCAATTAAGTATCGAATTACAACTTGTTTAATGTCAATCTGTCTGGGCCTGGCTTTTACTACAAGTTGCCTGTCTGTCTGTCCGACTGTATGCCGATCTGTTTGTATGTCTGTCTTTCTCTCTGTTTGTCTCTCTGTCAATTTGTCTGTCTGTCAGTCGCTCTGTCTGTCTCTCTGTATATCTGTCTGCCTGTTTATTTATCTGTATATATGTGTGTATGTATGTCTGTCTGTCTGTATATCATCTATATGTCTGTATATCTGTCTGTTCAACTATAAGTCTGTTGGTATATCTGCCTTTTCCTCTGTCTGTCTGTCTCTCGAAATGTCTATCTCTCCGTCTGTCTATTGGTCCATTTGTCTCTCTGCTTGCCCCTTTGGCTGCAATTTCACTTGAAGTAAATTGCCTGAAAGGGTTCGATTTGTTGACTTTGTTGCAGCAACAATTGCAACAAAGCTGCCACATGCGTGTTGACGATCTGGCAACACTGTTGTAGCCAGCGCCTGTCAAAAATCGCACAATTATCCAACAAATTAGCTTGTCAGCCCGCCACTAAACATGGCCGGCGCGTCACTTTGTCTCCATGCGTAATCTCCTCCTCCCTCTCTGCCCCTTTTTCGTCCTCCTAGTGACCCCTCCGCCCCCAGTATGACTGCGTGCGATGGCAGCTAGCATTAATATGCCAGACCAGCCTCATCGCGTGGGCCGCTGGGCAATTACCCGCGCTGACAGTTGCTTGTGTGAGTTTTGACAGCCTGTTGGCTACCATATAATATTGAAAATAACTTATTAACTGCATATATTAACATTCAATTTGAGGCGGCCATATTGCTGTTGCTGCTCCGCACCACGAACGAACCCGAGCTCATACCCTCCTATCACACTCCTCTCCCCTTCTTATCGCATTCTTACAGCGTTCCGAACCCAACCGAATTGTGCTGGTGACATTTGGATGTGAATTCATGGGCATAAATCAAAAATCGAAGAAAACTCCAGAGTCGTTTATGAATTGACAATTGAGACAACGCCAACACGGCTGAGACTGAGGCATTTAGGTAACGTACCACACGATCACCTCACAAACCTCTCCAGTCTGAGGATCCAGTGCGGCTGATCGACGGCTTGACTGTTTCTACTGTGGGCTGTCCTCAGTGCTGCTGTTGTCACGTTTGGGCTGTTAACGTGTTTCGGAGACACTGACAGAGGTGAGGCAGAGTTGACAGAGGAGCAGAGAGTGTGAGAGGGACAGCAAGAGGCGTGAGAAGGGGGAAGAAGTGGAGGGATCAAGTGAGCTGATGATGATTGAGTTGACACTGGCACTTGTACAATTTTAATTAAACGCCACTGGTATTGATAATCGATCTTTTTGGGCTTACAGTGCACTGAGAGAAATGCGGTGCAAGAAATACTATAATATTTAAAATATAATTAACATTTTAAACTGCATTTAAGACTTCGATTTTACAAAACACTATTTAATTCAGAGTTCTCTCTCTATTTTTATTATTCACATTTAATTTATATTGTATAATACATTTCAGATGTTATCTATGTTTAAAATTATATTTTATATTTTGTTCACCAATATTAAGTAGTATTAATTACAATTATTTATCATAATGTATATTAGTTTAATTTATACTTATATATAATTATTTTTTGTTTTTCCATCAATTATTTTAGTTGCAGTGAAATAATTAATTAGGTAAAGTAAATGTAGAAATTACATGCAGTTCATTTACACGTCAATCCATTATTAATTTTGATGCTCAGAAGTAACTCCCGCATTTCTTGCAGTGCAATACTCTGTTCCAATCTCCTGGCTCTTCGCCCACGCGGAGCCATTTCTGTTTCATTGACTTACAGTTCTAGGAAAACTTTTAAGCCACAATTTATGCTCGTTTAGGGCGATAAATATAGCAGGCCCACTGTGATTGAAGCTGATTGCATTCCAGCAGCGATCGGCCCCCAGCTCCCACTGCACTCAGAGCGAGGCGGGGGAGAGGGGAACTAGTGAGTCACTCGCGGGGTAATTGAATGCGTGTCGATTCAATGGCGTCGCTCGCGTCGAGACTGGTGATAAATAAATAAATAAACGCTGTGCGAAAAGCAAAGAGCGATAATTAATAATGCCAAAAGATACACAAAATGGCCGCCAAGCTCATTGAGCATTGCAATGGCCACTGATTTATGCAGTGCACTCGTGCTGAATGCTGGCCAGTGCCAGCTCGAAGTCGAATTCGAAAACACTTTCGATGTGGACTCGTTTCGCGCATCAATTGGCAAATGCATTTGTAAATTATTATTGCATTACACTCGCCTTGATTTATGGCCGGCAATTAAAAGCGCATTTCGCTTAAAGCCGGACGGGAAAATGGCCAAGTGCCAAGTGAATATGGCCAAGGCGAAATAGATTTTTAATTGGGTGCAATGAAAATGCAAATGCGCATACACGGAAGTTGCAGTCGGGCGATGACTAAGCGAGTCTGGCAAGCATTTGCACTACATGAGCATCTCCAGTTTCGTCACCTAACCTGGTCACACCTTGATCCATTTGCGAGCGCAGCTTTCCATTCGCTTGCTGTGTGATTCACGTACGAGACGACTGCCCACTTGGCGGGGCATTCGCGTTGGACATAATTAAATTTAAAGCGAAAAGTGGGCACTCACAAAGGGCACTCATAAAACCCCGAGTGATTATATCTCTTGCTCTCTGGCGAAGAGAGAACCATTAAAATTTCGCACGACCAAACACAAAGTTGCCGCTGGAAGGTGTGAGACGAGTTGGAGCTTCAATTTCATTCATGCGACTAATTAGCAACTGTCGCGCATGCGCAGAGATATGACAGTTGGGGCAGCATATGATAGAGACAGGCACAGCATGGGATAAGGAGAAGGGAAAGGGAGAAGAGAGGCTGAGCTTCTTCAGCGGAAATGCGATGACAAACGGCTGTAGCTAACGTCTCACACCTTTACTCTTTCTCTCTCTCTCTCTCTCTCTCTCTGTCTGTCTTTCTTACTGCGTCTCGCTCTTTGTGCCACTGCAGTTGGGGCAACCGGAGATGCTTATCGCAGAGATGAAATATTTCGGTGATAAACGCGTCCCAGATGAGCCGCCTTTGTAAACGCTTGTCAACTTTGCTTTGATTGCGCTGTTAGCATGCGAAAATTAATTTTTATTGCTTTCAATATGCACGCGGCCCACGGGGCGTATCAGCAATGCCGCGAAGTCTCTGTTGCTTCCTCGCAGACAGCCCACTTCCTGAGCGTGAACTGGAGTTGGAGCTGGAGTTGGAGTTGGAGCTGGAGCAGTGGCTACTGTCGTTTGCTGGCTCGTTCGTTGTGCGTTGTTTGTTTCTCGTCGCGCATCTCTTAGATGCGAGTTGTCAGATTTGCGACTGCCAGCGCTGAAGTATGGCTTCCGTTAGGGGCTACCGTGAGGAGGCGCGGCTGAGGCCGAGGCTGGGGCCGACCTGGATGGAGCATTCAAATGCAGTGGCCCGGCTCGACTCGGCTTGGCTCGGTTCGGTCCAGCTTAATTAGCTGGCATTGCATGTGTTTTGCACTTTAGTTGCTGCAGTTGTTGTTCTTGTTGTTGTTTACATATTTTCAGCGAACTGCTGCCCGATGTTGTGGCGGAAAATGACCATGTTGACAGCCTGGCAAGCCCATTGGCTCGCCGGGAGCTAAAGTTCCCGAGGCAATTAAGAGAGAGTTTACATTTTTTGCCTCTTGTCAGCGGCAATTAAGCCACACTTAACACAGTTTAGTTTCTTTTCCCCAGTATTTTCTGGCCGAATAAGTCAAACTTTGACTCGAGAATTCAGCTTAATTAAGTTGTTACTTTACGTTAGTCAAACTTAAAATGTTACTTTGAATATTTCTTGAATTTCGTCTATAAATTTCGTATGATATCTGTGCTAACTCCACTTCATCGCATACCTAATGTTCTCGAGGAATTCTCTCAGTTCATAAAATGAAATTGAGGAATTGCCTTTCACATTTCATCGAACAATTCGAATAGCTCAAACATTTTATGGCACTTTCAACATGCCCGGGGAGATCTTCTCGCTGTTCCCATATAAATCACAGAGCGACCGAATATTACCGGGGTATTCATAAGTATTTATAAGTACACGCCCGAACCTCAAGTCGTGGCAATAAAAACTGTAATTAATTACGTCGCGTAGCCAGCAATGTTTCATACAAAATTAAGGAAAACAAACAAATAAATAAATTTGACCTGGCAGCAAAATGAAAACAAAATAAACGAAGAGTATTTTATGTACAAGACTGGAGCAGTGGAGCAATCGGAGTGGGCAGAGCTCACTGCGTAGGGCACGATCACGAGTTGCTCGCTCGCATTTCACCGCGTTCCAAAAATAATTCAAATTAATCACAGACGAGGTCGGGACGGGCAGACGTTGCTTTTTCCCCATTTTTCCCACAGTTGCCGGTAAAGAAATTCATAATTAAACACAAATCAAATTGAACTCTTGTTAAACAAAGCACAAATCAGTAATCAGACATGTAAGGGGAGGGAGAGAGAGAGAGAGCATACGCTTCCCATCTCATCTTGAATGGTATTATAATTAACAGAATTATTATGTATTGAACAGGCTGAAGGGGGCGTGGCAGACCCCACAAAGTATATAAATTCTTAACCAGTATCAACAATCGAATATCTATAGCTTCTGCGTCTGTATGAACACCTTGTTCACAGTAACTATGACAGGTAGAGCTATCAAATTTGATGACAATGTTTCATATTATTGCACGTATGTAGGTATAGTTTATTATCAAATTTGGCCACGTATTCCTCCGTCCCAGTAAACCTAAAGGGTTACTGAATTCAAGTTACCCTCTGCAAAGTTTGTAATAGACAACACGCTAAACTTAGAAGCTAAATATTTAAGAAACCTATTCGAGTATGATCGACTGCAGCTACTGACCCCGACTTGGTGCGCACTTTCATCTCTCGCAATTAAATAAAATTCCATTACAGAATGAACGAACACCAAAAAGCAAAGTAGCCGCCAATTATGCAAAAGACTCGCCTGCTTATCAGTCGGTCATTTCAGTTCTATGGAATTGCCGGAGCGAAGCATTCTCCGAGAGATAATCGCAGTGAGAAACGGAAGCCTTTGTGTGATGCCGCCAGAATCGAAATTATGAAAAACAATTAAAATTATGTGGTGACCTTAATTAGCTGATTATAAATGGGAAAAGAGTTGCTCGAACTGTGTTCTCTTTATCAGGTCACATGCGCCTGACTCAGAGACGTAGTACTCGTACTAAATACGTGACCATATGCTGCGTAGATCATTCCATTTTGTTGTAACAAGCTTGTGCAATTAGCGAGGAGCATGTTCAGTGTACACCCCCGAAGAAGATGACTGGACCGAGGGACTAGAGTGATGAGAGACCACACAGAGCGAACTGCCACCGATCTTTGTCTTTCTAAGTGGCTTCGCCAGCCACTTGACATGCGTCAGGGCATTTGTCGCAAATGTCAACGACATGACGCCAGTGAGACGACCACACACAGATACCCCAATCTGGGCACTGAGTCTGGCCTATAAACACGCCTATATCGATGCTATCGCAGCACACGCATTCCGCACGCGTTGACTAAGCCGTGGAAAAAACGAAACAATATTCGAGAGCTCTTAACTCTGGAATACTACACAGAGTTACTCATATTTCAGGCATTTCCAAAACTACGCGCCAAACTGCCAAAACTAGAGAAAGAGCGAGAGAGAGAGGGAGAGGAACGAAAAAACAGCGCGCCGCGTCGTAATTCGCTTGAAACTGTGATAAGTCCAGTGGACAACAGCACTCTGGCCGAGGATCGTAGTAGGGCAGCGAGGAATGGCTGAGCTAACCCTCATCAAGCAACGAGTTCATCATCTTTTTGACAGCCAAACTAATTGACGAGACGCGCATGCGCCGTGGCCATAACAAGATATATGGCCAAGATGACAACCAAATGCCCAGTCCAGGCGAAGACTCGCTTGGCATCTCAGCACCAGCTCGACTTCAAGACGGTGTCTCTCTATGTTTCAGGCTTTGTATAATTATGAGCTTAGCGCCGGCTGGCTTAATTAGCCTGCTGCAGCATTCTCTGTATTGGTTTCAACGAAAATATCAATCAAATGTGAAATTGAAACGATTGAGCGAATGAATGATTGACTGAATGAACGACTGACAGTCGGACAGCCCGACTAACCGAGTGGCGTGTCGAACAATGCGGCTTTGATTTGCCAGGCGCACTGAAACACTGAAAAGTGTCAGTGAAATCAAATCAATTTTAATTAGGCATTCGAATCAACTCAACTCGATTCGACGCGACTCAACTTGACTCGCACTCAGATTCATGTGTGTCTGTGGGAGTGTGTGTGTGTGTGTGTGTGTGTAAGTGTGTGCGTTTGTGTGGGGTCTGCGGCAAGTGGCAGCTGATTAAAAACAAAGCCGCCGCAGGCACTGAAAACTTTAAATAAATCTATAGACATTACGAATACCCCGACGTGCATTGACACCAATTGAAATGAATGCACTGGAATTGTACCGATGTCTCGAATAGAACGAGTGTACCCATACAACTCGTAGTAGTAGATGTGGCATAATCAAGAGCTCCCACTATGCGTAGGCATTTTAATCGTTGCGGCACGGGCCGTTAAACGGAGTCGCCGCGTTCGCGTCGGGCCAATTAGCTTTAATAAAAATCAATTCAATAAATTATAGAATTTGTTTTTGACAAAATCTAATATGAAGACATCATTGTGGCATTTGCATTAATGGGACGTTTCAAGGGCTAGGGCTGGCCACATCAAAGTGCCGCTGTGGAAAGTGGCACAAATCGAATTACACATGGCAAGTGGCACAAAGAAACCGCCCGAAGGCGGCACTACAGAAGCCGAACCCAGAGCCAAACAGATATGCCGACTCGGGTACAGGGCAAATTACATAATGGCATGCGCAAATTTCTAAGATCCCACACAGGGCTACTGTGCGGCTACCGAGCTCACTAGGATTACGATTACATGCTGCTCAAGTGCTTGAAGTCATCCACATGCGGGTGTTCCACTTTGCCACACACACATGTGTTTATCAGTGTGTGCGAGAGGGTAAGAGAGTGTGACTCTGTGTGTAACTGAGGTTTCTCTCAAAACAATTATATAGTGTAGTTGGGAATGCACTCGCATCCTCTTGCCGTGTAATCCCCTCTTTCAATGGGCACCAAATTGGCTTAAATTAAGTCAAGTATGTGAGTCGGCTGAGTATTTTGATGATAAGCACTCCCGCTCTCGTTCTCGTTCTCGCTCTCCCTGTTCTCTTTTCAGTTCTCATTTCTTTTCAATAATTCAATAATGGTCGCATATGAGTTGAATTATCCTTTTTCCTTGAGAAACTCAGTGGATACTCCAGAGACTGAAGGGTGCTTCAGTCCGCTTGTTGACATGGTCTTGGCATCTTGTTGACTTTTTTGTCTCGTAATCCTAATGAATTTAAATGACATCGGCTGGGAGGTCTTGAAAAGGGTACAATAAGAGGGGCGTAGTTGCATTTATCGATAAAGAAGGGTCTGCATTATAGAAATCCAGTTTTCATATCGATTGCTCCTCGAGTAACTACCTAGCACCATCTACCCCTCTTGGAGCCCTCGTTGCCTACGCCACTGTGAAACATATGCTTGCATTGTCCTTTCTGGTTGGGTAACATGCTTGAGAAGTGTGAATCCATTAAAATGTAAATACAAAAGTATTATAAATGGAATTTTATAATTGAATTCATAGAAAAACGATGTACTTGAAGAACTGAAATTCAGCCTCAGAGCAGGGTAGATGCGGGAAAATATGCTTGATGGCCAGTCAGCCAGACACAGACATATTTTAATTATAACTTTAATAAGCCAAGAAGCCAACACGCACACTATCCCCGACCCTACTGGACTACCATTCGTGCAACCCTCCCTTTGTGAAAATCTTCCACATTTCGCCGGCACTTCATTATTTCCCACTTTGTATTTAAATCCGTTTTGATCCTCTTGTATGTTTGTGGCTTAACTTTTTGGCTCTTTCCGCTTCAGAGCTATGCACTCTCTCTCTCTCTCCCTCTTTCTCTCTCTTTTATTCTGATCCGAGGAACACCCGCGTGATGCCCTCTGCCCTTTTGCCTGCCGCTGACTTTTGTAACAAGATCAAAATGTTGAGATCGCCGAAGATTGCCGGCATCAGCTGCTTCCCGTTAACTTTGAGCACCTTCCGGCGGCAGTTGATCAGCGCATTGTTCCAGTTCGAGTTCACAACTCAAGTGCTCGTCCATTGTGCAAGGATTTGCTCCAGATACAGTTGCAGTTGCAGTTGCAATTCCAGTTGCTGTTCGACTGTCGGCTTGTTTGGGCTATGAAACTCATATATGTTACATTATCTTATTGTTAGATCGGCTTAGATATGACTGAACGATGGCTACCGTATGCACCGCACCGTAGGTAGCCCAAGAAATCCCAGCAAATTTGGGTCATCTACATTTGCAATGGTGGCCATTGTTTGGGATTAGGCTGAAGGAGAGACCTGTCCAGCTGCCATATTTCAGTGAGATATATTTGCAACTGATGATCCCATTCAACCCCGTTGGTCGCGTTATTATTGACTGCCTGCAGCAGCACTTAATCAACACACAAATCCTTTTAATTTAACACACGCGCGCGCTTTTAAGTCGCCTCACGTTGGGCGCCATTTTGTGCATCAACAACAACGTGCAGCCCAAAGTGGCAGCATTATTTGTCGCAATCAAATGCTGATGATATGCGCTGATTATGTGCGACGCTAGCCTGAGAAAAATGGCACAGACGCCGCACAGTTTGGGGTTGACAAAGCGCAGAGATTACCGGGGAGGGGGTTGATGCCAGTAATGGAACCGAGGGTTGGAAAACGTGCCAGACGGCGAGTGCCAGGCGACAGCGGCGCAGCATGAAAGCGAAAATTATTTAAATGGCGTATAATAATGGCAGTCGGCAGGCAGGATGCGCGGCTACCATCGCAGCCTCATAATGATGCGCCTCATAAAGTGTGCAAACTGTTGTCATTGTCGTTGCTCGTCCAAAAAGGGGTTGGGATGGGTTGCACTGGGGTGGAGTGGAGTGTCCTTGGACGAGCGCTGCTTGCCACAATGCGAGTCGCGACTGTTTGCCAAGCGGCGCGCAGCAGGCGGCAGCTGCCGGAGCTGGCGGAGCCGCAGCTTATTATAGAAACCCATCTAAAGTGACATCGCAATCAGGCAGTGCTTATGGCAATTCATTTGTTTAACGACGCCGTGCCAACAAAATGGCGGCTCATCAACCTCGTCCTGTTCCTAATTTCGCTTTTATTAGCTTCGCCAATTTGCCGAGAGAGCAAGGGGAGGAAAAGAGGGAGAGAGGGAAAACAGATTACACATTTATGCTGCACATTCTTCCCTTGCCTCCCCTTCCCTTCCCTTGACTTTCTCTGCTTCCCTTTTGACATTTGGCAAATGCCAAAGGAAAAATTGCGCACAAAATGAGGCGCAATTTACAGCGCTCGTTGTGTGTAAATTGAGTCATCTGCAATGCGCCCCGCGATTCTTTTCCATTTCCCCCTCCCCTCTCCTGATTCCTTCCCAACCCCATTTCCATTATGATTGTTTGTTCTCGTTTTTTATTATTCCATGTTGCCAGCGACATTTTCGAGTTACATCCACAAATTTATATCGTTTGTCTTCCCTTCCCCCCTTATATGTCCCTTGCCCTTCCCGATTCGCCCCTCGTCAAAGCACCGAGGCATGTCCGTGTCCCTATTTCGGTTCGTATTCCCCGAAAATGTTGCCTCTTGGAAATTTACATATACAATTTCATGCATTTTTACAAATTTACACATTTGTTGGAGTTCTTTTTTATTGGGTGTCATCATTAGTTTCGATACGCTTCTTGGCGAGAGGAGGAGCAGGGGATGGGACCCTTTAAATGGTGTGTGAAGTGCCACTGACAAGTGTGGGCGTATCGCTTATGCAGTAGGAGTGTTATCATTGGGGGTGTGTATGAAAGACAAGCACATTAATATCTGACTCCCGAGAGGTGAAATAAAACAACTACGCAGGGGTTGATCTATCTAGGAATAGCTAGAAAACATTGAACTTACTTGAAAGTGTGTTTGACTTTATCCATCAATAGTAATAACATATACTTGTATACATGGGAGTCAATTAGTTAAAATAAAACATATGATATGCGTAACTTGATTATGTTATATAGAACTTTCTTTTAAGTACTTTTAGTCGTGCTATACTTTTCTCCATTCTCCAAACTCCAAGTACCAACTACCGACATACCATACCAAGCATTGCCTTATCCTCAATCTAGTAATACTCGGTTATATCATGCCGCCGGTTCATAAATCCCAGATAACCGAGCCCTTTTTCTGGCGGATTCCGGGCAAATGATAATGACACACGAACAAAAGTGCCTGTCAACCAAAATATTACATGGCCAAGTGTCAAAAGGGGTGTGTAGGCAAGGGGTAACTACTCGAGTAACGAGTACGTATGGGGTACTAAAAAGTAGCGGTGAAAAGACATAAAAATTACGTTGATTTTATTTTGAGCAACTAAGTTTTTACTCTTTATTCTGGTTATTGTGTGGATGATGGCAATTGGGCTGAGGTTGAGGTGGAGGGTCTAAGGGCTAGTTGGGATAGTAGTCCTTTTCCCGTTACGGAAAATGTCATAAAAATGCCGGGCTCTTGTGATAGTGTATAGAATGTTTTGCACACGTTTCGGAGCACAGGCCAAAAGGGGTGCCTCGGCCAGGGTAAGAGGAAAGTGGGAGCTAGACATTTTTATGACATTTCACTGACTACTGTTTTCTTTACATCTCTTTCTTCTCTTCGTTGGCAAACGATTTTCCTTACCATTCGAGCACTTTTCCGACAATTTAAAGCAATGTTTGCCGCTGCTGACAGCTCGTAGCATTTTCCATTTTCCGTAGTTTCTCTCGTAGGTTTTCCATTGTCGTCGTTATCGCTATCGTTGACATGTCGTTTCTGTGATTTTTATGATTGTCAAGGATTAGATATAAATGTTTTATGGCAGTAGCCCCTCTTTCCTCTTCCCACCGACCCCTCGTTCCTCCCTTGTTGACCAAAAATTGTGTTTTAATATGATTTTATGGCCTTTGTGCGTATTGTTGCCTCATGCTTCATAGTTATGGGGTCTGCTGCTGCTCTTGATTGGCCTCGTTCGACGTGGCGTGTTCGAAATATCAAATACACAAAAACAAATACCCCTGATCCTGTGCCTCGTTGGCTCCCTAACCCTGTCCCTAACCCTGCCTTGCGGCGCTGGCATTTACCTTGTAATGGGTTTTTCTGGGAACTCGTTCCAGTTGTTTGATCTTCTTCTTATTCCACACGCGCCCCCGCCTCGATCTTCTGCTTATCATCATTCGAATTGGAAGCACTGTCAGTTTTCTAATTCCCCTCGGCTACCAATCCCCTCCCCATCCCACTCTGGTTCGTTTGCCAAGCGTGAAAATGCATCCACAGAATCATCCATCATAATTTTGTGTGCCGCGTGAATTTACAGGCGTTCAAATTATGAGAGGATCGTTGGGAAAACGGACTTATTATGGAAAACTGTGAAATTGATAGATCTTGCGTGGGTTCCTGGAACTGCAGACAGTCCCTCTCTCCATCTCTCTTCAAGCGAGGTAGATAAGTACTGTAAATTAATTACATTTAAATGCAGCTCCCACACTCAACCACACACACTTGCACACGGGCACAGACAGTGTATAATATTGAGATTTCTAAATAATTGTGCCATTTCCAAAAAACATCAACAAGAGAGAATGCAAAGAGAGGTAAATACAGACAATTCGAATGAATTTAGTGGCACTCTGGAGGGCACTCGAGACTCGAAAGAGTCTCTTCGCTGAGTTCTTCTAATCGCCAACTCATCATCATTAAAGTCAATTTTTTGTTTCGACCATTTTCGTTGTGCTTCTCTACAATTTCTTGCCACTAAATTAAACAAAGGGAAATTTGCCACGTTTTTCATTGTTTTCCAGACGACGAGGCAAGCAAAAGTGAAACTGCTGTTTCCAAAAAAATGTTACAATCCCAGAGAGATAGATCTTCTCGAGAGACAGAGCAAGACTGAAACAGGGGGAAGACGGACAGACAGAGACACAGAGAGTGAGATAGAGGGGCAAGGGGCAAACGAAGAGAAGCGAAATTGCATCACGCTGTGCGCCTTGTTTTCTCTGGAATTGTTTGCAGCTCGAAAATTGTTGATTTTGACACCTTTCGGCCGGGTTCGCATTGTGCTCGGGGGCTGCCGACGTCGTTTTATTTCCATCTAATAAATACGTTTTTTGTTCTCTTCCCTTTGGCCCTTGTCTTGCATTTTTTATGGTTTTCATTTGCAGTCACAGCCAGTGAAGCGCCTTGCGAACTTTGTGCGTGCTGACACAGATACCCTGCAGTTGCAGCAGGGTCGATTGGTTCTTACCTAATTCAAATTATATAAATTCGTATTTCTACTTCGATGAAATCAACTTATTGATTCTTTGATTAAATAACTTTTTATTATATTTCTAAGCACTAAAGGTAATGCAATTTGAATGAACTTATTTAATTTATTTACCTTTCAGGATGTTCGACTGTCTGGATGTCTGTGTAAACACCCAGATCTCAACTATTAACAGAGCTAGAGAGACCACATTTGACATGAAGATTCCAGTATCATATACGCAGAT
The DNA here is from genome assembly GCA_018904035.1 of Zaprionus ornatus. Taxonomy (NCBI): domain Eukaryota; kingdom Metazoa; phylum Arthropoda; class Insecta; order Diptera; family Drosophilidae; genus Zaprionus; species Zaprionus ornatus. The sequence goes on along the minus strand of JAEIFZ010000289.1, from coordinate 2,925,136 downwards.
TAACTATATCTGCAAGTTTGGGTGCCACGCCTACCGTCTTCACAAATCAATAACTGAATTTTACATATCACTCCGATCGAACAAAAATTTTATTTCTAGCACTAGTTTCTTCGAAGTTTACAATCTTCCTTTTAAATTGTTTTTGTGTATAAAACTCATAAGCTGTTCACACCTCTAACAGGGTATCTAGAGGTCGAGTTGGCGTACTTTGTACATCATAGTCGTGGGTGCTCAGCGGGAGCTAATGCTCCGAGCAGGCAGCTGGTAAGTTGTACATCTATTTAGCCGATGCCGATGCTGCCGTTGCCTCTGTGGCTGCTGGTCATGAAGATATCTTTATTTGCTCATTAACAACACAATTGTTGCGTAGATCCTGTGGCGAGGAGCAGGCACTCGTCCTGATTGCAGTTGTTGTTGTCCTTCTTCTTTCCCTGCTCCCTGATGTCCCGCAGTGGGCGTGTGAATACAAACACTTGATGCCTCATGTGCCTAACTAATAATATTGTATTTTTTTGAATTGTGACTTTCGCATTATCGCAGTTTGCACTCACACGTTTTGTCCATTAAAGTACGCACTCTGAACTTTCCATAATTTCGCTATGTAAACGAGCCCCATTAGGCAGCATAATTATGCCTTTACGGGCTACTCTCCAGCGCTGAGCTGCTTAATTAACGATCCATTAAATTGATTTTAATCTTGGGCAAACAACGACACGCGAAAAACAAAAAAAAAAAAATGTTCAAACAAAACTAAAAAGAAGTCTAAAATTTGTTTATTTTGAAAGTCGTAAATCTCACATGCTGCCCTTAGTACTGATAACCCCGACAAGGCAATCAGCGCTCGACAGAACACCAGCCCGCGTCCGAGTCGACGCAAACACCCAAGAAAAGAGTGTGAAAATTATTTGTTTGAATTATTTACTGATTACTAATTGATATTTGCGCCTTACGTACTCGTGTACTCTAATCCGAATTCGAATTCGAATGGACTCTATTCGTACACGTTTTGGCAATATCTGTCAGTGCTCTGATTCCGATATTGATTGTGATTTAGATTGCGATCGCACATAAATTATGTAAAGTGTGTCGTGTGCCAAAACGACAAAAAAGGGGAACTATTTTTGTCAAAATTAACATTTAAATTGTAATGCATAATGCTTTATGATCGTGTCAATATAAAACTGTCGCACAGGAATATATGATTTATGATGGCACAGGGCCAACTTTGAAGTGCATTTGTGGTGTGCGGAATTCGTAATGCGAACGCGGTCTATGCGACGATCTTCATGCGTGACAATCTGGAAAGTGGTTTACAGATCGCGTATTTCATATATGTATGGATATAGTCAATACCCATATCAACATTCATATGTTTGCTCAATACAACACACAAAGAGATGACTATGCGTATACGGGTGAAGTTAGAAAATGTGTGTTGAAAAAACCCACAAGTAATTTGCAATTAAATTTCAATTATTTGAAATTAGCTCTATGTAAAAACCCACAAGAAACAGTTTCGTTAAATAAACCCAAAAATTCAGTTTAAAAACCCCCTTTTAAATGTAACTGTATAAAACTTTAATGGGATATTCTCTTCATGAGTAAAATTATTATTATAACGTATTACGGAGCATGCTATAACTTTGATATTAACTAACTTTATCCAGTATATACCGAATCTGAAGGATTTATTTGAATATTCCCTTCATGAGTTATGTTCATACATATAATAAGGTAGGTATTACGGAACATGCCATAACTCTGATATTAACTAACTTTGTCCAGTATATTCCGAATTCTCAAGGATTTCGTCACATTTCGTTTTATTTTCAAACAAAATAACATGGGAATCTAACCACAAAAACTGTGAATGGCAGTTTAAGCCAAATTACACAGAGACAGCCACAATGCCAACAAAAAGAGCAACAACAACAACCACCGGGAGAGAAACCAACGGAAGCCATATGCAGAAAAACTACTCACACATACCACACACACACTCGCACACACACACACAAAGAAACATATGTACGTATTAAATTGTGAACGCCTTCTCCTTCTCGCACAGCATGTACAGATAATGAGACAGCATGGCGTGGCCAGATAAAATCCACAAGAAGGTGAGAATGCAATAACAAGAGAGCGGAGTGCGCTCATTGGTCACTGCACCCCTGTCGAGTCATCGTGTGTGCTCGCTCTCTCTTTTGCACATCAGCAGCAAGAACAACAACAAGACAAGAGAAAACGTAAAGCGCAAACCGGTTTGACATGTTTGAGTCAGTGAGATGCGAGAGAGAGCGAGAGCGAGAAAGAGCGCGCACACGACACAGACATCGCTAGGGAGAGCCAGAGCGAGAGAGCGAGAGAGTTAGCACTGTGTGTCGTGTGTCGGCATAATTCCCACTGCGTACACTTGGTGCCGCTGCGTTGCTTCTCTCGATTATTCAGACTGTGAACGTCGTCGAGTAAACACGTTGCGAGCGCGTCGTACGCAAAATCAAAAACAAAAAAGAAACAAGAAGAATTCCAGAATCTCCTCTCTCTCCCTGCCCCCGCTAGAAAGTTGTTTACGTTTAGCGTGTGCCCGAAGAGTCGAAGAAAGCAAAGTGCAAAGTGTGCCCAGTGTTGTGAAGCGGCCAAATGTTGCGCCAAGTGTAAAAGAAACCGCAAGGAACCCCGCACCGCATCGCCCCGCACCGGCAAGCTAAAAGGATTAACCAAGTGAACAGTGTCCAAGAGCAAAGCCGCCAAGATAGCCGAACTAATCGCCGCCTCGCCCGCACACCAAACGCGCGTATTTATGACTAAAATGATTCCGCCGGTACCCACCTCAGCCGTCATGTTGCCCACACCCAAGCAGAAGATTGGCTTCAGTATTGACTCGATTGTCGGCAACGATGCGACGGCTGTTGTCGCCTCCGGCAATGCAGACCATCAGCAGCAGCAGCCCAGCAGTCCACAGCCAGATCCCCGCAACGGACCCGGCTCTCCACCCCAAACGCCTCCTGCTGCCGGACTGACAATGCTGCCTGCCACGCCCACGCCACCACATCATCTAATGGCGCCGCCACAGCATCATGTGCTGCCACCACACATGGCACCTCATCCCCATGTGCAACCACAGCCGCATCCGCATCCACATCTCTCGCCAGCCCAGCAGCATGCACTTCATCAGCATCTGCTGCTCCAGCAACAGCAGCAGCAGCATCACGGTACACCAAAGTCTCATCATGATATTCAGGAGTTGTTGCAGCGTCTGCATCACAACGCCGCTGTTGCCAGCAGTCTAAGCCCGCTGCAGACACGCCTCTCGCCCCTGGCAGAGGTTCCATCCGCGCCCGTTGCCGTCTCGCTGAAGCGCGAACGATCGCCAGCACCTCCCGGCGCCGAGCAGCGCGAGAATCCTGCACAGCGCATTCAGCCGCCCCACACTCCGCCCAAATCGGTCTCGCCACAATCTTCGCAGCCCTCCTCCTCGCCCACATTGCTGGTCAGCAGTCCGCACAACACGCCCCCTCAGCAGCAACAGCAGGCACCTCAGCAACCGCCCAACTACCCGAAGCCAGGAGTAATGCATCCAGCAGGCGGCGCACCCGGCCCCAACCCACTCATGCTCCCAGGCATGCCTCCTGCCGGTCTGGTACGTCCGTTCCCCATGGGCCCAGGAGGGCCACCACCGCCGCCGCAGAGCCAGCCAGGATTGCCAGACATCAAGGCACTGCCGCCGTACATCAACACGCCGCCGGAGTTGGCACCTCAGCACAATCCGCACCTGATTGCCGCCGCTCAGTTCCAGATGGCCGCTGCCCTGCAGGCCGGTCATGTGTTGGGCCCAGCAGCCGCTGCCGCTGCTGCTGCAGGTCTGCCGCCACATGCCGCCGCCTCGTTCATGGGCAACCCGGGCATGCCGCGCGACAGCTATCCGCTCTACCCGTGGCTGCTGAGTCGCCATGGACGCATCTTTCCACACCGCTTTCCAGGAAGTAAGTATACGCCACCGCTTCCCTCTAGTCTACCTCTCTTCGCCTCTTTCTTGTGGCAGTTGACTAACCTGACTTTTTTCCTTCTCTCTCTTTGTAGACTTCCTCTTGCAACCATTCCGCAAGCCAAAGCGCATTCGCACCGCCTTCTCGCCGTCGCAGCTGCTTAAGCTGGAGCACGCATTCGAGAGCAATCAGTATGTGGTGGGTGCGGAGCGGAAGGCACTCGCCCAGTCGCTAAATCTCTCGGAGACGCAGGTGAAAGTCTGGTTCCAGAACCGGCGCACCAAGCACAAGCGCATGCAGCAGGAGGACGAGAAGGGAGGCTCCGGATCGGAGCGGAACATGCACAACGGCAGCGGCGACGAGGACGATGACGAGCTCATCGACATGGAAATGGACGATTGTGGCAGCGATGATGAGCACGAACTCGATGCGAGTCATTAGGTTGCCCCCTGTCCCCTCCTTCCTCGCAATCTCGTGCGCATCTCTGGGCTAAACGTATCCGTGAGTTCCTTACCAAGAAGAAGCACCACAATTGCTGAGCGTGTCAGTGTCTGTGTCTGTGTGTGAATGTGTGTGAGAGAAAGCTCTTAAAATTAGTTATTTGTGATATATTCTTAAAATGAAACTGGAACTAGGCTTAGTGTATATAGCGTCTCTCAGCATCAATTGAAAATCGATCCCTGCAAAAGTATTAAGTATGCGACGGGGGAGCCCACTTGCCATGCCCCCTAAAACTGTGCCAAAACCAAGGTGTGTGGCGCCCCCCGACTTGAGTTGAGCTCAAAATAAGAAACACAAAAGACGATAAGACAAACTTAAACAGATAAAGAAATCTCCGTGAAGATAAACTGAGAGAGAGAAACAACTGTTGTACAAATTAAATTGTTTAAGCTGTAAATATCATGATGATAATGATAATTATCGTGGGCAACATTAATTTTAATTAGCGAATTTCTTGCACATTAACTCGTACTTGTACTCGTACTTTCTATAAGCGTAATTCCTGTACATCTCCCTAGCATTTACTTACGCCAATCGCTATGTGAATAATCGTATTTATGTTTAATCCTAACTAGGTATCTTTAGTTATTAAATGATCAATTAGTTGCTTTAGTCCAGTAAGTAAACTCCTACAAAATATGATTATACATGAAATATAAAATATTCTTAATCAAGAACACAAAATATAAATTAATCGTATGTTTTTATTGGGGCACTTCATTTGTTAATGGCGTGACAAGAGTTGAATGACCTCTTTTTAAAAGAAACATTGAACCAATTAAATTCGGGGAATTTTTTATAATCTGTGGCAATTTCCGCGCTTTCCTAAGAAAACAGCCCGCTCTATGCGTAAGACCTCGCATAAGTGTCACTGAATATTATTGGAAATAATTCCAAAAAATATATATCAGACCTATTGGAGAAATTAGTTATTAGAGTGCCGGAAGTGCCGACGGTAAACATCAACATATACGAGGGTGGTCTAATATAGTTCGGATATCACAATAACCAAACGCCGATGCTTATTACACTTTCAATTTCTATAATCATTTACAACTGTAAGGATCTGTGCTAACGAATTTATATTTGCAGGTAAGAGCCTTAAAAAACTAAAAACGAAAACATGAACAAATTGAAATAAATTGATCTTGACTGGTGGCGAATCAAAGATGGAGAGATATCTGACATAGCAAGATGTCTAAGGAACGCGATTGCCATGTTCTAAACAATGAATTGAACATGAAAAAGTTGTACGTTTCTAATTTCTTTCTCAACCCTTAAACCTTACTTCGAGTGACTCATTTTTATTGCCAGAGCCTAGATAAACAGACATTTTGATGAGTCCTACGCCAATAATTATTCGAAGAGTCTAAACAGTTTCCAGAATAGATAGAAGAAGTGTATTGCTCGGTACTTCTTTTACGTTCAAAAAGAAAACATTGAACAATTTATTAAATTGTTGTATAACTGACAGGTCCAAAAAATAAAATACCTCGAATATACATACATAGAGTATGTATACTCATGTTTTTACTTTAAAAATAAAAGATTCCATCAAAATGAAAATATACAAAATATTTCCCTTATTCTGATAGTTATGCGAATACAATTCATATATGATGTGAGTATTTAAAATTGCCCTTTCATTTATCCCTCAATTAGTACCTCTAAACACACCGTACATATAAAGCCCGTATACCTATCCATAGCGACCCTAACTACAGCTTCGACTATAATCTCTGCCATTATGCCTCAGTCAGCGTTAATTTATGCGAGGCTAATTAATTAACGTGCGACATTTGGCATTACCTTGTTGCTGTCCAGGCTAATGAATGTTGTTGTTTTTGTTGTTTTCCACTCTTACCCTCTCGACAAGAGTAACGAGGAAGAAGCAGAGATGGAGATGGAGCTAGCGGAGGTGTCCATAAAATGCATTTAACGATTTTTATAGATTTCATAAGCATTTTAATTGCACAATTTAAAATGCAAATCGTGTTTTATTGTAGAATTTAATTGAGCGCAGCTCGTGTGAGATCAAACAGACGCCTGCTGTGGGCGGAGGGGAGTGACAGGGTGGCAGGTGCTGTTGGGGACGCCACCGGGCTACTAACTGGGAGGTGCAATGGGTCTACCCCAAAACGGGTTTACCGTAATGACATCGCGGCACTTTGAGAGTCGAGAGTCGCCTCAACAGACCGAGGTGTGCTAATGATTTGGAATCAAAATTTATGATTATTGTCATTCGATTTATGCGAGCAGCTTGAGATCGACTCGACTCGACTCGACTCGACCCGGCTCTGTGAATTGCAAAACAAACTAATGAATATGCAATATGGGGAAAAGTGCAACGGGGCAAACAAAACACGATGCATCGATGCTGGCAGCTGAATGCCAATTGATATGGCTAATTAACGGCCATATCGAGGCTAATTACTAGCTGTTAACAGCACTAAATTGTCCCCGGCTGACAGAAGAGAGAGCGGGAGCGACGGGATGGGGGGAGGGGAAAGGGTATCCCAGTTCTTGATTTGAGGGCGTTTTGTCTGCTCGATTTGCTTGAATAACGTACTGCGCTGTGCCTAACAAAGTACGCAAAGCTTACCGAGTCATGCATAAATCAGTGTCAGAGCCCTGCACACATACCTACACACACTCACACACACTAACACACACACTCACAGGCATACACATGCTCAGCCCGCTTACACTGATTTCAATCGCATTTACCTATAAAACAAACAACAAATTAAGTGCTTGGCCGGGGCGTGTTTGCTTAGTAGCACGCACATTTGATGCCCAGATACCGAGCCCGGTCTCCGGCTCCGGTAAATGCTCCTCTGACTGTTGTCTATCAAAAGTTGATTATAATTAATAATAATTTATGACGCCCACTTCGGATCGAGCTGGAGCCCAATGCATTTTGTTCGGGGCTTATCTCTGGCCCTGTTTTTCTCTCAACGATATCATTTCTAATGTTTCTAAAGAACAACGCGCATTAGAGGAGACATACACACACATACACGCACACACAGACACAGACACATGCACGGAGTGGAGGAGTACGCGGGATACATTTGGTAATTCTCAGAAATTAGCTCACAATTTTTCTATATACAACTTGTTTTGCCTCGTGGCTTATTTTGAATGCCACAAAAGGTTTCTTGCTTGTGGCGCGCCCCGTAACAACAAAAACAACAAAACATTCTCTTTATGATCACAGCATTTGACTGTTGTTGCTGTTGTTGTTGTTACGGGGCAAGTCATTTATCCAATAAACTTATTAAGTAATCCAATTTGGTTAAATTAGCTGCGTCTCTTTTTGGATGTTGAATTTCTTGGGCAGCTGGCCATATATGTTGTTGTTGTTGCTGTTGCTGTTGCTGTTGCTGTTGTCTTGGTTTATTTTTGTTGCTTGTTTGACTTTAATTGAGTTTTGTTTTTATATATTTTTTTCGTGGGGGCCTCCAATATCTTCGAACATCTATCGGCAGTAAAGGTGTTTGCCGTGTTCACATGTTCGTTTAATTGCCGAATATTTTCGCTTTGATGAGTCTCGCGATATCGCGCGTACTATAGTATATCATATTAATTAGCCGGTGTTTCGTGTTTTGTCGAGTCCCCCGATCGTTGATCGATTGCCCGCCTGATGCAAATTGTCAAAAGGCGATTCGCAGTCGTGTGGAATCGAAGCGGACCGATCGGCGATCGCTTGTTCCATTGCATTGGCAATAAAGCCAAATTGATGCTGTTGATTTTCATGGCTCGCTGATGATCATTACCAGATCGGGACGTGCCACAGAGCCGAAGAGAGCGTATGTATTTCGTGGCTCTTTCTTCTCTCTTTTCTCCTTTTCTGCTGTGCTTTTCGCCGTCTGTTGTGTGTTTAATGTGTGTTTCCTGGAAGATTAATACGGCGAAATTAAGGAAAATAAATAAATGTCAACGCAGTACAAGATCGTTATCTCATTTAACAATAATTACCCTGATATGGGATATGCTAACTAATCTGTTATGCCCCCATCTGTCCCACAGCACAGACTGAGGCAGAGACTGCCGGAGACTGGAGACTGGAGACAGAAGACTGGAGAGAACTCTGCTCAGCGCATCAATCGCCAACAGGTTTGGGCTGCAGGCGAAAAACGTCGAATCTTAGTGCTTTGTGCTGTCGTCTGGGACGACGTTGTCATCAACGGAGGTGTCGCTGTGCTGCGTGTTGTGTTAAATTAAGTAATTAATTTAAAGTCCATGTTGGGGCATTTGTCTAAAAGAATGACTTAGGCAACGAACCTGCTGCTGTCCGTCCCAACAAGAACCGATTCGGCCATTTTGGCCAGCTGGCCACGCTTGTTAACTTTTCAATTCACTTCCGTCAGTTGGCGCGATATCGATCGCATTCTTTCAATTGCTTGTAATTTCGGGACCAGCCTTCCTTCCCTCAGTCTCCCATTCTTCCCTTTCTTCCCCCTCTCTCTCCCTCTCTCTCTCTCTCTCGACTCTTGTGTTGCCACTTCCTGCGGTTAACCAGAGATTGGCATCATTTGAAAGACTCTCGACAATTGTTTGTCATAATAATTCCTAAGCGTTTTAATTGAATGATTATACGGTGGGCGTTGGTTCCAGCTCCCTGTTCAAAACAACCACCACACACACACACACACACACACTGACACAATCAAGAGTCGACTCGACTGGAAGATGCCGCGTCATTGGCAAGTGCTTGAGACTCGAGAGTTGGCTTTAATTACATTGTGCCCTTGCCCGAGAGCCAGAGTCTGACTCGCAGTCAGAGTATTTGTATTCGTCCAGACTTAACATAAACACTCATTCGGGCAAGCGCTCAAGTGCTTAATTAAGATCAAAATTTGTTCGCATTTATTTATTTAACCATTTTCTGTGGCCAGGCCCAATATTTTGATGTTTTCTAATTGCCTCAATTATGTTTTGCCGTCCCTCGATCAACGCTGCACTGGCTACTCTGGCGCCAGCTGACGGCGCAGCCAGAGTCAGTGCCTCATCTCATTCGTATGCAAAGTACTCGTATTACCAGATTCCAGCACTCTGGCCATTGCTTTAATTTGGTATATCAAAGAGAGACATTATGCTGCTGAGTGCGGATCGCTCGTAAAAGCGTCAAATTTCTCGATTCCCTGGCGGCCCTCGCCATGGGGCGTCCAGCGTGCTTCTAATTGTTGATATGCATCTCTCGGTCTTCAGTGACTCGCCTCGACTGAATCGAGAGAGACTCTTAATATTATTTGGTGAGTTTTATGTTTTATGTTTTATTTCAAATTAGTCACATAAATATGCCATCTTTATTGATGCGGTCGCCCTCTTGTGTTTTATGGGCGCCCACGCGGCGTTCGATTGTTTATTTTGGGGCAACCTGTTGGAGGCACAGCAAGCACAAGCATAAACACACACATATAGCATATATAGAGGTCTAACCTGTGATCTGTTCAATGCATTATTCAAGGGAGAAAACCCCACCCGTGCGTTTAGCTGAATAAACAATCAATTACCGCCAGCCATTGCTGAATTATGCATACCGTTATTGAATTATCCATAAAGCTACCCTCCCTCACCTGGCTGCCAATGGCCCCCTGCTCCTTCACCAGTCAGTGCAAGCTTGCCAAATGCGTCGATTGCGTGTGGCCAGCAGTCCCCAGTGCAGTGTATCAAGCAACCATTCCATGATATATGGGCTTGGGTGCCTGAGTGCCTGTTGCACGACGTCCAGTTCGAGCGAGGCGTCTAATATTGCAATTACCAACGGCAATTAGCCCATTTCGAATTTCCACCGGGCGAATGCGAATGCGAAGGCGAAGGCGAAGGCACGAAACGAAATGAAACACTCTTCGTATAATTAAAAGCCAATTAGAATATTCATTATGAAAATTGCTCTACGCTTTAGCATCGTAAACAAATGTGCATAAACCATATGCCATGCGAGACTTGCCTCAAATTATAGAGCGGGTGTTCGTGCGGTCGGGGTAATATCGTCTTGTTTAATTCCAGTTAACAATTTAACTTAATAAGCATGCGGACTATAAATAAAGCTTAGTCAGCACGTGCATGGATTTACACAGTACCTACTATATATTTGTATAATATATGGGCAGTCGGGGATGTAATTCAAAGCTAAGTATATTGATTGACTTTCAACTAAATCGCGTTTAGCTGGAATAAATTGAAACTGGACGAAAGCGGGAAATGAGCTGAGATTCTAATGAAGATGTTTACCCGGGGGAGTCCACAGATATCGACTGAAATTCAACTGATTAATGAGTTCATTTACATATAATTCCAGGGGTGTCTAAGTGAATAAATATTGTGTTTAATCTGAAAAAGTTTCAATGGCCCCAGAACAAGTTTGTTGCTCAAGTCATTTGTTTCCATTTTCCTCTTGCAGCTCTACTATTTGGTATATCTTATTTACAAAATAGCCGATTCGTCACACAGCTGGCTACCAGAGAGGGTAATAAAAGAGGGAGAGGGGAGAGAAGGAGGCATATGCACCCACACTCACTCGATTCACACTCTGCTTCGAGTTTGGCTGCTAATGCACGAAAATTAATGAATGCAGTCAGCGCCTAACATTTGTCACACACATTTTCAATAAGCTATCTGGAAATGATTGGGAAATTATGCAGGCAACGGCGGGTAATCAAACAATTAAATATAAATTTGTGGTATTCACGCCCCAACAAGAAGCAACAACAACACAAACAGCAGCAGCTGGGGGCAGTCCTCAAATGCTGCTGCTGTTGCTGCTTCTGCTACTTATCGCATATAACTTACGACCTGCTGCAACCACATCCATGAAATTCACAGGAAAATAATGTCAACATAATGCTCGTAGATTATCAAAACACCCAAAAAAAAAGGCCCAAAAAAGACACGACAGTCCAATACAATTTTGACAGCGTATTTCGTAATAAAATGGAAAATTCATTGAAATTGAGCAGCACGGCAAGTGCATTTCAATTAGCACTCCATGGAAGCCATATTTCGACTTTTAATTAATGAAACCTGCACGGCAATCGGGTGCGAGCGAGACGGCAGCAATGTGCTGCGATGTTGCGACGCGCCTATTTGCTTTATTTTGACATTTTCCACGGATATTAGATTAACATCGTTTTAAAATCAAATTAAAACATTAGCAGGGCCCACCCCTGTCAGCCACCAGTTGTTGCTGTTGCTGTTGCTGTTGCTGTTCAGGGCTTGGCCCCTTCTCGGTCTCGGTCTCGGTCCCGGTCCCGGTCCCGGTCTCGGCTCTATGTTCGTTACGGCAACTGCTGTTTTGTTTGGCGTAATTTAGATAACAGCCACAATGGGTCTCTGGCTTTGGACCTATTGACAAGTGGCATTTTCCGGGAAACGGGCGAGCCTCTCTTCATCTTCGACGCACTCATTTCAACGGGGCCCACGCTTGACCAGGCACTGCACAGTGGACAGTGGACAGTGGATAGTGGTGGTGCATCCAGTCAGTCCAGCTGGTCAGCCGCAGAGCCAAGTGTCAGGGCGTTTGCACACACGCAGTGCGAGGATACTGCTCATCTACCTGTGCCTGTTCCCCGGCTCTTTCTCTCTCCCTCCCTCTCTCTGTTGCTCTGAAACAGTTGTCAAGCAACAGCAGCAGCGACACCAACAACAGAAACAACAACAACATGTCATGTCGTGATGTCAATGATGATAATGCCAGGCGATCTGACTTTAACCTGCTGTGCGTAGGCGTAGGTGTGCATGAGTGTGTACCTGAGACTGTGTGTGTGTGTGCATTGTGATCTCTGTGTTTGTTCTTTTTAATTGGAAACTAAACAAATGGCCCAAAGCGGGAAACAGGCAACAACAACGGTCCAAGATCGACCCGACCCCGAGCTCGGCTTGAGGTTGAGGCTTATTATATCTTTCTTATGGTTTTGCGTGATTTGCCCTCGAGCACTTGAACAGCAATTGTTGTGGTGGTACTCATTGTTTAGCCGATTGTTTTCTTAATTTTTTATGGCCAACAACCGTTAGGGAGTCAGCCAGGCCAATGTTATGGTGGGAACAATGGGAACGATGATATGCGTTGCAAAATCAATCTAATTACCAGGAAATTTTGGTAGCTAATGAAGTGAACTGATAACTGAAACTGATAACTGATTCTAACTGTATTTAAGTCAAAATCAATATGTGTGTGTGTGTGTTGATGGAAAGAGTATAAAAGAGATTTCGCTCAAGTTCGTTGCCTAAGTCATTTCCGTCACCAACTGAAGTTCGTTGCCTAAGTCTTTTGTACAGAGATTGGCAAAACCCAGCTAAAAATCCCGCTTAAAACTCATTTCATAAACATCATAAGCCAAAACGCAATATTTAGTGCGTCCATTGGCTTCCGTTGAATTGGCTCTGACAAAAACCCCCCGCCCGAGAGGTAGCCCAAGCCGGGCCTAAACGAAGCTTGGCCTGCCATCGAAATTGAAACAATAAGTTAGGCGAGTGACACACACACTCACTATGCGAACCCTTTTGGCTAAAATTTGAAGAAAATCTAATCATCTGTTGCAACGCCCACTGGACATGCCAAGCGATCGCAGAGACCAGAGATCGGAGACCGGAGGCACAGGGCTACACGCAAGACCTCGAGCCTGTCCAGATTCCTGGCTGAGTTCGCATTCCGGGGCCACGAACTAAGCAACAAGCAAACGTATTAATTAAATGTGCGCTACGCCTCCCAGTTTCTGTATCTGTTTCTCGACGCATTGTGTCAGAGAAGGGAACGCAGGAAACCCTTTAAGGGCGTCCCGCTGTCAGAGCTGCGTTCCGAAGTTCGCTGTAAAATTATGATTATTGCCATTATGTGCTTATTAAATATAAATTTTGATCCCGGCCGGGCACAGCCCTAGGAGTCGAGCAGACGGACCAGCAGACAGCAGCAAAAGGGACAGTTGACTTGTGGCTTGGACTCGTGACAAAAGGCATAAGTCAATGCCGAGCATGCAAATATGTATGGGCGTGCCCATGACAACCCTTTGGCATGTTGGCCCTTTGCCTCTGACTCCATCCTGCCCAGCTACATACATAACTCGACTACAAACAATGACAAGCTGAAAACACACTGAAGCTGCTGTCGAGGATTAGCTCGACTTGCGTTTGTCGTTCATTGAAAGAAATTGCAGGCCACCTCAGCCGGGACCGATCCGAGCCCTAACAGGATTGCCAAAGTTAAGCCACAAGTGCATGTTGTGGACTTAGTGCGAGTCGACCTGGTGTAATCCTGTTAGAGAGAGACAGGCTGAAACTGCAACCGAACTGCAGGCTGCTTAGGCAGGCACACTGCGAAAATCCCGCTGACTCTCTCGGCTTGCTATTCTTCTCGTCTATGGCTCTGGGGTCAGACAGACAGGTAAACAAGCCTCTCTGACCTGAGCTGAGCCCGGGATCGAAGCAATTTCCCAAATAAATAAACACGGTTTGATTGCCAAAAATGAGAGCCAATTATGGTGGCAGCGACATTTGAAACGCATGTTAACGTTCAAATTTAAACAAAATATTTGTTTTGTGTTGTGTGTACGAGTATATTTATGTTATGTTCGGGATCGGATCGGATCGAGCTAAACAAACATGCTTCTTTAGGCGTTGGGTCGCTTTCTTTGCTTTCTTTGTGTCTCCCCATTTCTTCCCATTTTAATCGCTGCATTCATCTTAAGATCGTCCCAGAAACCAGCCAGCAGCTAACGTTTGCCCACATTGTTGGCCCGCTTTTATGGCCAATTCACCAACTGAATAAAAGTAAAACGTAACAAAATCTCGCGGCCCAGAGATCCGACATTAATCTCAAATATATTACCACAGTAATTTGATATTTTCTCTCGCCGCGCGCGCCAACTACACAAAAACTTCAATGCAATAAAATTAATTTAAATTCTCGACTTGGCTAACACACACTCACTCACACACTCACACACACACACACACACACACATACACACAGAGCCACAGACACGAGAAATGACTAAACGCCTTCGCCTCATGACACCATCTCCAAGTCCAACTCGAGCTGCAGTCGCCAGGTGGAAGAACGTGGCTCATAAAGCAGCCAGCAACAAATATCTGTCGTTTATTTAAATTTAGCTATCAAAAATGTTTACGATCCACATAACTGACTAAATCACCATAAACACCCTGTTCAGTGTTTGGAGTCGCTCTCCCTCTCCCTCTCTCTCTCTCTTTCTATGCTACCACATGCAGTGCTCTGCTAGACACGGCTCTAGACACTGCACCGGCACAACAGCATCACTAGCATCATCATCATCATCATCATCATCATCGTCAAGCCGAACCTCATGATGATTGTGCGCCACAATGGCGCATTTGCCTACCCTAGGTGGTAAGTTGTGGCTACAAGTGCCTCTCGCAACAGATGATCTTCCTCTTCTCTGCCCCATCGTCGTCTGCCCCTCCCACTCTAATCTCTACTGGCCTCGAACAATCTTTGGCACTTTAGCGTGTTGAATGCGCTCATTTATGTGAAATATGATACGGGCCATAATATGCAAAAACATTTTAATCAATTAATTATCTGCACAGCTCTTCGGGCTAAGAGAATCCCGTCCAGAGCCAGTTGGTTCGTGTGCTGCTGCTGCTGCTGCTGCATGTAAATAATTCCAAAAGTTGCTCATGTGAAATGTGGCACTTAAATAACACAGCGGGTGGGTGCACGGACTCACGGCACATGTGATTACACTCCTGACAAGGCCAGTGGAGAGCAGATAGAACCGAGAGCCAACAAACATTGCCAGCTAAGTGAGTCTCAAGAAGTCAAGTTAATGCAGCAATCGCTTGAGACACTTGCCTTTAATTAGTATACCCTGCAGAGAAAAATAAAGAAGGGGTATACACAGTCTGTGTTAAAGTTAGAAGGAGACTTGGCAATACATATAAATCGTTCCTCAAAGAACACTTTCTTTATGGCTTGTGTTTTGTCTACAAAGTAAAGAATTCTTTAATGTTTATAAGCTTAAAAATTAATAAAAAAAAACTTTTATGCAGCTTAATCGGTTCGCTCAGCATGTATAATCAGGCAACATTCCCGACTCGTATTTTATTGATTTGAAATCGCATGCCAATCTCATTCTGAACACTTTCCTCCTCGCATTCTGACCTTTTTCGCTGCATCTTAACTCTTCTTCTGCTCTGCGATGTCCCATTAATTTGTGCTTTTGTCTGGAGCCCCCTTTATGTGCTGTTAATTTATTAATGAACCGCTTCGAACAGCAACAGACAGAACGCAAGAGACTCATTTGCCAAACCGCAGAACCCAAACGGCTCAGCGGATTTCGATATACGGTTTGTATATTGTATTTTTTGTCTTTCCAATGCCTAATTAAGTTTTAACAAAACTTTATAATTTTCGCTGCGCATAATTTAACAAGAAAGGGTGGCAACACGGTGGGGTGAGGGGGGCGGTGGAATGATTTGATTGCTTTCATAAAATGTATTATTTATTTACTTTTAATTGGCTTCATTTGATGGCTTTAATGATCCGCAAATATCGGCAGCGGCAATTTTTATTCGCGCTAATAATATAAATTTCATATTAACGTGAACTTCAAGAACCGACAGAATAAGGAGTGACGCGGGAGTGGGGCACGAAGAGAGAGAGAGAGGGACAGAGCTGAAACAGGTAGAAAAACGTGCACGGGAAACGGGTTTCCAGCTGACTACAGGGGAGCTAATGATATCACACCCAAAATGCTCAAGTATTTGTGTGTGCGTGTGTGTGTGTGTAAGGAAAGTGAAACTCCGTGAGCTTCTCACCTGATGCGCCAGAGCTAATACACAACGGGAGATCGAATCCTGGTTCATTCCTCACTCCTCCTCACTCCCCACTCTCGCTCTATCGAGCCACCTGCTGTGAGATGATGCCTCAATCGTTGATGTATGCTGGCTCTTTGCAATCTCATCGAAAATCACTTAGATCCCAATAAATAAACTCTCATACGCAGCTCATGCCCCGCCTCCCGCCATGCTTTGCCCGCCTGCGCCCACTTTCTGATGACTTGCAACATTAATTACGCGTTACTTAAATTCTAATGCGCAGAGATTACAAATTAAGTTGTTGCCTTTAACATTCATCCGAATTGTCATGCTGAGCCGACCATATAGAGAACCAGCGGATATATGTATGTTTATTGTTGCTGCATACATATCTGGAGTGGGGGACCACTTAAACACAGCATGCAGCAGCAGCAGAAGCAGCAGCTGATCTTGGAGGTCGGAATATGCAAATTCATCTGCGCTGATTAAAACAGAGAGCTGCCAGTGACGCCCACGCAGCATCGAGCGTGACCATTAACTGATATTACAATAAATATGAAATTAATATTAATTTCAATTAATGTCAAACATTAATGTCCACAAAAGCGTCGGGCATCATTTGTAGCTGTCATTGAGCTGCGTTGTTTTATTTGTATACCCCACATCCATGGGGCTGAAGGGTATTACGTGCTTGTGTCAAACGAAAGTGTGTTCAACAGGCAGAAGTAGGAGCATCAATAGTAGTAGCATCAAAAGCCGAGTCGATCTGCCTCTCTGTCCGTCTGTATGAACACCTAGATCTCAAAGACTATACGAGCTAGGACTAGCAAATTTGGTGTCAATATGTGTTATTTGTTTAAATGTATGTTTTTGCATTTTACCACGCCCTCTACCACCGCTATAAATCGATAAAAACCGAACTCCAAACGTTATTTTGATGAGAAACAGCTCATTTTTGGTGAACACAATAAATATCAACTCTGAAATGATTTCTGAAAACTTGGTTGCGTTCGGATAATTTGTCTACAAGTTATTTAAGAAAAATTTTAATAGTTACTGATTTTCAAACCGATCTCTAAACATGCTAAACAGAGTAGCTAAATTTAAGAAATGGGTTTGATCAGTTGGATGCGGGTATATCGCAGTCGAGCACACTCGACTGTAGCCTTCGTGATTGTTGTAATTCTCTCTCAGCTGGAGTTACTGTTGTTGTTGTCGATCGGCTGTTGGCGACTTGGCGGCTTTTGCATGCGATTTTATTAGTGTGATAGTGTCACAGAGTCCGCATGATTTATGAGGCACACAAAATCAATGCCTGACTCACTAAAAAACAAACTGCGGGCAGCTCGAATAAATTTTAATTTCTTTTTAAACAATTTTCGATATGCCCTGAGATTTGTTGGCGCAGATAAATGCCATTCATTAGGGCCCATAACGGTTGACGCTCTGGACCTGTGGATTATGCAAAGTTAACCAGTACAAGCCAAGCCAACTTATTGTCATCGCCAGCTTTCCCACATGCTTTTGTCTTAGATTCGAAATTAGCAAGAGATCGCCCGAAGATCGATTGCTTAATTAAGCCACGATTTGACAATGTCAAATGTCGCACACAAACAAGTGGACTATCTTTCAGCGATAGCCACAAATCGACAGTTCCCCCAAAAAAGCTGTTGTGTCCGATCTCTCCCCCGATCTCGCTGCGCCACGCCTTGCCTCAGTATGCAAATGAGGCGTTGGCGTTATCGATCGCAACATGTGTATAAATTTAAGCCCGATGTGTATTTTGTTTTTGTTACTGTCGATAAGTCGTTATAAATTGGGTTAGAGGTGCGTTCCGATCACACAGCGTTGGCGCTATGCGGCTTTACTTCGGTTCTCCCTTCCCCTCGAAGTTGTCTTACATTTCGCATACTTAATGCGTTTAAAGCTTTAAATGATTGTCAAGAGATTTGCATAATTGCCGCCTGGACCAAGAGAGAAATAGTAGTAGTAGTGTGTCTTTGCTGAGAGATCGCTCCCCCCAGATACTTGTTCAGTTCGATGTTTAGACATTTTGGAAACATGCGTCAACATAATTTTAACGCCATGTGACTTAACATAATTGATCTTATCGCCACTGCTGCTTCGTTGTCCCATTGCAAGAAAGACAACTCGAAATTTATGTTGGCCTTGCCTAACAACAAGTAAGGAGGAATGATAATGGGGGGACAGGGAGAGACCTTAAATCGGTTAGGTTACCATTAGTAGCGCTGCACTGCCTACATATCGGCCCATGATCATTTAGCGCGGTTAGAAGGAAGTCATAAACCAATTTGGTGGTGCTCGTGCGGCAGCAAAGCCAATTCGGAGCTGGCGCTCCATCGTTGTTGTTGCACGGATAGAACCAGAGCCCCGTGCCTGTTTAATATGTCGTGCATGTGGCTATATTTAAACAGAATCTCGTGCGTACGTGACGCCCGTTGTGACGTAGAGGGTTTCTACACAAGAGTGACGTGTTTGCTGTCGTTAGCGGCGGAAATAGTTGCAGGCCAGTGTGCAGAGGCGTCTTACAAAAGGCGGCAAAGTAGGAACATAATGTCAGGCAACAAATACCACTCGCTCCCCTTACCCAAGCATCCCCTTTACTACGATTCTGTCTACTTTTAATGCTGCACTTAAGCACTTTTCTTTTAGGTTTTGGTTGATAATAAATTGAAATTGATGCCGAAAGGTAAACAAACAAATCGATTAAAGCACGTGATCTGCTTTCCTTCACTTTATGCGACACTTTTGGCGTGTGCAAAAATGCCACTATTACACAGATACACACACAGAAAGATAGAAAAACAAAATCAATTTACAGACTTCCAAAAAGCAGCCAAACAGAACGAATGCGCAACAATTCTACTTGACGGGTAGCGGGAACCACAGGCCGCAACAGCAAATATACTTTCATACATATATTCTAGTCTCGTTCTCTTTCTGGCAAAGCGCGAGTTTCAAATGAGGCTAACAGGCGCCTGATAACCAACGACGTTTGCAATGGCTACATCATGAGAAAGTGAGTTAACCACCACGCGAAAGTCGACCAACAACGGAAATGAACCGCGTCGCCAAGACGGAAAAACAGACAACAAATGCAAGCCACACATAGAAGTTTGGCACAACCCTCCTCCCTTCCCCTTGGGCAACATCTAAAAATTGTATGAAAGTTTTCACTTCAATAAGAGTGCGTATGTGAGTGTGTTTGCGAATGTGCACTGGCCAATTAGATGCAGTTCAAAAAAGTAGACACCAAACTATACTGTGACAATTTCCTAACCTCACTTAGGGGGACATCCCTTTTATTCTAATAAAACATATTTTTTACGACATTCAATAAATATAATATTCCCTGGCCGAACACTATCCATAGATAGACACGTTAAGTGTCTGCCCAAGAAAGTATCCAGGGTTCTTTATTTTCATGCACAAAATTGAAGATTGAGCTTTGTTCGTCCAAAATCAACAGTTTTATTCAGTTTAACGTCAGACGATGATGCTAAATATAACTTACATAACTGAAAATAATAGGTAAAGATACGAATCAACTCGATTTCTTTACAAAAGCTGCTATCCAATTTTTTTAAAACTGAATACAAAGCATTAGAGGGAGCTCGAGAACTATAAACCAGCTCAGTACTAGTCCTGCTAAGTACACACGACTACAACTCTATCTCAACCAGAAATAAACACAAACCAAAATTGAAATAACTTTACATCAAAGTTTAAGAATCTTCATACCGATGATATAATTTTCTTCAGTTCAGAGTCTAAAAGGCGAAAAGTATTGACTTGCGGGGGAGTGAACACAAGCATGTATCCATTTGTCATCATTTGTCCGTTTTACAAAATTTTGAATTTCAAGAAGTTTATTATTATTAGTTTATTATTTATTACGCCCATAGCGTAATAAAATAATAGAATCATTTTTAATAATAATTTTAGAGCTTCGAAATATTTGTTTAGTTAACATACAGGCCTTGAACGGCCAACTGATCAAAATATTAATCTTCAGTCATTAGCCTTAATCGCAAAAACCTTCACCAATTGTTTGTTTGTTTATTTTGGATTATCATGTAACATATAATTCTCTAATATCTCTAATATATTCTTCAGTTAGCTTGAAGACTTAGAGACGACTTCACATTGCAGCTGAAGAATACAAAGACACAAAATGAGAAGACCATAGTTACCTGTAAGAATATAAAAATACGATGGTTAAGTAAAGGGACTCTTAAAAAAATTAATAAATCTACTTACGTAAATATGACCGTGAGGGCTTGAAAGTCACTTACATATATTGTATTATTAATTTTCTTTTATGTGTGGTGTATATTAACACTTATATGAAGAGCACTTGCTTTTAAGTGTGACATTATCCACGACTTTACGCTCTTGCATTTTTGTAAAAAGATGACTCTCTTAGTCAGGCACTCCTCTTAGCCATATAAAAGTTTACCAACGTGGTGAGAGCCCGACAAAGAGAGTACATAGTCCTTTT
The DNA here is from genome assembly GCA_018904035.1 of Zaprionus ornatus. Lineage (NCBI taxonomy): Eukaryota > Metazoa > Arthropoda > Insecta > Diptera > Drosophilidae > Zaprionus > Zaprionus ornatus. The sequence goes on along the minus strand of JAEIFZ010000289.1, from coordinate 2,904,328 downwards.
ACGCGAAATCGAGGTGCAAATCGCCTTCAGAAAAAATTAATATTTTCTTAAAGGCCATGCCGTGAATTGGAGATGTGTTGTTGGGTGATTTCGCTTTTTCTACGACTTCAATTCGAAGCAATAATATCTGATGCAGATGATGGTAAAAACGATTTGTGAGACTGCAAGTAAAAGATTTTAATATGTAGAAAGACGTTTTTTTTTTGCAACATCCAGTATCAAACTTACCTATATAGGTAAAATACATGAAGAGAGGGATAACGGGAAGCATGCAACAGCTCATTATCAGCCCTACTAAATACACAGTTCCATTTTTCTACTTACATCAAAAATAACCAAAAACAAAGGTATAAAATAGTTGTTTATAAAACTTACATAAAATATTCCGTAAAGCATGCAAATCCAAGTCGGAGTATAAAATATGGAGAGTACAGCCACTGTGGTGTCGAAAGTTGTTATAGGTTCAGGATAAAACCATCTCTAATTTACAAAATTAAAACATGTAAATTATGAATAAGTTGATAAAGTTTTATACCTACGGCATTTGTATGACAAACTGCAACCATATGTTGTACAAGTGTCCAATACGCAAAAAATTTTGCCTTAGCTCGGAGTGGACAACATATGTCATCCAGACAGCCACAGTTATCCCCAGTACACATGATAATTTATTATATTTTTCAAGAATTTATTAATTGAATTGAGTTTTAACTAGTTTTATATTTTGTACTTACTGAGATCTTTCGAATTGGATAATCAAATGGAGAATGAAAATATTACCACATAATATTCTGCTTTTTGTACTGAATAAGAACTTTCAGATTCGTATTCACTGCGATCTTTCAGATTGGATGATCGAAACTAAAATAATTATATTACCCTATAGTGGTATAAGAAAGGAGTTGCATCACCAATACTATATTTGTGAACGACAAGCATGAGAGACGTTGAGAGTTGGTCAAACACAAATATTTTGAAAGGCTTGGACGGCCTACTATGTATTAGGGCTATTTTGATCAATATCTATCTTTAGTCAGCAGCGTAAACCTCTTTGCAGCTCATGTCGAAAACCCTTGCTGCCCTAATTATGATATATGCATAATATCAAGTTTGTATTGCCATGGTTCGGCAAAAAGCAGTCTGCAATAGGCACATCGATCTTCGGTCAAAAAAGGCATAAAACATACTTTGTGCAAATACGATACATATAACAGGCTGAAGGAGGCGAAGGAGACTCCATAAATTATAAATATTTTCACGCAGGATCACCAGCCGAGTCGATCCTTGAATACTCTGTACAGCTTACTGCTTTTTCTATAGAAAGGTTGAAGCCTCACAGAAGAGTTTGCCTTGAAGCTAAAGATACACTGGTAGACAAACAAAGAACCTAGTCATATGGGTTTACTTTATTATTTATTAAAATAAACACCAACATTGTATTTTATAGAATACACGATCTGTTTGCGAAAGTGGGCCAAGTTGTTTGCTTTAGTGTTTGCTTGTTCATATACAAGACTCTCATCTATACCGTCTTCAGATATATACTTCACAATTTTTAGGACTGAAGAACACGAAGTACGCATGGTGAAGTAAGGATTAATTTGTTTTTTGTTTACTACTTCAATTCGAAATTATAGTATCTGCAGCAAATGATGGTGAAAATGACATGCACAACTAAAAGGAAAATATTTAAATATGTGAACAGTTTTCCTATAACAAAAGCTCTGATCAAATTTACCCCAAACATAGATCCATAGACAAGCAGGCGAACAAATTGGTGTAAGCCAGCTCTCGACTAGTCCGATGAAATATATGGTACCTTGAGTCTTGCAAGTCACCCAGAAATAAACAAACGATTACAAAAATTGACTAAAATAGATAATAATAGAACTCACTTTAAATATACCATAAAACATACAGATAGTGAAAATAGCAGCCAAGATGCCGAGAACCATTGTCACGTAGTAAACTGTACGTGCATGTGATACATCCAAGACATTAAATGTCAGCACACCAACATCTGAAATTTGAATTAACTAGATTTTGCCACAAAGCTGAAAAAATCTTCATACCCACAGAAGCTATGAGAATAATTGTAATTAGGTTATGCACAGCACACCAGATAGCGAAAACTATTGCCTTAGTTCGGAGTGGGCAACAGGGCTCATCAAAACAGCCACAGTTATTTCCAGTACAACAAGCGCACATGATAATTTTTTGAGTTTTTTCAAATATATGTACTGACAAATTTTTCTTGAATTTCTTTTCTTTAGATATTTCTTTCGAACTAGATATCCCAATAGAGAATGAAAAAACTTTATATTTTCAGTTTGCTAGTAAAATAGTATGACATTATGAAATATAAAGCGATGTAGTTATCGATTGTGGTGAACTTATTTTAATTTATTTTTAAATTTTTTGTGTGTGTATGTGTGTTGGCGCTTCTAAGTATTTGCGATCTAAACTATGGGGCTTCTCGCTCTTTCTTGCACTTTTTATACTCGGCCGACAGGGCCCGTTGGAGAGAGAGTTAGTGTCTGTCGATGGGCGCATGAATTGTTAACACGATCGTCACTGCCACAGGTAAGTGCTGGGAGGGAGAATGGGAAGCATGCAATAGCTCAGTATCAGACCTACACAGTTCCATTTTTCTACTTACAACAAAAATAAAAAAAAAACAAAGGTAGGTTGTTTATTAAACTTACATAAAATATTCTGTAAAACATGCAAATCCAAGTCGGAGTAAGCAATATGGAGAGTATAGTCATTACGATATCTGAAGTAGTTACGGTTTCAAACAAAAACATACCCTAAATCGCAAAGTTAAAATATGTAAATTACGAATAAATTGATAAAATTTTATACCTACAAAACTTTTATGACAAACTCCAATCACATGATGTAGAACTATCCAAATCGCAAAAAATATTGTCTTAGCTCGGAGTGGACAACATACGTCATCCAGACAGCCACAGTTATCACAAGATAATTTGTTATGTTTTTCAAGAATTTATTAAATGAGTTGAGCTTTAACTTGTTTTGTATTTTGTACTTACTGAGATCTTTCGAATTGGATAATCAAATGGAGAATGAAAATATTACCACATAATATTCTGCTTTTTGTACTGAATAAGAACTGTCAGATTCGTATTCACTGCGATCTTTCAGATTGGATGATCGAAACTAAAATAATTATATTACCCTATAATGGTATAATTGGGGAGTTGCATTACTAATACTATATTTGTGAACGACAAGCTTGAGAGAGACGTCGAGTTGGTCAAACACAAATATTTTGAAAGGCCTGGACGGCCTACTACTTTATTAAATTTGTCTGTAATAGGCACATCGATCTTCGGTCAAAAAAGGCACAAAACATACTTTGTGCAAATATATGTAACAGGCTGAAGGAGGCGAAGGAAACCCCATAAAGTATAAATTCTCTGTACAGATTACTGCATGGCACGCATGAGACTCCTAATGAACAGACTAAAGAATATATTCATATTCATCTATACCGTCTTCGGAAAAATATACATCACAATTTTAAGGACTAAAGAGCACTATGTGTGCATGGTTAAGTAAGATATATTTGTTTTTTTGTTTACTTCTTCAGTTCGAAATTAGAATATCTGCAGCCAGTGATGGTGAAAATGATATGCACAACTAAAAGGAAAGTATTTAAATATGTTAAAAGTTTTTCTATAGCAAAAGCTCTGATCAAATTTACCCCAAATATAGATCCATAAATAAAAAGGGACACTAATTGTTGTAACCCAGCTCCCGATTGGTCCGACCAAATATATGGTATGGTATATGGTCACCCAGAAATAAATAACAGATAACACAAATTGACTAAAATAGATAATAGAACTCACTGTAAATATACCGTAAAATCGAACAAACGCCTAGTAGTATATGACCCACAATGTTGATTCTTTTAAGCCTTCATAATCCGGCACACCTACATTTGAAAGTTGAAGTAACTAGATTTTGCCACAAAGCTGAAAAATCTTCATACCTGTACAAGCACGGAAAATAATTGTAATTAGGTTATGCACAGCACACCAGCAGGCAAAAAATATTGTCTTAGCTCGGAGTAGGCAACAGAGCTCATCAAAACAGGAACAGTCATCTTCAGTACAACAAGCGCACATGATAATTTTTTGAGTTTTTTCAAATATATAATACTGACGAGTTTTACCTGAATAATAAATGGTTGAAACATTTGTTCGCCTTGATTCGTAATTGTCTTAATTTACACTTTTCTCTCAGTATCTCTTTTACAAAGAAAGAACAAAAGATCGATTAAAACCAGCTGAGAAAACTCAATCTAAATTCCGTAATGAACTTGTTGGAAAATTGTTGTTGGGTTGTCTCTTCGTTCATAAAGATCTGTCTCTGTTGGACTGGCTCCAGCCCCTGATTGTTATTGATAGGCAGCATCCTGTTTCCGAGTACACTCTGAATATAAATGAATCCTAATCGGGGCGGAGCTGACGCTGCAACGCAGGCTGCGACTAAGCCAGCGCCAATTAGCCAAGGGGAAAGCCAATCGGATGTGCCCTAAGGGCGCCCACATCTATGCCAGAGATCTGTCAATCTCTGCGAGCTGAGCACAAAAAAATGAAGCTGAAAGGAAAACTGAAAGCGCGAATTAGTGTTGATTAAATTATGTTAATTTCAGCTGTTATTTTTAGCTTGAAACTGTCAGATTTCATTTGTAAGACACTAAAAACGTTTTGTTCGCTGCCAAAGTCGCATTTTACGCCAGACAGCGCGATCGCATACGGCAATGTATGTGACATATGTACGGGTGTCTGTGTGAGCTTCGTTATTACACCCTTGCAGAGGGTATACTCTTTTAGGCCAAAAGTTTGCAACGCACCTTAGGAGACATATCCGATCATATACAACATATATGTTCTGAATCAGCATCAACAAGGAAGTCGATGAAGTCTTGTCTGTCTGTCCGTCTGTCTTTCCGTCTGTGCAACGCAAGCTATACGCTCAGTTTGATGAAATTTCGCACACTTTTTGCTTGTTGCTACAAATATATTGAAATCTGCTGGATTGGAGTGATGTATCGTATATCTACCACACAACCTTTCGGCTTACTTTTCTTAGTTTTTAAGATATTGCAACTAAATTTACTACATTGGTCATTTTCTATAAATAGATAAAACCATAGATAAAATGCTCAAAAAAATTTCATCATACTTGTTCTATTTAAGAACATCTGGAAACTTTGTCTTATAGGAATAATCAGTGAGAAATATAACTTTCATTAATCATTTTTTATCTATCCAATAATTGAAGTTATTATAGCTGTCAATGAATACATGAACAATAATATACAATTCTAAACCATTATATATCACAAAGAACAATCGGAGAATGCAAGAGCTTAAAGCTGTCAGGGTATATAACCTTCGGTATATCGAAAGTGGCGTTTTTTCTGGTTTTTTATGATTTTCGCATCGTGTTGCAAACAGCTTGTCGAACTGTCCACACAAGCGCGCGACAACAAGAACAGCGATAACAACAACAGCAACAACAGAAACATCGGCAACAACAATGCAGACGCTTGTGCTCTGCAGAGAGAACAAAAAAATGTTGTACGCAAGTCCATTTAAAATGCATTTACATTAACATTATGATGAGGAAGAGGCCGAGGACGAAGTTTGTGTGGCCCGGCCGAGAGATCTGCCCAGCCTGCCCCAGAGCACAACAATTACAATTGTGTGTCTGCCTGAGACCACTACACCTTCTTCTCCATCCCCCTTTCCTTCTGGCTCACTTCTGTCAACGCGCCCATGTCGATCGATCGCAGCGATAGCTTTGAAGTCGTATTTGGTGTGTTTTTAGTGCAAGATTTGGCGCTTTTTTCAAACAGCCGCGAAGGGTGCGCAAAAACACACACAGAACCACATCAGGGCCGAGCTGCAGTCGGGGCGATACTTTGTAGAAATGATTGTTAACAACAGAAACGACAGCCTCAGTCGCAGCCTCAACCTCCGTCTCCTTTCCAATTCCCGCTTCAACATCGGCTGCAGTCTGAGCATCTCGAGCGCCTGCAGCTTGGCCACATAGTGAAAATATTTACGAGCCAATCAAGCATTTAAGTATCACATTACAACGTGTTCAATGTTCGATGAGTTGTCAAGTCATGTTTGTTGTGCCCAGTACTCGCACAACACACACACAGGGCCTCTCGCGTGGCCTCTCTTATCTGAAATGTAGTTTTGTAGCTTTTAAATGCATTTTGTTTGTTTGACTGGCCCAATAAAACACATCACACACCACACACCACACATTACACACATGGGACAAAAACACACACACACCCGTCCAGAGATTCGTATTTAGATTGGTTTACATGCACATAACATGACTTGCGACACGCTTTTTTCTTTTTGGGCTTCCCCATCCTCATATTCAGCTGGTGGGTCAACCCATCTTTACTGAGGTTTGTGCAAACGTGGAATTTAATAGGCGTGTTTAACAAATTTCCCAGACGTCACATTCTACGCATGCTGACATTGAACTTGAAGTGTCAACGGGTCCAGTCTCAGTCTCGCTCTCACTTGTTGTTGTTGTTGTTGCTGTTGTCAGTGCTTAATTTGCAAACAGCTTGGAGCAGTGCCATATAAGCAAGTGCCATCTAATTTAGCACCGTGTTAGCTGTCAATTTGTGCGCAACATTTGTGTTTAGTACTTCAAAGACAGCCGCGAAGCAAGTGTCGCGTTTGTTCAACCCGTGACGACGACGACAACGTCTGCCACATAACTTATACGCCGCGTAAGCCAACAGTCAATGCGGCCCACGCCTAACGGTTTTGCGGAACCAAGCGCTGAGCGAGCTGCGATTTTTATTGTCACCCGACGATACTCGAAAGAGCTTAAAATTAGAAAAACCTGTTAAGTGGACCACATTGTTGACTACTTTCAAGCCACATGTGCAGAAACTAAATGAGGAATGCTAAAGAATACGCATAAAGCTCTGAGAGAGTGCAAGAAGAACGTCTTTTGCATTCTCTAACATGGCTAAGTCTTAAATCCTATTTTCTCTTGTTAGTTACAGGGTATACAAGGTAACAATTCAATTTCATTTGAAACAGTTCATGCTTGCATATGTCACAGTTTTGTGGCTTCTTCTCTTCGAATCCCTTCGACTTGGGCTACCTTATCTAAAACCGATTTTTCCAATTGGCTGATGGTCGCTTATTTCAAACTACCAACACCTTCATGAAATTGCCCAATTAAATTAACAATAAACGAAGCTATCGTGCTCCCTCCCTCCTCCCTCCTCCCTCCTGCCTGCTCCGCTCTGACTGACAACAAATGGAGGCCATTCCTATGAAGCAGCTGGCCACAAATTCGCAGCCCACGTTGAAGAGGAAACCGGGCAAGATTTGAGACGACGGCGACGACGACGATGATGCGAGCGGGCGATAAGGCGCGAATTGAGTTTCGAGGGCGTCGCACGCTCTACGACCAACTATAAAGTCATCATATAAAGTCTGCACAGCCTGGCAGTGCAAGTGAGTGTGTGTGTGTATGTGTGTGAGAGTATGTGTGTGTGTTGATATGTGTGCGCCTGTGTGTGCACTTAGTCAAAACAATAAACATGGAAGGTGGAACCTATTGCGAACGTAAATTAAGTCATTAAAAATGCTAAGTTAGCATGAGGGAGGAGGAAGCACGAGGTGGGGAGGGGGAGCAGAGGCTGCTCTTGTCGTAGCAGCAACAAGGCGGAGACTCTGTCGTGTGTGTGCGTGTGTGTGAGCCTATGCAGCTCTCAATGAGGTTAAGTAAGTCATTAAATTTGTCGCTAGACACGACCAAGTTGGCCACAATGGCGACAATGAGTGGAACGAATCCACCACTGCTGCTGATGGTGCTGGTGCTGGTGCTGGGGGAGATGGCGGAACTTGATAATAAAATAAAGCAGACAAACTCAGGCAAGCAGGCAACAGTAGTGAAAAGCATTTTCGTGTGCCTAATATTACGAAAGGAAGTGACAAATGACAATGAAGACGATGCCAGCAATGACGCTGCCAACGATGACGATGACGATTGGCGATCGACGATCGTTCGAGTGTTACCATACAGTCACAAAAACACTGCCTATATGTATTTCGCCAGACAGTTAACGATTTTATGGTCAAAAGACATCAAATCGAGTTCTGCGTGGTGGCCTTTCCATAATTAGGCACCCACTTGGCCGAAACCCATAAAATGTGCTAATTGAATAAGCAAAACCATCGCTCGTCAATCAACACATGACGTTTATGAATCAATAATGTCTCCAAAGCCCAGAGAGCATAATTAATTGAAACGTAACTGTGCGTAAGTTGCATGAAAGGTAAGAATTCATTTCGTTACAATACCCCAATAAAATAGACAGCTTTCAAAATTAGTTATGCATTCTTCAGATTTTGCTTTTCTCCTCATTATTTCCTTCGATCATTGTGCAAATGAATGTTCTTGCTAAGAATTATTAGCCAGTAGGTAATGCAATGTCCGTCTATCCTTCTGTCCGTGTGAACACAGAAATCTTAGCTGCTATAACAGTTAAAGGCACCAAACTTGTCTTAAAGCTTCCTGTATATTATATGTAGATAAAGTTTATTTCAAATGTTGGGTGCCACGCACACATCCTCGAAAATTAATTATTACATTTTTCAATTTGATTTCTATCCGACGCATAAAAGATAAAACTTTCTGACTTTAATACAGACTCAGTTTAAATCAATAAATACCTCTTCTTCAAATGTCAGTGGGATCGACCAATAAACTCACAATTTATCCAAGTGCCCTTAGTTTCCTTATAACTTAGCAAAGGGCATTTAAATGTCGGATTCGTGCAACTGTAGCGTTTATTTGGTAGTTATCTCCATTTTAAGCTTTTCTTCTGCCTCATGAGCTTCTATTAACAACGCACTTGGCTCTTTTATTTCTCATTTTCTCCGTGTCCATTACTTGATAGACACTTTATAGGAACGTTCCCATGAATATAAAGTCGTATCGCTATCGGTTTCCAAATTAATTATGTAAAACTTCAACTTAATTGCGAATGTTTTATCTAAGCGCTAGAATCTCTCAAGTTTCGAGCTTAAAGTCAAGCAAAATTTAACAAATGTACAATTTAATAAAATTAGTTAAATTCTCTACACGTCGGGCGATAAAAAAATTTGAATTTTTAAATAGTCACGAGGAAGGGGAAGAGAAAAAGAAAGAGAGACCCAATGCTGGGAGACTTGTCGCATGTGTCTTATTGGTATTGTGTTGTATCTGTAGATCAGAGTTCCAATATCTGAAACCCATAATTTCTAAACGACTCCACACGCACACGCAGCGATTTATCTTAAGTGACTTATCTAAGCAAAGCGGCGCTCGGCGCTTGATTACGTCCCGCTCGTCACCATCTGGGACTCAGACTGGGTCCGTGCCTGGCCGAGACAAAGAGCCTGAGTCTCAGTCACAGTCACCATCTGAATTCGGATTTGGGTCTGCGGTGAAACGCCCTCGCTAAGACATGAGTATCGGATTCGGATTCGGTTTTTATGTACGACATGGCGATTGTTTATGAAACATTTGGCTTAATAAAGTAATCATAGCATGTTTTACGAGCACTCACAGTCGACATCCCTTTCCCCCCTTCTTCCAAAAAGAGTGCCCGTTGCGAAGTTGCTTTCCTATGCAAAACGAGTTGGGAATTGTTATTTGGGTTCTTGGGGCCAAGTGCGAAGCACATTAATGCCCCGCGGCTTCGAAATATCTGCGCGATTAATGAGCTTTATTTTGCATTTAGCAGTTTTCAAGCTTGCCGCTGCTGCGAAAGAAAGAGAAACAAAGAAGGAAGCAAGGAGAGAAGAGGCTCAGCGAGACTGGGCTATTGAAAGGCTGGGCCCATATGATATTATGGCGAAGCGTGCACAATTTGACATTTATTTATATTTGAATGCCGTTTAGCATTGCCCGACTCCATAAGTCCGTAGTTTATGGCTCTGCGTGGGCCGTAGCGAAACATTGAAAAAACCGAAATCGAAACCGAAAATACAAAATGCGAAATACTACAACAATAGCGAAAACTTAATCATATTTAATATTTAATTATTTCAGTCGAACGCACAATAGAAACTTCCGCCAGAAAGCCGACGCATATAGCGAATAATCGAATAATATAATATAATAATTTATGCGCCCAGCCGACCTGACAAAATGTGGCTTATGAAATCTTGTTGTCTGCTTATACCCGCTAACCATGGAGTAGAAGGGTATTACGACCTAATGGCAACCAAAATGTATGTAACAGATAGAAGCAGGCGTCTCAGACCCCACAAAGTGTATGCATTCTCAATCAACATGGACAGTCTAGTGGATATAACCATCTCAGATACTGTTAGAGCCAGGAATAGCAAATTTGGTAATAATATTAATAGCGGGTATTATCGCAGTCGAGTGTGCTTCGATGCTTGTTTTCTTGGTCTGTTTGACATGCAAATGTTGTGTTTTATGGCCAATTTGGCATTAATTACAATAATTCATCGCGCCGTCAGTTCGACGAGTCGCATCATCTTTGAATGTCATATTCTTTGGCGTGTTCGTTTTGAAAGTCCAAACCAAATCACCCTTCACCTGTCGCCCATTGACGAAACTGACTATCTAAAGCCCAATGCGGGCTAATCAAAAGCAACTCGAACCCAAAACGGTAGTTACAAAACAATTTACAAATAGCTCAAGCGATAACCAAATCAATTCGAATTGACCGTAGTCTGGGTGAACAGAAACAGATACAAATGTATCTATTGCTCGAACCCAGCCACAATTTATGCACAATTCACACCTCAGACAATGCCCGAACCCGAACCCGAGCCCTCCTCCGTCTGTCCTGGCCGAGGACAATTGCGTGTTTCTCCAGCTAAATAACTAATTCGCACATCAAATGCCAAGAGTGAGGATGGAGGATGGAGGATGGAGGACGGAGTGTGGAGGACTGCGACTTCTCTATCGTGCACAAAAAAGGTAAAAATTGAACCCAATTTCAGCACTGCGGCTTATTGTCACCTCGAGCACTGCGGACCCGTGGGCCGTCGAAGGTGCTAAATAAAGTTGCAACCCGGTCTCGGTCTCTGTCTGCCAGTCTGTCCTCTTCCCTTCCCCATCTGCTTCTGCCTCTACCTCTGCCTCTCTGTCTGTGTCGTGGGCCAATCTAAATATCTTAATCTGGTACCGGAAACCAAAACTGAACCTAAAATGGGCCCGTGCAGCGCGACTCAACTGGATTTGGGTGTTTGTTAGTGCGTAAGCTTTTTGATAGAATTGAACGATTAGAAGTCCATAAAGCGACAAAAACATGACAACTTACGCGCAGAGTGGCCTCGCATACAAGGCGAGGGAGAGTGAGAAAGACAGAGAGAGAGAGAGAGAGAAAGAGAGAGAGAGAGAGAGAGAGAGAGACCAATCCAGAAAGCAACACCAGGCAAAGGATTAATGATGCCAACTGATTTCGATTCAGGCAGAGCACTCTGCTATATCAACTCTGTCAGTCGCTCAGTCTTCCTCCTCGTCGTCTGCTCGGCAGCTCGGCAGCTCGTTAGTCGTTTTTGGTCAAACGAGATGTGGTTACTGCTACAAAAACACGCTGTATGTGTTTTGTATCTCTCGGAGGCCGCAGCAGCAGCAGCAGGCACAAATAATCGCCACGATCGTCGTCATCATCATCATCGTCTTGATCATCGTTATCGTATTGCTTGGCGGATTAAGGCAGCCACTACTGCTGCTACTCGAACAGGCCAGACCCAGCGACGCTTGCTGAGTGTCACCAAGGCACTTCCCGCTTCCCTCATCGCTCATCCCTCATCCCGCTGCAAAGGTGCATTGTACCCAGCCTCGTCGGGCATCGCGGCCCATTTAAAATGTGCTCAAATAGTTGCGCATGCGCGCAGTTAATCTGTGGTTCTCTGCCTCTCTGAGACTTTGTGTGTGTGTGTGTGTGTGTGTGTATGTAGCTGCGTCAGACTGTCTGGCCAAGTTAGTTGGTATCCGCGGTCTGGCTTGGACTGGCCTGGACTGGCTTGTTAGTCGACCACTTGGCTGGCAATTCTCGCACTGCAACTGGCACTCAGCATCGCCATCAGCTTTCGTCGGCACTTTGGAGTGATGGAAAGTGACGCGTTCATGTTTTGTGTCATTTCGCTGCCATTTGATGTATTGTGACAAACATTCTTACTCGTCTCCAGCCCCTCAGATAGAGCTCAACCGGGGCGTACAACTGCAGCTAAGTGGCTAGTCGGCTTCGAGTGCTTCACTCAGCACAAACTTGGTAGCTGAAATTAGTATGTGATTAGTTGCGATTGAAGCGGGAGTTCAGTAATTGCCTTCACCAGCTTATGGTCGATACAGGAGGGAAAAACAGTTGATATAGTTAGACAATCGCATATAGCAGAGAGCTACAAAAGAAGATCTGACTGACTTATAAGTAATGTATTAATTGTACTACTGTAATCGTTATTTATGGATTCTATAAAACATACTTCTTCTGATTGTAAAATTCAATAGTTGTTAACTGCTAATCAATTCCCTAATCAACACAAAATCAGGCTTTAAACTTTTTTAAAATTTACATTATTTTATAATTTGTACATTAAAGTTTATTCTATATCAACTCTTATTTTCGATGTTATTCAATCGTATACCATATAGCACAGTGCTAGCACGGAAGCTCTGATTGGCATGGACGCTCTGATTGGTTTATAAGTACTGTATAATTTTACAACTGCAAACTTTATTTATGGATTCTATATGGTAAAAACGTCCTTCTTATACATAATTACACAATTCAATAGTTGTAAATTGATGTTTAAGTCTCTAATCAACATTGAAAGGGGGCTTGAACTTCGAGTGATATAACCAAATTACATTATAAAAATCGATATAATATTTGAAGCTGATTCACTTATTCGCTTATGAAGTTGAGACTATATCGATGTTATATCGATAAATTACCATATGTTATAACAGATTATAAACATAATCATATAATATTTAAATATTTTTATACTCCATATCGATGCATAATATAATTTTTACTATAATTCAACTTGTTTCTGTATATACATAACTGTTAATTAATTCTTTATTATTTTCCCATTTGAGTATCTCTCCCATTCTATATTCCTCTGAATAATCAGTTATGCGATTTCAATTAAATAATTTACATAAATAACACTCGAATGGAGTTTCCAATTAATTTATTTCATGTCAGCCAATCCACAAACCAATCTCGTTTCTGCTTACACAGGACACAGTGGGCAAAGGGCGTGGAACAGGAGCAATAGGGGGAGGAGGAGGAGCAAACTGTGCGACCATTTGGCAGTAGAACCCACAAAAGCTGACCAATAACAATATCGGGTAAAGACAACACAACTAGCTGTAAATGAACAAAAACCAATTTACAATTTTATTATATTTTCCCAGAGCCAGAGCCAGAGAGGGAGGCGGAGATGGAGATGGAAAAAGAGAAAGAGAAGGAGCCACACCGAAACAGGACAAACAACAAAATGGCCGAAATCGGCGTGCAAAGAGAACCAATAAAAATCGAAATTGTCGCATGCGAAACGGCGCGAAATTGAATGGGAATCAATTTGCTTGCGAATCATTGAACAAATTGAAAAGGACATAAGCACAACACATGTACACGCCACTACAATGTGCAGGGTACCCAGTGTACGTGAGTGTTGGAATGTGTGTGAGTAAGGGAGGGGGAACGAATGGAGGATAATGCACTGTGGGCTGAGGGAGAGTGCACAAAATGCTGAAATTGCTTGCAAAACAAATAAACAACAACAAAAGGCTGAGAGAGAGGGAGGGAGAGAGGGAGAGAGAGGGGCAGCCATAGTCCTGCCCGGCCCGGAATTGCGCCAAAAGTGTTATTGATCCTCGGGCGGATGGGGGGATTTCGCTGTAAAGCTGCTGAAATGCAAACAAGGCAGGAAGAGCATCCTGCTCACTGTCGTTGCCTCCGTGGCCGGAGGAGAAGGAGGAGTGAAGGGTGAGGAGTTGGAAAATGGGAGCCGGGAGTCGTCTTCGCTCGGTGTCTGTGTCAATATTCGCTGTGTCCCCGTTGCGATTATGTTTGCGCAGCCATCTTGATTGGCAATGTTATAAAATAAATACGCTAAAAACAGGGCGAGCGGAGAGGGGGGGCGTGGTGCGCCCGGATATGCGTGGTGTGCACGCGGCGAGGGTGGATCGCTCGCCTGGATTAGTGCGCATTGCCAGCAGCAATTGCTGTGGGATTTAGCGACATGGATGGCGGTAAATGTAACTGGATGATGGCAACAGCCTCAGCACCCGCTGTTCCTCTTTTTCCTTCTCCTCCTCCTGCTGGTGGCTTATTGGTTTTGGTTGCTGCGCCAGCGGAAGGATAACGTCAACGGCTGACTGTTTGCTAAATTGAGCAGCGTAAAGTGCGACAGCAACAACAACATCAACAGCAGAAGCAGCAGCCCGCACTGAAATTGGGAAAGTGTTTGGGATTTTGGGGTCAGAGGAGAGGCAGAAACAGCAGCAGGAGCAGAGCCAGAGCCAGCCAACCAAGCGACAATGACAATGGCAATAATAATTTCGCAAAATCGTTTGTCATTTACGCATGGCAAACGGTTTTGAAAGTAAACAGCCGGGTCGTCATGGACCCCAGACTCTGCACGGAGTCGGAGTCTGAGTTGAAGAGACGAGCCATGTCGAGGGGGAATTGAGCAGCAGCAGCAGCAGCAGCCCGGCAGATATTTATGGCATCTAGATACTGTTCACTTCGCTGTTGGCAGGTAATTTTGTGACTAATGTTTGTTTAGCTGTCGTTGCGCATTTACCATGCGAATACCCCTGAAAGGGGATGCTCTTCTAAGTAGCTTAGAAATGGAAGCTACGCAGCTTTTGCCCGCAGACGCAATTAACCCAGCGAAATGTATTCCAAATTTAGATACGATTTGGGAAGGTATCTACGAGTATTCCCCGTTGGCTTAGCCACACCCCGAGGCGAAACTCTAGACACCTTCAGAGATTCTACCAATAATTATGATGATTTATGTGGAGTACAAAGGAACAGCACGTCAGGCCGGCGCCCACGCCCCAATATTCGAAAGCGTTTAGCTAAAAGCTATATATACGGTATAATTCGACCTGTACTATCGTGATTTATGTGGCAATTCCGCACAATAGATCTTAATACGGAACAAAAGACCTTCGAATTAATTCGCTGTCATTAGGAGTGCATTGTGAGCCACAACAATGGGAAGCGAGTGTTTTAGATCATGTTTCAATCGGCACATAAAAACACAAGAGGGAGAGAACGAAAGCGAGTGAGAGGGAGAGGGAGGGGGCCAAAGTCATTAACTAACACAAAGTTAATCGAAAATTCCACAAGGCGTTACACAAAAACCATCGACAGAGAGAAAAGCAATAAAATTGCGTTTTACAACAATTTTAGTTGTGTTCAGCATAGATCGGCGGATCATTAACAAAATTGGTTCCGCCAAGTTGACAACTTTAAAACGCACATTCCGAAATACCCAGAAATAACCAAAAAACTCGCCTAGTTCTTTGGGCTGCAATAAAAATGCGTGTCTCGCTATTGTTAACTATTATTTCTATTTCTTTATTGAAGACTTTAATGTGATTGGGACTATATGGAAATGAGGCTGTGTCTGACGCAGAGCGAATTTGTATGACAACGAGGCGTATGCTTAATGTGCCATTAAAATCACTGAGAACGAGAGAGCGGACTCAACTGGTGTGGCTGCTGGCCACGGTGGCGGCGGTATTTGAATAGGTTATTTACGAGCTGCCAGTTACGCTCGTTCCCATTACCCATGCCACTCGTGAGCAATTAGTTCATTGTGCCGTTCTCTGTGTGGTCCACGCTCAAGTGCTGCTCCTCGAGTTACGAGACAGACTCTCCCGGCCGGGAGAGAAGCGATAACAAACCAGTAGCGCGGCTTCTTACATAATTATGCGTCCTTCGCTACGGCAATCAAAACTAAACAGTCGTGTCGGAGAAATCTACACCCTCTCTCTTTTCCTCGCTCTATCTCCCTCATTCTCTCTCTCCCTATTCTTCTTTGTCAAGTGCTGCCATGTGTGTGTGTCCTGCTTTGCGCAACCCGCCGAAGGATATTTAAATTTTATGCCAAATTACAAATACGACTTTATGCCTCATAAAAAAGGCACCCGAAATCAGCGACGGCTTGCATTTCACTTGAGTACAACTCATTACGATGTATCTACAATATATATATGGCTATATAATGCAGGGAGCACAGCAATTCATTAACTAAGAGTTGGGTAGAAACCCAGAAGCATTTGAAACCGTTTAATCAGCGCTAATAATGAGCATTCTCCACAAATACACTAGAGTATAACATATATAGGAAAAGGTATACAGATAAGGTGTATAGAAGAGGTATATAGGATGTAACGCGTATATCCATTTACTAGAAATTCTGATTGCCTATGTACTGCGCAGCCTCTGAGAGCCGCAACTTGGCATCCACACGATTAGCTGCAGCTTCCAGCTGCTTAGATAACTTGGGGCGTTGCCCAAAACTGGAGGCAAGTTCCAGCGCATGCGAATCCAGACGAGAGCTTCGAATCTTGTTCATCGTTCATCTTTTGCGATTGCATAAGAGTCGAGAGCCGGGATAATTGTGTCGCAAGAATTACAACAACGACGCGCTGCGCTGAGGGCGCGTCATGTGGTCCATTAATTTATGTATGGCAAGTAGTCTCGGTTTTGTGCTCATTTAATAATTGCACGATGCCTTGAGGTATCATTACCGACGCACTGAAGCACCCAGCTACCCATTAACTGTGTGCGTTTATGTAATTAACTGAAATCACAGGCTACTCACACGGACAGACCGAAAGAGAGACAGAGCGACAGACAGAGAGACAGAGACAGACAGAGAGACTGACTGGGGGCAAGCGAACTCAACTACCGACGCCCAATGGCAACTCACGTGCTTTTCAATTATAAAACAAGTCGAATCGAATGTGTTTTGGAATTATTTAAAATAACACGCACAGTCAGGTCCAGGGTCTCAGTGGAATGTGTCGGAAGCTCAGTCGAGGGACAGAGACAAAGTGAAAGAGAGCGGGAGAGAGAGAGAGTGTCTTAAGCGTCTGATAAACGGCTTCAAAACATACAAAACGTTCGATTTAACTCGCAGAGTTAATAATATTATCGGCTTAAGACATTGTCGCCGATCCGCTTCGTTGTGTTCGAGCGATTTATTAAAATGTCAGAAACTAGTTGGATCGCTTTTCAGACACGACTCGAGAGTCGACTCGCGATCGTGTCGGACTCGCTGTAGAGGTCTGTGTGCCACACTACATACATACATATACATTTTGATCTTAATGCGCTATAATTTCGCTATAAATCAAACGATCGCGGCTTATGACGACCGCCACAGCACACTGAGGTTTCAGTTACGTATCGTATCGAATCTGAGCGCGATAAAGTAGCCCATTTCTAACACCTGTAATTTATGGAGCCCCGAACGCTTTGTCTGCACTTCCTCAGCAGCTGCGGCGTTGCGTCCACTTCAATTCTAATGCAGATTCCGATTGACCGAACAGTAGCCTTACAGTCCGTTTACAGCGGCAAATGTATCAGATAGTTAAGCCCCGATAATGGCATTTTAAAGAATTTCCAACATACGACGAAGAGATGGAGATGCGGATTACGGCAGCCGTCGTGTGTGGTGCGAGGTGTTACGATGCGTCTTTGGAGGTGATCTAGGGAGCCACCCAAATTGAAATTGGGGAATTTGCATTTGAATGCAGCTGAGGAAGATTTTCACTTGGAGTATCTTCATCGTACTGCAAGTTCAACAAATTGGAATCACATATAAGCTATAGGGAATAATGAGGGTGCTTGTATAGAGAGAGAGAGAGAGAGCGAGAAGACTGCTAATTTCAGCCCCTTTCAGTTGCATTCCGTTTGTCACTCATTCATTCAGTCAGTTCATCAGTCAACCCCGTTACGCCGTTGTCGCCGTTAATTAGAAACTATTCAAAGTCTACTTAAGTGCGCATTTCCTGTTAGTGTGCGTGAGAGATCTAGACTATATGCACTGTGTATGTGTGTGTTGAAGCGTAACTCCAAGTGCCCGAGTATGAGTATCTTGTGGGTAATTGTAATTGCTTCGCATTTCGAAAACTAACGAGACAATTTGAAAATAATTGCCGCGATATGGCGGCCATTAAACAATGCCTGCTCATTGGTCGACTGGGAAACGCTTTTTGCGGTTCGCTGAACTTTTATCTGTCAACATTTCGAGTGCCTCTCAGCCACTCTGGAGAGGGAGAGAAAGTGACAGTGGGAAACAGAGATAGAGAGAGAGAGAGCGCGAGAGAGCGCGAGAGAGAGCGGAAGTGCGGAAGAGTGACTGTACTTTCCCCGACTCGGTGTGGGGTCTGCTCAGATTGTTTGTGGTTCGCATAATGAACTGGCTAATTAGAGCTATTGTTTCTCTATTGATTCTCTAAGTAGTCGACTGACTTTAGTTATTTTAGAACTTAGCTAAGTGATAACTAAAGAAAGAAGCACGTCTTTGACGCACCCCTTAACCACAATTTGGAAATCAGTAACCGCCTTGTAAATAACTACTACAGCAAATTTTGTAGTCCTGGCTCTTCTGGTCTCAGAGATATAGGTATTCAAACGGACACACAGACAGGCAAACAAGCAGGCAGACAGACGGACAAGCATACAGACACATATAGCTTTATCAACTCGGCTGTCAATACTAATTAAGAATACATACACATTTCAGGGTTCGGACTGTTAAATATATTTTTTGTTAGCACAAAGCAATAGTAACTCTATTTGTACTGGGTATAAAAATAACTCAAATAACTCAGACCGAGTATTGTACAGAAGGTCCTACAAAAGTGAAGTAAACCATCTAGAATCAAATATTGTAAATAGCTTTGCGGCTTAGTAATTATCCAACTTATTAAAAGATATATTATACAATATATAGCTAACTTCTCTATCTTCTATCTCAGTTTTCCTCCTCAATCTTCTCTCTCAGCTGGAGTGGACACTGTAAGCTTAATTAATTAAAATCAGTTTTAATTTGTGGTCAAATTATGTTGGTGCCCACGGGCAGGCCGCAAATTGGCCATGGAATCTGTACTCCGCTCTATGTGGATCAGGTTAATTAGCTGACCAAACTGCAGCGATAGCCGGCAATTATCCCCAAAGTAGAAACAAACATTCAATTTGTGATCGAGTGGAGAAGTCCAACAACAGCAACATTAATTTGTTGATCGACGTTTGGAACGGTCTGCAGAGTTTTGTGCTTTGCGGTACGTTAAAGATTTGTGATAATTGCTTAATTTAGTTAATCAACTTTATAATGGGAACTCATGCGATAAGCGCATAAATCACTTCATTAACTGTGCTGTCCCTGAGACTGCACATCATCGTAATGTGATTAGCATGCTGAGGCTTTGGCTGCTGCAATCACACAATCCCAGCGAAGTACCAACCCCAACCCTCAACTCGACTCCAACCCCGACTCCTGTGCCTCTCCTGTCATGCCACTTCAACGAGCTGGTAACTCATCCCACGGTGCGACACTCACATTTCACCCCAATTACCTTATCGCCATCGAGTGCCACTTAATTTGGAATGTTTAACATGAATGCGCCACAGTTCCATATACCTGCCCCTGCCTCTGCCCTCTTCCTCTCCCTGTCCCTACCCCTGCCACTAGGAAATCCACCCCATTGTTGTGGTTCGCACCACCACCACCACCACGGGCTGAGATTAACAGCTAAAGTCAGCGACGCGACGCTGTCTCTGCTTCTGCCTCTGCCTCTGCCTCTGCCTCCGCTTCTGTCGCTGCCTCTGCCTTCCCTCAGTCCAACTCCAACCCGGGCAATTTTTCGGTTGGCGTTTAAGTGTTCCCCAGGGTGAGATACATTTTCGTCGACAACAACAAGAACAGGAACAACAACAAAGGCAATGCGAACGACTTTACATCATTTTCATGGTCGCTTCCATTTTGTTGTTGCGGTTAGAGCGGGACAGCATCGTCTCGCTGTCTGCCTGTCTGCTCTGTCAAATATTAAATTACGCTTGTTAAATTGTCTTGTTAAAATCAACTCGGTAAAATAGACGCAATTTATCATATTTTAATGGGGTACACTTCGGAAAATTGCTGCTTATCGCCAGAGCACTGATTGGGACTGGGGAGCCCAAGGAGAGTGCTCTATGTGCTCTCTCTCTTCCCCCCCCCCTCTCTCTCTCTCTCTCTCTCTTCTGTCTTGTTCCTCACTCACACTCGGCTTGGGAACTCGATCTATGAATGTCGATGAGCAATGAGTTGTTGATTTCATTTGTAATGGACTTTTATTTCACTCGCCAAACGCAGCTGTATAATTTTGAACCGATCGACCAGTACGACCGACCTACGACCGTCCCCTCCACCTTGGCATCATCTCGAATAATTGAGCAATTGAGTTGCAACACGAAAAGCGTCTTAACATTTGAACCTGGCAACAGTTTGAGAGTGGGCTCGGTTCTGGGTTGCGAAAGTTCCGCAGGATATCGGCGCATGCTTATTATCACATTACGGCCATATAAATTATTCCTAGGCCTGCGCCAATGTTGGGCATGAGCGAGATTATCGCCGCACGATAAACGGGAGTTACAACTCGTGGAGAGGTAAGCTGTGGGGAAGGGGAAGGCAAATTATGACGGGCAAAAGTAGAACACTAGTACGACATGTAGAGTATAATCGATGTGGTTTCACCAATTTCGGGCTTTGCATTTCTGCAACTCAAACTCGATTCTGCCTCGTGATGAAGGCAATTTTCTGGCTAAAGAGTTTGTTTTTTGTCATCCATTATTGGCCATCAACATTTCCACACTCTCCTCATACTTAACTGCCCGTTCTCATATGTTATTTATGGAATATTTTGCAGATCCCTGCCGATCGCTTCAATCACGCAAATCCAAGCTAAGTGTAGCTTGTTCCCTTCTTCATATCGCCTTTTTTGACTGTTTATCGACGACAAATTATAATTAATTGCATCGATCACGAGATGGAGCTCGAGCAGAACTGCAGATACATTTCAGCAGGCGCAATTTATGCTCGGACTGCAGGTGTGAATAGGCCACGCCATGGCCCCAGGGCAGCAGGGATAAGTTGCCAAAAGTGCAATAAACGCAAACGAGGCAGCAGAGTACGAGCTGGGTCAGCATGCAAAGGGGGGAGAGAGGGCAGTGAAGGGGGTGCTCTGTGGAGTGTCGGACGAAACGACATGCCGGACTCACAGCAGGACTCTTCGCAATTCAGAAATTGGCCAGGCAAACGCTGCACAAAATTATTAACACGATTTAAAACACTTTTATGGCATCGCCCGCTGTGAATGAAGTTGTTATGCATTTTATCGCGAGATTTCGCTGAAACGCTGTCCCAGCGAGCGGGAGCAGAGTGGGAGGGCGGAGACCCCAAACCAGTTGCGGCTGGCATGCAAATACAAATGAAATTAACGCCCTGTCCGGCAGTTTTAGCAGCATTTATTTAGCCATTTCGCAGCCATTGCCAATGCGAGGCGTGCAAATCAATTTACCAACAACTGCATTTGTTGTTATTATATACATACATTGTTCGCAGACTGCAAGGCGGAGGGGGGAACACCTCGCTGCATTTGTGGCCTGTTGTTGTGACTGGCCGCATTTGACGCTTTAATTCCATAGAACTCGCACCCCTGCACCCCGCACAATGGCAACAGGCCACAAGCCGAGGGACAATGGAGAACAGAACTAGGCAACAGGATCAGCGTCATTGTCGGGGCACTCAGTTTGAAAATTGTTTTAATTGTTATGCCATTATACGAGTGTTTCTCTCTTTTTTGTTGACTCTGCCGAGTCGAGTGTGCAAAACCAATGCGACTCGCTTCCAGCGAATCCCACAAAGCAACGCACGCAGAATGAGCCAGCGAGATTTGCTGCTGCTCTTTTTCTTTCTCTCCCCCCTCCTTCTCCTTCTCCTCCTGTCGATATATTTCGTGTGAAATCAAAGCAAAAAATAATGTGTGTGTCGCTCGGTGGCAATTGAAAGACAATAATTGAGATATGGCCCGAAAGAGCCGATCACAAGAGGGGCAGAAGGAGGAGGGGCTGCTCGACAAAGAGCCGCCTGCCAAAGCACGCGTGAATATTTGTTATAAATTTGTCAAGCGATCACCAGACAATGGCCAGAAAGATCCTTGTTCCTTGTTGCTTGGTCTTGGGGTCGACAGCTGGCGCAGGAGTTGAGATCTTAACACGGATAGCGAGAAGCAGAAGCAGAAGCAGTAGAATGAGAAGAAAAAGGAGCAGGAGAAGAAGCAGCAACAGCAGCGCGTCATTGCATTTCCATTAATTAAAGAGAGTCAACTTTATTGGGAATCTTCTTCCAAGGCTGCTGTGTGCGTGTGTGTGCCACGCCCACAGTGTGCCGCATTGTTGCGCCCCCTGTTGGTCGCCATTGTTCGCCTAAGTGGACATCGTTTATCGCACTTTTGTTGCGACTCCTTTGAAAATTAGTTGCGCTATTCACTCGAATAGGCCAGGCCAGGTCGACTGCGAGAGTACGCTGTAAATTACCCTCGCCCCGTTCCCCCTTCCCTGTTTCAGATGTTGATTGCACCCACACGCTCCATTGTCCATTGTCATGCTCTCGATCCTCGCCGCCATGTGTCGATCCTCCATTTGCCACGTTTGCATTTGTGTCCCCTCGTTTAGCAGCTGTTGCAATCGTCAGTCGGAGTCGCTGCTCTGGTAGCGAAATTATGTTAAATGGCTTAATTTATAATGTTTGCTTTTGTTGCCATGGAAAGAGGGGGGAGGGGGAGAGGGGCAATCCAATTGCAATGCGATTGTGCCATGCAACGCGAAAGACTTTCGCAATATGTCGCGCGGCGTGTGAGAGTGCGTGTCCCTCGAGGGGTGTGAGTGTGTGTAGATGGTATACAATGATATGATACACGACTGACTTCAGTAAATTAAGAATACTTGTCGTTTTCGGGGTGATGCTTTAGTTGATGATAATCTTTGACTTAAATAACTCGTTAATTTTAAAGAAACAAACTTTCTTTTCTTTATTCGGCACTTGCTAAAATTAAAACATAAATCGTACTCCAAATTGACCTTAATAAAATGTTATAAAATAAACTAGACGAACGCTGCACTTAGCTGCACCCGGCTGTAAGATACCCTTCGGAGACTGGAGTAACTTTCGTTTTTATTTTACAAAGTTGTAAAGTTGTATATTTTATACGTTGACTGACCCCATATTTGAAATATACGTTCTATACTCTGATACATAATACAGAAAACCTAATGTCAAATTTTGTGTCTCTCGCTTTTATAAAAGCTGAGATCTCTGTGTTCATACCGACATCCAGACAGACAGATAGACAATCAACTCTGCAAGTGACCCTGATTAGGAATATATGTTCTTTTCGGGATCTGCCAAGCCTGTTACAAATGTTTGCACAAAGTTAGTATACCCCTCCTTGACCATTTCAGTGTGTATCAACATTAATCGTATTCCAAATCGAACTATATCAAATGGAAAATGTAATCTCCGTCGGTATCCCTAAGTAAACAAAATTATTTATAATATCTTGAAATTGTAATGCCGAAATCGAATCAGTTTAGGGCTTTCGCTAGCCGGAATACTGATTTGGTTTTGTGCCTGAACACGTAACCAGCAATTTCATTACAATGTCCGAGAGCAGAAAGCACCTGCCACACCGAAAACAGAAAAGCGAAAACAACGGCAGCTGAGCCCTGGTAAATCCTCAGCAGATCTGGAGTTGCAGTTGTATTTGTAGGCTGGCCATTAACATCGGCGATCGAGCTTGCTGGGCAACAAGTTGGCAGGCCATTAAGCTGATTGAGTTGAGTTTTTCGAGCTCATTTCCCATTACAAGTTGATCAGTTTTGTGAGAGGAGGGGCCGGGAGGGAGGGAGGGAGGAAGGTGAAGCCGATCGCTTTAATTTTACTGCTTGTTTGCTTTCACACTCTCATTACAACAACACGGCAGCCACAGGAGGGGAGAGTGGAGAGGCCAGAGGCATCTCGAGATCGGGTTCCATGGCCTGCTCCACTTTTAAACACAGCCCTTGCACAACGACCTCACCTGCTGCTGCCGCCTCTCTTTGTCCTCTTTCTTCTTCTCCTCTCCTTGTTTCTTCAGTCTGCAGCAGGTTTGGCTTACCCCTTTCCCGCTGACGAGCGGCGAGCGCATTTCCCGTTCGCAATTTTCACTCTGCGGCCGTCTGATTATTATATTGTACGCACATGTTCCGCCATTATGGAGTTATTATGATCAATAAGACAACTTAAATGCTGCAATTAAGTCAGGCTAGTGCTTTTTCCTCTTCTGCCTCTTCTTCTGCTTCTCCTTTTCCCCACTTTTTCACCTCTTTGTTTTTGTCTCTTGCTGTTGCTCTGCTTCTTGCCTGCTCTGAGATCGCGTCCCAAATTCGAAACTCAGCAGCGCCAATGGC
This sequence comes from Zaprionus ornatus, assembly GCA_018904035.1. Lineage (NCBI taxonomy): Eukaryota > Metazoa > Arthropoda > Insecta > Diptera > Drosophilidae > Zaprionus > Zaprionus ornatus. The sequence continues at coordinate 2,879,742 of JAEIFZ010000289.1, read as the reverse complement.
AACATACCCATTTTTTTTTCCTTTGCAGCGCGTAATTGGCGCTTAATTCTCCTGCGGGATCATTTAATTTTACGAGCCCGGCCAATTGATTATAATGGACGCCATCAGACTTTTACAACATGCTAAATGCGCGCGTAAACAGCGCGAGGATCGGTGAGGATCGGTGAGGAGGCCTTGGACCAAAGCTCGCCTCACTGTCAATCAGCCCCGACCAGGCCAGAGCAGAGCAGAGCAGACCAGCCCAGCCCAGGCCCCGCTGCAGATCAAGATGCGTTCGAGTGTCTGTGTCTGTGTGTCTGTGCGCCTGTCTTTGTGTTGAGTGGCCGTCGCCATTAGGCAAATTCAGCGATCGATTGCAGACTTGGGGCAGGAACGCGGATGCGCAGCGACGGCTGCCACCAATTTGAGTTTTATCGACGGCAGCAATTTGCAGTTACTTGTGAACTACCTGAGAAGCCGTTGCCAGATTTTGCCACGCCAGACAACAGACACGCAGTGCCAGTCCCTCCTCTCTCTCTCCCCCTCTCTTCCTCTCTCTCCGTATTAATAACCACAAAAAATAACGATCGATTGCGGTTATTAGAGGCAATTTGGAGAAACAAGAGTTTTGGCCTGCTCAGCGCTGCGTTTCGTACATTTTGATAAATTGCATCAAATTTATTGGTTGATTAAATGTTATTGCACTCGCGCCTAAGTGCTTAATGATAGGGGATGCAGTGGAGATCTTCGCGAGAGATGCTCAAGATCGCATCGAATTAGATTTTAATTGACAAACACGTCAAACGAGTTGCAAACAAATTGCCGCAGTGATCGTTTGATCGTTTGATCGATCCCCGCGAACAACTTTATCATCTACGACACGAGCACACTCCCTGCGACGATCGGAGGATCGGACTATGGGCGGCAACCCGGCTCCATTAGCCAGTCGTGTGACGGCCTCAAGCTGCGCCCGCACCACAGCTCGCAGAGACACAGTATAGCCCAGCAGTAGCAGCAGCTGTTTCGCCTTCCTCCTGCTCTAGCCTATCCTCCTCTCTCTCTCTCTCCCTCTCTCTCTCGCTCCCCTTGTCTTAATGACACTTAAATGATCGTTGTGTATGCGACGTTCACCGAGGGGTTGCTTTGTTGCATTTGCAAAACTAGCCCAGTGAGCTGACAATTCTGCTCTCCTCTCCCCTCCTCTCGCCTGCTCTTCTTTCTCTGTCGGCTTGACCGCTGCTCTCGTTGCCCAGGGGTGTCAAAAGCAACCTTTTGACATTTATACCCACCGACAATGGACAGTCATTTATTAAGCAAACAATGCGTGTTCCAAGTGCCACTCGAACTGGACAACGACAGTGCCACAGTGCGACAGCCCGACAGGACTTTTAACAAGTTTTTGTGCAACAGCAGCTGAGTCCTGCTCGTGCACCCGATCGAGTGCTATTCAAATGTGGCTAAGGCTGCAAGTGTGAAAAACAGCACCGAGAAATCCAATTTCAGGTAAACTCGACTATTGCTTCCAGATTAGCACTTCTCAGTCAATCAATATGTCTAAGCAGATGAAATAATAGAGCAACTCGAGAGGTTGCAGAGTGCTGAGCTCTTGTTTTGTTTGAGAATAGTAGAACTGCCTCTAAAAATACCTTAGGGAAATACGTTTTTATGAAAGAAGAAATACTGTTATGTACTACTTATTATATTGTTAATATATCTACTGACTTATTATATCCATCGACCATTCAAAATGGTAAACAAAGAATACTAACTGTCTCAAATGTATGCAACATAAAAAGGTGCAAGAGGCGTGGCAGATCCCACAAAGTATATACTTATATTTTTGCTTATCACTTTAAAAGCTAGATACTCCAAACTTGGTATAAAGTTTACTGTATACTGATTTTATAAAAATGAATCAGGTTTCTTCCCTCCCCACTTCAGCACGTAACCGAACTCAAGAACATTTCCGGCACTTGAGTTCTTGAAGTAAGTATGCAAGTTAATGGACCTTTACTAAGTAAGCCAAAAGATGACGGGGTGTGCGGACAATGTTGGCTTTAATGGGACTTCTGCAGGTATTTGCGTATCACTCACGAATCGCCCAAATTGGCCGTTTCATTTGGAATCGTGTTGGTAATTGCAGTTCACAAATTAGGCCTGCTAAGGAATAATCGGGGAATACGACGGCTACGGGCCTGCGCAGTCGAATGCCTCGATAAGGCAGAGAGGCATGAAGACTTATTGACAGGCCGAGGCAATTACAATTACCCAAAATGATGATCGGCCCCGTTGGCGAGCACGCACCGAGAGGAATCTGGCTTGCAGTTGCGGTCTCTCTCTCTCTCTCTCATTAAATTGTATTTAACGGGCAGGGCAACGCGCTGCCAGTTGCCAGTTGCCAGTTACCAATTGGCAGTGACTTCGATTTATGAGCGCTGAAATGAAGCTCAATAAAGGGGCAAGCTGGGGCTAATGAAAGCGTTAATGCAACGCAGCGCTGGCAGCAGATGCAGATGCACGATATAGAAATGTAGAAGGGGATGATAAGTAGTCCAGGAATAACGGCCTGCTATTTGTTTTAAATCATTTGGCCAAATGCCAGACATATTTCATGCTCGCATATAGCGCATACGCCTCCGTGTGCCGGCACTGCCAAGTCCCGCTTCGCTCCGTTTGCTTCGCTCTGCGCTGCTTTCATTTGGTTTTATTTTGCTGTTTTGGTCTGCTTTTTGGGCTATATCTTTTGCTGGGGGAATTTGAATTTGAACGCCAGACATTTGGGCGTTGCACGGTTGTAAATTCATTTGTTAAACGATGCGCTCATAAAATTTGCGCCCTTTTTATGGCGCTGAACGTGGAGAACTGCAAGAGGAGCAAACACACAGCAAGAGAGACGGCCTCGATCTGGACACTGGCCTGAGAACTTGCCAGCCAAGCGCAGGACTCCGAAGGGGCGTGACTGACTTCGACTCTGACTTCGACTGCGGCTTCGACTTCGACTCGAAGTCCAACTCTGACTTCAACAGCGACTGCGACTCTGTCAGCTCTTGGCAGTGCCATTCTTGGCTGTGGCATCCTCCCGCCCGCTGCTGCTTCACCAGAGGCACTGAAAGTTCAACAGCAGCGCGATTTATTTGCCAGTCGCAGACGGCGCCAGCTGAGGCCCCTTCGGTGAGCTTGCCACAAAAACTTAACACTAATTATATGCCTTGCACACACACATACACACTCTCACACACACACACACTCACACATACATACGAAATGCAAATTGTGTTGGGCTAAAAGAAGTTTCAGCTAATTTGCCAACATTAAAATCCACACGACGCTTAGCCGCATATGGATGCCACATAAGGTTGATGCCTCGATTCGAGCTCCTTGCCCCAGCTCTGCCCCAGCTGCCGTGCCACATCTCCACAATCTACGGCAACCGAGCGTGTTAATTCGACATGTTTTTCGCCAAAAACCATTTAGGAGCAAGTATTTGCACTGCGTGCGGCTGCTGCGACTTCTGCTACCTCTGCTGCCTCTGCTGCTGCTGTTGCATCCTCGTTGAGCTGATGTGGATTTCATGGAATAAAAACGCGCGTAAAAAACGTCAAATTGCAACACCTCGAGGGCACACACACACGCACACACACACACAGACAGTCACACAGAGCTTAAGCCAACGCGAAGTCAAGAACCAGAACAGCAGCCCCCAGTCCCAGTCCCAGTTCCAGTCCCAGTCCCAGTCCCAGTCGAAAGCGACTGCTGCACAGTCCATAAGTCAGTTCGCTTGCCTGCCTCGCTCCTGACCTGCTCGCTGTCTCCGTTCCTGTCCCTGTCCCTGTCCCTGTCCCCTCTCCCTGTCCCTGTCTACCCTCATAATAATTGCGTATCTGGCAGATGCAATTTATCCGTGAATTTGTTTTTAATTTTCAACACATTCGCTAATTTGATTTTTAACTTCGTTTCGAGCTCTGCCTCGGTCTCAATCACAGGCAGCCCGTCCAAATTGCTGCACCTAATCGTGGACGTGGATGTGGCTGTGGCTGTGGCTCAAGCAGAAGCAGAGGCAGAGCCTGCGTCTGTGTGGATGCTGCTGGGATGCCGGGCAGACGCGTTGCTACGGCGTCCAACACCCGCTTTCATTTATAATTTTGTGCAACTCACTTTGGCCCAAGCCGGGCTCAGGCTCAGGCTCAGGACCAGGCCTGTGTGCCCAACTGCCCTGGCCAAGTCAGTCGCCAGGCTTTGTATCTCTTTTTTAGCTCTCGGCCAAGTTGGCATTGGCATTGGCTGCACGGGGCGCTGCTTGTTAGTCGCGTAATTTATGTTCCAGCAGATACTCGTTGGCGTTGGCTTAAACCATTTCGCCTTCTGCATCAGCCTCCCCCCGCTCCCCCCTTTGGACCGCCTTCTCGTCTGTCCCTTTGGTGTCTTTGCTTATTTTCTTATCCGTTCTTATCCATGGGCTGCGTTGTTTGCGCAGGCGCAACCCAAACAAATCGATTTTCAACGCAATGCGACGTACGCTGTTACCAGTTGCAGACCCCCTTCTCCCCCCCTCCAGCACTCCACCTGTCTGGCTGGCTTGGCAGCGAATGCACAGTAAGCGTGAAAGGATTAAGCCTTATTAGCGGGCAAAGACAAAACTCGACTGGATTAAGGATTACTTTAAATCGAAATCTATAATTATTTATAACTAACTAGCGATCTGCCCATATTGCTATATACCTGTGTATATATAATACTATCTGGTATCGTTAATCGTGTCTGACTCGCTGACTGCATAAGCTACCAGCCAACTATAATCCACACCTTAGCTTTATGGCCAATAATTCTCAGCATCGGCCACAAGAACACGAACCGGAAACATAACAAATCATAAATTAAACCCTCGTTAAGCGAACTTATTGCACTTGCGGGCCAACCGAGAGGGCCAAGTCGAGCCAAGTCAAGTCGAGTGGAGTCGAGCCGTGCCAGGCCATGCGCCATAACTTGAGCTTGGAACCGGACTGGGACCCAGTTGCAGAGCTGAGCAGAGCAGAGTAGAGCTGAGCAGTCCAGGGCAGGCCCGACTCTCCTCTGATCTGGCATCATTTGCTTCGTTTTATGCCTTTCAGTGCGGGGCTGTGAGTTTTATTTTATGTTACTACTTGTTTAAATTATATTGCGCTATTAAGCGAATTTAATGAAAACGCTGCGAGCTGAGCGTGAGAGCGAGTAAGAGGCAGTGCTGCAGAAAGGGACAACCTTAGTGAGGCCGGGGTAGGTGTAAAATAACGCACACTTGCAGTACCTCTCAAAAAAGAGCTGAGATTTGGAGAGGAATTCTGCGCGAAGATCAGCGAATACGCATGCCACATACCGCATGCCGCACAAATTGCGCTTAATCCATTGGCATTTCATTATTAAGCAATTTTCTGTTTCTGCAACAGAAAGTTCGCGGGGCCAATTTAAATTTTTATGCAATTTGTACAAAAATGCTGTTACTTTTGCGCAAAAGAAGCATAATTATTTCCGAGAAGTGACCCAGCAATACCTACATATGTACGTACACAAGTCGAAAGAGACCCTAACAACAGGAGCAACAAAAAGAGGAACGTCATGTCAAGCAAAATCATTGCGGACGACACATTATCCTCACGGCAAAATGATGCTAATCCATCACGGACCTACATCGTCCCGCAAAATGTCACTTAAGCATGCGCGACGAGCGAGATCGGTCAGTGGATCGATTCCCGGGATATCGTTGCAAGTACGAATCTGCAGAAGAACAAGAAGGAGAAGCCAGCCCATTGTGATCTTGCCTTGTATGGAGCGTAAACCAAGTGCGAGCAGCGATCAGTTATGAGATCCGAACAAAAGAACTTAACTGTAAACGAGGGCACAAGGCAGCGACAGACGGCGACGAAGGGACAGCGGCCCTAGCACGACGCAATGTCTGGCAAAACGTGAAGGCTGATCACCTCTCAGCTCTCAGCTCTCATCTCTCGATCCTCGTTCCTCGATCTTGTACTCAATCGGTGAATTATGCGCGACATCATTTTAAATCGTTGTAGCAACGTCAAAGCTAAACACCGATCAGGTCAGCAAAAAGCGAACCAATCCAAGCCAAACCCTACGCAGCCCGCGTTGCCCATTGTCTCGTCGTCGGGCTGCCGCCCTAATTGATGCAGCACGGCCATAAATTTAGCAACGATCTCAGCAACGATCGTCGGCCTTTAAGGGGAACTGACCAAAGAACGCCTAAATGTTGCCATGAATACATCACAGCCATCAGACATCAGTTGCAGCATCAGCTTCGCTTTCGGGGTCCTTTATTAAGAACATGCTGCTACTTGGCTCTCCACATGGCCAGGGAGAACTCTACACCGCGCGGTGCAAAGTTGCTGAGTGCCATGCTAAATCGTCCAACCAGTAGCTCCTGTTCGCCGACCTTCAGGCTATTCTCCTCCAGAAGTAAGACCGTCTGCTTCATGTAGGTTTTGGGCCACTCTGGCCCATTTGAAAATAGTCTTTGCACTTTTGCATTGGCGTTGGTGGAGCTAATGTCAAAGTGCAGCAGGCAAGCACTAATCTGAGCATCGCGTTGAACTCTTAACTTGAAGTCGGATTTAAGGAACTCATCGTCCTCTCTGGCTGTGCTTAGGTTGAGGGTCTTTAGTAGAAAGGAATCGGTGGCAACCGATTGCAGATTCATATAATCGTCAAACACAGTAGACGTGCCTTTCTGCCTGGGATGATCGGTTATTCCTTGTATATATAGATTGGCCACATTAGGTATAATGTGCCCACCCTTGGCCAGCCACCTGTCCCGTGCGTACATCACCTGGCACAGAAGTGAATCTGCGAAGATGGCGTGCCTGGAAGCAGAGTTGTGAACTGAGTCGATTGATTGATAACTTCAGCAGAGGGCGCTTAATTACCCCATCCATTCGGATACTATGATATCCACCTTCTTGAGGCCACACGGCAGTTTGATTTGGGTAATGGAGCCGGCAAGCGGCTCGAAGACTTCGGCCTTCTCTCCGTGCTCCAATACCTTGGCTACGTTGCTAGCGCTTTGCATGTTGCCCACGGCGAAGACCTTGATAGCGCCCGCTTCGACGGCCAAATGGCTCAACAGCCCGCTGCGGCAGCCCACGTCCATCACAATCTGTGGGCGGAGAGATCGTCGAATAGAAGGGAAGTCTACATAAGCTGGCAATACGCACCTTATCCTTGAACAGTATTGAATTTTGCGTGATAAATTGATTGTAGGCATTCGAGACGAGCACATCCGATAACATCGACTCTGCCATATTCCACGAGTCTTCCATATTCAAGCTTAGGGAACTATCAATGTTCAAGGCGATAATTTCTAGCTGACAAATAAGTCTAAGTGTAACTCGATTTATAGTAAACTCCCAGGAGTGCGGTAAACTCTCGCGTACTTTACAGTTTGAACTCTTTGCGCAATCTACAAACAAGTATCAATACAAATTATGGTCGTAGTCCTAAATTTAAAAGTGATTATGGAACACGGACCCCATAGAACACACATCAATAACATCTTATCATGTGATGCCAGGTCCTCCTGTCTGTGGGGAACTCAGACAACAATTAGTTAGGAGTCAACGAAGTGACTGTGATAACGAACGATCTCACGCCGGCCTTATCAGCAGGACTTGTTGCCCATATGTTCTGTCCCAAACAAGCCTTTAATTTATGGACAGTGCACTTCGTTGACAAATGCCGGCAATTTGATACCCAAAATATGCCAAGACAAACAACAACAACAATATGGTGAAGAAGGGAAGAAGAACCCGGAAAGACGCAACTCAATTTACAGGGCCGAAGTGGCAGTCTCGCGGGCTCCTGTGCATAACTTCCCGAGGGCCCCTAACTGCCTTGCGTTAAAAATGAGTAAGTAATATGTTTATAAAACATTTTACAACAATGAATAATTTTAACACGAATAACATGGACTATTTCCTCTATTTTATAAAAACATAACATCAAGTGATTTTGTTAAATGTTTATTTCGGGAATTCTTGCTCTAGAATGATCTATTCACATAATCCAGCTACTCATTCAGGCCCATTGTGCTTCGCAATAAAGCAAAAAATTATAAATAGCATGTGGCCTCTGACAGGCGGGGGCCCTTGTGCACCGCTCACGCCTAGCTACGGGCCTGTCGATTTCATTATACAAATTGAAATGTTTGTTGCGCCCTCGCGCTGATCTCTGGCCAAGTCGCGCTGCTCTTAACATTGTTTAGAATTTTGTTAATGTGCGCCGCAGGGTGCGCGTCGTTGGAGTTGGCCAAGCAGGCAAGTGTTGACCAAAATCAAAGATCGTCTCACATTTTCCATGTGTGTGTTTGTGTGTGTGTGTATTGGTCTCGCCTCCGGCTTGCTCATTTGAGGGCCTTTGTGTGCGCTAGATACGCAATATATTATAATCATGTCCAATATTGGTGTGCATATTAATATCATGAACTTATAAAGCAATTTTATGGCATTTTAAAAACGGCCATTAACAAGCGACATACCATGCACAAACACAATGCCAGCTGACACCGCGCATCGAGAAATCTTTGGGGGATACACATAGATAGAAAATAGAGTTATCATATAAACACATAAAAGGTGCCTATTGTGGACGATCGAGGCGACGGCTTTCACAAATTTTATATGGGGCTATCAATTAATTAGAAGAGCAGCGCTCACCGCAGGGCACTTTAGAAATAAACATTTTCACATTTCTAAACGATTTGTGGCTTGGATCGAAACTGAACCTATATCTACATATATGTACATTCGTAAATCCGAACCAAAGTGAGAGACTTGCTCATGCTGAATGCGTGCCGAAATGAATTTGTTAAGAATGTCGTTAACATTCACAACTCTCAATGTCCACTTTCTATGACTGCCTCGGGCCGCAATTCGGCCTGCATTTAACAGTCAGTTTTATGGCAGTTATTATATTTCTCAACGCATTTTATGGCATTTTCAAAAAACGCATAAAACACAATGGAAGTATTCATTTACAGTTGATAGTCATCATCAAGCGAAATTCGTAGATTGTTTTTATTAACAATACTATGGTGATCCAAAGGATTGGAGTAGTGGAAGATGATCGGGAAATTTGCGAAAGTTAAAATTAATTCATACTATGCAAATACTTTTCATTATCTATTTATTTTTTTATATAAATCCATTTTTAATCATAATATGTTTTATGGAAAATAGTTTGATTTGTAAAGAGATAACCTGTAATTTTTGTAATAGTGAACGTATCTTTTATGGTCGAATTTTAATGACTCTGACTGACTTTCACCACTCAGTTGAATCAAAACAAAAAAAAAATATACAAACAAATTGTGCAAGACGAATACACCTACACATTGTTAACATGCATGTGCAGACACCCCGGTACGAAGAGAGCAACAAATCAATTCGTCATAACTTAAGAGTGCCATAAAAATTCTCCAATGGCAATCGAAACAAATAAATGCCTTCATTAATCAATTTTGTCACAAAGTAACAATAAAAAAGAGCACCGAATATGACGCTATATGAGCATAATAATAAAGCAACATTTAAATGTTGCAAACTTTTATGTTAATTTGCCATTTCTGGAATTCCTTAATTAGTCTATGGGACTCGAAAGTTACCCAGCTCACTCATTCTCTGGCCGGGCCCACAAGCTGAGCCGTTTATAAAGCGTTTGTCACACAAATCAATTAAAGTTTACAGCCCAACCAAGTCTTCACGTACTGACGTATCCGGAGCCGGTGAAGGGAGATGGGACGTAAACCGTGTCCCATTCATAATGCCACCCACTGTGAGCACGAGTGCAAATAAAACTCGCAGACGCTTTGCATATCGATTCGTTGCCTCCGCTGGTTTTGTGTCATCCATGTATTACCAAATGTTTAACATCCAATTATGTATAAAGATGGGAGCGATTCGTGTCGTTTTCACCTGCTGCTGCTGACCCACAGCGGATACTCGTAAACCTCTAAACTTTATGACTTCATTATGTATTGCGGCTGCAAAGTCACCCGACTTGGCATCGATTGCGCACACACACATACTTATGTATGACACGTTATATGACATTTATAAATTGTAACAAACGAAGTCAATTCCCAGTTACATATGTAAGCCTAATTCCAACACGGGGAGTTATATGTAGATCCCTTTGCCGAGGGATGGTGGATTCATCCATTAAATGAGAAACTAATAATAACATGTGCAACTTGAATGGTCGCAACAATAAGTGGTTGATCGACCTATCACATTCATTTGCGGTTACATGCTGTTACACTGCGCTACAAGGCTAACACTATGTATATGTTAAACGATATTATACATGTTTGCAAGGTTGCTGTTTTTGGCGGCTAAAATTATATGATTGATCCTTATATAAATCGACAAAATAGGTTGGAAACCTTAGTTAACATTATTCAATATCTCTTTTAGTTTATCCTTAAGATACTTTCATAAGATTGCACCACAACAAGGTGATTTTGTAATTCATTTTTAACTCAATATCCTCCTAATATTATATTTTTGTATACGCAGCAATAAATACGTTCAACTTGAACTTTTTGGTAGCCTAGTGTAGATTTCATTGAGTCAATCAGTTATCGATTATATTGCCATACCTAATTTTGCCGATGGATAACTGGCATTTCATTTGGCTCTTCCACTTGCAACCCCTCAAATTTTGGACACATTTAATTGCAGCTGGTGCAAAAATATATTTTTGATTGATGCAGTGACACTGTTAAGGGAATAAATTTACACATTGCCACTCGAGAATTTTAATAAGAACGCTCTTGTTACGCGCTGCCACTTGCCATTAGCAATATATTTTATCGATAAACCAAAAAATAGGTGGGAAGTGTTGCCACATGAATTTGTTTGACAAATTAAAAAGACACAATTTTGTTTTTACTGATAAATTGTCGAATTTTTAATTGATTTCTTTCGCGAATTTCCGCCGAAATGACGGTGGACACCGGCTGTGTGTGTGTCCCTGGTCTGGTCGCGTAAATAAACTAAGTGAATTTATAGCCCCAGGGCTGCATGCACACGTGTGCGACATGCCCACACATTGACACCTCCTGCCAAGTAAGCCTCGAGCAGTTGCTCCGCCCCCAATTGCTCATTCGACTAGAACTACTACCACTCATACTCATACTCCTACTCCTTCTCCTGACCACAGTCGCAGGTCCCTTGGCGCGCTTTGTTTTTGTTTATGCCGGGCAGGCACAAGCTGACAATGCTCCATCATGTCCAGAGTACGTGCGGCCAAACAAATTACAGGGGCACACACTGCGTCACCTGCAGGAATTTCCAAGTGCACATTGTCAAATGCCATCAAAAGTTGTTGGACATGTCGTAACATTAATTTGACATTTTACTGCAATGAACGTGGGCCAAGGGACGAGGGCTGCAACCCAAAGGAACATAAGAAACACGGAATAAAACGAATTATGCATAAATATTTGACTGGACTACTTAAAAATCTGTTCAGGATTTGACCGCAATGCCACAGGTCACCGATAACGGATATCCAGACAGCTGTCGAGGATGCTGCTGCAAGAGGGCGCATGCAGCTGCTGCAAGCTGTTGGAGTGCCGAAAGTTTCGCAAAATATCTCTCGTGATGCGGCTGCCAAATCTTGTTGCAGGCCTAGTGAATCTGATTTGTGGTCAACAGCAAAAACAACAGGAGCATCCCCAGCCCCAGGCTCCTCTTGAGGTTTGCGCTGCAGATGCTGGGCAAGACACAGCAACGATTAATTTGCTGCGGTGCCGATAATTTGTTAATGTTAATCGAACCCCGAACAGATCAGCTCGGCTCAGCTCCCGGCTCCCGTTCCACTGCGGTCCCATTGCACGGCTGTCGTTCAATTATCGAACTGCAGCAGCATCTTCTTCGAAAGTAGGGTGGGAATTGCAATTTGGTTGAGTAGTTAGAGCTCTGCGCTCTTTACGATACCATTAAGCTAAACTATGCCCGTTCCAGAAGATTGCACATACATAAACACACACACACACACCCGCTGTGGAAGACAGCCCTGGATTTGCTGATGCGGCAGCTTTTAATGCGTTGCCATTTGCCGAGCAGTCGAAACGTGCCGCAAATTGTATCAGGCTGTTTTTCGATTAGCTGTGCAACAAATACATCCGATATACACCTCGCACTCGTCACGCAGTGGCCATTATGCCCGTCGACACGCCCACGCGATAAACACAACTGAACGCCCGAGTCCTTAATTGCACGTGATGAGAGAATGGAAGTCGGAAAATCGCTACTGGAAAACAATTCTTTATTTCATTTTTAAAGACTACAAAAACTTTGTCAAACTTAAAGTAAAGTCGGATTTAACCTCAATCTGAGTCCCCGGTTATGTGTATGAAGGGACGCGGCGCATTGTTTTTTATACTGTGTATAGCTTGCTCCTCACTGGCCAACTCTTCCCTGGCACGAAAGTAGCCCTGATCACCATCGGGATCACATTTCGATTGTTCCACATGCGCCATTGCCTCCTTGAATCCGCTGTGCACTCCTCGTCGCACATCGCCCAGCCGCGCCTTGCACTTCTCGTACTCGAACAGCTGAGCGAGTCCCACTTTGGCAATGTTGCAAGTCCCGTAGAAGTAAACATACTGCAATTTGCCCTCGTTCTGGAGCACACGTGCTGGCCAGGCACGAAAGCCACGCACCTTGGCGAACACAAAGTCGCCCACCTGATGATGCTTTGCTTCCTTCCTTCCCTTGCGTCCCATTTCACACTTTTACACACCAAAATTCATTAAACTCTCATGCAAAACGCACAAAACTGCCATTTCTCTTTGCACTCAAGTTCCGCGAAGTTGCCGGATCGCACACACAAAGCACTTCGGGCGGTGGCAGTGTTGATCAACGTATGCGAATTTCAAATTAGCATGCCAACGGAAATTGGGTCAAGCTGTGCTAATGTTTGCTTAATAAGCTGATCAAGCCAAAGGGGGCGACATTAGCATTAGTTGAGTCAGTATGTTTATGTATGTGTGTATGTATGTGTGCGTGTGTGTGTTGTGTGCAATTCTGTTTAAGATTTTCGCTCACGTTCGCCGTATTATGCGCAAATTGGCTTTTTAAATTGTCGACTTGGTTAAGCTAAACGCAGCTACACTTTATGGCCATGTTTCGTGCTGCATTTTAAACCATGCGAAATTCCGCAAACTTAACCCAACTTGCTGGCCCGACGGCCCCTTTAACACCCTTTCCCTCCACCTCCTCTTTCTCAGTTACCTTGTTAACTCAATTATAATTATCGTAATTGCGAAAAATTGCATTATTTAAAAGGCGTAATTACAAGTATATTTTATATGCAAATTAGTCTCTTGTTGGGCCACTTTCTCATAAATTAAACAGCGGGTGAACCTTTTAGCTAAATATCGTGGCTGCACTTGTATCTAAATAGTTGCAGCGAATCTAAAAGGGAGTGAGAGAAGAGAGAGAGAGTTGGAGATTATGCAGTTGCACTTCGGGCTGGGCCCACACCCACTCCGACTGTCACACGCCTTGACAGTGCTCAGAATTCAATTAGGAAAAGCAATTTACGATCCGGCCACGAGACATAATACTAATACCAGCAGCAGCAAAGTCTGCAGTTGCCTGCCTGGCTGGCTGCCTGGACGCAGAACATGGGCCCGCAAGCCGGCACAAAGCACATTAAGCAAACAAGCCGAAGGCGGCACGGGGGCATAAGCTACGCATGTAATTTGTAAGTAATTTTTTCAACTATCAACGTCCCAGACAAACGACGACGATGACGGCCACGCACTTTGCCAAGCCAAAAGCGCATTACAAGTGGGTAAGGGAGCTGGGGCAGGGGCACAAGGCACAGGCACGTTAAGTTGGAAAAATTAAGTAACGAAAGCATTGAATGGCCAAGTGAATGACGCGAGACAGCGAACGGAAGAACGAGGAAAGGGGAAAATGGCCACAGCGACAGGCAGAGAGAACTAGGCATAAATTATGAATCATTTAGACGCTTCCTTATGACACCAAAACGAAGAAGCTACCACAGGCTCTGGGCTGCGCGACTTGGCCATGGCCATGATACATGCCCAGCCAGGCGAGTAGGTGATTAACAGGCGACTCTGGCTATGGCTGCTCCCCTCTGTGCCTCTTCGTTGCGCATGGCCAACTATGCAAACTAACAAGTATTTATGACATGGCCTCGTACCTCTCGTCCACTCGATTGGCCTTATTGCCTGCCAATGGAACAATGTTTACGTTATGTTTACCTAACTGCAAGTTGATTGTGCTGATTCAAATTGGAGGCGATACTCGATCAACTGATTTTTTATAGATACAATTGTAATCGCCAATCGATATTTAACAGTATGTTAGCTTAACATAACATACGATATGTAAAGAGATAGTAAGTTGGCAACACTCAGCATAGAGAGAAGAAGATTAACTTGGACAATAAGCATTGGTTTAGTGTGAATTTGAGAGTTTATACAATATAAAAAACTATTAACTCAAGTAGAGCAAAATATCTAGGCTATCAAAAGCTCTTCTATATAGTGAGTTATAAACACCTTTGGCAGCACCATCTCCAATAACTTTGCTTACAGAGGACAGTTCACCTCACGCACTGCGAGCCACCTTTTAACAAAAGACTTAAGGCACGAACTTGGCCCGCAATGCGCACATTTCCTGCGCCGCACGCAAACTACTCATACACACATACACGCACTCACGCCTTTTGCATAAATTGCAACAACTGCTGGGCAAGACAATTAAAAACTCTCTAATTAAGTGATTAAAAACGCACACACAGGCATCAAATTGTGGAAATATGCAAGTCAATAAAACAAAAGACATGCAAGCCGCCAAGCCGACACAGGGCGGGTGGGAGATACACACATACACATACATCTATACACACGCATATACATATCTGCAAGTTTTTCCAGGAACAAACACGCTTTTGCATTTTAATGCCGCGCAAATGAGGCGACGAGGCGCTGCGAGAAGGCAATGGTCAAATCCGAATGTGTGTCGTGGGCTTGCGGAGGTGTCGGTCTGCGAGATGTGCGAGTGCCTAGCACGCACACACACGTACAGAAACTGGCACTGGCTTGTTTCTGGCTAATAAATGCCTTTTTAATGAATAAATCACTCAGAGATAAGCATCTCTTAATAACGTTCATTTAAAGCAGCGAAAACAAAACACAATCCGACGAATAAACAAGTCAAGAGATACACACACATGTAGCTGTCAATGTGTG
The DNA here is from genome assembly GCA_018904035.1 of Zaprionus ornatus. Classification (NCBI taxonomy): domain Eukaryota; kingdom Metazoa; phylum Arthropoda; class Insecta; order Diptera; family Drosophilidae; genus Zaprionus; species Zaprionus ornatus. Next base: position 2,864,486 of record JAEIFZ010000289.1, on the reverse strand, counting down.
AGTGAGTGTGTGTGTGCGCGAGTCGAAAGTAGCGCCAAACGGAGCTCGGCGTTGATTTTGAGCATTTACTTCGAGCCGCTTTGAAAGATTGGCGCTAGAAACGCAAAGCGCTGTCCATGGGCACCTAAACCTCTTCCCCCTCCCCCATCACTCTCCCCCTCTTCACCTCGCGCTACTAGTGCTGTCTGCTCGCTGTCTGCAAGTGCCACAAATTTATTTGTATGTCTTCTTCACGTCACTTTGCTGGCAACTAGCAGCAGCGAGAGTGGGAGAGTCGCAGTCAGAGCCGTAGCTGGCGTCGAAGTCGGAGCTGACATACGCAGCTCAGCTGTCAACTCGGGCTCGATATGATTTTTAATAATTTTCCTGGCATTCGCATTCCCGTTCGCAGTCCCCATTGCCATTCCCATTCCGAGCACGCTGCACAGGTAGCTGTGGTTCTCAGACTTGTCCACGACGGCAATCATCAATGTCAATTAAATGTTAATGCCAAATAGTTCGAGGCCATCGAGGAGAAAACCGTTCTGTGGCTGTGTGGGAGTCGCACCAGGATATGGCAGCCGTAAATGAAGCTATCCGGCTATCACTTATGAGAGACGCGCCGGGGTCGCGACCCCGTGCTGCTGCCACAATTCATTGGCTGTGGCATAAATTGCCGACTAACGCCTCCAACTCGAAAATCTACATATTAACGCCACAGCGAGGGCAACCCAGACACTGCAGACTGGCACAGACTGTCTGGGGCCAGGTCTGCGACCCAGAACGACGATCACTTACTTTATGATCACTTGAAAACCAATCAAGCTCAATAAATAATATCGGGGTACGGCCAAGGCGGGGAATACGAGTGGGCGGGGAAGGGAAGGGGGCCGTGCTACAACTGGCGAATGGAATATTGAAAATGGCACACACAGACACAGACACACAGAGAGAATCACAATCACAATCACACATTAAATTATATTCACACTGTGGCCCCCAGAAAATGAAATGGTTTTAAATACGAAGGAAAGCCAAACAAGGCAAACGATCGCGTCGAGATCAGCAAACAGAAGAGAACAGTAAGGAGGCAGGATGCGTTCTGCCGGAATCCCAGCGAGCGACCATTAAACATGACGCTGCACCACGCCAGACACACAGACCCCTACCAGACCCAGGCCCAGGCCCAGACCCAGGCAGCCCAGACCGACCAGAGGTGAGACCTGGACCTGCTCTCGCACCGCAGGCAGCCAGAACACAGCACGCTCGACATGGTTGCCGCAACGATCGCTCGCTTATCATCATAACAATAATGTTAAAGTGGCAAAATGGCCAACTATGCGCGAAATGCATGAAAATTTATATGCACTTCTCGCTCGGGACGGGCCCAAACAGATTTGTTCCTCTCTGTGCGATTGTATTTCCGCCCGATCTGTGGTCAAATGTTAAAGCGATGCGTACTTAGGATTACACAATGGTCATCAGTCCGAGTTGAGAAAGCTAATTTCAATTTTCCAGCTGTCAACTGAACTGTGGGATAGCTGGATAGTGCGATCCCCGGACTGCGGATCTCCCAATGAATTGATTAACTTAGTATGTATGTTAAACGCAATGAACTTATTATGCATGTAATATAATATCATATATAATATATGCACACACCTGGCTTAGTTTTATTGATCTTAATATGCTCATTGTCCGATTCCACTGACTACTTTAAAGATGATATTCGGATTTTGGTTTGTAACTGGCGCAGCTGCAAAATGTAAATCGGTTATCAAAGAAATAATATCAAGATCGTCTCAATGAAATGCAAATCTTTTATAAATTTATATATATTCATTATGCAGAATCTACAAACTGAAGTTCAACGAAGTCTACATACTCTCTAAGCTTCCCTTTAAGTGTTGAGACTATGAATCGTCAAGGTATATAAAATTTAAGGGGGGGTAATAGGATCTTCACTCAATTGGTCAGTGTCTCAGCACAGTGGTCTTCCTTTATTCTGCTCTCCGTTGTCTACTATCGCCTGGGGGCAGCTGCACCAATCGGAAACTGGTAAAGACAAGTTCTATATAAGTGCAAGAGTCAGGCATTTTGCAATGGTCGCTTGCTCTCTATCTCTAATGCGCATACGCCCCGTTGGGTCGCAGCCGAAGGTTGTCACCAATTCACTTAGCTAAGCGTGACAATGGCATTTTCATGGTCTGGTTAGCCACGCCCTCATACAGAGTCACATCATTTAAGACTGTTATCAACATTGTTAGTTTTGTTTTGCCGTCTTAATAATCAAGTTAACAACGAGGCAAGAGTAAACAAATTTGTAGCAGCATCTGAAACAAGTTCCTAGCACCTCAGGGGAGGAGCCGAGCAACAACAAGAGCAACAACTTTGTGGCCATAACAGAAATCAAGTCACAACTAATTTAAATATTTATATATATCGAGGGAAGCGATGACGACGACTGGCTTACATTTCGCTCGGGCGATTAATTAAAGACTCATTAAGAATTTGTTTAGCTGGGGCGATTAATTAAAAGGCTGTTAGACGCGAAAAGGGTGAACAAAGCAGAAGGCACAATGGATACAGAGACAGAGATAGAAACAGAAACAACAGAACATGTGTAGTCAGGTGAAGCACATGACAGCTTAAATGAATACATATACGTGCGAAAGACAAAAGACTTAGGCGACAAACCTGCCAAGGCAATGGCAGCAACGATATCATCATCATCATCGATTCTTTTGTTGTTTCACATACTACGTAAATACCGTAGTCACATATGAGGAAATCTACTCTTAAGGATTTCAATTAGTTCTGCTCGCAGTCTTATGATGATCTGTTTGGACTGAAGAAATTGAAACGTCAAGATCTCGAAAGTGTCCAGAGTGAAGAAAGAAATCGACAATCTTCTGGGCATTTCTGATGTTAGTGCCCGCATGAATATTAACACATTATAAGCAACGCGTGTGTGTTTGAGTGAAAAATTAACCCAATGCTGAGCTGTGCTGGCTACTTCTGCATCTTGCGGCGTAAATTATGCAAAGTCATCAAGTCAACGTTATCCAAACATCAATTGCTCGGGCTGCGTTGCCTGGGAAAATTAGCATAAGCCCAGCGATACACGAATAACTTTGGATGAACACGCTCCTCTCTCGCAGCCCGTAGGGCAGGCAGGGAAGAGCATGCATGGAAGGCCTGGCATTGCAGGAATGCCTCGACGCTGCCACATTGATGCAGTCACTTTGATAGCGCGACATTAGCAGCAATTTATATGCAAATGCGTCAGCCAGGCTGCGTTGGGATGCGACAGGAGAGCTGTGACTGCTGTTGCTGCTTCTGCTCTGACTGCGACGGCGACGGCGACTGCGGCACAAGCTGATTGATGGTCTCATTTCGAAAGATGATGCTGCACTGCGGCAGTGGGAGCGAGACAGAGAGATATATTCAGCATCATTAATGCGAATCATTAGCAAGGCTCGTCGATAAGATCGGGTGCAAATTATGCTGCAGGAGCAGCAGCACCAGCATCTGTTCCGATCTTCATCAATGTGTGTGTATGTATGTGTGTGTAGCTCCACTCTGACATGATTCATGAATTTCCTTCATACGCTAAATGGGCGGTGAGTGCGTAATTTTTAATTGCCAATTAAAACTGGTTCGATGAAGTTGTGAAAGCTGTACACGAAAGTGCTAAGGTCCTTAAAGTAATTAAATAATGAAAGCCTTAAACAACATTACATATTAATATGACTTTCAGGTAAATTAAACATTCTACTGGGGTACTTGTTTTTTTTATTATTATTGGAGTTAATAGACTATAAAACAATACAAACTTAATTTATTCGCAGCCTACAACAACTAAAACTATTGTCGACCAATGGAACTGTTCACCGCACTCCAACCAAACCATGTTTCTCATGCACAAGGTTTCACAACCGACAACAATATGACTAAATCTTAAATAAATTCCACAACACAATAAAACAATTCCACAGATGGGGTTGTTGTCCATGCTACGCGTCAAACCCAACATAGCGGGAACAGCAACCCACTATTAGTAAAATTTTACTGTAAACATTATACACTGAATTCCTTTCAGTCGATCGCGCGCTGCCAACGGCGGATGGAGGTGAACCAGGAGCAGCTGTACGCATCGACAAATGTGTCTTGTCATCCTCTCATTCGTAGAAATGCACAAAAAAAATTTCAACCAAGCGACACATATGATGCAATTTCAAATAAATTATATCAAGTTGGCAGCACAAGAACAATCGTATATTGCATCGATATTTTCGAAAACGGAGTGGTGGCTTGTCGATAACTGCTATCGAACAATGTTATTAATTGGACATGAAACCATAAAAGCGAATGCAAAGGGACATTAAAATTAAATTAAAATGTGGTAGAAAATAGTATAACCACCAACAGAATGGGTGAAAAGGCAAACTTGCTCAAGGAGCTCATCAACTGTGCAGAGAAGGCAGCAAATATTGCTCGAGTATGTCGCTCCAACGAGGCGCTACTGTCGTTGTTGGTTCAGGAGAAATCTGGAGCGGAGGCAAACACGCGCTTCGAACATGACTTTAAGACTCTGGCTGATGTACTTATACAGGAAACGATAAAGCATGATATCGGGCAAATGTTCCCGGCAATGCAAGAGGCTATACTTGGTGAAGAATCACCAAACTTTACAAACAAACTGGGCCAAGCCGTTACAATAGCGGTGGGTGACACAGAAGCTGCAACTGCAGCCTGCCTTGAAGCGGTACTAGACGGACACAAGGGAGCTGCAGAAGCTCTAGCTGCTGAAGTGCACCGAAAGGTTGACTACAAAGCGCCCAATTTGGGAGACATTCCAGATCTACCAAAGCAACTTGACTATGGAAACCTCGGCATTTGGGTTGATCCCATTGGTCTGATTGACGCCGCCTTACTACTGTTTTATTTAAATATACTAATGAATTTTCTTTCAGATGCTACAGCCGAGTATATTGCTGGGGATTCTGTTTTTACCGACTTTCCTGGTATCACCTCGACTGGCCTTGATTGCGTTACCGTCTTAATTGGTGTCTACGAACGCGACACAGGAGTGCCCGTAATTGGCGTCATTGCACAGCCTTTTGGAGCCAAGATGGCGGAGCACGTATACAGTTCCACAATGTTCTGGGGTGTCTGCCTATCCAAATTACAGACCCACAACTGTCACTTTGACGGATGTAACGAATCCCGTAAAATTGGCATTTTCTCTAGTTCCGAGGATTCCAAAATACTGGACAAACTTCGGAGTTTAAAATACGAATTGGCCTTTTCAGCTGGCGCGGGTCACAAGGCCTTAAAAGTGATTACCAATGAAGCGGACGCATATATTCTTAGCAAGGGCTCCACATTTAGATGGGATACTTGTGCCCCGCAGGCAATACTGCGTTCCCTAGACGGAGATATACTTGATTACACTGCAAGCATTGAACAGCATAGGGCTATACCTATTAAATACCTTCCTCCCAAGCATGATCAAAAGGAATCGTCCTCCGATTGGAAGCGAAATAAGACAGGCATAATAGCCGTACGTAATCTCAAGAATTTAAATGAACTCCTAAGTAAACTAATGGATTAAATGTTGTTTTGTTTTAGTTGTTGTAACTTATTGTTGTATTATGTGTCAAATAAAACTTTTGATCTCTAATCGGAATTCTCAATTAATTCAATATTGACAATGCAAAAAAATAAAAATATGTTATGTTCAGTTTTTGAGTATGCGAAACAACCTATCAATACATCTTGGTGTGAATTAATTATTAAAACTAAATAAGTTTCGGAATTTCAAAACAAGTTATCGAAGACACACACAGGTGTACATTATTTTTTAAAATTAAAAACAGGACGTTTTCATGATCGTCATTGCTGTCGATGACTTTCTTCCAAGTGCACAGCTTAAACTAATTCTTTTTTTAATATTTTGTCCAAAAGTGGAATATGAATAAGTCGTGTATCTGACTGCGGTCCTTTCTTTGCAATGCACACAATTTTACTTTTTTCCGCGAGATACTTCTCCAAAACTGCGAAATCTTTAGATCTATCAAAGCCTGAAACCGAAATATAGTGTAACAGATTATTTGTATACCAGTTTATAGCAGGTTATAAAGACATACCCTCTATGTAACATTTAGTGGCATACACACTATGAAGCGCCGAGCTTGGTATCGGTTTGATTCTCTCCAGAGGAACCTCCTCCGAGTTTCCAAAGTCAAAATATAAAATATGAGCACTTTGAGCGTTGATCTCCAGGCAAACGCTACGATACCATGTATTGTCTTCAGCAAATAGAGTCAAGCATAATTCACCAACGCTGTAAAGAATACAAGATTACTTTCTTAGGATTATTACAAACCAAAGTGGCTATAGTATTATTTACTCGGGCACATATCCAGACGGAACAGTATTTGAACTGCCATAATCATGCACAACATTCAGTAAGTTTTGGAAACTTTCCGCAGCTTTCTCGTTGGCAAAGTAACAGCCCGTAATGTAACCAGTCTTCTGAAGACCGATTGCATTAAGCACCAAAATATGTACACTTTGCTCGCCAAGCGGAATTGGATTACGCTCAAGATCATCAAAATAGTGTCGTCCAGCACGTTTATTCTTCTTAACCGATTCACTAACCGGAGAACTTGGCGGTGAAGGAGGTAGAGGCGGCGACTGATCAAATTTCGATACATTTGTTGGCTCCGGCGCTGCTGCAAGAGCTGCAGGTATATTCTGAGCTGGCTGTAGCTCCACTGCAGCAGCCGTGAAGATTATTGGCAGCATGCGAGTCATTAGCGAAGGTGGATCGACCGAATTGTCTAGCAAATCTAGAATGCTGCAATCCGTATCAAAGAACTCCACCTTCAGTTCACACTTCTGTTCCTGCAACTTTTTTAATAATCGAAGAGCTACAGTGTTAGGAGGCACGGCAATCGAGGGTATATTGCTGATATTCTGGATCTTAGCCCGACATTGGCTCACAGGCAGACATTCCAAGAATCGACAAGCCTTACGCAGGTATGATCCTGACACGTGGTGTACAGAGCCCGCATCAATATTGTGCACAGTATACCGACTGCCTTCCTTGCCAGTAACCTGTAAATAAGGCAAAGTTATTCAGTCTGTATCACATAAATATTTTTGTTGTCCTCACCTCGGCACGATAATAACCCCGATCTGGACACACAACGAGCACAATACTTCCGATCGGGACATTGCTAGACTGATCGAAGGGCAAACACTTTGACTCAAAAGATTTAAATAGATCGGCATACTGTTTGGTCTTCACAGAGCTGATACACACTTCTTGATAATCAACCAAATGTGTAATGTATACCATGCTGCCGTTCCTCACTGGCTCCCTCCAATATCTAAGACCCAGTTCACTTATCCGACCCAAAAAGGTATTTACGCGTACGGCGCACACCTGTTCATTTTGGTCCATTAACATTGCCTGTGCAGTCCGCAGCTTGTTCTTCTCATTGTCTTGTACATTTTCCATTTGGAACTTAATAGACAGACTTTTACCATGTTTATCCAATAACTTCTGCAGCGATCCTGCCATGCTATCGCCCAGGATAACAGCGAACACGCGCAACGCCTGGCCAAGCAGCTCACCAGGAATACGTCGAACCTCGTTGGTTACAGTAATGTGACCCTCATCTATTTCATAGACCAGATATTGTGAAGTCTTCTCAACGAAGTCCAGAAGGATGGCACGTCGAAATCCATCATTGGTAAGTGCAGCCAGCACTTTTGGAAAAGGCTCAGTTAATGGCTGTGCAGGTTTATCAACCAAACTTGAGTTCAGATCTTCGTTCAGGTTACTCATCACCTTGATTTGCAGTAATGCTATTTGAGGCTCCTTAAGAGCTGCGTTGTGTTGGAAAGTGGTGACCACGGTTACATCAGGATTAATGGCCAGTAATTGTACCGGTAAGCTTAGCAGTAATGTCATATTAGGCTTCATCTGCACCTGGTCTATTCCATCCGGGGTCTGACTACCGAGAAAACGCAACGTTATATTTTTATTGACTTGCACGCCCGTGTTAGTGGGCAGCTTCACACGGAACGCATACGCATTGAACTCTGCCATGCGCGACATGGGAAAGTATATGTCACCTACGAGACATGTGCAAATAATGCCCATGTCGATTAGGCGCACTTCAGCTCCTTGCGGATTGTTTCTTTTTGCTAACACTTCGGCTCGGTACATTATTTTATCGTGGGTTATGACAACCAGACTCCCAACAGTAAGATCATTATGGCCACATAGCGCCATTTTTTCTCTGAATCGTGCAATATTTTCCGATAGACGCTCCAAGCGCTCAGTGTTGGCAACATTAATCACCCAAATGGAACCATCTTTATCCATACTCGTTACACGACATTCAAAGAAATCCGATCCCTGCGGCTTAGCATAATCCCGCCAAGCCGTGCTTAATTTCAAAGGTTCCTCTCGTCCAGCATGCACTGAATCACTAGAAGTATTACTACTGCTTCTGGTTCGGCTTTCACCACGGATCGCCAACACCTGCGTCTTCGATTCGATACTGCAAGTTTCTGTTGACACTTCCAATTGTCGTGAAGGAGTAGTGGGAACATTTGCCACCGGTTTCAATGGACTTAAAGTTACCAAGGGCCTAAAAATTCAATAGTTGCATGATTAGGCATGTACTAATGATGAAAGGAAAACAGATTGTAAAACGAACGGAACTTTGCGTTTGGCTCGTTCTCGTGTCATTCTCGTTTTTATTCAAAGCTGCCACTTTACGTACACTCTCGAATTATACACATATATACATACATATATAAAATGGCAAACATGCCTTGTACATTTATATGTTTGTTGAAAAATTTCGCATGTGCATAAGAATTTCTACTTACGGCATTACGGTGCAGAAGTATTTGTGACGTTGCCAATCTTTCCTTTGACAATCATCATTGCAATAAGGTTCTCCGCAACGTTGGCACATCAGAAGTGCTGCACTTCCACAAATAATGCACGGAACTTTCAAAGAATTCATGTTTTCACAAATGCAGTTTCTGAATAAAAGTCGATTACAACAAATAAAACACTGCGAACGAATTGAACACACCAAACGAAGATGGCGAACCTAACGGTTGTTTGCTTTAGTGAAGCTGTAGACAAAAGAAACGAGCGAAAGATGATGCGAATTAATTTTAAAAATAACAATTGTAAATTGAAGAGAATATTAAATTTAATACATCGATAAAGTTATTTTATGTATACTTTTTAAAGCACTAAATTTTTTGATGATGAGTTTTAAAGACAACTTTTAAATATGAAATCTACTCCACGCGATGTATCGAAAGTCAACTCGATAACAGAAATTCTGCAGTACAACTCAGAATGGCACTGTTACCTTTTATGCACTGCTAGTTAGGTTAACCTTCTGTTATAATCCAGTGTAGATGCATGTAAGTTAAGTGTTGGTAAACGCGGTGCCGAATTAGTTCTATTATTTTAATAAAAGTTTTTTATTTCATAGTTAAATTATGTCGTTTTAATTGTACTAATAAAAGCAAACAGATGCAGTTCGTTTGATCAGCCAATATCTTTTTATTAAACCCCTCTGGCAACACTGATTGTAACGGTTGTCCCAACAAGCTTTCATTAAAAGCTCTGCGTCCCACGTTCGTCCCGCTAAATTGGCTTTTACTTTATTACCTGTCATAGAGTGGAAGAAAGAGACAGATGGAGAACAATGCAAGATAAAAAGTGAAAGAGAGGGCACTTGCCGGTTGTGCATTGTGTTGCTGTCCAGGAACGTGTGACGATTCCGAGCAATTAAAGCTGCATTTGTGGTGCTTTCAAGCCGAGACAAATTGTCTCCAAGCAGCATGCGGCCACGTCGTTGTGTGTGCCGGTGTGTGTGTGTACTTACAGCTCATGATTGCAGCCTCATAGCCTGCAGCCAGTCAGAATGTCATTTGCGTGGCTGTGTGTGTATGTTTGTATTCGATGTGGCTTGCAGCAACATGTGTGTGCCTGTGTGTTCGTGTGTGATTGTCGTAGTATGTGAGAATGGTTGAATTCAATTTACTGCAAACTTACACAATGTTATTGTTATGTTGCTTTCCCGTTGGATACGGTTACAGTTCGCTAATGAGCTGTATGAGCTGTCGAGCTACACAACCTGATAAAGGCCATGGTTAACATAAACTTGACTTGGGCGCAAGCGTCACGCACACACACACGGACACACTCACAGTGGCTTTAATTGCCATGCTACTGGGCAGGCAGAAACGAAGTGGGCAACAGCCTGGTACACCACAAAGGCGGAGTGGATAAAGAGAAGAGGGAGGGGTAAGGAGAGAAACCGTATTTGCTTCGCTCGGCGTCGCACGTTTAGTTAACGTCGCCGCTGTTGCCTGGATGGGATTTATGTTTGTTGTACATGCATGTTGTACAAACAATTTAGCTGTAACTGTGACACACACACACACACACACACACACACACAAACGCACACACCCATGAGGCGACCTCTATTTAACACCAAACGTGTCATTTGTGGCCATTTGCTGCTTGCCATGTTGCGCTCTCCCTCTCCCCATCCTTTTCCTCGCATTGGTTTTATGGGCTTTCGCAGCTTTTGCGGTCTATTAAGTGGCCCGAAGCACTAAATCAAAAAATATGCACTGCATAATCTTTATGCGCCATGTATGGGTTATGTCGGTTGTCTCAAGTGAGCAACAAGCGGCTGCATAAAAACTTTAGCCACTGTAAAAATGATGACGCAAAGTGCTAACAAACAAAGTGCTACTGGCATTGAGAGCCTGACAACGAACCGAAAGGAACGGAACCAAATGAACAGCTCGGTGTGGTGAAGTAGTAGCTGAAGTTCATTATAAGTAAGAAGAGAAAACGGGCAAAGTCTTAAGCCAGCCCAGAGGACATGGCTGGGCATGCAACAAGAGCAGCAGAAGAGAAGAGGGGCAACGACGACAATTTCGCTGACAGCAACAGCGACAACGACTACGACAACGGCAACGACATTGACAGGACCCGGACTAGACAACGTCTACGATATGCACTCAGAGAAAGAGGATGGGAAGAAAGGGAAGCCAGAAAGAAAAGCTAACTTTGAAACGCCGAAGGTGTTCTACCCTTCCTGTGAAAGCAACAAGACAAATTATCCGACTTTAAGTATATTGAAAAATTATGTACGTCGGTTACTATCTTACATTGATTGCCATCTCATAAGTTATTATCTGTTTAGTTATTTCGCAGAGGCTACCTTCGGTATGTTGAAAGTTTTATGCCCTGGCAGCTTCTTATCTCCTCCGATTGTTCCAGTACTAGCTATATATAATGTTCCAGAATTGTATCGTGTTGTATACCTTTTAGACTAGTTTGCCTCGTATGAGACGGACATGGTTACTTCCACTCCGCTGTTGATTCTGAATCAGATCATATATACGATTTAAGTCCGGAGATGTTTCCCAAAATTCGTTTCAAACTTCTGCAAATGTGTATTAAATGAAAACATCGAATTGGTGCACTTGGATACCCTAGCAAGCCTTTGGGGTAGCTTAAAGAGTTGTCAAGGCAGCTCACAGGATTGGCTGCCTTCAAGTTTCTCTCAGTGCAGTCGGAGATCAGAGCACACGCACAGATTTATTATCGACATTGGACCAAAGCAACAGGATGCCACGCACATGGCACACAAACGCGTGGGTTGCCTTGAATAGGCAAGGTAAGCATGCGTGTGCCGCAGCGCATAAAGCTGTCTATCTATGGCTGTAATGTCTAACTGTGAAGGTGTGTGTGTGCGTGTGTGTGTGAAGTGTGGCTACGAGTGTGTGAGTGTGGGTCTATGAGTTTTTATTAAAATACCATAAAAAGTAACGTTTAAAAACCAAACAAACGAGCGAACGGGCGAACGACGGAAACGAGCATCGCCTCGCACAAATAAACAAATTAATAAAAGGCAAATAAAAGAAAAAACAACAACAACAAGACGAACAAAAACAAAAGAAAACACAAGAAAAACACGAGTCATAAATTAAATAGAAACAGCGAAAATTACTTACCCAAAAGAGGCCTCTCAGCAACAACAACAAGAGTAACAACAACAACAAGAACAACAACAACAACGAGACTAACAACAAATGTGTCCCCTTTGCTGTGGCTGTCAATTTTTCGTAGCATACACACAGGCGCGCTTCCAAAAAGGAGTGGGTGCTTGATGGACGGACGGACGGAAACGTCGCGGGGGTCGGTGGGTGGGGATAGCAGAGGATCAAGAGCGAACTGAGTGCCAGCACGAATAATCTACTAGCGATTTATTTGTTGCTGTCGCCGCAGTCGCAGTCGCAGTTGACAGCGCAGTCAACGTAGCTGCTCCTGCTGCTGCTATTTTTGTTACTTCTTTTTCATATTTTTACTTACTTTCAACAAACGCCGACGACGCTGTGTGCCAATGGGCTATAAAGCAACTGCTGCTGCTGCTTTAGCTGCTGCCGCCTCTGCTGTTGGCGTTCGGCTTTTCTAGTTCGTCACCAGCGTCGTCGCATCGTCGTCATCCTCGTGGGTTCGTGTGGCACAGTCGTGCTTTGTCCTTTGCTCCTGTCGGTTGTGCACGCGTGCTCGGCAGCAGCAGAGCCTGGCCTGGCGCCCATTTGTTTGACTTTGGTCGCGAGCCACACGTCCGATGAACACCTGTGCGCGCCATCAGGCGCTACATTGCCATCGCCAGCAGAAACGTAGCAAATTTGCACCCAAATTGCTTTAAATTATCTGCACAAATTTTGGCACGCGCTGAGTTTGCACTCCCAGGATTGTGTCGGTCTTACGCTTCCCACTGCCGTTGTGTGTCTGCGTGTGTGTGTGTGTGTGTGAGTATTGTGTGTGCCAAGACAACAAGCAAGCCGAAACAACACAAGAGCTAAACAGCAAAAAAAGAAAAGAAGAAGAAAAACAAAATAACCGCTAAGTGTTTTACAAGTTGAAAGCATTAAGTTGCCCGTTCAGGTCCGTCCGTGTCGGGTGGCACGAAAAAAAGGGGCGTCCTCACTGTGGAAATCTTGGTAAGCATTTACATACTTGTTTGCCCCTAAAGCCTTTTAATTGTTCTAAAGTTTTACGCTTTCAAAATCCCCCATCCCGCAATCGACCTATGACATTTGATTTATGAAGTGTGCGGGGGGATAAATGTAAGTTGTTAGAAAACAATTTGTCATAGGTTCAGCTCGAGATCTACAAGCTCTTTGCATATTCAGCTTAACAATAAAATAAATGGGGTGTTTCGGGATCGTCATATACTAAACCTTATCTCTATAATACTCTGCTCTTTCGTGGTTGGGATTTGTGAGAGTGCGTCCAAAGCATGTCAGCAGGTGTCTCGACTTCATCGAGCCGTCACCTCGTGGCACCTTTCCATTTCCTTTCCCAATGTCAGCCCAAATCCTCGCGTCGACAGCATTAACATGTCCCCAATCGTACCCCCACCCCCCTTTTCCCCTGCATCTGCCTCAATGTCCCTTGCGTGTGTGTCGACGCGACTTGTCTTGTTTGTCTTAATGCTACTCAAGTTGCTTTTGTTGCCGTTGTTGCTGTTGTTGCTGTTGTTGTTCTTATTGTTGTTTCACGCATAAATTTTAATAGTTTTCCTATGCTTTAAATGGTCCTCAAGCGGTGCTGCGGCGTGTCTGGCTATCTGGTTTTCTGGGTCGCCAGTTTAAGGCCTCCTAAAAATAATTTGTGTGAGCGTTGTCTAAAAATATCGCCCGACCAGCGCGTCGTATCCTTGAGCGTGATTTCAAAATAGAAAATTAACATATCGCGTACCATAAAAGCCATTACGGGCTTGGAGAGAGGCAGAGTGCACTCAATTTTTGCTCATTTACATGATAATGTTTCGATAAGTGCGAATTATGGTTTTCACATTTTTAAGACTAAGTTTCCCATGTTAAGAGCTGAGTGATTGAAATTGTCTTTGAAGTGAAAGATGATATAGTGTATTTTTGCGGCATATCCCTGCCTTATTACAATATTTACTATTTACTAAATGCTCAAGGTTGCCATATCACCAGAATCAGCTGATCTAATCTATGTTCTAAGCTCTGTTAAGTTTTATGCTTAGCAGCTGTTAAGCATCTGTTAATGTATACAATCATCTTCTATCATCATCTATACGACCACTCGTTAAATGCAGCAGTACAATTAAACATAATTATGGTAATAGGTTGATCAAATTCGGAAGGAAGGCGGTTGCACAAATAAGTGTACCCGTATACAGTGTACCAACAATTAGAGATATTTTAAATTATAAGGTTAAGAACTTAAATAAATATATACTAGTTAAGCTTTGGACAATTTATAGGTAGCAATAGTACAGTGCAATAATGATAAGCAAAGATTCTACTTCTACAGATACAGTTCAACAAGTGCTTAAAGTTTTTCCATCCACACTTTCGAGGCGAAGTTAAGAAACAAGTTCACACGAACAGTTCTTCCACCTCATTGTTTCCATTATACAACTTACCTTCTGATCAGATAGAAACTCTTACTTGCACATAATGAGCCAACTCTGCTCTTGACTAGAACCATTAGATAGGCAGCGCTTATCTGCTGTTGAGCCGGAGTGTATTCGCACACCTGATTGCCCATTTACAGTAGGCGCCTATGTGTGCGTGTGCCGAAGAGTTTTCCACAGCGCATTTCATTTTAATTAAGCTGCCAAGTGTCACGTACTTCAGTTCGATTTATTGTGCATTAAGAGCAGGTCTCTATTGTATATAGTCAGCTAGATGATCCTAGGCATACACGATGGTAATTTACTCCACCAGGCCCAAATGCCGCCAAGGAAGTTGTGAAAACAAACAAAGTTCCATAGCTTTCAGCAGTTTGGCTTGGTTAACTAAGGCACGCACACACACACACACACACACACACACACACAAGCAGAGACACCCACAAGGAACTGGGCACACATAGTGTGTGGCCACAATTTGAATAATACTCGACTAAGTCTTACCGCACAATTGAACGCCCACCTGTGTGCGCACACTCGGGCCCTAAAATCGAATTTGTCCGAAAACAACCTTAGGCCCCATTCGACCCAAATCGTTCGTGTTTACAATACAAACTTTCAAAATGAATTATATGCAATAATATTTTGTTGAGGCCCGAGAAATTTTCACCAATCATTGGAAAGTTTTCCCAACGAACTGTAAGAGGGTTAGGCATGGTGAGGAGGGGCGGGGAGTGGTTGCTGGTGCTCTTAATTTAAGGTATTTTAAGCTCAATATGCCAACGAGTCGATTGCCAAATGCGCGTTAGTTGGGCCAACAACTTTTTCAATCGATGGCACAAAAACAGCGCAAACAATTTCCAAAAAATGAACCAGACGAATGATGTGCGAGCCTGACAGCGAGATACCCTTCATCCAGTTTTGGAAAATAATTACAAATACTGTAAAAACTTAACTTCAAGCGGACGAACAGACAGACAGAACTTACGGTCATATGAAAGGACGGAGAAGGCTCAATCGACTCAACTGTTGATGCTGTTAAAGAATCTTTACATGTTGTGTGGTCTGCCCTGCCTTCTACCTGTCTTCATTTTGTTTGGGCACATAGACATAATACCCTTTACCCCTTTGGGTAGTGGGTATACAAAGACCAGGCAATGTGTGGGGAAAACCAGCCGAAAAGTTTGGCTGGTTCGCGTTGCGTTTGCTTAAGTTGTTGCCGCATGTCGAATGCCTTTTTGAAGTAGTTAATTAAGTGATTGTCTGATTGATGGCAGCCCCGACGTCGTTGCCGTAGCCGAGCCATTACCAAGGCCACGTCTGTCTGTCGCATCGGAGTGATTTGATTTTCATTGTATCATTGTGTACAGTTTGGTTTTTAATTGCCCACAAAATGGCAATAGGAAAACCCGACAAAGCTATTAGCAGGCAGTGGAGAAGCAGCAGCAAATCGGAAAAAACGGCCAATAACAGCAATAACAACTTTAAGCTGTCGATCCTGTCAGGGGCAAGTGGAGGAAGGGGCGACGATTAAAGTGCTCCGCCAGGGTCAGCAACGGAATTAGCCTTGATGAGTGTGTGTGTGTGTGTGTGTGTGTGTGGGGGGGTGTGTGTGCGTGGATTGCATTGGCTTGCAAAAGGAGGATGCGACCAGTTGTGAGTCTGCATGCGCCTCTGCTTCTGGCTATGGGATTGATTGATAGTCAGTCAGTCGACTAGAGCGAAGAATATGACAAGGATAACAAGTTTGTGCAAGGTCACACAACAATGTAGCCAGTCTGTAAGTGAGTCTGTGTGTGTGTGTGTGTGCCTGTGTGTGTGTGTACATGTTGTTTCTGATTTTTTTTTGTGTCAAATTGTTTTGCAACATCTTTTTGATGGGTTTGTAGAAATTCGTAAATTGCGCTTGAAAAAGCTTTTGCTTGTCTTTATGAAATTTTCTTTTGTTTTCTCTGAAAAATCAATTCTTGTATTCATTTTCCCTGCCTCGTGTCTGTTTCACATTTCATTTCACATTTATTGCCGAGAATATACACATGGCAAAGCAACTGGAAACATGACTGTACTCGGGCATATTAATTTCAATCTAGCCAGAGTCGACTGAATATAGTCATAGCTAATTAGTGCTGCGACTAATTCTACTAATTAGCCAAGCGACACAGTTTCATTTTCATTTCAAGGGACTCGTGACAGGCGTCTTGCATATGTAAATCAAACTTCAGCAGCAACTTTATCCACTTAAGTGGCGGCAAACTCATTTCGCATCACGTATACGCACCGTGGGACAGCGCAGGACAAACACACAGCTTGAGTAGTTACACAAACAGACAGACACACACATACACACGCATGCACAGAGCACGCTTAATGTCAAATAAACGAACTGACAAGAAAAAGTGACTGATAAACAGCAGCACAATGCGATACGCCAGAGCAGCACTGGCCCTGGCGGGTGTCGATGTCTGCGTAGTCGACGACGACGACGACGACGACAGCGGCTCCCAATGGCTCCTAATGGCCGAGCACCCAGCGCGTTGTCAGTTGGAATTTGGTTACTCAAACGTTTGTTACATTTGCAGCACGTTTTTGTTGCGCTAAAAATACAAAGCGACGGCGACGGCGACAGAGATGGGATGGCAATGGCGACGACGATGGCGACAGAGTTAGTTGAGGCTTCAGGTTGTGTGTATCTAAGAGATACACACGCCAACCTGTGACTGTGTGTTGATAAGTTGCTGCCGTTGGGCGTAGGCAGCAGCAGCAGCAGCTGGTTAGTTGAGCTGACTAACTGACGCGTTGACTAACCAGGCTGACTAACTGGCAGAGGGACAGACGGACCAACTGACAGACTGCCTGCTGCTGCGGCTGTTGCTGCTGCTGCGCTTATCTAATTATAGCTTCATTACGGCCACTGCGATGAACTTAACGAGCAAATGGAGCGTCGTGTAGGTATCCGAAGGCCGACGAGAGCTGTTGCCTTGCCCTGCCCCCAGCGGGATCTAGCCATCTAGCTATGGCTGTGCAAACCCTTGGCCCAGACAGTTATTTATTCCCATCATTATGACAGTTAGATAGTTTGGCCCACTCTCGCTCTCTTGACTTATGCGACGCTGATGACATTGTAATCATATTGCAATCAGTCGGCACAGCCACATCAATAGTCGGGATAACACTCATTAGGCAATAAACCCACACTTAGTGTGGGTCGAGTGAGTGTGCGAGTGTGTGTGTGCAAATCGTAGCTATTGAAATTCATCCGTAGCAAAGCCATCGACAGCATTAAATTGAAAGGTTGCTGGGTTGGTTGTTACCTGGCTACATTGACAAATGGCAGCTCAAATGTTGCCTGACAGCACACACCAGCACACACACACACGCACACACACCAGCACACAGAGAGCTGTGTGTAATGTACTCACAGCGCGTCATTATTTTATTTTATTTGATTTGATTTGATTTCCCTCACATTTCACATGCGCCGCATCGCTTCGCTCGACTCGACTCGGCTCGGCTTTTTGCTTTTGGCTTTTGTTGTTAAATCGTTTGTCCATTTGCTTCCCCCTTATTCGTGTTTTTTACTGTTTTGGCGCCTCGCTTGACGCTGATTGAATACAAATACAAGCGCAAATACAAATACGCCAACAAATAGAAATAAACAAATGTCGCCCAGGTGCGCCCAGGTGAGAGCAGCGGCGCAAACAAATGCTTTAATATGCCATCAAATGATGGCATGTCTGCCAGCTTCAGCTTCAGCTTCAGCCACCCTACCCTAACCTACCCTGTGCCTGCTCCATTTTCCTTTTGTCCTCGTTGGGATTCTTGGCTCCAAATTCGATTTTCAACATTTGCTCATCGTCTGTTTTTTGTTCCTTCACACTTTTCACACGCTCTTCTGCTTATTTTCGCCCCCTTTTTTTACTTTTCCATTGTGTGAATAAAACAAACACGAAGCACACTCGACATATACCCGCCACTCTGCCGTTTTCTTATTTTGTGTTGCATACTTTGGGGCACCTTGGAAATCTCTATCCCTTAAAATTACTGCTTAAATAACTTCTGTGTTAGTTACCCGATCACAACTAAATTTCCAGACTTCGTTTGTGCGGCAATAGTTATTGTGTCAACCAAAATTGAGCACTTAATATTTAAAATTATTAATTTTAAATAGGTTTTTATTCATTCATTCAATTCTAACACAAGCATGACCAAAATAATAAGACATATTGTCAACAAACTTAATAGTTTTATCTCTTTAAGTCACTGGGATCCAGATATGCAAACAGACGGATACGGTTATATCCCCTCAGGTGTTGATTCTGATCGAGAATATATATATACATATACATTAAGGGGTCTGAAACGGCTCCTTCTGTTCGTTACCTTGATCTTCAATTGGTTACCCTATGTGCATATGGATATACAATAACAAGGTGATCCTAAGTTGTGGTCCAATACTCTGTTCCTCAAGAGGACCTGCTGCCCTTGAGTACAAAATATACAAATTAACTCTAGGCAGCCTTTCTCGTACAGGGTGTTCACTGTGGTTCCCACTGTACTTGTGCTCTTGGCCACCTCAGCAGCCACATTGCCTTGAGAATTCCCCGTGGAGCATTTGACTTTAATGGCACTGGGAGTTCAAGTATATTGACATGTTATGATGCGTGGCCAAAGCAGCGGGCGCTCACACACACACAGGCTTATACACTGATTGTGTGTGGCGCGTGTGCAGCAGACATTTTATAAGCGCTGCGTGCGCTGCTTCTTAAGGGGCGCTCAGCTCCATTGACTCCACTCAGCTCCAGTCAGGCTGCCCAGTTGGCTGCGCCTGTGTTCACTTCACATTTTTCCAATATTCCTTTAATCACTTTAGTGGCGTTTTATGAGCTCCTCTCCTTGTTGGGCTCATCAAAAACTTTTGGCTGATTTAAAGGCTGCCACTACCCTTCACCCTTCCTCTCTCTCCCCCTCTATCTTGCTCTCGTTGCACTTGCCACAGCTCAATTGCTGGCGAGCGCTTTGTTTGGTAGCTGGAAATGTAGACCGCAAATCGAATATCAGACAAAAGCCATCAGCCCAGCGGGTTGCCCATATTCCGCATTGTTGTCGCCCCCTTTCCCCTCCCCCGCTCTATGTAGGTGTATTGTTTCTTGTCAGCTTGAATCTCGTGATTTTCTTTGGCCCGTTGCCCGTCAGCCAAATAACATTCGAGCATTCAGCCAAAGCACGCTCCGCTGTCTACGCTCCAGACCTTGTAGGGTCTTTAAAGCAGTTGGGGACCCACACGGCAGCAGATGAGGCAGTGGGGGGAGGTGTGGAGAAACTAAGTTGAGCATGACCTTTGCTGACAATCGAAGTCCAAATCGCATTATACATATACGCAGCGGCAGCAATAAAAGTTAAATTGTGCGCCATATACGGAGGGGGATTTCATATTTGTCTTCTAAATATTACATCAGGACCCGTGAAAAGGGTATACGGAAACAGTGTGTGTCTTTGTGGCTGTGTGTGCTTGTGTGTGTGTGTAGGCTCCACAGACCATTTATTGGAACTTTCCGAAATTGGTTTGTCCTGGCCCAATGGACAATGGACATATTAAATTTGATTTTGTTCGTGAGCCGAACCAGAAATGAAGTCCCATTGTCAGTGCATGAAGCGAGGTGACAAAACACGAATCGGAAAATTCTAGCGGGCCTTCATTGCATTGTTTGGCCATTTTCTGGCTCACAACATGTGCGCCTACAATAGATTTCGAATTGTCATGCAATTATTGAATAAACACTATGTGAAAGTCATGAAGTTAATATATTTTTAAGCACAATAAATATATATTAATAAACATATTTGTATTCTACTGTATTTTCAAGTTTAAATTCTCAAGTTTATTTGTTATATTTTCATATTGCAGACGTGCTCACGATTTTCTTATTAAACAGCTATCGCTCGATCTTTGTTACTCCCGCCCCCTCCTGTATTTAATATGTTCAATATTTGGTCTGTCTGGCTTATTAAATTTGTTATTTACGGCCGAGACGCGTGGGCTGCGCTGCCTGGGACTGACCATAAAAAGAGAGACCGCTCAATGTAATCATGAGACTACTCAAGAAGTGTGCACACACACATATACACATACATACATACATATGTGCATGTATTCATTGGAACGTAAGTGCATAAGTCGATAAAGTACTTGATGTATGGGGTTTTTTATAAAAATAGTCCATAACCGGGCCCAGACAGACAGAGCAGAAATAAAGAGAGAAAGAGAGAGAGAGAGAGGGAGAGAGACAGATGCTGTGCAAACAGTCACTTAGTCACTCAAGTTTCCAGCAGATCTCAAATTGAAAATTAAATATTTATTCATGCCGAACTGGAATAATCAAATTCTATTCTCTGAAAAGTGCGTAATTGCCGCTAATGGTGAGCAGGGGGGGTGGGGTGGAGAGGACGAAGCATGAGTGAAAAGTAGCTTAACGTGGTGGCAGGGGGTGGAGGCCAATACGCAATCAGACAGTCAAACACAGCCATACACACACACACACAGACATGCGTGTGTAGGTAAATAAAATAAGTACAAAATTGCAGTCATATTAAGCATCAAAATGCCATAAAATGTGCGGCAGTTCACACACTCGAGTGTGCCCGGGTGCGTTACGCAGATGCCATAAAAAACCAATACGCGGAACAACGGCGGAAAGACAGAGACAGAGAGAGAGACGGAGATGAAGGCAGGCAAGGTGAAGTCGCGGCATAAAGTGTAGCATACATTTTTGGGCAACCGCCAGGGCAAGGAGGCAAGCAAGACGGCAGCCTACTGTCTTCTGTCTCTGCCAACGTACGTGCTGAGCAACATGTGCATGTATGCGTGGGTGTGTGTGAGTGTGTGTGTGCTTTTCTACGTACGTGCAATGCAAATGGCAAATTGACATTCCCTTTGACCGACGAAGGAGGAACGAACAATGTCGTTTACAATCGCAGCCGAAGGTCGAGCGCGCGCCCTCGTTCTCATGGCATGAAAAGGCCAAAGTCATCGACTTAGGTGATTGACTCGGAACGAAATCCAGACCGTGTCGTATACGTGATTTCATGGTAATGATGACTTTTGGCTGGAGGGGGGAGGTAAAGTGCTGCCTCGACTGCATCAGCAACAGCAGCGGTAACAGCAGCAGCAGCTCGGCAAACTTTGTCAGCGCGCACACAAGCCCCACAACCACACACAAGCTGTTAACGCGATGAGATGTCCTGCCTCCTCCTCCCTACATCCCCCTCTTGCAAAAGGCTGTCTACAATTTTGCGCTTCGTTTGTCAATGTCGCGGCAGCACTGGCAAGTTTCTTGTCGCATTTTACTTCTTTGGGCCATGTAATCAATTAACGCTAATGAAGCTGCGCACGCTGTTTGTCTCTGGGTGTGCCACAGTCTGTGTGTGAGTGTGTGTGTGTGTGTGAGTGTGGCAGTGCATGCCAGCTAAGTTTCTTATTTGTATTGCACACTTCTCTGGCGACTGCAATCAGCAGCAGACTGTCTAAGCAGCGCTCAAGGTCGTGCTCTTGGGCAGGTCCAACAACAGCAACAACAGCAACAACAAGGACAAAAGAAAAGCCAAAAGGTGCATGCGGCTGATAGGCAACTGTCCGCAGTCTGTGGGGCAGGTGCTGCAGCACCTTGCCACAGCTTGCAGTCTGCAGCAGCGAAAGCAAAACCAACCACTCGTGCTAAGAGCGGTTTCCTCGCACACACATACTTACAGAGGACATACATGCATACATGCATGCACTCATACTTGCACACACTCACACACACACACACACTGGTAGCCAAACAATCAGCACAAAAGTAACAACAATTGAGCAAAGTACTTTCCTGTGCTGCGAGCAGTTTTCACTCTGCCATTGCCAGACCCGCCCACATAATAGCAACAAAAACGGCAACAACAACAACAGCAACAACAACTACAGCGGCATGGACTCTTGCTTGCAGCTGTGCCATCGTGCAATTGTTTGTGTCCTTGATAAGGATGCTTCTTTTCTATTGTTAGCTTGGCATTTAAAACAAAATGCTCTCCGCGTGCCCCTCCCCTCCACACCTCCCCCTCCCCACAGGCTGCCAGCTGCCTTCTCTTTCACATTCACATTAAAAGCCAGCTTCAGGCTGAGCTGAGCTACCTATACGTTAATGTATGTGTGTGTGTATGTGTGTCTGCCTGCTGCACTCTGAAATAATTTGAAATACAAAATCATGCGAGAAAGCAGACGCAGTGCGGCAGACACATGAGTCGGGCCAGCAGCAGCTGCTCCCTGCCTCACTGCCTGACTGCCCGCCCGTCAGTCAGTTGCCCTTGTACCACACACACACACATACACACACATGTAAGTATTTCCTTGTGTGTGTGCGCCCTCTGACCGACAAGCGGATATGGACGCGGCTGTGTGCATTTTTAGACAGTTTTTCCCGCAAAATTTGTCAACAGAAAATATGCTAAATATTTCGGTTGATACCTTATATACACTCGCATATATATGTGTTGCTATGTGTGTGTGTGTTTGTCAATTAAAGCGTTAAGGGCACGTTTTGGCCGTTTATTTTTGGCACTGTCAACATTATCATCACCCGTCCCAGCCAACTTTGTGTGCATATTTCGAGAGTAATTTCCTGTTTTTCCACTACTTTAAGTTCGGTTTAATGAAGTCCTGTGCGTGCGTAAATTTAATAGTTGTAGTTGTGGTTGTAACTCTTGTTGTTGTTGTTGTGGTTGCCGTTGAAGTGTGCAAGCCACAAATGCCAGAGAAAAGACAACAACGTGCCGCACATACACATAAAGACAATGGCAAACATTTGCATATGAAAGAGAAACAATCACACGACATGTGTGTAAACAAGCCAGAGAAAAAGAACGATAGCCAACAGGAGGGGAGGGGTGGGGACTCGGACTCACGCTTGACTAAGTGTCCTTCTATGACTTCTTTGCACTTTCACTTTCGTCACGTAAATTATAAATGCCAACGCTGCAGGCAACAATGTGAATTATATAAGCAAAGCGAGGCAAAGAGAAGCGACGGCAGCAACAGTGGCAGCAACAGTAGCAGCAGCAACAATAACTCATGTTTGCCCCGAGCTGCTTTTGGCCACATGCTCAGCGTAAAAACTGCAAATAAGCTGAAAAATTCAACAGTCTGCGCGTTTGCACGGAAACGACGCGCTTAAAAGTATGCAATGGAATATGGAAAAGGCAACTGCCCGCGCAGCGCATCTGTGTCTAGAGATGGCCATCAACGCATATCAAGCTAACCGAAAAGTAAAAAAGGAAGCAACCTGCAGGCTTTGAAAACGCTTTCTCGGCTTTTCAGTCTCCCCAACAGGTTTTTCACACTGAAATCCCTTTTTTCATGCACGAACGAATTATATGAATTCTCGCACTCATCTCCAAAACGAGAAACCTTTTGAATGGAATGGAAAAAACAGAGAGCTGGTTACGTGCATCAGTGTGTGTGTGTGTGTGCGTGTGCAACAGCTGAAATTAATTAAAAATTGCACAAGCGACACTTTGCGTCATATATGGAATATCTTACATACATGTATATATAGACTATAGTATAGTAGGAACAGCGTTATATATACACGTGTATGTTTGCATAAGTTGTGACGCAGAGCAGCTTAGTCAACTGTCATTTCTCAACACTGCGGTTTCAATTAAATATCATTTCATATTCTATTTAATTTGCAATTAGTCGAGTGCTTTGCATTATGCTGTGGAAGGGGGGGGGGACCGACTGGCAGGGAGGAAGGGGATGAGCTTACTTAAAATGCCAAATCAAAGGTAAAAACTGAAGAGTCATTATTTTTCTCGTAGATGCTTCGCTTGAGAAAAACTCTCACTTTTTGGGGTTGCCTAATTTGAGGGTATCAACAAGCAGCGCATGCATGA
Organism: Zaprionus ornatus; assembly: GCA_018904035.1. NCBI lineage: Eukaryota > Metazoa > Arthropoda > Insecta > Diptera > Drosophilidae > Zaprionus > Zaprionus ornatus. Next base: position 2,840,055 of record JAEIFZ010000289.1, on the reverse strand, counting down.
GACCCCAAAAAGAGGTTCCACTGTTGCTTGCTAAGCTGCGACACGTGTGCTCGCTCAGGCGTATCGAGTTCAAATGTCACCAACGCCGGAAAGAGCAACGAAAATGCGATGCGAATTTGAGTTTGCAACTTGCTTAACAAGTTCATTTATTCGACTTGAAAGGAGGTGTGGGGGGAGGGGGGTTGAATTGATAACCTGCAAAACTATCATGCTGGAAAGTTTCTCTTACAACTCTTGCAACAATTCAAACAACACTTGCCTCAATGTCCCCTGACATTTTCAGCATGTCGCACTTATAAATAAAGTCAGCAAAGCTTATTTTCGAATAGCGGCGAATATTGTTTAAATTATGCAGGGAATTTTGCTTGACGCTTGCAGTTGCCTTTTGCCATTTGACCTGTGCAAAGCAGAGAGAGAGGAGAAGAGAGACAGAGAGAGGGAAAGAGAGAGAGGGTGAATGGTGCAGCAACCGCAGCAGTTGGTTGTTGTCGCCGTCACGAGCCATCTAAAAGTGAAAAGCCGCAAAAATGCAAGCCAAATTTACCCTCCTCCCTCCCATGCCAGCCGTGCTCTCCACTGCGGCATGTCTGTGTGTGTGTATGCGTGTGCGTGACTGTGTGACTTTGTGTGTGTTGTGCAAACTAAATTCGAAAAAATTCACAAATTTGTAGCGCGTATTTGAGGCCATTTCGCAGGCAGTGCAAACAACTCGATTTGCTGCAATTTAAAATGCAAATGCTCGAGGCTAAGAAGATGTTCAATACAAGCAGCTGGTCAGCCACACACACACACACACACACACATACACACACATACACACATGTGCTTTACATTGCATGCCGTCTTGTCATAATGAAGAGAAGGCAAAGCGAGGGAGGAGGAGGAGACAGATGAATAATTGAACTGCGACTTCCGCTCTGACAGCTGATTGCTTGATACTGGCCCGGCAAAGAGGACAAGGTCGTGCAGAGGGAGAGTCAGAGAAAGGGAGAGTGAGGGAGAGAGACAGAGAGTAGGGGTATACCAAGCGATTCTCTTGTCTCTTGTTCCTTGCTGCTTATTCCTAGTCCCTTTTGACTGTCTGCTTGTTCCCTGTTCCCTGTTCCCTTTGTCCGTTTGATTTATCAAGCGAATTCAGCTTTTGTTTCCTTCTTCGGTCGCTTTGTTTGTCGCTGCGCTCTGCGGCAGACCGCAGTCGCTTTATCTTTGCATATTTTGAGGCGCCCAATTAGTTTCGATTCGTTGCCGTTCGATTTGTTTACGCTCCCAATGTGATTTGCTTAGGTTCCCTTCGCCTCGCCTCGCTTCGATTTGGTGTCTGTGGAGCAAAAATGTTCGCTTGATTTGCTTTGTCCCTTGGCTGTGTCCCTTTATCTGGCCAGTCTCCTTGCCAGTGTTGGCACTCAATTACTTCGGAGCAGGAACAGTATTTACTATATCTTTCTGGACACTAATACCAGCATGATAAATGACCCAAGTTCAGGCTTACAACTTGATCGGACTGCTTTATTAAAGGGACTCCCAGCCGAGCTAAGCCCAACTTTGAAGCAGAAATCAATTAGCATAAGAAAGAAAATCTGTCGAAATTTCTTTTCTGAAAATAAAAATTAATTAAAAGCAAAAGAAAAGCAGAAGATGAGCACGGAAAGTGTTGGGCACCCGGAAAGTAATTAAAGTCCAATAAGAACTGACCCAAGTGCCCATTTGGTGTCTCTCTCTCTCTCTCTGCCTGGGGAAGCAGGTGTGGGGCGCACAGCATCGGGTTCACCTCGGGTTCAGTTTCAGTTCAGTTTCTGTTGTCCAAAGCAAATACTAGCTAAGCAGAGCTTGACTCCGATTCCGACTCCGAGTGCGAGTCCGACTACGTGGCTCAGCTGTAAATAAACACCGGCAAATTCAAATAAGCAAGAATAAGTGCGAATAAATAACTTATAAGCCAAGAGGAAAGGAAAGTGGAAGGAACACAGGCACATACAGGCATGGCCACTCCAGCGAGTCATTCTCCATTGCATCTCAACAATGGCCGAGATGGGCCAAATGAATCACAGCGCGTCACAACGTGAATAGAAAAGAAAACCGTCGTGTGAACGACCCACTGACCCGTCGACTCAGCGACCCACAGACCCACAAACCCTGAGACATGCCCGACGCCGTCGGCAGCCGGCGGCACACTGGGGCCAAGAGACCGAGAGTCGTAGCAAAAGTTGTTCAAAGAAGTTCTAATAAAAGTTTCGTATTTGTAAAATGGAAATGGAAATTCCATTATTCAAATATATCAGGCTATTCAGGGCACAATACTCCCTCTCCCCCTGTGCCCCTCTCTTTGTCCCGCTGTCTGGAAATATACAATATATATAGAGTAATCTTTAAGTTGAAATGCCGCGTTTTGTGCCATTGTAGCGCAGCTGGCAGCAGCCTCAATGGAACGAATGAATCCCAAAAGCAAACAAGCCCAAGCCAAATCCCAGATACTCGTACTTTAACAACAAATAAAAGTCGCTAAGAAGGAGGACAAGAAAGGAAAAGCGTGAAGCGTGCGCCTCGCCCAACAATCTCGACATGGGAAGGGGGGGAAAAGGGGGTATTCCAACTGGGACTGCGACTGAGACTGACTGAAGCTGTGGCTGGCGGTTGCGGTTATTCAGTGTCCTTACCTGGCGAACTGATGTATTGTGCCTGCGAACAGCAGATGGGCAACAAATCTCAATTGACTTCATATACTCGTATATATTCTTCAGACTCGCTTCGCTCCGCATGTCGTCCACTCGTCGTGAAGCAGCTGCAGCTATTATGTTGTTGTTGTTGTTGTTCTTGTTATTGATGTTGCTGCCGCTGCTGGTGCTGCTGCTGCCGTGAAGCATTGTCAATGCGTTTGACAAAAGCACTTGGCAAACAGCCGAGCCGAGCATGACATATTTCAAGATTTCTCCCCCACTTTCTCTTTTTGCCTTTCTCTCTCTCTCTGTCTCTCAGTCTCTCGGGGTTTTTTCTTTCGTTATTGATTTAAAGTTCACTTCAGCCTCAGGGAAAATGAGGGAAATGAAAAGCGTGCGCGCGTTTCGCCGCTGTGCGTGTCGACACGAAATACATTTACCTAAAGGTAACACACAGTCCCGTTGGCCTTTCACTTTGTTGGCTAACTCAGACAAAAAGACACACACACACACAGGCACGCAGACTCCCCCCCCCCACACACACACGCACACACACATATGCCTGCTCGCCCACATTCGACTTACAAGTCGAAGCCGCAAATGTTTGCTTAACCGGAAGTAAATCAAAGACAACATACTCACTCACCCCCCCACTGCCAGTCCAGGCCCAGATTGGCAGCTGTAAATAGCAACATCAATTGAGCATTTGTCTATACTATATACTTGTATAACGGGTGCACCATTTCTTATGTCGATATATAAAAACTGACCAAGTTAAGGAAAAAACAAACAATCTCTGTATATGTAATATTTTAATTCAATTTGCTTCTTTATAATGCATTGAGAAAAGATTTTGATTACAATATTTATTAATTCAATGTATGTTCAGTACATTTTTTGTATTGTGTATCTTGGGTGGTCTATCAAGGACTTAACTTACCTTGAGCTCTTTAATGCTCTGTGGCTTGCTGGCGTATATTGTATAGTGCTTTTCAAATAATCCTACATAATAAAGCCCAGAGGGGTCAAATTGGGAGATCTAGGTGGCCATTCAATATCGATCCTCTTTGACATAAGATTTGCAAGAAATCTTCATTGCAGAAGCTGGTCTTGGTCCAAGTCATTAATAACCCGTTCATTTTCCCACTATCCTTTGCTCAAAAAGGGCCTGTTTACCATGATCTTTTCGACGATATACACGTTGAGTTAAGACAACTTATGGAGTCTTTTCAATCTACAAAGTAACTATTTTGGCACTTTCTTGTGATGTAGAGCGATACAGAATTAACGCAGTCTTAAACCAACGTACCCGAAACATACAAAAACAAGTCAATCTGTCCTCCGATGTTCAAGTCAGTCAATGTTACAATACCCACTAAAGGAATGGCGCACCCTGTATACAGCACACACATACCGATGTGTGCTTCGTTGGATTACAAGTCGATCGAGCCGTGCAGCAGCTGAAGTCGGCATAATTTGTAAGTTGACGTTCGCTAATGATAAGGATAAGGATAAAGATAAAGCTAAGGCTGAAAAATTGACAGGCAACAGCTGTCGGAAAGTCGCAAAGGGAAACGGGAAAAGGGGAAAGGGAAAGGCAGCGACAACGACGGCGCCAGCGGCAGACACATTGGCGCTATTTATGCCAAATTAAACCAATTGCGCTGAGTGGCATTATAGCAAGGCAGACCAGCCACCCCTCCTCCCCATCCCTTCCTTCCTCGCTGCCCCCGCTCAGTTAAGAGCTTTGTGTAGGTAGCAATTTCATTGGCAGTTGTCAGCCAAAGGCTGAGCCCGGGCTTAAGGTAGACTAGGCGCGCTCCACCGCAGCTTTTCGGGCGTAGCCAATCGCCCGAGGTAAACCAATTTGTTCTACAATCGAGTGGGGGCAGATCCAGGCACGTTTTGTAGGTGTTTACGGGGCTGGTTTACATTTACATGCAGCGCAATTTGTTGTGGACGCCCACGGGCCACAGGCGTTGTGCTTCATTAGGGTCGCGCAATTGATACAAATCGCACTTGGTTCGATTTCAATGCGGCAATAAATGAAATATGAGCGCCAATAAATCGTTTATCTGTTTTCAATTGCAGGCCAACAACAAGACTTGGCTACAACTTGGCAACAACTCGACGGCAATAACAATCCGCAAAGCACCATCAAGTCGACCTACAGCATGTTCCGTGCACTGAGCCACGCCAGAGGGCAAGCCAATAATTGCATGCGATTCAAGGACTTCTAACTTGGCCAAAACGCACACACACGCAAGCATGACCCTCATGCGCAGACTGACGGCAGCACGCAACCTGCTGGAGGAGAGCGTCGCCGTCGCACCCAAGTCCCAGTTGCCTCCGCAATCGCTTTACATGCCACTGATCCTCGAGGCATCCGCATCGGTCTCGGCCACGCATGCGAACTATTTGAACTTCGTCGCCGACGGCCTCATTGATGTGGACGAGAGCATCGGCAGCGGTGGCAGCGGAGGCAGCAGCTCGGTGCTGGGCCTGGACAATGGCGTCGCCGTTGGACAGACGCCGGACAATGGCAGCACGGCGGTCGCTGAGGGCGAGGCGGACGGCGCACATTTGACATTTGTCATCGTCAAGTGTTTCATTATTGGTTTCATCATCCTGGCCGCCATTCTGGGCAACATGCTGGTGATTGTGTCCGTTATGCGCCACAGGAAATTGCGGTGAGTTGCAGGCAACAACAACAAGACAAGTGAAAGGGCAACAGACAACAGACAGGTTTGGTTGCGAGTGACGAATTTTGAATACCCTGTATATTAAAACCAGTAAAATAGCCTTCGTCCAGTTTTTCCAAAAACAAAGTCTGCTGCCGCCTATTGCTTTCTCACTCTTACACCAAATGCAGGCATGCGTGCACTAGAGCATATGATACTATCAGGGGCAGCAAGCGCTCCAGTACACGCTTACAAATTGAATTGGAATTTTAATTTATCGCTTTTGGGATAAAATTAATCTGCGTATTGCATATGCGAACCCTAATGCCAAATTTGGTGTCTCTGGCTCTTATAATAGCAGAGATCTGTGTGTTCACACAGACATTTAGGCGTCTGGACAGACAGACATGGCTTAAGCTGTGACAGACAGAAATGGCTTAAGCTGTGACAGACAGACATGACTTAAGCTGTGAAAAGTGATCCTGATTACGAATATATATACTGTCTAGGTTCTACAATGCCTTCTTTTGCTTTGCGTAAAGTTTGTCTACCCTCTCTTGACAATTTTCAATGGTCGAAGGGTGAAATGAGGTTAAGGAAATAGAATATGATATACATTCTGTGCATACCCTACGTCCTAGTTAGACTAAACATATTTATGGAATATATTTTCAAAAAAGTGTAGCTTAATTAACTTGGTATAAAGTATTCTAATGTAGAATATAGTACTCCAATATTTTCCAAATTTGAGAAGCACTTTACCTTATGGTAGGTACATTTACCTTAAACATAATAATGATCAGATATTGGTAAAGTTTCAAAAATATGTTGTGGTCGTCTTACCCTAAAGTTACTGCTTAGTTATCATTCTCTGCACGTTACAAAGTGCTTGTAAAAACGAATATACCCTTCACAAAGATAACCAGGCACTCTCGCTTTTCGCGTCGTTATCTAGCGGCTTGCGGCGCAATTGTCTCGTTTTATTATTGAATTGTTGGCCACAATGGACTGTTGTCATCAGAGAGAGAGAGCAAGGACATTGGCAAGGCACAGCACAGGCCCTTTTCGCATGCCTCCTCCCCCCCTTAGCGCCGCTGGCGCGTTAATCCTGTCCCACTTTTAACGTCATTTATCATATTTTGGCCAATTTGCGTGCCAAACGAAATTGTCGTTATCGCACCTACGAGCGGGCGCGGCTGCCTAATTTCTTGAGAACCTCCCCAACGAACTGTATTGGGTGTCATACTTTTGTGGGGCACTGTCAAATGTCAGAAACGTGCGTAATTACATCGAATATGTTAATAAAAGAAGAGCATCAACTGAAATATTGCGGTCTCCTTGTAGGCCGGCCTGGCATTTCATTTACGAGTTGCCATATAAATTTGTCAAAATACATCTAAACAACAACCACCACATACATACATACATATATATTTATACATATATAAGGCAGTAGAAGGTGTCAGGCCTAGCCGCGTTGGTTGCGCCAGTTTTTCATAATTTCGTACGTGTTTCAGGCGCAAATTCATGTGTTCTACATTGTTGGCATTTAACCAGCATAAAACACACACCAACACACACACACACACACAGACTGAGGAGTGAGGAGTGAGTGTGTATGGGGTGTCACGCCCACGTGACAGGCCTGAGGCGTTCAGTGTCACGGCACAAAAACTCTTAAAGAGCAAAATGTTGCCTCGCTCGAAGAGGCGTCGCTGTGAGGCCTCACGAGGCTTCGAGTCGGACTGCGAAGTCGGAGACACTGGGAGAGACACTGAGAAGCACCTGACATTTGTGGGGCTCATTTAACTTGGCAAGCCGTCGTCGGGCACTTTAGGGTACCCGACTCATTTTTATATCCACCTGACTGGCCCATTTCAACTGTTCTGCACCGTTGCGCAGTTTAAATCATTATGGCAAATTAAGCCTAATTATGCCTAACATGCATTCCTACTTAAGCAGCCCATGCGCACCTATCTCTCTTTGTATGAGTGTGTGTGCAGGTGTGTGTGCTTGTCAGGTGTGTGTCGAACTTAAGCTTCACACACATAAAGCAAATAGTCGTGCGATAATTTAGGCCTCGTTTAACCCGGGCAACATTACGCAGCAGTAAAACATGCAGCAGTCCATGGAATCGAGCTAAAAGTTCTTCACTGTGCAGGGCTGCCTGCCTCTGGCCATGTCTGCCTTAATATCTGGTCTGCTCTGCTCTGGTCTGGTCTGGTCTGGTCTGGTCTACTAATTGGACAAACTTTTGTGGACCACATTATTACGGTGGCTGTGGTGCTGCTGGCGATGTTGCAACCGAGTGAAACTTGGCAATATAATATGATGCGGCAAGACCGCACGGAGAAACAAGAAAAAGAAATCAACTTGTAATCATAATAATGAAATATAACTCGAATCCGAGTCATGCGGAAATATGCACGCAATCATCACGTTGAAATTTCCAGCATGTTTGCTTTGAACTCCCTGCAAACGCACCAGGCACAAACCATCAAACCAGCAAAATGAGGTTTGGGACCTAAGTCCCGTTAAGTTCTTAAGCCCTTTGCTATTCGAGCTGCTGATATGGAATGAAATTAAACGCGACTTAAAAAGACCAATCCATTTTGTTGTTATCAAACCCTTCCGCGAATCCGAAAGTACTCCAGAGTGGGTGCGAATCTGTCAACTCATAAATCTAATTAAACTTGTCACCCATCGGAATCGACGTCGTTGTCAGTTTTAACTCCTTGCTTTGACCTTCGCTGCGTACTTTAATCGGCTTTAAAGCGACGCCATTTAAGGCCCCTTTCAGCAAGGGGTTGATCAGTTTGCCGAGAACGTTGAGCACAAATGTTTCCTTCAGTTTTATGCCTTATAAGGTGCTGTATATATGGAGAAAGGAAGCATAAAAGTTGCGATTTTATTTACATATAAAAAGGATTTATTATGCAACTTAAAAGGGATCCAAAGGTGTCCCATATGCCAGAAGGTTTCTTATAAGGAGCTCATTAAATGCGCCAGTTTTATTATAATCTTGTCATATATATTTATTTTCATACAACTCCTTAAATGGTATGCAACTCCAATATTTTTGTAAAGGAATTGTATTAGGATTTGTTTTAAAACTAACAAGGCATAAAAAGGTGTGTTAAATACAAATAAGTTTCTTGAAGGAACTGAAGGAGCTCATTTAGTTTTGTATGTGCCAGTTTTATTTACAGTCGTGTCAGTTTATAGGTCATTTAACAAGTTATAGGGTTTATTTATTTGTTTTAAGCAGTTTGGAATGATAGTAAAGAAAGCATATTGATGGCATTTTTAACACGTGGCATCATATATACATAAGTGCAAACCGTAGCCAGCCTTCTTCCACTTCATGAAATGAAAGTGTATTCAGTAATCATCGAGGATAGTTTAAATATTCAACCTTCTCAAATTCTGATGTGGGTATTTTGACTGTGCCTTGCGCACTTTTGCGGTAGTTAAGGCCGGACACCCTCTGTCCCTGTCCCTGCCCCTGTCTCCGCCTCCGGGCTCTGCCATCTGCGGCTTGTTCCTGTGGGTTGTAATTAAGTTTCTGGGTGTGTGGGAGTTTGCTTCGGCTGTGTGTGTGTGTGTGTGTGTGGGCATGAGTGTTTTGACTCCTGGGAGTCTATGCTGTGCGCTGTGCTGTGCCTTCACTTGGTTCATTGGCCTAGTGCCGAGTGAAATATGAAAATGTAATTGCTTCTTGTTTAAAGTTTGCAAATTAAAGCTGCGCAGAGTTTTTGGCATTGCGCATACGTTTAATTAAGTTAAACACGATGTGGCTCATATTTCTATAGCTCTTGTTGTTGTTGTTGCTGTGGTATCAAGTTAACTATCAATTAATTCATTAAACCATGAAATCCACTTATGGCAAACGCACCACAAAACGCCTGTCGCCTGACGCGGCGTATGCGCAATCTCTGTGTGTGGGCGCAACATTTCCGTGCCGGCACATAGGCAGGCAAACCGACAGGCAGACAGGCAGACAGGCTATTAAGCCGATGAGCTGCTCTGCCAGCTAAACTGACTCAAATGTGCATTGTATGGAACTTAATTAGTCAAGTTTTGCAACAAACTTGCACTGCACTCGGATATCCCCCGGCCCCCTCTGCCTTTTCTTGTACATGTACGGCACTTCCTCATGTGTTTCTGTTTTGCAGCATAATTACCAACTATTTTGTGGTTTCACTGGCGGTGGCCGACATGCTGGTGGCCCTCTGTGCGATGACTTTCAATGCCTCCGTGGAGATATCTGGCAGATGGATGTTTGGCTCGCTCATGTGCGACATCTGGAACAGCTTCGATGTTTACTTCTCCACTGCCAGCATAATGCATTTGTGTTGCATTTCGGTGGACAGGTGAGTGCCAAAGGCAGGCAACTTCCCCTTGGATATGTGCCCACACATATGGAATTCTTGCAGGTACTTTGCCATCGTGCAGCCTCTGGACTATCCACTGATAATGACGCATCGTCGTGTGTTCATCATGCTGCTCATGGTCTGGCTATCGCCGGCGCTGCTCTCATTTCTGCCCATCTGCTCGGGCTGGTATACGACCAACGAGAACTGGAAATATCTCAAATCAAATCCGCATGTAAGTCGACCCTCCATCTCCCCCTCCCCCTCCCCCTCCTTCTCTCTATCACTATCGCCCTGCTGTCCCTGCTTGTCTCCGCATTCTTTATTCAATTTTGCAGCGCTTCAGAATTTCTAATTTTGCTCGAGCGCAGGTGTGTGAGTGTGTGCGAGTGCCTCCAGGTGAGTGTCGAACATGCAGTTCGCTTGCTCGCTTCGCCTCAAGGTGAGAAGGTATGCTATAAATTCCCAACATGTCTGGCACTCGGACACGACTTAAGCGAAATTGATTTATGTGTGTGTTTTGCGGCGTTTTCACGCCTTTCATACGCCCGGCATATTTATTAGCCAGCCATATTGGCCATTTTTCGACATGAGCACGTCCTGCAGCAGCCCGCAACCTGTCGCCAATCGACAGTCGGCCGTCGACAGTCGACAGTCGGCATATTTGCCAAGTTGTCAAGCGGCGCAAACTGCGAGCTGCCTTTGGCAAAGTGGCTCAGTCCATGCTGCCCCTGCTGCTCCTTCTGCTGCTACTCCTGCTACTGCTGCTGCTGCTTAACAACTGTTGCCAGCTGCCAGTCGACATTGTTGTTGTTGTTGTTATTGTTGTTGTTGTAGTCCCTCTGCTTATTATTGCGCAATACAAATGCTGATGTATTAATAAATGTAATTATATTTGCGTTTGCGTTTGAGTTTGCGGTGCCGTCTCTGCAAGGAGAGCTCGTGCCGCAGTCGCTGTCGCTGCCTCTGCCTCTGCCTCAGTTGCTGCCTGCGCCGCCTGTGCATAATTTTCGCTTTCACACAAAGCGCCAACTCATTGAAAGCCCTTTGCATACATTAGCATTCAAGTGGGGCTTTAATTAGTTTAACTTGTTATTGTTGTTGTTGTTGGTAATAACTGGTAGCAGTGGCGCGTCTTGTCAACTTTCTGCGTACCTTCAGCTTCCTTCCGTCCCGCCCCCCTCATCCCACGCATATCTCTAGCACTCGCATAAATCAGATTAGTTGAGGCCTTGAGTTGTGCCGCAAGTGGTTTGAGCAGCCACGCCACGCCTCCCCCCTTGGGCACGCACCATATCATCAGTTTAATGTGATTCGTAATTGTGTTGGGCTTTTTACTGCCTTCCACTCTGGTGCAATAATCGCATTACGCATACGCAACGTTGCGCCGCAACCGCAATTGCCAGCATTGTCAATTGCACTTTATTGACTGCATTTTGGCATATTATCACGCCATCGCTTTATGGCTTACGGCTCTTAATGCGATGCGTCCAACTATTTACTGTGATTTATGCGCGTCGATTACAGAAATCAATTGAAGCGACTCACTCACGTCAGGGCTAATCTCTCTCACTTGCAGATATGCGAATTCAAGGTGAACAAGGCCTACGCCATCGTCAGCTCCTCGATGAGCTTCTGGATACCGGGCATCGTCATGCTGTCCATGTACTATCGCATTTACCAGGAGGCAGATCGTCAGGAGCGCTTGGTCTACAGGTAAAGCCAATTAATTGTGTTCCGCAATTAACGCTAATTACATTTGCCCAACCCACAGATCCAAAGTGGCCGCCCTGCTGCTGGAGAAGCATCTGCAGATTAGCCAAATACCCAAGCCGCGGCCCAGCATACAAGTGGAGCAGTCGACCATAACGACAATGCGGCGCGAGCGGAAGGCGGCCCGCACATTGGGCATCATAATGAGCGCCTTCTTGCTCTGCTGGCTGCCCTTCTTCCTATGGTGCGTATACGTGCTGCAAATTCGAAAGAAAATATTGACAAATTTATGACGAAAGTGCAGACGAAGGTTAAAGCGAAGTTGATTGAATTCTACTGCTCTTTCAACTTCGCGCCGTGCTTGAAGCATTCAGGAAAACTAACGGGAAAACTAATTTAAGTCTTCTGCCAAAGAGGAATGTTTTAATTAACTTCTATGAAATTGAGTCGAAAGAGATGATGGCAAAAAAGAGAAGCAAAAGTTACTTAAAGAATGTTTTGAGGCAAAACAAACTTGTGTACGGCTTCATAAACAGCACCTTCAAGCCGAGTTATCATCACGGAAATCTAATATAAAATATGATATGATGTGCTTGATAAGATAACCCCCGAAAGTGTCAAGAGCAGAGCTAAGAAATAAATATGATTGCCTTATAAGGCGCCACATTGTCTAAGCAGGAAATTGTGTGTGGCATGAAATTTAGATTTTCCTTCATTCTCTCACTCTCTTTCTCTCTCCGGCTTCTCTTCCTCTTTGTGCACATCAGGTACATCACCTTCACGCTGTGTGACAGCTGCAAAACTCCACGCATTGTTGTTGGCATACTCTTCTGGATTGGTTACTTCAACTCGGCGCTGAATCCAATAATTTATGCATATTTCAATCGCGATTTCAGGGCCGCATTCAAGAAGACGCTCAAGGTGAGTTTTGGGGGCGATTTATATGTTTTCCATGTATATTTTTTGGGAATTCTCCTTTGTGGCTTGTCTATAATGCAAATTGCCATGTTCGCCCTCTTTATCAAACACATATGTACCCTTTTGAAATCGAAACCCGATACGAAATGAACGTTCGCCCGCCCGCCCCCTAGACTTAGTTGAGGGCAACAACGGAAAGCGCAAGTACAACAACAGGGGCAGCAGCAACAAGGCCAACTGCAACTGCAACTGCAACCATGCCACGTGCCACGTGCGAGCGCTGGCAGCACACACTTTGGTAGCTATACGAGTTTATCTTCGAGCTCCATTGGCAACTAGTGCCCCGTAGCCATTAGCGAGAACGTTGAGAAAAGTGTAGCATACTTTTGCGCTGAGCGAGCAAACAGTTCTAGACTGTCGACTGCGAGTGGCGAGTGCCAGCACAGTTATTGCCTGCGAGAATGTCACGAATGTCTCTCTCTCTCTCTCTCTCTCTCTCTCTCTCTCTTCTCTCTCTCTCTGTCTCTCTCATTGCTGCGAAATTGTCAATTGCCTGATGAATTCTCTGCACGACTCTCTCCGCTTGCCTGTGCCACGCTTCCTGTTCTCCTTCAGCTTCTTCTTCTTCTTTCCCTATCTTAAGCTATACTTAATATACACAACTGAATCTCGTTCACTTTCCCTTTGCCTCCGCCTCTCTTGCTGTCTGCTGGCATCGTATTGTATCCATATGAATATCGTAAATTGGTTTTTCTGCTCTCTCTCTGTCTCTATCTCTCTATCGCTATCTCTATCTCTTTAATCTCATGTTCATCTTTTCCACACGCACAGCTGGCGTTTGCCCCAGTGATACGTTGCCTAACGTTGCCCAACAAATGCTAAGCCTTGCCTCAGCCTTCGCCACAAAACAAAATGTAATATTCAAATTGAAAAGCTTTTGCTTACATAAATATGTTATACACAGCCATATGAATGAGCATCCAGCACCCTTACACACACACACACACACACACACACACACAGTTGGTAGACCAACAGCAGCACCTGTTACGAAAGCCAGCGAAAAAACAACAACAAGAACAACAAAACACTTGCAAATGTGCATATTTAGCTGGCCACAGTTTGTCCGCTGATGTTTTATTCCTTTCTTTTTTCACAAATTTTTCATTTTCCGCACACCACACACACATACACACATGCACACGCACACACACGTGGCAAGTCCATTTGTTCTTTTTTTGTTAATGAATGCGGCCTTTTATTCAGTTTTTATTTCCTTTGGAATTTCATTTTTATTTTTTCCGTTTGTCGCTTGTGAGAGACATTTGCTATCTATCCCACACCCTAAACACACACACACACACACACACAGACGCGCACACACTGCCCAGAGCCTGAACCCGAACCCGAACCCGAATTCCGTTCGTCTGTCAGCCTGTCTCTTTGTCTCTGTATCTCTATTTATCTCGCTCGCTGTGTCTGTCTGTCCCCGACGTCGTTAAATATGCCTAACCTTTGAGTATGTTATAAACAGTTTCAGTTTCAGTTTCGCTTTCGGTTTCCATATGATTCTCCGCTGCCTATTTGCACTCATTTGCCGCTGTGCGTATCTCCCTCTCTCTCTCTCCCCCACTATCTTTCTCTCTATCTTGCAGAGCTGCTGTCCCTTAGCGTTCATCAATTGTCGCACCAGTCTTCGAGCTCTTGGTGGTGGCGGTGCCGGCGGCAATGGCCGTGGAGGAGGCGGCGCTGCTGCCGGCGGCAATCGGCGGGACAATGGCGCCCGGGCAGGCTCTGCCGATCCGGCGTACATGAACTCAACAGCCTCATCGGAGATACACATGAATGTGATGCGTGCGCGTCAGTACTCGGCTGTCACGCCCACAACCATGACCGCCCAGGAGCAGCAGCAACTGCATCCGTTGTACACCAACTGAGCTGAGTTCTAACTTCAACCTGGCGACCTGGCGACCTGCTACGCGCGACACGCGACACGCGACCTTCGTTCTTCGACTCTAGTGCTTATGTGTAACTACTGTGTAATACTATCTGACTATCTGACTATCTGACTATCTGACCACTACTAAGACACTCATATGCCCAACGCTATAAGCTAACCGTTAGAAAGATATGCTATACGAAGCCGAACACGACAATCCCACAGAAATAATCGAAGCCTTCAAAAAACAAAAACATACAAATTAAGCCGAAATTGATGTGCAAAGAGATGAGATGAGATAACCAAATTTGGAAATATGAATACGTACAATAAATTCTTAGAGCAACAAAAAAAGTAAAAAAATACGAATAATTGAAATATTTACATGTTGAATTTGAAACAACAAGTAGAAGAAGAAGAACAACAACAACAGCAAAGAGAACACAAGAAATTCCTAGAATTGCCGATAATTTCGAGCAACATTCGATTGGCATTTAGTGCAATGTTTATAAAGTGTGTACTACCTATACATATACATATATAGATATTATATATATACAGCTATTGTATTGAATGTTTGATATACGTATATAATGAACATTTACGATGCTATTTGATGTCCCATAAATATTGATACGCCTATGTGTGCATGACTCCGATAGGTACCTCCAGTAGCCTGCGGGAGCTTAGCTGATAAGTTGACGAATTGATTGAATTGATTTATGTAGTGCATGTAGTACTATTGTACACTTTCTCCCACACACACACACACACATACAGACACATCTCTAGCATACTCGTACAACTTACATATCCATCGGGTCTATTAGCCAACTCGAACTCGTAGAAGCGTGACTTAAAGTCTCATCAAATCGAAGCTGTTACGTAAACCCCATTCGAGCACGTCGCATTTTGAGCGCATTAGTTAATTGTTGTAGTCTAGTTAGCGCTCAAATACCACAAAGTACTACTACTATTACTACCACTACTATGTACTGTAGTGAACTCTCACCTAATAGTTGCTAAGTACTCAAACAACTGTCGATCCAATTAGATGCTGTTGACAAGCCAATTCGCCAGCTAACTGCAATTAAAAGTTGCGATTCCCAAACAACTCACCAAGTAAATACCATATAGGGTATATATAAAAAGAAAACAGTTTTATTTACTTAGTTCGCGATGCCCTGACAATCTTATCCAAGCACGCTCTGACTTTGCATTTAGATTATGTAGCGAAGAAATAAAAAACTGATTGTAAATTCATTCTCTCATTTCATTTCGCACTTTTGGTTCTTCTTGCTTTCGCTTTCATTCGCAGCGAGCGCCAAAAACAAAGCAATTATTTACATGAAGCGGCTTATCAAGCGTCAAAAAAGTTCGCTCTGTTTGCCAACAATATGAAATGGTTGCAATATAGATAGATATACTCATATATATATGCGCATATATATGTGTACTTGTTGGAACTAAGTACGTATAGTACGCATACATACGGCGCACACTGTTTTGCGAATCATAGTCATTATCTAAAGCGCCGGCTTAAGGGCTCAACCCAATAGACAAATGAGCCTCACTGCGATTTGCTGTCTCTCGGTCTGTCTGTCTCGCTTGGTTGGTCGTTGGTCGGTCTGTTTGCCCCCTGCTCCTTCCCCTCTCTGTTAGTATACTTCAATATTTACTTTATTTAACTTGTGACACTTTGATTAAACCGAGAAATGGCAGCGAAATGTTTTCTTTCGATAAAAGTTCAAATCGAAATGCCAACAGAATTTCCCCAACAAATTAACTGAGAATTATAATTTGTTTTCCGTTCGGAAATTACAAATTTGCATTCAATAAGTCGCACTGACTGGTTTCACTAGAGACTTAAATAGATTTCCAAGTAAATTGCTTTTGCTGGAGTTTTTTCCAAAATACAATCAACGATTTCTATTAATTTTGTCTACTTATAAATAGTAATATGCTTGACTCGAAACGAATTTCGTTTTTCTTATTCACAAACTCATTTGTTTAAATTTAAAGTAAACAAATTCCGTTCAGTTTATTTGTTTTCAATTTTTGAAACATGTGAAAAAATGGCAGATAAACAAAAATTGCAATTTTTATTGCCATATTCCATTTGTACATTCCATAAATAATTAAAAGTACCCCAAGCATTGCTGCTGTTCGATCCGGGCGAATCTATAAAAAGAACATATAAAAAGTTTCGCTTGCCAAACAAATAAAATCAGCTTTAGAAGAAGAAATTATCTTTTCAACTTTCTTGGCATTGCCAAGAAATTCGGAATCATTTAGATTCAAAAGGAACTTATAGTATAGATGAGAAATGAAATAAAATCGAATAAACCCAAGGTTCAAAGTGCTATTACCTCTGCCCCTTCCAAGTCTAACTTGAGTTCTAATCTTTATTCTCTATTTAAAGCATGCGGGGTTCTAATTTTAACTTTTTATAACTCTATCGAGCACGTGTGGGGCGCATGCAAGTAAACGCAGCGACCGACAACGGACTGACTCAGAGATCTCTAAAGTTATGAGTCAAATTGCAGCCAGACAGTGAAGGTGAGCAGGTCTCATGCACACACTGATGCATGTAAGTACACATACGCAATACGTATTACGTATTACGTATTACGGATTGTCCCCTGTTATGTCTCTCGAATATCTCTTCCGATTGCGTGGCAAAGTTCGCAAAACATGCGCGTCATAGTACTCATACGAGTATGTACATATACCCATATCTGTTTACTTATACCATCAACCCCTGCGACATGCGACATGCGAGTTATTGTTGGTTAGCTTAACAACAAATTGGTTCGCGAATTGACAGTGTGGCCGGCGCATGTGACTGTCGGTTATAAATAAATTAAACATTTAGCGCAAATATAACAATAACGAAGCTCACAATAAATTGATCAGCACTGCAATCACAATGATAATCTCTCGATAACTGTTGATTACTTTTCCAGCGACTATTCCAATATTTTACCGACTGATTTATTTCGTTGAATTATCTATGTTTACACTTAATTATTGTAGATCGTTAACGCGCTAACTGCAGTAGTTCATAAATATATATTGTTTGTATGTCTGATGTGTAAGTGTTACTATTGAATGTCACTCTAAGTATCATATACATAGGAATATATATATAGGAATATATTTAGAACAGAAAAGCCAAATACGCTCGTAAATGTCCAAGAGTTGAACTACATTGAAGTTGATGTATTGATGCAACATACACGTATGTTAATGTATATTGATTATTGACAACGTAATGAAATTACGAAACGCGTGCAACCTAGAACTATAAGTATAACTGTTAAATGTGTTTTGTGTGCATAGCTGAAAACAACAAGAATATGAAAATGAATTTAACCAAATATGAACATACATATAGTATATATACGATATTAAAGTGCATCGGGCTTAAGCAACTCACCTCAGCGGGTTAAGTAATACATATATACAATTGTTACCGATCTGGTCTTGGTCAATTTTGGAATTGCGATAAGGGTAGTCTAGTCTGTACAAGCATTAACGAACGACCTACTCCAGGCTTAAGTCGATGTTGCCCCGTGCGTTCTCTCAGTGTAATTAAATGGAATACTCGAACAAAAGGAGCTCCATAGTAAATATACAGACATATATTTGTATTTGTATGGTGTATGCATGTATTGTATTTGTATATAAATAGTACGCTATGTATATCCAATACATATGATACTAACTAAAGAAATGAAGCAATTACAATCGTATATGTATAATAATAATAATAATAATAAAGATAAACACAAAAAGTTCAAAACATCAATCTGTATCTTGTTGAATGTTATCGACTTTTCTCGCCCCTCCGGTGGCAGGTAATGATTGAGGGGGCGGGTGTCATTGCGAGTGATTGTTATTGCTGTACGTATCCCTAAACTTTTTCTGTATTAACTGATACGCGTTGTATACACTGAAAGAAGAAGGAGAAGAAGATGCTGTGTTAGTTGTGCTCAGAATGCTATGGAATCATTGTTCCTACCGTTCTTTCGCCGCCTTGAAGGACTTCTTGCGCTGCTTGAGGCACGTCGCATTCTGTGCGGCATCTGTTTGAGGCAGATCGTTTGGAGATATCATTGTAATGTTGTCTGGATGGCAGAAGAAAGCAATGGAGTGTCGCCCACGAGCGCGTATATGCTCCTGTTCGGGCACGACGACGCGATGTTCCTGCGAGACATAACAAAGGATAACAAAGGATTAGCACAAGTCGGCCTCCACTTGGGTTGCTCTGCTCACCAGTGCGGGATATCGCTCCTTTGTCCAGATGGACAAAATCTCGCCACAGTTGATCAATATGGCACCAGGTAAGTGGCCCACACGATGCCACTTTTCACTGCCGGGCAGCTTAACCTCCAGCCCACCCTCTGAGTCCTGGGCGAGCAGTGTGAACGTGCCGTAGTCGACGTGTGCTCCACAGCGTATCACCTCGCCGTTGGCCAGCTTGTGCTCGAACAACTCCCCATCCTTGCCGTTGCTCTGCATGCTGTCCAGCTCGTTGAGCTCATCGCGGGGATTATTCTCTGGTCGGAAGTCTGGCTGATCTGACAAGCATCGCTGGTAGCTGTACTGGCAACGGCCCTTGATGACGTCGTTCTGACTGTGGCCGGGCTCGTCGTCCACCACAGGCGGGTAGTAGAGCATGCGCAGGGTGGTCATGTTGTCGTGGTCGCCAGACAGCATGTGTGAGTGCTTTTCAAGGAAGAATGTGGTCGGAATGTCCAGCGAGACGGCCAGCGCCTGCAGTAGAAAGCTGGCCAGTGCCTTGAAGTCGTTGGCCAACGTGCTTATGTGATCCGCAAATCCCGGCAGCGGCTCCTCGGGCAAATTCTGTGCATTCAGTGTGCAAATGTTGAACGCGTGCCGCAACTCTGGCGTCTTGCCATCGAAACGTTCGACGCCTGGGCTGACATAGCCGTGATTGTCGCCATCGTTGCGTAGGTAATGCTGCTTGACATCTGCTTCCAGATCCACAAAGTCATCCAGGTGGTCCCAGGCGGTCTTCAGCTGTAGTAAGTATTGCAAAAGATGTGTGAGCAACTTCTAGGTATGCTTAGAGTCAATTGGGGACTTACCTTCTCGTCAGCAATGCCGTGATTGACCAACAGTGCCATGCCCTTCTCGGAGAGTGCCTTCTGAAGCTGGTGACCCACACGGTTCACCACCGACTTGACTGGCACCTCCTCGATGCCTGTAAGTATAGAAGATCATCTGTTTAAAGAGTGGGCGTGGGAATTGAACTAGTTCAAAGAGTTGCTAACTCTCTCCCCTCCCCCACCAAGTCGTATTCCTATTTTTCAGCGGAACTGCCACTTGAGCAATTGATATGAAATCGTTAATTGTTTTGTGGGTTCTTGAAATACCCGAATGAAATAATCTCTATGACTTCGTCCAGCTGCTGCCAATAATCATAAATAACAAAATGTTCGCGAGCAGTTCGCGAGCATTTTATGGCGCACAATTTAGATACACAAGCCAGACCTCAGCTAGCTATACGAGCCCGCCCATAAATACCGGACACATAGAGCACAAACCAAAACCTAAACAAAAACAAACCGAAGCTTCTTATTGATTCAAAAATCGTAATTGAATGGAAGCCACACGCCGTGCGGTGCCAAGCGAATCAACGGGGCACACGCCTGCTGGAAATGGGGAGAAATCTCTTAATTAGAATCTACAAAATGACTATCGGCAATTACAGCCCGATAAATGCAGAGTGCTTTGCGGTAGATGTTCAGATGTATAGTACATACTATAAATGCATTAGCCAAGGCAGCAGCGACTCGAGTCGAGTCGATGCGTTGTAAATGCAATAAAGGTAAATGCAATCAATTCCAATGTCATTGTTAGCGACTTGTTCTTTCCGCTGCGGAAAATTATATAAAAACGTGGCGTGGGGCGAAACTGCAGCGGAAGTCAAGATGGCAAATTGTGCAAAAGGATGTTGACGCCGTTGCGCGTATCGGGGAACGTTGAAAGTCCACTGCGAAGCGAGAGATAGGAAAACATTATCAGCGAGCGAGATATGACAAGCGTTTCCAGCGTTTTATATTTTTAAACAATTTCATATTCATGTGTATACGTATTGTGCACGTATTGTATATGTGCATGCATTTCATTCAGTGCTCCCTGTGAATGAATACAAACAATTTGAAATATTTCCACACGTTGGCGTTGACACACGGGGCGTATGAGCAATCTATAAATAAATAATTGCCAATTTCAGTTGGTCGCACGCCACTAGCCACATCAGCACAACCACACAATCCCCCACAGCAAAGCCCCCCCTCCCCACCGTGCTAGAGTTCTTCCCCTTCAAGCTCACCGGCCCCAATCTCTGCACACACACGCACAGACACAGACACAGGCACAGTTACAGATAGAGATACACGGAGCACTCTAATCAACGCCATGACGCACTGTATTTCAGCTGATAAGCACGGAAATTCACGGTTAATAGTAATTACGTTGTGTAGTTATCAGTGCGTGTCGTGCTTTAGTTGGGGGCCCCGTTGAGATTCTGTCACCAGGCAGCAGCAACTAGAACCAACAAGTTCTATGGAATTTTTCGCTTACTATGCGGCAAACTATTGCGGCTCAAGGGGCGAGTTGAGAGGTCACGAGCGCATTGAATGGAACCAATTGAAGCGTCTTTTGCCTTTCGATTTCATTTTATTAGATGCGCATAGTATTCACATCTTCTCTCTCGCTCTTCCAGTCTCCGTCACTCTCGCCCTCAGCAATTGCGTTTGAGCTTTGCATGCAATTCAATTAGAAGTCGAGTGTGTTGCGAGCACTTTTCAATTTGCGACAATTTTTCTGCGTTTTGCAATGTTCATACAGCTCGCATGATTGTCGCTAACTTGTCACTAATTTATCTATATTGAGGTATATATCGAGTCAGTCTCTGGCTCGTCAGCCAGCATAATGTGACCCACTGTGGTGGAGGCCGATGGCAGTCGATCGAATCGATTGAAGATCATCGCCTCGAATCGTGTTTGTTTTTCTCTTTCTCTTTTTGTTTTTATTATTGTTTTTGGCTTTGAATTTCTATTTCTAAACATTCGATTTGCTTCGATCTGCTGCCAATTTGTTTACATACAGACTCACATCGCTTTATTAGATTTTATATCTTGCATTAGTCGAATGGTCGAATGAAAAATGTGTTTTGCTTGCATACCCTGTAGTTTTTACCACGATGATTGTATTACACTTCCCATTGCCTGCACACATGTGTGCAGCGTAATAGGTATTGCCTAGTCTTGCTATGTGTGTGGGTTCTCCCTCTCACTATAGTATGTATATTCAATAGAGCCCACATTTAATTCAATATTTATGGCACAATTGAAAAGCCTCCATTTCGTTGGGGAATGTTTTAGAATCGTTCGGCCAGAGAGCATAAATTATTTATAGACGCATTAATTGGCCAACTGACCAACGAGCGGGGGTAATAGTTCAATTACGAAAGTTCATAAATGGACAGACGCCGACCATATAGTATACTAATCGATTTGTTATTGTCTATAAAAAGTGAAAGAATTCCGGGGACGGGAAAATAAAATCAGTGCAAATATGCAAAGCAGAGGGAAGAGTGCTTTAATTGAACTAAACTAGATATGCAATAAATTCATAAATGTTGTAACAAGGTACAGAGACGATAGTCTGACTAGAATTACAAACGATAGTATAACCAACTAGCGGCTGTTATAAAAATTCATTAAAAGACTATGCGACATTAGGTTTCAAGTCTAAATCTTAAAAGGGAAAACAAGTAAACTCTTAGAATAAGGTTGTAAATAAATTCACATAATAACGATAGTACTAAAAATAGTTCAACTAGTATCACACACGATAGTCAGACTAAGTATCGGCTATTCATAAGAGACTATAAACCCAAGGGTAAAAGTGAAGAAAGTAAAGAGAGAACGAATTCGCCAGTTAATAATTTTACATAATAACGATAGTACTAACGATAGTCCGACTAGAATTACAAACGATAGTCTGACTAAACATTGGCTGTTATTTAAATTCATTGAACGATTATGCAACATAAGGGCTACAAGTCTTGCTATTAATAGCGCAAAACAAGAAAGCTCATAGAATTCTCCAGTAAATGAATTTACACAATAACGACAGCACACACGATAGTCCGACTAAGTGTCAATAATTACCGAAATTCATTAGAAGACTATAAGACACATGGGTTTCCTTGGAAATAAAAGTCCAAATCTTAATTGGAAAAACAAGTAAACTCAAAGAATTTACCAGTAAATGAATTTACACAGTAACGATAGTACACACGATAGTCTGACTAAGTGTCAACAATTACCGAAATTCTCTGAATCGACTGTGAGACACACGGGTTTTCGTCCAAACAGGCAGAGAGATCTTGGAGCTGGGAAACTTGGGAACATACCCAGCCTCCGTAGTGTTTTTCAAGCTTAACAGGTTGTAGCCGGTTTTGTTCGGACTCAAAGCGTGCGTTGTTAATATCGCGGACATCTGTTATTGTTGTTGTATTTGTTTTTCATCAGCAGCTCAGCTGCTGTGACGAGATGCCGCATATTTCAATTAAGTTGCCAATCGACCAAGTGGGCGCGGGTCTTGGTGACGCCGTTGGGGATTCACTGACCACATGCGTCACTCTATCGTCGACGCTCGCGCTGACGCTGACGCTAAGGCTGATGTCGTTTGAAACGGGCTTGTGTACGATTGGTTTGCACAGTCTGTGTCTGAGTAGTGTGTAAATATAGCAGTTATAACAACAAAAACAAACAATGCCCGCCTTTATCGAGTGCATACACACTACAGATACAGATACAAATACAACTACAAATACAGATGCATATCTGTACTGCTGTATATGTATTCGCACCCAAACAAACGGACAAAAACAAAAAGCAAATCAAGTTGCCAAATCGAGTAATAATATGACGTTGTGCAAATATTGTGCTTCATTCTTTATTGTGTTTGAATTTCCGCACTGTGCTGTTTTACCAGGCTGACATTGAGCCAACTACTATAGCGGGACTATACTGTGTACGCATAATAAAATATCTGTTTTCGATGTGGTTCAAAAACCTCTCGATATCGATTTCGAAAAACAATTCAAGTTACGTTGACACAACTGCCCGATGCGTTGCGAATTCACTTTGCTAGGCAGTCAAAGTCATTTGCTTACTGACTGCTTTTTCTGGGGGTCAATGGCTGGAAGTGTTTGGAAACAAACTTGTCGCTCGAAGGTCGTGAGCTGAAGTGAAGGTCACGATGGCATCGGGCTTATTTCATTGCGTAGTGCTTTGAGTTCAGTTTCCTAGTAATCGAGCAGTGTCAAGCTGTGAATTTGTTCGGCGAAGGCTGTGCTAAATACATAAACAAATTGGGTGCATATCAGCATTATCAATTTACAGGTTTATTGTCAGCGATAGACCTATCCCAGCTCTATAGCACTTTTATCACCTAAGCCAAATCAGTTTTGCTGTGTAATGACTACATATACATATATTTTTAAGTGCCAAATTTTAGGGAGCGACAGAAAGAGAGAGATAGAGGGAGCGAGAGAGAGCGTGAGAGAGACCTGCTCACATAGAAACAGCAAACCATATAGGGGAACAGGAGGCAATCAGCACAAGTATGGAAACTTACAAAACAACTCTCGACAAGTATTTGTGTCAGGGCGTCGCACCGTAATCAGTAGCAAAAACTTGCTAAAATATTATAGCTTGAATTCAGTAATTGCATATGATTTGAGTGCCTAATTGCAGCACAAATTGTACTGTTTGTATTTTGAGTATTGTATTTGAGTAGGCAAAAAGGTATGTTAAAAATAACTCATCAAAAAGCCATCAGACTGACATATGACATTATCATATGACTAGAAACGTCGTATAAATATGTTCATATGTATGTAATGCGTTGAGCCTCATTTGTTTAGTGTCAATAAACAGTTTGATGAGTAACTATTTTATGACTCAGGAAGGAAATAAGTGATTAACATCGGATATGTATTTCTATATAGTAGGTATTGCTGTTCCTATAGACTTTTCTAGGGGCGTAGTGGTTCAAACAATTGTGATACATTCTTGAATCATAATATTCTTCTACCTATTGAAATTAAGAGTTAGCGTCGCGACGTGTAGTATCTAAGCATCCAGCACTCATACATATGTACATGTCAAAAAACATCAGATTCATTCGGAATGTCAATTAATATACAGCGAAATCTTTAGATTGATTAACTGCCAACCACTGATCGATCTACAATCATTTGAATTATATATGAATATTTTAAAATAATAATCAATATTTCAAATCTTTGCATTATAATTTTAATTAAGAAGGTTAAAATCAACATAAGTTTCGAAATCAAATGTTGTCATAAATATTCATATTTTTAAGTGCATAACACACCCTTAATAATACTTATAGTGTATGCGAGTAAAGGGAATTGTACTACATATATGAATATAATACAATTTCTGTTCTCTTATTTTTCTTGCGGAATAATTTGGTATACTTTAAAGTAATAAGTTGTTTTATAGATAAAGTTCTCGTACTTTTTGTCTTTGGAACTTTCGAAGGGAGAACTAAGAAACTTCCATTCATCGTCAAACTTTCTTATGTTCCATTGGATGGAGAAGTTAGGAAGTTTAGTGTGGCGCGTGCAGAGCTGACATTTGCTAAACAGACCCCATACAACATAGGTCCCTTCCTTTCGGATTTCGAAATCAACTATGTTACTTTATGTGCTTCATATGACACAGCAGTGATTGACAGACTGAGGGACGGACAGGCAAAACAGGTGTCAGCTGCACAAGTCAATAATTAAAGCTGAGCTGAAACAAAAAATTAAGCGACTGCAATTACGGGACTAAAAGCAATCATGAGAAAATAAAATGACAACAAAAACAGAAAGGGAGGCAGCAAAAACAGAGAAACAAAGTTGTTAATTATCTAAGTATGAGTCAGGGCTGCAGCTAATTAACCAGGGACGCCTAGCAACTCACGAACAGTAGCTGGTAGAACCGATAATTTGCTGTATATAGTATTATAGTACATGCTTATTTGTATACCCTTGCTGAGGGTGTATTAGTCTTGGCCAGAAGCTTGCAATGCAGCTAAGGAGACATCCCTGACCCCATGAAGTATATATATTCTGAACCAGCATCACCAGGGAAGTCGATCTGTCTGCAAACTAGATTCTTAGTTTTGAAGCTATCTTGATAAAACTTGGTACAGATGCTTCTTATTTCTTCACGCTGCAAGCAAGGCGGAACTAGCCGGATCGGACCGATATATAGTATAGCTGATATATAAACTATAGGCCAGATATTGTTATATGTTGAGATATTGCAACCAAATTTACTCCACTTTTTCTACATATATTTTATGACTATAAAATTTCATCAAAAATTCATCTTTCAAGTATCGGAGCTGATAAGTACCTAACATACAAGGGTATAAAATATCAGCATACCTAAGGTAGCCTTTCTTCCTCGCTTGCTATATATTCATATGGTACATGCTTATGTTTCTATGGGGTTTATGTGTTTGCTTGACTCGTTTGGGTCAACTGGGACTTACCGCAATGGGCGAGATCGATGATTGGCACCGCAGATCGCGATAGCAGCGTGTCGAGCTTGTCGTCGCTTGTTTTTGTTTTCAGCATGTTGACTGTGTGTGTGTGTGTTTGTATGTTTGTTTATGTTCAATTTCTCCTTTCTGCCTCTGCAGTTCTTTGGTGTTTGTACGTGTATGTGGAGGGGGAGCCACGCAACAGCACTTGCCACAGTTGTTGTAGGCGCTTTATCACTAATTACGCGAGTCAAACTAAACGATGAAGAAGAAGAAACGAAGCGAAGTTTCTTTATTGTTGTTATTCCTGCTTATTATTTATTGTCTTCGTTGTTGTTGCTGCTGTCACTGTTGCTGTTGCTGTTGCCGCGCGCAGTATCTCTTTGGTTGTTCAGCTTGACTATTAAGCAAATTTATAGTTGTTGTTGCTATGCTTGGCGTTGTGGCGGGTTTATGTTCAAGTGAACGACTCGAAGCAGAACAAAACAAAAGCTGAAGAGCTGAAAAGCCAATCGAATGGCAAACTCAGCTATCGAAATCCAATTGGAATCTACTTTGAAAACGACGCGTCAGCGAAGGGCGCGTGTCGATCGCGTAATTGTTTGTTTCTTTTTCTCTTTCTGTTTTTTTTTCTTTATTTTTTATCACTTTTATTTCTTATTACAATTTTCAATTATTATTTTTTGCAGCCCGTACAAAAACGCGTTGCGATCGTGGCGCGTTGCGCTGCCAAACTGATCGGCTACGAAAGCGAGTTGGCGTTTTCTTGAACGTTCTTCGTATTTGCTTGCACGCTCAGCGCGCGCTTCTGCCGAGCTCCGCTGCCTGCCTCTCTGCTGCCGCGCCGCTCTGCTGCCTCTGCTGCTGCTGCTGCTTATCGCACCTTTGGCTGTGAGAGTGGCGCATGTTATGGGAAACTTTAGAGTCCAAGTATGAATTTATTGTTGTGTGTTGTTTTGTTGCTTTTTGTGATATTTTGCACTTGTGTGCGTCATGCGTCACAGTGTGCGTGTGTTTGAGTGCGTGTGCGAGTACGAGTGGCACTCACTGTGCTCTCAGTACACACACCTCAAGCATGTGCGCCGCAATTAGATAAAATTTAATCAAATCAAATTTGTGATAAGTAAATTAGCACTTGTCGTTAGTGCAGCTACAGCAGCAGCAGCAGCTGCAATGGGCCGGAGCTGGGGAGGGAGGGAGGTGGCAGGCGGGTGGGTTGGTTATGCTAATCACATATTTGCATGGGATATTTGCGAGAATAGCCGCAGTCAGTGCCAGGGAGACTAAGCCAGAGCCCGTCTCGGCCTCGTTGTCTCATCAGCTACCTGTTGGCTCTTGGCCCAGGTAGTTCCACTCACACACACGCACACACACACACACACATATGAATGCATGTGTGTGCTCGTTTTGGCTCCGCTTTGTGTTTTTATTCGCAAGTTGATACGCGAGACTCACACACACTGCTGCAAATGTATCTGACAGATCTCGTTTAACGGCACTCGCACACATGAACTCAGGTGTGCTCTGCCCCTGTCCGCTCTGCACCCCTTAGCGAGCAGCTGAGCCACAGCCACAGCCAGAGCGCGCTCTCTGAGAGCAGAGCATAGCAGAGCAGAGCGCAGAGTGAGCAAGGCTTTGTTTTTGTTTGTGATTTTGTTTTTGTTTTGATAGCGTCTATGCTTCCATCGCTTGTTTGGCTGTTATGCCTCGCCTTGCCTTGCCCCGTCCCGCTTTGCCTTGCCTTGCCTCGCTCTGCTCTGACTCTGCTGTTACTTTTGGTGGCTGTTGCCAAGCGGCGTCAGAGCTACAGGAAACGCCAGATGAGCGAGAAACTGCTATACAAAGTCTGCAACGTTTGCATCTTCACAGGGATGAGGCAGAGGGAAAACCTGTGCGTATGTGTATGCGTGTGTGTGTGTGTGAGTGTGTATGAGTAATGAATACAAATATGTGGTACACATAAAATCTATTTTTAAACAACTCTACAATCACATCGCTGAGGCACACGCTCTCGGCTTGGTTTATTTTTGCACCTTCGAAAAACCGCTTTCTTTTTTTCTGCACAGATTTCCCTTTTCAATAATGAATCAACCAACGTCACCAAAAAATTTCCAACCAATTCTTTGCTCGGTCTCAGTTGAGCAATGCCTTTTTTGTTATTGTGGCTTTTTTGTTATTGTCTTTCGCACACTTTCCCATACATACACATACATATACATGTACATATATTTTGTAACACACACGCGAACGCGAATTTAACCTAAATAGAGTCAAATAAAATGCGCACGCCAACAGTCAGTCTGTCAGCGAAGCAGCGCAGCACGGCGCAGCGAACTCATATACCTGGCGACAGCAGCAACTGTAGCAGCAACAACAGCAACAACAACAACAACAATGCCTACAATTACAACGACAGCGTACAATGCGACACTTACAACAAAAAGTACGCGTACAAACGACGAACGCGCCAACGAGAGCGGAAGGGAAGCGTCTGCACTTCACCACATTTTCGCCAACACTGCGAGGCGAGTTTTAGTTTCAAATTCAATTTGCCTGCAACTTCAGCATTCATCAGATACATACAAACGTATCTACAAGATACATATGTACATATCTACACGACCAGCTGCACAGAAACTAGTCCCAAGCAGTTAACTGCTTACATATTGGAATGCCACGATTATGTGGCATACTTTCAGGCAGCTCGAAAAGTATACCAGAAGCCTCATAAATTCGAAAATTAATGTTCATGGCGTGCCATCACTTTGACAAAAGGCGCTGCATATCTCGACAAGTGACAAGCTTGTTCCCCATGCATGCAACATTTTTAATTTATTACAATAGTTGCTTACGTGCCTTTTCATACATAAACTGAGTAAAGTTAATGAACATTCAGCAAATCTCTTAGACACGCCATCTGGCGACTTTGATATGTGTTAACTTGTCCCTCACAAAAACTACAAGTTGCATAGCATACTTTTAGACAGCAAAAAAAATTAATCTGTTGCCAGCCGTCAATTCTGACTTTTACACCTTTCGACCATTGAAAATGGTCAATAAATAATCAATAAATTTATAATAAACTAATCTGATAATTTAATCAGTAATAAACTAGTTAAACCTGTCTGAAATTAAGCAATTAACGCTTCGTAGCGCAGGTACACGGACGATTGCTTAACTTAGAGGATGCAGAAGCTTTCTGCATTGCAGTCTTAATGTAATTAGTTATTTCATTTTTATCTTCTTTCAGGTCTGTTTTTATAGTATAATGATCCAATCCGTCGATCTGTCTGAATGTGGTACTAAAACCGGCGTCTTCTAAAACCTGAGAAAATTGCCGACTTTGCTCCTGTAATGTGATGCTCTCGTGTTCTACGGTCAAGACATGTACTTGCAGACAACTCCACTTTAGAGCCTCATCTTTC
This sequence comes from Zaprionus ornatus, assembly GCA_018904035.1. Classification (NCBI taxonomy): domain Eukaryota; kingdom Metazoa; phylum Arthropoda; class Insecta; order Diptera; family Drosophilidae; genus Zaprionus; species Zaprionus ornatus. Next base: position 2,810,739 of record JAEIFZ010000289.1, on the reverse strand, counting down.
CAGCACCATAACATGGGAGACATATCGATGGCACTTTGCTCATCGAGACCCAACATGTTGTTGGTATTAATAGGAGATAGTTGGAAAATCTCGCGGAGGTCGTAAATGCCAGTAAGGAAGAACATTGATTTAACTTTAGCGCGATTACAGTCCGGAATACAGCCGGGCATGTGTAGCAATTGTGCCAGTAGATGAGCCCCAACGTCATGTCCAACGAAAGTGATCTCTGGTGTTAGCGTACGATCGGCATACTGAAATATCCAAGTTACAAAGCCGCAGAACTCTTCCATGAGATCCTTCAGCGAGGGCACTTCGGGATACGAATTGTAGCCCACGAGTGCGACACGATATCCGCATTTCACCAGAGGACCCACTATGAAGGTATTGTGTCTGTGATTCCCATATGTCCAGTATCCACCGTGTATAAAGACCAAAAGCGGCGAAGGTTTACAGTCGCTACCTTCACTATAGTATATTTCAACCAACCGCTTATCACTTACGCCGGCATAACGAATGTATTTACACTGGATTCCCAGCTGAAAAACTCTTTCACGGTCTGGTGCGGGTAAAATATTCACCATTATCGATATATCGATATAATTTCATCAATAGTCACGCTTTATCACACTTACTTTTCTCGGCTAATTCTCGCATTTGAGAAAGATATGCTTCAATTGGATCGGTGTCGTATCTACTGAAGAGTGCATATGTATATGGACTGTACTCTCGCACCAAATCAACATCTTTTGCTTCGGGATTGTACATGATTACCAAATTAAAATATCAAAAAATAAAACCGAAAGAATAAAAATAATTTAAAATTGAATTTTAGAATTTAAAGGTAAATCCGTCAGAGCAGTTTTACATATGAAATTGCAGTTGGTACAATTTCATACATTGAGGACGAATTCATGGCCAACTTTCTTGTGTGACTACATAAATTTAGTTCTTAAAAACACACTTTTCAATAACTAAACCTCAACAATAAAGCTTCGTATAATCACACTAATTAATGTTGGTCATACATCGAGGTTTAGTGTAGAGGCAATGCAACTAATGCCTCGATTACCCAAAATAAAACGATCAAAAAATGCGCAAAGAATACGGTTTTATTTTGTTTTTGGGCATTGAGTAATCCTTAAAGACCATCGCAACGAATCCTCAATTTCTATAATTCAAATTAAGGTAAAAAATACTTAAACCATTATAAAATATTGTACAAGAATTCGCGTAGGGACTCAAATATCTGACTGGAAGTTGGATGTGTATTATTTACATGCCATCTATAGATCACCACTGGTAAGTTCGACAATAAAGAAGAGAATTTGACAAAGTATATTATTTACTCGGCCATGTCTCGTATTTGAGAAAGATACGCTCCCATGGGATCGGAGAATTTTAAGGTAAAACCGTCTGACCCGTCATTCCCTTAAAACTGACATTTGATAATGCTGATGGGTACACAGATCAGCTAAAGCCGATATGTTTTCGATACTGTGCCAGCTCCCTACGTAAGCCTTTGCTCAAACTAATTTCCTTTGCTTCCATTCGAATGATTTATAAAATAATAAGAACTTTATATTTTCCATATGCTGTTGTATGTCTTTGATTTTTATTGCACACCAATCAATAAAATAAAAACTACATACATATTAATGAACTAATCTATAATATTTGGTTCTATTATACTTTCCCAATACGGCAACTACAAGCGGCTGTGTATACCCGCTTGCACTGTGCGGCGCAATGGCGACTGTTCAAAAAAGAGCCACATTCTCATTCAGCTTGACTAAAAATACTACGAAACGAGCTTAAAACTAGAAATTGTAATTAATATCCAAATGTACATATATACCCAACTTGATCTATGTATGTTATGTATGTATTGTAGTATGTGTATAGTATGCCTAGAGTGAGGGATATGTGCGAACGCAAAACCCGTTCGAAGGATATCTTCAGGCGATAGACCTAACTATCGATTCGATTCGATCTTAAGGCAAACACTTATCGGCTATAGAACCCTCCTATTCTTGCTTCTCGGCTCTTAGCTTAGCCTGTGCGGCCTGCTTGGCCTGTGCGGCCTGCTTGGCCTGTGCGGCCTGCTTGGCCTCCTTCTTGTAGTTGTGCACGTAGAACGAGCTGAACATGTAGGTGAAGAGGCCCGCGTTGAAGGTCAACAGTGCCGCAATTGACTTGGGGAAGTTGCAGTTGGGCTGGAACTGAATCTGCAGTGTGTGCACGAATATGATGAGGAATTGCACCTGTAACCGAACAATTGTTATACCTAGTGTTCTCTCATATCTCCTGTGGCACTACTTACGATCTGCAGAATGGTTATGTACTTCTTCCACCACAGATACTTCTGCACTTTGGGACCCATCGCCGAGAGCAGGTAGTACGCATACATGATGATGTGAATGAAGGAGTTGATGAAGCCCAGCAGTGTGCCATGGCCGCCAGCAAAGTATTTGACACCGATGAAGGCGCACACGGGCATCAGTGTGTGGTGATACAGATGCAGGAACGAAATCTGACGCTCCTTTTTGCGCAGCACAAAGAACACTGTGTCCAGCAGCTCACTGATCTTGGCGATGTAGTACAGCCAGACTGCGCCGGCCATCTGCAAGAAAGGATATAGATAATACAACATTCTTATGTGTGTATATAGATATTTGCTCCTAACTTACCCTCATGGAGATGGGATCTGTGGCATAAGTCACCGGCTGGCACTTGAAGTTGTAGTGCCCTCCCCAACCGCCTTTGTAGCCCTCGTAGAAGAGCACCCAGCTGAGCAGCACCTGCACTGCATTGTAGACGAGCAACGTGTTCTTCAGATCAAATGGTTTACGGTCACGCATATAGCGTGGTCCGGCGTATAGGCAGAAGTACAAGTAGGCGCCGAGGATCATGAACAGCGGTCCTGGTGCATTCGACAGGAACCAGCTCTGAAAGAAATATACAAATCGTAAATATATAACTATCAATTTAGTATATAGACCCGTATACAGACACGAGTCCATGTAATTAGTAGTTTCTTTCTTTTGTGAACTAAATTCATACTATATTTTAAAGCAAGGCAATTAAACTTGAGATACGCTGGCTACGGCCTTGTTAGTAGATTAATCCGAACTCACCTTGGTGCGCAGATCCTCGTGCTCGACGAAAAAGTTGACCATTTTGTCAACTATAGTTTCTGTCTCGTTCAGTCTGACCGACATTTTGCCAACTGCAAACAAATAATAGATAATCACATTATTATCGGAACTGGGCGCAAGCAAATATGTTGCTGTAATATTTGATAAACTAATACGAGACGAAGGCGTTAATCGACTCGGCACACACGCGCGTAGACGACATTGCGATCGCCAAGGCGAAGCCTCGCCCACGCCTATGACCTATGGGAATACGAGAACGGGGCGGACAGTTGTGCAGCTGAGAGATGAGAACACGCTCACAAGTGCAACTCGCTTACTTAACCCGTAAATCATGCAAAAAGTAGAAGAGTTCCCCAAGAGAAGGCATTCACCCTTCGCTAATTCTGCTAACGGGGCGATCTTTTATTGCAGCTCATGTCACATCAGAAGCGGATTGCTTGCCTCGTCAGAAAATCATTTTGTGTTCTTCGCACATGGAATTTTGTAAAATGTTTTAAAAGCTTTTTCATTTAAGTTTCGTTTTTCGTTTAGTTTCTTTTTCTTTTTCTTCGGTTTTCTTCTTTTCCTCTTTTTGTGGCCAGGAAAGAAATCAGAAATGCTGTCAGAACAGGTTTTCGTTTTCTGTCTTCTTATGCCAAAATTATCGCGTATTGTTGTTGTTGTTGCTGTTGTTGTAGCTCTTCTCTTGTTGCTGTCGTCATTTATTGTCATCTAGTTTTTTGAGTAAGCTGGAAAGACCCGAACTGACAAACAGGAGCCGAGGATAGTTCAAGGACAGAGTGCAGTAGCTGCGCTTTAGGGCATTGTTGTCTGGGGGACCTAAGGAACCCAGAGTAAACCGGTTCGCTAGCCCGAAACAATCAGCAACAACGGTTATGAGTGCAACGTGCATGTGGCAACGTCTTGTCTGTTGCAATGCTTTCATAATTATTGACTAGCTAGATGCGAGATATACACATGCATGCATAGGAGCACAGACATTATCGGAATCAAGTCCTATGCAGCACTGACTGGGCACTTTCGATTACAGCCCATATACGAGCCTCGATATCGGCCACGCCTGGCAAATTGCAACCGTTTCTTATACCCTTCGACCATCGTCAAAAAGGGTATACCAACTCTGCGCAAATTCAGAAGCCCATAAAGAACAAACCGTTTATAGTTTCTATTGTACCATTTCCCAAATTTCAATTCGCTCCGCTTAAACAGAAGACTCTGCCTTCGATAATTGTTAATGTATTGGTAACAAGCAGTGCAAAGGGTATGTTACTGATAGACTTGTTTGCAACTGACTTTCTGACTGACTTTCAGAGTTAGGCCCACCCAACCTCCTCAGGCGACTACACGTACCCCTCTTCCTCTCCCCGTGCAGCTACGCACTTGAGTTTTTCACGGCCTTGAGGCGTTTGGATGCAGCCGACTGAATGTCGATTGCGACACGGCGCACACTTCAAACTGCCGCGAATCAAACAGATATTCGAACTATGACAAAGTGTCTTTGATTTCGATGAGAAATGAATAGTTTTCTGTTTCAGTCTTTATTTTTTGCACATCGTTTGCTGTTCTAAGTAAAACGCGCACTCATTTCATAGACCCGCGTCGAGCAAGTTGCATGGCTACACCAGAGACAGACATACATGCCTGTATATATGTATTTACATATGTCTGCAAAGTGCACGTCATGCTCGTTGTATCTAGCCGCAAACAAGTTGCTCATTTTGTGATCAGTCACTATTCTTAGCCAAAATGCGACTGCCACATTTTTCTGCCTTAACCATAATCGCAGAATCAAACTTGGCTATTCCAGCGAACTGCATTATCTCAGTGTATCTGCAGTTGCCAGGGGGCGTATAACCGAAACTCAAAGTGTGCAAGAATAGACCGAAACTGAAATCGAAATCGAAATCCTATCAGTCCGTGCAATTTGTTCTGCTTCACCTTTGGCATTCGAGCACATTAGCAACAGCTGACCGCAAATATTTCGCCAACATTTTCACAATTTATGTGTCCAAAATTAGAGATAATTATTCGATAATACGTCCGCATAGCTGGGCGTGCTCGCTCTGAGATCTACTTACATTTAATTGCACTTATTTGTTAAATGATGCTTGCTCGAGAGATCGCTTCGTAAACCAGTTCGACACAATGGCAATTCAATCAAAATGTGCGAGGGCCTTTAGTGATCGGCCTACTAAATGTGTGACTTAGTATATGTTTTGAAGGCAGGTGAATTATACACTGCAACAAATTACAACTTAATTGGTATTGGAAGAAGGCAAATTGAAAAACAAGTTATATTTATTTTACTACTATTTTTATCTTCAGTTATTTTTTATTACTTTATTTCTATGGAAATTGAACACTAACTTAACACCCCAAATTTATTATTTCCGGGTACAAATTTCCGCTATTTCTCAAAGCCACAACCCACTTAATAATACAAATTTAATGTAGGCTGTTAGTGTTGATCAACGTTATTTAACCCTATTTAGGAATTTTACGACTACGAGGTATGTGAATGACGATTGTTTTGTTTGGAAACAGGAATGCCTCCGACTGCGTCACCTATTCAAAATATTTATAAAATCTTACAACCATATATGGTATTTATTTTGAGCTACTTAATATTATAAATAAACCGTATTAGATATATTCCGAATATGGAATAGCAGAGCTAAAGTGCAAATGCCAAAAACACAACAAATAATCGGGAAGAGAAACAAATATAATAACAAACACAAATTATAAACTAGTTTAACGTCTTTGACATTTTAAGTAGATGATTAGTGCGATAAATAGGTAAATCGATCTAGCAATTGGCGAATATTCCAAATTATAATCGATGAGTAATTTGAAGATCCCTGGCCAGTGGCAAGCGGGCGACACCCGATCTGGCAATAGCCGAAGTTACTTTCCGGTTTCTGTTCTTGATGCCTCGCATTCGAATATTTATTGAACAAAGTCTTGGACTTTGCGTTTATCTATCTCTCTATCATAAATACATATGCATATATGTATATATAATATATATGTATACATATGTATCTATCTAAGTATTCTGAAAGTCATTCTACAAAGACATAAAACAGAATATAGAGAGATACATGCACATACATACGTCCGCCTTCTTTACCAATACATTCCACATATTCTACAAATACTTATATACTATATGCATACATACTATTAATTCGGTAAACACACAATCTCATGGTTTATTCTATACAAACAACCCGTGGACTATGCTGTAAATTTTGCATATTTATTTGTTTAGCTATTAATTTCCTAAACCTGAGCGACGTTCACATGCAAATCAGCTACGATATCGCCCGAGCCCCGAATTTGAATACTTAAAGATTCTCATCATTGCTTTGCATATGAATTCTATAATTTGTTCATCCCGTTTCAATATTGAAAAGGTGCGTCGATATTATTTTACACGGCCTCACTGATTCCAGATCCTCTCGCCTCCTCGCATGCTCTATAAATATTTGCGAACGATTTTCGCATAATATTTCGCGCTATTCACCAAGTCGGGCGTCTACTTTTAACGCAGCTTACGATTTGTCAATCAATTAGCAAGACAATTGCGAAATAAACAATACAAATAAACATTTTTTATCTAACTTCAGGTGCCGCACACTCCGCCCCGCGCTCTGACGTCACTGTCCACAATCGATTAGTTTGTGGTAATCGCATGGGCGAAATTTGAATCGGTCGATAAATTCTAGACACGCGTTGCGTATCGTTGGGGTACAAAAGAATCGCACGTTTATTCAAATATTTATTTGTTCTTCTTCTTTCGACGCTCTCTGGTTCCTCATCCCAAAATTGGCAGGCACACATACAAGCACACGTGCGCACACACGCCGTATACGTAATTCGGGCCTAGAGCTTATTATGCTTTTCAGGTTTGATAAGGGAGAGCTCGTCGAAGGTTGCATATCTTCTCAAAACGCGCCGCGTCATTGGCCTGAAACTCCGAACACAGTCCGAACAGTCCGAATAGTTCGAAACGAGCGAACAAGTGCGTCGCATAAAAATTAATCAGCTGCGGCCGCATCGGATCAATCGCAGTCGGATCGATCGATGCCCAATGGACCCGAGGCAACGGCAACGGCAACGCATTAAAAAAAAACTCGCTACCAAGGTCGTTGGCGGTTTTTTGTTCATTTTTTGAGGAAACGAAATACAATGGAAACAAAAACAACAAAAATATGATCTGCTGCACTGGGCCAACGGCCAACGACCAACGGCCATCGGCGGCGGTAGTCGGCGAAGATAAACCATCCATAGATATTTAACATACTCGCGCAAACGATTCGATTATGTTTACAACGTCAGTTTCGGACCAGACGAGACGGACGTGGTCATAAAGAGTGTGAATTTATGTACCATAGACTTTTGGCGATATTGAAACTCGATTTGTGTTCGATTTTCGATTTTACTCTTTGGTCTTTCAAGCTCATAGCTCGTGGCAGTCACCTTGAACTAGTGCGTATGCGTGATAGTTGCCGCATTATAAACCAGCTCCATCGATGATAATAATATTACTAATAAAAACAGATACACTCACAAACACACACATGCAACGTTATTCGTATCTTTCTTCCATAAAAGCTTTCGTGTTTTGGACTTCCGCAAGGTTTATGTATGTCATTCTAGCAACACAAGAACTTTTCCATTGACATTGACATTCGATCGAATTGGTTTACCAAATCTGCTGGAAATATTCCTAAACGACTATTCGTTTCAGGGTCAGTTCGCTTAGGGGAACAGGTATCATGTTTGGACTCTACTTTGACCATTAACAAAAACTAAAAATAAAAGACACACAAAGCAAAACAATTTCTGATGGTTTGGCATCGAATTCAAAGGTTGCATCAGCTGCGCTTCACAACAAAAAATACTAAAAATGCTAATGCTTCACAAACAGAAATGATTATAATACTAATCATATTGACGCGCCCACAAAAAAAGTTCAAAAGTTCGTTGCCTGAGTCTTTCGTTTAATGTAAGTTGCAAATTTGCATAAATTAAATGTTTACACGCGATAATTGCCCGATCAAAGGGCCTGAGCCCAGCGATCAGATATACATTGTAGGCGATTGTGGTGTGTGTGTGTGTGTGTGTAGGTGTGGGTATGGTTGTGTGTGGATGTGGGTGTACTTTAAGCGCAATCGTAAGAGTTTCCTCGGGAAGCTCAAGGAAAATTCTATGTGAAAGGGAAATCACAGTGACAGACAACAATCGAGTGCACTTTGTTACTAAATACTAACCCATCATTATCAAACTGCTAATTCTCAAGCTTTTATTTATAACTTATAATATTAATTAAGTTTGTTGTTGTTATTGTTGCGCACTAGCATTTTCGCAGTCAAGCCGAGAACTTCGACAAATCATTTGCTCAATACCAAGGGTGTTCAGATTGACCAAGTCATTCCGGTGGCAATGGAAAAATGTGCATATATCGAATGGTATAACATATACAGACACGTATATTCTATATATAAAGCCAGATTATATGGCAGCTACATATATATTTGCCCATGTACAACATTAGCCAATGTCCCCGCGTGGAAAACTTCTGACCTTCAGCAATATTTTTGCAAGTCGTCATCATTGCCGCGTTCTCGCTCTCGTTTGGTCCCATATGCCTTTGCCATTATTATCAAATTTTGGCCGGCTGGCTGCGACCATGACTAGTTGGAGTAACCAACGGAGAGACGTTGGAGAAACTCAAACAAATCACGAAGCGAAGAGGTGTGACCAACCACGCATGTGACCCCAATTGGACTGAAAATTAAAATAGTTTTTCACATGCCGCGATGTCACCCAACAGGCCAACCGCACATAAACAACGAGCAACGCCCGCGTTACAGACCTACGACATCCGACCATGCCTATCCCTTAACTAAGTATGTGCCTATGTGCGTGTGTGTGTGTGTGTGTCTATATAACAGTTGGCAATGTGCGAACGTGCGAACGGATGTGCAGCAAAAATTTTGTCTTTGATATAAAAGATAATTTGACTCGGCTGACAGATCAGTGAGGCAGGCAGGCTGCTGGTATAGGAGGAGGAGGAGGGATGCAGGGAGGTGGAGGTCTCTGACGAGCGGGTCTCTGACGAACTGTTTGCGCCAAGAAAACAACTATAAAATCATAAATAAACAAATTGCGCGCATGCGTTGCCATTGCGACGTCGGCGCCTCTCTGAAGGGCATTCGGCCGATTTACGAATTTATGAGAAATTGGTTACACTCGCACCAGCTTCGTTTCGATTTTGTACAAGTATTTATACGCATGTGCATGTCTGTGTGTGTATCGTAGTTAGCACTTTGCTGGCAGCTTTTTCCTCGAACTTGGCCAAGTTTTCACAAGGAGATCAGTCTAAAGATGATATAATGCAGATCCAAACTTGAATGAATTGATCGGCTGCATCGACATATGAATGTCTCTGTGTGTGTGTGTGTGTGTGTGTGTCTGCGTGTGTGTGTTTACAGTGTTAACAACAAGTTGTTACTGTTGCGTGGTATTCGTGCTATATACAAAAGAAGAAACACACAAATCTCGGCGATGCGTTTTTGTCCGAACTGTCTGTCTGTTGTGTTAGCAAGCTCCAATCATATACATATGTTATATATATCTGTTCGTTGATCAATCGCCAATTGGCATTTACATATGCAGCACATTAGCGCGCTGCAGATGAACTTGGACTTGCTCTTGGCGACTCTCAGCTTGGCGCGATGCGATGCGGGCCACAAATTACAGATCTGACTGTGGTGTTGTAAGCTGGTTTCGGCTCTGTTATTTCTTCTTTTTTATACATATTAACTTTATACATACAACATACATAGGTACATCATTTTGATTTTCATTTCTTTTTCTGGGATTTTTGGACCACAAACACGCGTGACTCTTTCGCAAGGGCAACAAAAATAAAAACTAAAACTGGCTCGATTTGGAGACGGTGTAAAAAGATGAAATTTAAATTCGGTTGGTTTTTTTTTCTCTTTAAGTCTCTGGTATAGTATTTGCTGCTGCTGCACTTGCCTTTTGTGGATATGATGAAGAGATTGCCGAAGTTATCGGAGATTTGCGTAGGTTTATTGTGGCACGACACTGCACACGGCACAATTGAAAGTCCGCTTAATATCACGATACACCCGTTATCCTGGCACTACAAATCAATCACATTCGATTTTAGTATTTGTATCTTTGTTGTCGGTATATATTATTGTGTGTGGATATTTATGTGAATTAGAGAGTTAAGAGAACACGCGGCGCATCGCAGAACACAAAAGCAGCTTGGAATATGATTATCAGCTTTGCCAATGGGCCAACTTCACGCTTTTGCGCTTACTTTGCGGTTAAAGCGCCGGCAACAGACTAAGCGACATGTGGACGCGACAAGCCGTCTTCTATGCGCCGCTGCAGACACACACAGACACAACAGCTGTGCACACACACGCACACCGACGTCAACACGTCGACAGCAGCGTCGACTCTGATAGCGCTCGATCGCACGAATTGCGCCCCGAAGCTGATCGCGATATCCGACCAGCTGAAAGAATTGCCGACACTGTCGGTTCTCTCTTCAAACGAACAGGTGATCAGATCTATCTGAGTGTGTGCGCTTGTGTGTGTGTGTGGCCTATGCTGACTTGTTGCATGTTTTTGAGCGTTTGTATTCTAGGATCAGGTCCATAGCTAGGCGTATGCAGGATGTGTGTGGCACAAGCACCCCAATAATAAATAACAAGAAACGATAGTTAGGGTCAAGCATACCCCACAGTAAGATACTTAAGAAGACTTTATAGTTGTCAATAGCGTTTAACAATTACTAGAAGGAAAGGATTCCTTGGGGATTTCTTGCAGGTTCTTAGTATGTCCTTTGTACCAATCGTTCCTATACTATTGATAATATATAATTTCAAACTTTGATCGGCACTAATTTATTTCTAAAATCAAAATTGGTCTTCACACATAAACCTTAATTTCGAACGATAGTTCCTGTGCCAGCTATATGTTATAGTGATGCGATGTTGATGAAATTTTATAGGTAAATTATAGATATAGTGAAAGTCTGATCTAGTAAATTTGGTTACAATATCTTGACAAATAACCAAAATTGGCCCATAGTTTGCATAGCAGCTATACGATACATCGGTCCGATGTGGCTCGTTCCGACTTATTTACCTATTTGCTGAGAGACTAACTTGCTAGTTACAAGAAAGATTGCATGCATTAGTAAAATTATAAATCACTAATGAGAGTGCCCGAGATCCGAAAAACTATTGATGACTTTTCTTATACAAAATCTGGGAAAAAGTTGAAGAAATTAGTATTAAGTTTGTGAGATGTTTCATGAACTTAATACATACTGTATTTTAAAGGCCACAAATGCCCCCGAGACCATCGCTACGCCCCTGTCTAGGACTATCATTGAATATTAATGCTTGTTTATTGTTAATTATAAATCGATAATAGACATTTAATTTATGCAAATATTATTAGAAAGCCGAATGCATTCGTTCTAACTTAAGGTGATGATTGTAATTATCAACACCCCCAATGAGTATTATTTTCTTGTTTTTCTTTATTTTTCTATGTACTGAACTTTATTGCAAATTTTGCCGTCGTTCGACTGATTGGATGTGACATGAGAGTAACGTACGAGTATTGGCGGCAGAGTGTGAATAAACCAACCAAGCAAAAGATTTATCAACTCGCATGGGCTGCGCCCAAAACGTAGCCCAGTGACGACGCTACGGCCCAAATGCCGTCGTCGAGTGTTCACATTATTGTGCAATTAAATGGGGCCCCCCGAGTCATAAGCAGCACTGTCTAACACACCACAGCCCAAAGCGACCGACCAACAAACCAACAGACCAACAGACCGACTCCAACTCCGACTAAAGCATTCCAAGCCTCAGTGGCCACTTGTGACTTTAGCAACGTCATCATTCAGCTGGAGCGGGGTGTCATTATGTAGGCACACAGGCACAACAGCGTGAGCGACTGCGAATATGAGTGCTGGCGCACAAGTACTCAAACTTTGCCCATTACAATAATGGACAACCGCAGCAGCAAGCCAAACCAAGAAAGAAAGGTTACCTTCGGCATGCCGAAAGTCTTATTCCCTTGCAGGTTCTTATTACCTCCGATCGTTCCTATACTATGTACCTATACATTTGTTTATAACAGCGCAGAATTAGATCACATAGTTTCTTAAATTTTCCAACTCGTCTGTTGATGCTGATTAAGAAGATATAGTATATTGGTTGTGAGGTCTGCTACGCCTGCTTCTGCCTGTTACATACTATACATTTTCGATTGGCACTAGCTTTTAATACCCTTCTACCATATGAGTAGCAACTGCGCCTAAGCAACCAGTGCAACCCATAAAGCTAGCCAGACCACAGGCTGCAATTTGACTAACAAAATAAATGGCACTCGAAGCTTTTGCCTTGTTCGCCATCGTCAAATTGCTTAATTGGTGGAGCAAAGAGTTGCTCTGCTGCTCGGCAATCTGCATACATACGAGTATATCGCATTTGATTCCATCTATCGCTCTCTATCTATCGCTTCATTCATAGATTTTTGTCAGCAACCAAATCGGCTGACTCCCAGTCAGCTTCCGCAGTTTTGAAGGTGAAACGAGCCGCGATTTTTTGGACATGTCAAGCGCGTGTCTCGAGTACGATGCGGCGGCGTAATATAATCATCAATTCATGTTGTTTTTGGGATACCCATATTATTCGGCACTGGGCATGCGGCTAATTTCGATTGTGCGACAGTCGCACGTACATGGTACGCATAATATAATCCCCTTCTCTACGCGCCGCACTGGCATTTGAACGAATTACAAGACGCGTGCTGGGAACTTATACCGATACACGTATACGTACTTTATATTGATAATTCAATTATAATATCAAGTGCGTAAATGTCCGTGGTATAAGTAGCAGCTTTCATTTTCAGCTTCAGTTTAGTTCAATCAATTACCTTAATTGGTGGAAAGAAAACCAATTTAATAATTCTGATGATTGTAAAACCCAAGCTTAGTTAATCCCATTCAAATAAATTCACAGAATTTAGACGGGCCTCATAAAAATCTATTTAAAATTCAGTGCGGCAACAAAAGACTTAAGCCACAAACTTTTCACATCCTAATGTGAGCGTGTGCATATTCAGATCCGTAGCAACGCTCTCGTTAGCCCTTGTGCCCATCCTCTCGAGTCTCCTATTAATATTGCTGAGATCTGACCATATCCATATCCATGACCATATTGACTCGGCTGTGTATGCTGATTAAAAGTATACTGCCACGCCCCCTTCTGCCTTGTACTTAAATTTTCGGTGAGAACAAAGTTATAATACCCTTTAAAATTTAAGCATTTTTCGTAACTGAGTAGGCAGTTAATGATCGATATAGCTTAGAGCTCATACCATATTTGAAGTTGTCACACTTCTTATGTAAAGCTGGTTGGGCAGGTTTTCCTAAAAATTCTAAATTTTTATTTATATATATTTTTTTTTATTTTTTTTTTTTTTGATCTTAAAATTTACTGACCATGTACAATCCCGAAGCTAAGGATATCGATATACTTCGGGAGTATAGCCCGTATGCACATGCACTATTCAGTAGATACGAGTTCAATCCATTACATTCCTGTTTGAATGAAGTTCAAAAAATTACATCGGAACGTGAGTATAATGCAATACGATTTTCGATGCAATTGAATGAAACACTTTTTCCGCACCAGACCGTAAGACCCTTTTTCAGTCGGGAGTCCAATGTCAATTCCTTCGGTATGCCGGCGTAGATGATAACAGATTAGTAGATATATACACTAAGGAAGGTAACGAATGTAAGCCTTCACCGCTCTTTGTTTTTATACATGGTGGATACTGGCATTTTGGTAACAAAGAGCTCTCCACCTCCATGGTGGGCCCACTGGTTAGAAACGGATATCGTGTCGCCATCGTGGACTACAATTTGTGTCCCACTGTAACGCTGCCCAACCTCATGGAAGAGTTCTGCGGCTTTGCAACCTGGATTTTTCAGTATGCCGATCGTAACCAATCAACTGATATTACTTTCGCTGGACATGGCGCTGGGGCCCATCTACTAACACAATTGTTGCACATCCCTGGCTGTATTCCGGACTGCAGTCGTTCGAAAGTTAAATCAATGTTCTTCCTTGCCGGCATTTACGACGTCCGCGAGCTGTGGCTCTTGGCTCCGATCAATACAGACAACTCGTTGGGTCTCGATGAGCAAAGTGCTGTTGATGTGTCTCCCATTCTATGGAGCTGGAAGGATGAGGCTGAAAAGTGGGGCTGTCTGCAAGTACATGTCTTGACCGTAGAGCACGAGAGCGTTACTTACCAGGAGCAAAGTCGGCAATTTTCTCAGGTTTTGGAAGCCGCCGGATTTAATACTACGTTTAAACAGATCGACGGCTTAGATCATTTCACTATAATTTTAGACCAGAATGAAGACAAAAACGAAATAACTAATTACATGAAGACTGCAATGAAGAAAGCCTCTTCTGGATCCTCTAAAGGAACCTATCGTCCGTGTACTTGCGCTACGAAGCGATAATTGCTTTTTCACAGATATAATCAATTGATTTAGTACAGATTTAATGATCAAGTTAGTTTTGTACCTTGATTTGCATACTAGTGATTGTGGATTCGTTTCGATGGTGGAATCACACTGTCTTTAAGAATCGCTCAATACCCAAAAAAACAAATCGTATTTGCGAACTTTTTATTCGTTTTATTTTGGGGAATCGTCGCTTTATGTGTACAGGGCCTCTACAATGAACAGTAATCTGTGATCGACATTAATTGCTGTGATTAGACAATGCTTCATTGCATAAATTCGGTTCATCAATAATGTAAACGAGGATGAAAGCCTAACTTTGGTATAGCAAAAAATTAATATGCTTTGGGGATCTTATCACCTCCAATCGTGCCCAATACTATTTATACTCAATGGTTCAGAATTGAATGGTATTGTGTACAGGCCCGTAGCAAGGCGTGTGCAGGGTGCGCTGCACAGGGACCCCAGCTGCTTAGGGGCTCCTGGGTGCCAACCAAGAAAGCAAGACAACTTCACAATTATTTTTGTAGAGGGGCCCCGAGCAGGTAGCTATGTTCTATATTTTTAATAATATGTCCCACTTTGATAAGTTAAGTTTTGTATAAAATCAAAATTGTCCATGCATTCAGCCTCAACACATGAAATGGAACCAATGACAACTTTTGCTCGGTTTAATTTAGTCTCTGTTAACTAACATACTTTCCATTAATTCGTGTCTGTCACATAAACAAGAGCTCTTTTATTTTACAGTTCAAAATTTCATGAAATGCTATGTAAACAAGTAGTAAATATCTAGTTCTCTCATTCCTTATGTGAAACTGGTCGGACAAGTTTACCTTAAAATTCTAAATTTAAATTTCAAAATTAATTTTATTCTTTTGATTTTTGATTTTTTTGATATTTTAATTTTGTAACTATGTACAATCCCGATGAAAAAGACATCGACTTGCTGCGAGAATATTGGCCACCTGCTTATGCACTCGCCAGCAGATACGCTGTCGATCCAGATGTACAATGTAAACTATTTCTTCTAAACACTTCTTTGAATCGTAAGTGTAATACAAGGCGACTTCACATTGAACTATATTTATTTAAATACTTAACCCACCATAGATCGTAAAAGCATTTTTCAGTCGGGAGTCCAATGTCAATGCCTTCGCTATGCCGACGTAGATGATGACCGATTAGTTGATATATTCTATAAGGAAGGTAACGAATGTAAACCTTCGCCGCTTTTTGTTTTTATACCCGGTGGATTCTGGTATGATGGTTTTAAAGAGTTGTATATCTCCATGGTGGGTCCTCTGGTTAAAAACGGATATCGTGTCGCCGTCGTGGACTACAATTCGAGTTGCAAGGCGCCGGTGCCCAAACTTATGGAGGAGTTTTGCGGCTTTGCAACCTGGATTTTTCAGTATGCCGAACGTACGCAAACACCAGAGATCTCTTTTGCTGGGCATGGCACTGGGGCCCATCTACTGACACAATTGATGCACATCCCCGGCTGTATTCCGGACTGTATTCGCTCGAAAGTTAAATCAATGTTCTTCCTTTCGGGCATTTACGATTTCCGAGAGATTTCCCAACTATCTCCCATCAATGAAGACAACTCGTTGGGTCTCGATGAGCAAAGTGCTGTTGATGTGTCTCCCATTCTATGGAGCTGGAAGGATGAGGCTCAAAAATGGGGCTGTCTGCAAGTACATGTTTTGACCGTAGAGCACGAGAGCGTCACATTACAGGAGCAAAGTCACCAATTTTCTCAGGTTTTGGGAGCCGCCGGATTTAATACTGCATTCAAACAGTTCGACGGGTTGGATCATTTCACTATACTTTTAGAGCAGAATGTAGAGAAGAATGAAATAACTAATTACATTAAGACTGCAATGCAGAAAGCTTCTTCTGCATCCTCTAGAGGAAGCAATCGCCCGTGTACTTGCGCTTCGAAGCGATAATTGCTTAATTACAGATATATTTAATTGGTTACGGATTAAATGACCAAATTAGTTAAGAACAGATTTATAGATCACATTGGTTTCCAACAGATTACATGATTGAATATCTTAATATAGTTTTCGCAGTTTTATATTGACGATTACAGTAAATATTGTCGAAAAACAAATAAAATATACTCAGTAACATTGTATCGTTCATTTGTGAAATTCGTCTGCAAAGAAAAGAACTTTTTCGACTGGTTATCTGTTAAGGGCTTCTTTTCAATACACATGCGCAAACAGGCGCCGATTTGAGATAGTTGGGAGGAACGCAACTCGACTCATGGTGTTTTCAAATGAGAAGAGTGTTGGTGCGTGCTGAGCTCTGGGATGTATCGTCGGACGAGGGGTCAGTGACGATATATAAAGAACTGTGCGTCAAAAAGTGCAAGTTAACATGAAGATGGCATTGCAGAATCAATAACAGACGGGAAAAAGGAGTTCAGTTTATTTAGTGCATTGAATAGCAGCTCCATCAGGTCCAAGAGGAATCTGGACATTTGAGCAATAAGCCATGTTTGTTGCATGTTACAGATGTTCACAAAGTTTGAGAAGTATACTGAGATGGTCGGATTGTCAGATGCTGAATCTTTCCAAGCGGAAGACAAAGGCAATGTAAAACTGGGAACTAAGGGACCTATAGTGGAGCTTCTTCCAAGCTGAAAGGAAACTTTATATCGGTGAGCAATGCAAGGCCAAACAAATACGTAGTTAACTTTGGTGCTTTGAGTTCGAGTGGAGAATGGTTTCTGGCGTCTTATGTTATGAAGCTGTTGTGTAACTGTTATGCAGCTGTTAACGCAGACGCAGCATTTGAATTACGAGGAATGGATAAGATCGCTGTCAATAAAATACACACATTCTGGAAGATATACGATGTACATATGATCAGTAAGGTGCGTTTGCACCTTTTACCATAAGTGAGCGAAAGTCGTTCGCTGGAGTTGCTTCAATTCGTTCATAGGGATGTTTGTGGTCCATTCGAAACAAAATCAATTGGCGGATCCACTTTCTGACGTTTATAGACAATATGTCATGGCGGACATGCGTATGAGTATTTCCTGAAGGGCAGGGTCTTTGACTATTTCGTGAAGTTCAAATCTGAGGGAACGTCAAATAGGAAAAAAGCTGAAATATGTACGTAACAACTATGCTCGCGAGCATTTCAACAAGAAATTTGTCGAATAATTTAAGGAAATGGGAATAGGGGCAATGGACATACTAGTTGTTTTTCCTTTATAATTTGAATATCATTAATTACTGTGTTTGTCCCACGAGAGTGGACTACAAACTAAATCTCAATGCTTTAAACGGAACCAATGCACTGGCCGATCTGGTGTCGGTTGCCCCAAAAATAACACAAAGTACGGTATTTATTTGGTTTATTGCTTTTGAACGCTTCTTAAAGACAGTAATCGATCCTTCTTTTGGTATATACAATTGCGAATAAATCTGTGCTAATCCAATTTGAAATATTAATTTGCATAATTAACCAATTAAATATATCTGTTGAGCAATTAATCAATAACCGCAAAAACACGGACGATTGTCTTCTTTATGAGATACTGAAGCGACTTTCTTCATTTCAGTCTTAATGTAATTAGTTATTTCACTGTTCTCTATATTCTGGTCTAAAATTATAGTGAAATGATCCAACCCGTCGAACTGCTTGAAAGTAGTACGAAATCCGGCGGCTTCCAATACCTGAGAAAACTGCTGACTTTGCTGCTGTAATGTGACACTCGTGTGTTCTACGGTGAAGACATGTACTTGCAGAGCGCCCCACTTTGGAGCTTCCTTTTTCCAGCTCCATAGAATGGGAGACACATTGATGGCACTTTCCTCATCGAGACCTGTCGATACCCATTGACCAGTTAACGTTTGCATCTCGCGGCAATCGTAAATGCCGGAAATGAAGAACATTGATTTAACTTTTGGGCGACTACCGTCCGGAATAGAGCCGGGGGTGTGCAGCAATTGTGTCAGGAGATGTGCCCCATTGCCATGTCCAGCGAAAGTGATATCATTTGTTGACGTACGATCGGCATACTGAAATATCCAGGTTGCAAAGTCGTAAAACTGTTCCATTTGCTGGGTCACCGTCACATTTTCCCTCTTATTGTAGTCCACGATGGCCACACGATATCCGTTTTTAACCAGAGGACCCACCATGGAGACATACAACTCCTTATTACCAAAACACCAGTTTCCACCATGTATGAAGACAAAAAGCGGCGAAGGTTTATCTACGCTATCTTCCTTATAGAACAAATCTAAAGTTTGATTATCATCTACGCCGGCATACCGAAGATATTTACACTTGACCCCCGCCGCAAAAAGGATTCTACGGTCTAGTACGGGAAAAGTATTCAGTATTTTACTTCATTAGCAGACTTACACTTACGTTCCGTAGCAATGTTACTAAACCACATCTCGGCTTCTCTATATCTATTCAACTTGTACCTACTGATGAGTGCGAAATCCTCTGGACTATACTCTCGTATCAAATCGATGTCGCTTTCATCGGGATTATACATAGTTACAAAAATCCAAAAAAAAAAAAACCAAAAGAATAAAAAAAATTGAAATTTAGAAATTTTAGAGAAGCCGGTTTGACGAGTTTTACATAAGAATTGAGAGAGCTATATAATCACTACTTTTTTACATTTCATGAAACTTTGAATTTGTACGTGTTTATGACCGATAGTAATATGATACAAAATTTAGAGATAATCAACAAAGATTCAAATATTTAACATTTTACTTATTTACTGTCCAATCTTAATGAAATTTGTTTAATGACGGACAGACAGACATGGCTCGGCTGTTCAAAATATGTTCAAAATAAATATACTTTATAGAGTCGGAAAAGAGTCCTTCTGCCTCTTATGCACATTGTACATTGTACGCGACGCATGAAAGGTATAACTTTCTGCCTTTATCATATACTAAGCTGATTGAAATATTTACGTATCCTCTAAATTTCAATCCGATCGGACACAGACGTTATTCAAAAGATTTTGCATAACAAGTGATTTTTTTAGTTAGTAAGGAAGGCAGCCAACGCGTATAGCGAGCTCCATCTGTCGAGCATTATTGAATTGAACATGTTTATGAATTAACCAAATTAAACTACACCGGAACATAGGTCAAAGGGTAACCTACTGTCGAGTGCGCAGACATATTGTATACCGGGCCGAAGCAAAGTCTGAAACTTTTTCTTTTTTTTTTTGGCACTCATTTGGCTCTCGAATGATTACATTACATTACATTTTTAAAGCTCTAATGTTGTGGGTCTAAACATTGTTTAGCGGCACAAACTTAATCAAACCTAGCAGGCTTGACATTAAATTCAACTCAATACATTTTGAGCAGACGGTATTCGCACAGGGTGTTATGCAAGTCTCTAGTAAATATCAATCTTTATGTAAAACTGGTTGGACAGGTTTACATTAAATTCTAAATTTCAGTTTCTGAATTTTGTATTATTTTGGGTTTTTTCTAACAATATACGTAGTTTTACTATTTTGGAATTGTCGCTACGCCATGTACAATCCGGAAGCAAAAGACATCGATATCCTCCGAGAGTATAGTCCCATGGACTATGGCCTTTTCAGTAGATTCGAGGCCGATCCAACAAGTGCGTCTTTGATGCAGTTTCGAGATATTGCCTCGCAACGTAAGTATAATAAAATACGATTCCTGAGCAAATTAAATCGTTGAATACTTTGCATGCAACAGAACGCAAATCACTTCTTGAATCTGGAATGGGATGCCAATTTCTTCGCTATGGTGGAGTAGACGATCGCCAAGTGGTTGATGTGTACTACAATGACAGTAACGAATCTAAACCTTCGCCGCTTTTTGTATTTATACATGGTGGATACTGGCAATTTTGGAGTAAAGAGGTCTCTGCTTCTATGGTGGGTCCTCTGGTTAAAAACGGAAATCGGGTCGCTATCGTGGGCTACAATTTGTGTCCCACTGTAACGCTGCCCCAACTCATGGAAGAGTTCTACGGCTTTATGGCTTGGATATTTCAGTATGCCGATCGTACGCAAGCAACTGAAATCACTTTTGCTGGACATGACTCTGGAGCCCATTTACTGACACAATTGCTTCACAACCCCGACTGTGTTCCGGACTGTAGTCGCCCCAAAATTAAGTCAATGTTCTTCCTTACCGGCATTTACGATTGCCGCGAAGTGTGGCTCCTATCTCCGATAAATACCAACAACATGTGGGGCCTCGATGAAGAAAAAGCCACCGAAATGTCTCCCATTTTGTGGAATTGGAAAGATGAGGCTCAAAAATGGGGCTGTCTGCAAGTACA
This sequence comes from Zaprionus ornatus, assembly GCA_018904035.1. Taxonomy (NCBI): domain Eukaryota; kingdom Metazoa; phylum Arthropoda; class Insecta; order Diptera; family Drosophilidae; genus Zaprionus; species Zaprionus ornatus. The sequence continues at coordinate 2,789,643 of JAEIFZ010000289.1, read as the reverse complement.
TGTGTTGAGCGTGGAACACGACAGCGTCACTTTCCAGCAGCAAAGTCAGCAATTTTCTCAAGTCTTGGAATGCGCCGGATTTAACTGTACTTATAAACAATTCGAAGGAATTGACCATTTTACTATAATTTTAGACCAGAGTGTAGAGAAGAATGAAATAACTAATTACATTAAGAATGCAATGCAAAAAGCCTCTGCTGGAGCCTCTAAAGGAACCTATCGTCCGTGTACCTGCGCTACAAAGCGGTAATTTATTACAGATTACATTATAAAGTTCAAAATTTTAGTAAAGTGCAATTCATGAAGAAACCTACTGTCGGGCGATCCAATAAGATACCCTTCGCATGTTTTGAAAAACTTATAATACATTAACAGTTATATAAGTCAAAATATTCTGCAGCCTTTTGTTTTCTCACTCTTACACACATATCCAGGCACGCTGCATACACGCCTCCTTCTGCCTGTTTCATACATTTTCGATTGGCACAAAGTTATAATACCACCCTATGGGTAGCGCGCATAATCATGGTTACCCACATGATTTGTTTATCTACTTTATGGGGTCGGAGATAGGTATCTCCAAATGAAGCATTGCAAACTCCTGGCCAAAAGTAATGTACCCTATGCTATATATACCATTGTGCACTTGAGGAATTCCCCCAGCAATGCACTTCATCACAGATTTTAACAACGCTAATCTAGCGAACTTTATTTTTATATGCTGATGGAATCTTTACAATACGCATACGCAAGCAGAGGGGTGCCGACTTAGAGTCCGAAGTTTGGCAATTTGATTTGTTTATTATACGATTTTAATGTTTTTGAACTTGACAAGATACCTTAATTTGCATGATAATAATTGAGGATACGTTGCGATGGTGGTCTAACGCTAATGTCTTCAAGAATCGGTCATTAAAACCAGAAAAACCTTATTCTTTGCGTACTTTTTGTTTGATTCATGGGGCAATGTATTGCCTCTACATTAAAACTCAATTTACAAGTAACATATTTCGGAAAAGAAAAAAAAAACGAACCACTATGCGAAGCTGCTGTCACGTCGATTAGAAATCAATGAGCAGGCGATATGTGTGTCTAGTACATGCTGCAGCGGTCACTCTGTGGCAGCCTTGACCATAACACTTAAACGCCGAAATGCGAAAGACCTTCATGGACAAGTTGATTACCGTTGCCCGTTGCCTCAGACTGTCGGAGTTATTTATTATTGATTTATACGCAGGCAGCTGCAGAAAGCCATTAATTAAGCACCGGAGAGAAACAAAACCTCTCTGCGAATCGGTCCGAGTATCTTGAACTCTATGCAAAGAGACTGACATTGAACTACACATTGGAGTTCGCTGCAGATCATAGAAACACGTGTATGTGCATATATACAGACTCTATACATAAATACACGCTCATGCATATTCATACTCAAGCATAGCTTCCGTATGCATCGAAAAACATATAACAAAAAATTAAATGTTGACCACACCAAAGAGCGAATACCCTTTCGCATTAATAGTATATTTATTTATTGTTCAATTTATGAATGGTAAATGTTTCGGAACCAGAAGGAATTTATTACATTCTATAAGCCAGGTCGCGAATTTTTTATGCTGTGATTAACTATTAACAATTTTAAAAACTAATACCAGGAAAGACATGTTCTATGTAATAATAAATATATTGATTTTTAAGCTATACAATTATATTGTCTGACACAAAATGTGTCCCACTTCGACATAAGTTTTTGAGCTTTATCCCTCCAACATATTATCAAAAGATAATATAAAACTACTGTATATACCTCAAGCGAGAGTATTGACCAATCATGTTAATTGTCAAATTAAATATAATGTTCGAAATTACGACGTAAGTGAATCGCGAAAATCTAAATTGAGAGTGAAAGTGCCATCGTACAAAAACCCAAAAAGCTACAGCTTATGAAAAAGCTCAAGTCACACTTTACAGCAAATGTCAAGATATAAGAAAACTACAATACAATGATATGTATAGTAGATGTGAATTAAGTATACTCTATCGCTACTCTTTGACAGAGACACGAGACAAAATGAATATCTATTTTATTATAGGTCGAACTTGAATTTCTCTACATTTTTAGCACTGTGCAAAGTTCAAAGTCTTTCGCTCGAATAACAGTTCACGTGAAAAAAATGTCCATATATCAGACATACATATGCGTTCATTGGCTTGCTTTGATAGTCATTTGGCAAAGTGATTCAATACAGCTTGAACTTGAAATTCGACAAACGACAAACAGACACCTAGTTTTAGGTATTCGGTTTAATTTAGTTTTCTTTAGGTTAGTTAAACTATCATTATGTAAGTTTCTATGTGAAGCCATAATCGAGAACATTAATTATTTCAAAATGATAATTTTTTGTCTTCAACGATGACTAGATAAGTTTGTGGCTCAATCGAAAATGGCAAAAAGCAAACTGCAATAAATCGAAGTAGAACAGAAAACGCAGAAAAAGGTATACAAGAAACAAAAAACTTTGCTCAGACTAGACACAGTTGTTCACTTGATCAAGCGGGTCAAAGTCAACTCTTGAGCCGAATTTGCCAGTCATTAGCAATAAGCACGTTACCCTCGTTGTCGTATCGAAGACCAAAGCAAACAACCAGCATGAGAGACTAAACTAATAACCCTGCTGGCTGAGATGATTCTCTATAGATTTCCATCTATGTTACTATAAACAAAGTACGTTAATGCTGTCTTAGGTATTCACTTTCCAAACTAAAAACCACAAAGAAAGGCTACCTTCGACCGGTTCTTATCTTCTTCCATACATATGTATGTATATATATTATATGTATATGCAGAACTGTCGTTTTGATGATGCCTTTAAAATCACCTGTCGAAAAATGTCTGCTTTGCTGGTAAATTTCACATGTGAACAATAGAATGGTTACTGAGTATTTTATTATTTTATTATTATGCAATCGCGATATAAAACTGCGAAAACTAAAAAATCTGTAGAAAATCAATTTGATCAACAAATCAGTTCCAAACCAATTTGATCATTAAATCTGTAACTAACCAATTAAATATATCTAATTAAGCAATTAACGCTTCGAAGCGCAAGTACACGGACGATTGCTTCCTTTCGATGATGCAGAAGAGGCTTTCTGCATTGCAGTCATCATGTATTTAGTTATTTCATTCTTCTGTTCATTCTGGTCTAAAATTATAGTGAAATGATCCACCCCGTCGAACTGTTTGAATGTAGAGTTAAATCCCGAGGTTTCCAAAACCTGAGAAAATTGTCGACTTTGCTCCTGTAATGTGACGCTCGTGTGTTCTACGGTCAAGACATGTATTTGCAAACAGCCCCATTTTTGAGCCTCTTCTTTCCAGCACCATAGAATGGGAGACACATCATTGGAACTTTGCTCATCGAGACCTAAAGCGTTGTTTTCATCGCTCGGATATAGGTGGAAAATCTCGCGGAAATCATAATAGCCGGTAAGGAGAAACACCGACTTAACTTTCGGGCGACTACAATTTGGAATACAGCCGGGGTTGTGCAGCATGTGTGTCAGTAGGTGGGCCCCAACGCCATGTCCAGCAAAAGTGATATCAGTTGTTGGCGTACGATCGGCATACTGAAATACCCAGGTTATAAAGCCGTTGAATTGCTCCATTTGGTCGGGCATCTTCATACGACACTTCGAATTGTAGTCAACGACGGCCACACGATATCCGTTTTTTACCAGAGGACTCACCATGGAGATAGACGTCTCTTTATTTCCCGAATGCCAGTCCGAACCATGTATAAAAATAAAAAGCGGCGAAGGTTTACATTCGGTCCCTTGCTTAAAGAATACATCAACCGTTCGACTATCATCTACGCCGGCATAGCGAAGGAATTTACACTTTACTCCCGACTGAAAAAGGGTCTTGCGGTCTGGTGCGGGTAAAGATTCAACATTTAATTGCATCAGAACACACACACTTACGTTCCGAGGCAACTTCAGTAAACCAATTGGTTAGTTTTCCATATGGATTCAACTTGTATCTGCAGCAGAGTGCAAAATTATCTGGTCCGTACTCTCGTAGCAAATCGACTTCTTTTTCATCGGGATTGTACATAGCTACAATACTAAAATAACCAAAAAAAATCTAAAAAAAAGTATTTAAATCTGAAATTGAAATTTAGAATTTTAGAGTAAACCTGTCCGACCAGTTTCACATTTAGGATGGGAGAGCTAGATATTTACTACTTGTTTACATTTCATGAAATTTTTAAATTTTGAAATAAAACAGCCCCCTATGTTTATGACAGGTACGAATTTTCAAAATGAAATACGCAACAGATTGGATAGAATGCGAAATGGACAACCAGGCGGCGATTAATTCATAACGTTTGAAAAAATTAAGTTGTTTCGTTTAAGTATAAATAATTATATAGATATTTCTCATATAAGTAACCTTTGAAACTATGAGTGCCACGTAGTGGAGCATCTAACTCAACATCTACAAAATTACTCACAAAAATAGACATGGGGCGGCTGTTGATGTAGATTCAGAATATATACACTTTATAGGATCGGATATGCCTTCTGCCTTCTCCTTCTGCCTGTTACATACATTTAAAATCCACCTGAAAGTCACACATCATGTATGTTGGCACTTTGTGTAAGGTATGCTTATAATGGTTATTTAACCTAAACATTTAGAAACTAAGATCTCCAGATTACGATTTGTTTTCGTTATTGTATCGATAGGTAAATTCACTAAGCACTCCAAAAGCCTTGAAATGTCTGTAGGGCATTTCATGAAAAGTAAATTGATTTTGCGATTAGTTTATCATTTCAAAGCAAAGCCAGATATTCGTAAATTAATGTATTTAAAAGAAAACTAAAATACAATTAAGTAAACAATAATAAACGTTTATAAATAATTATTTTATATTAATTAAACAACTACAGATTTCATTCGATCATAATAATCAGGTTTTTGCTAAGTATTCTATACTCCAAATTTTGTTTCTTGTATTTTTATCTCGGAAAAATACCTCCGACTGATATAGCGCTTTTATAGTAACAAGAACGACAAAGACAAGCCAATGCTTCAACGGCTGCATTGTTTAACTGCGTTAATTTTCAATGTAATTTTTTGTTGTAGTTTGGAGGTTGTTTGCTTATAAATGAGAGCGTATGTAGACTAAACTGAGTGCATTCATTTGATTGTGTATGACGATTGTTTACTAGTTTCAGCTAGGGTATTTTAAAAAGTTATCGGCTCGATTGGCACAGTACATTCGCCAACTGTTACGCGATACATTGCCATCTCAGAGATACCGTGGTAATGTACAAAAGCGGCCGCAATTACGAGCACATGGAATATCTGATGCGATTGAAACTGTAAACAAGCATAACATTAGTGAATCAAACTTCGCGATGAGTATGTTCAAATATTTACCCAAATGTCGAATTTGCCGGGGAACCAACGTTCGGGAACGCGGAGTGCATATAATAAAGCTCCAAGTATATACAATAGACCTAAAATAAATGTGAAAAAAATTGAGTACGTGGCATAAAAATATTTTCTGCACGTTCTGCTCACCCATTAGTATAAGCCAACCCAGGCTGGCACGACTAATCTGACTAAACCAGCCTTCCATAATGCTGTAGTGCACTGCTGGAATCACTCCAGAGAGGCCAAAGCTCATGAATACGCCGGCACGCAGTGGTCGCAGACCTGGCTCAGAGAATTTGTCCCACAGCGATACAATTATGGAGAGGCAACCAAGTACACAAACAACAGATAAGTATATCACCTTGGGTTGATAATGGCAATAGAAGCCATAGTAGAGCCAGGGCACAAACGAGCCCATTATTAGTAATGCAATTCCGCAATAGTCCAGCCTAAGAAGAATAGCGACAGAAAAAGAGAGAAAATAAAGTAAATATAGGTATGCATGTTTAAATGGTTTCCCCACACACTCACTTTGAAAACAGTCTTCCTATCTCCACAGAATGACAACTTAAAGTGTGGAAAGCGAACGAGAATCCTAAACAAATGATAGCGCCCATAAAGAATGCTCCGAATACGATTTTCTCCTGAAACTGTATCTCAACAGTTGGCCGAGATACGAAGTACAGTGCCACGCCAATAAAAGCAATGCAGCCAAGCAGATGCGTCCAAATGTTGCCAGTCTCCGTATGAACACGGAATATCGATTTGAAGCATGCGCGGAACGAGGGCAGAGGCGGACGATGACCACGATGCAAAAAATCATTGTCCTGAAGCCATTTTGGCAGATGTCTATAGTGACAGACCTTCCAGCTAGCCTCCCAAACCTAAAATCAATCACATTTTATAAATTTATATAATATTTAACATAGCTGAAGATATTTGATTGCAGGTATTAGGTTAAGGAAAACGATGACAAGGGGTTAATTAGTAATGCATATATTTGTTATATTTTAATATTATTATATATGATATATTAGTATGATCAATGAAGTGTGACAGTAGTTGGCACATCGATTCATTCATTTGCTTCATTGGCTCATCACCTTACCTTGCGCACAAACTCTTCAGCTTGTTCGGCGGCGTTGTGAGCTAGTGCACCCAGATCAATTTCATCTGAGAGTACACCGGCTTTTAGGACTTCCGTCATCTGTAAAGAGTAAAAATGGGTTTATTTCTGCAGGTACTTAGGAACATTTCTTAAATATCATATCTTAATTTATAATACACTTGAAACTAACATTGTTATTTTGTCTTGATTCAATGTTCCCCGAGTCCTCATCGGGTAACTTTTTATATGTTTCCAGGGGCTTGTCCATCACAACATCGAACTCAACTTGCGTTTCCAACATTTTAAAGTGAATACAAATTATTAGAAACTAAATAATGTGTACGATCTGACACTTTTCGTACTTTGAAACGGCTGCCAATCGTCTACTAAGTTTAAATAATGTTGTATACATTCTGAGACGAAACCAAAAACAGCACAGCCTAGACGCGATAAGATAAGAGTGAACTGACAGAGAGACTGCCGCAGAGCAAAAAAAAACTAGTGCGTCACATGCGAATATTATTTTGTTTTTATTCTTTAGTTTTTGCTTCAGCAACAAGCGCCCAAAGCTTCCAATCAGCGTTAATCCGCTCCTGACCCCATAAAGCCTGCTAATTGCCAATGCACTGGGCAATTGAAATGCCAGCAATAAAAGTTTAAAATACTTTTGCGACAGAAGTATTTGTTAATATTGCAAACACCTGTTTACACGGACAGTCATATGTATTATGTATGTGTGTATCGTGTGTGGGTGTTTTCCCTTAGCTCTCTGGAGTTAAAACTTTAGTGACAGGGCAGAATATCAAAGCATTTTCATCGATTTGATAAGCATGGACTCGAAATTTTAATGTCATTAAACGAGTGCAATTCAAAAGCACATACATATGTAGTATATATCAATATATTTACACATACGTGTGTATATATTTAGGCCGATAACCGCAGACCAGTAGGTCAGCGATAATGAGTTTCTGCGCAAATCAGTCAAGCATTTCGCAATCTATTGGCTAACTATTCATATAGGTAATCTCACCTCGGCTTCAATCAATTGCGTATCTTCTGGCGTCGAGGGCAGGGGACAGCCAGCATCATCCTCCTCGACCAGTTCGTCGTCATCATCGTCATCTAGCAGATCAAGGTCAAGGGCATTATGGCTTAGCGAATCCTCTGGCACACAGCCGCGCCGCTTGCGTAGAATCATTGTAACTTGTTCAAATATATCCTGTTCATCGTCGGGCGCCCCAAGAGGTGTATTAACCAATTCAACCGAAGAAGCTATACCGGAATCCATGTTTTTGACATTTGCCATTGCTTGCTGCTTATCAACGCTCGTTTCGCTGCCAGTACTGCTGCGTTCCACTAGTGGATTGGTAACGGAATCCATCACACTAGATTTTTAGCCTCTAAGCGAATGCGCTAAAACAAAGGAAGGAATTTAAAATTATAATAAGAGACGTTAGAATATGAAAATTTAAATTTAATATTGGAAATATTAATCAGTTTGGTTAAAAAGTCATAGATATACACAATTTGCATTAGCACCTTAAAACATTTCCAATTTGCACTTTATTGTCAGCACAAAGCGCGACCTTTGCACCTTAGACTCGTTCGTTTATGTATGTTTTGTAGTTGTTCACTGTCTTGGTTTATCATGTTAAGTGCCCGAGGGTGGTGGAGGTAAAAGACGACGACCGACGAAAGTAAGCAATTAAACTGAGCAACAAGCGGCGGGTGATTAAATCAATTAAAGTTTTATATAAGCGCGTGGACAGTTGCCAGTTGCTCAGGAGACACGTCAAAGGAGCCATTGAAAACCCTATGGGGCAGTAGTGAGGGCCCTAACCCTTTTGTCAGTGTTTTGTTCATTTTAATTTAGTTTCCGTTTCAGTTACAAGCAAAATGGGTCTCCATGCATGTTATGTTTTAACTTCATGCATAAATTATCCATCTATTAGCCTATGCGAGCGACATTGGATCAGAGACACAGAAAACTGTTGTTTAATCAATTCATTTAACGCGCAGATCCACTTCAATCAGGTATTTGACAATAGGTTCTATTATCTACTTACTCCTTATATTTCGCAACGTGGAAACGTTTATGACTACGAAACCTGGACTCGCGCTTAGTTGGAACAGAAAGTTTATAACAAAATTAGACCACAAATTTACGTTTTTCTTCTTTAGCTACAGAGTGACCAAATTTTCAACGGCTTTACCATTTTCAGCCACTTTCGATTGTAAGTCACAGCTGTTTCAAAAAAATATCGATAGCTTTATTGTGGGAATTAAATTTAATGCATTTAATTAATCAACTGTTGCGTTTCTTAGCAGTAATACCTCTATTTACAATAAGAATAATCATACGGATTTTCAATTGTAATATTCCTATAATTTATATAAATTGCACTACTTATTGTATAAATTTTGAACCTGAGTGTTATGTTATTTAACATGTCTGAGCCAGAACACACTGCACAGGTTCTCTTCAGTTCATGTCTGAACTATCAGCTGATTTAATTCTAATTGTGATTCTTATTTTTGCTATTTCGGATTAATGTTTGGATCATGATGCAAGCCTCAAAAAATATAAAACAAATGATAAGTAATTAAAAGTCATTAATCTATTAATGCAGGCGTTATGTGCAATATTCATTCTAACAGCTGTTAACAGGCACTTACAAAAGTAAACAATCCAATAACATTTGTAATGGCGCCTTTTGAATAATTTTCCCGCTTTTATTCATTTTAGCGGCAGAATTTTGATCATTTGGTGGTTAGTTCGTGTACAGCAACCACGCACAACGTACTTGCATTTAACGCCACATAGACGCGCCACTTTTGGTTAAAAATTTCATAACGACACAAAATTACATTGATTTTTTTAACGCACAGATCAACGTCTATCCGGACTAATGGCCACTGCATCAGCTAGCGTGAGGAATGGACGCAAATATGCCCAGGACACACAGCCCTTTACGGTCTTTATTGAGGGCAACATTGGCAGCGGGAAGACAACCTTCCTGAATCATTTTCAGAAGTATAAGAACGACGTCTGCCTGATCACAGAGCCGGTCGAGAAATGGCGCAACGTGAATGGCGTCAATCTGCTCGAGAAAATGTACAACGATCCCAAAAAGTGGGCCATGCCCTTTCAGTCATATGTCACATTGACGATGCTACAAGCGCACACTGCACCGACGGATAAAAAGTTAAAAATAATTGAACGATCCATTTATAGCTCGCGGTAAGTTTCGTGCATAAAAAGTGAATAACTTGTTCGGCGACGAAACGTGTTTTAAACCGATATCATCTTGTCATCATCATCTGCTTGCAGGTTTTGTTTCGTGGAGAACATGTATCGCAACGGCTCCTTGGAGCTGGGCATGTACAACACACTGCAGGAGTGGTACAAATTCATCGAAGAGTCAATACACGTCCAGGCCGATCTGATTATATATCTACGCACCTCACCCGAGGTTGTGTTCGAGCGAATGAGGGTACGTGCCCGTTCCGAGGAGAGTTGTGTACCCTTCAAGTATTTACAGGAGTTGCACGAACTCCACGAGGATTGGCTTATTCACCAGCGACGTCCGCAGCAGTGCAAGGTTTGAGTTCAAAATTTATATCCAAAAGGAAAATAAACTAAGTTTTTTGTACTACTCTGATCTCTAGGTTCTTGTGCTGGACGCTGATCTGAACTTGGAGAAAATTGGCAGTGAGTATCAGCGGTCCGAGACAAGTATCTTTGATGCGATCTCAGGCGCGCATCAGCATCAGCCGTCGGCTGTGCTGGTGTCGCCCAGCAAACGCCAAAGCATGTCAAGTTAACCAATTAGAGTTGTATTATATTGGTAAAGAAGGGACAAAGTATGTGTATATATACAGCAGCTGCAAGTAACCTAAGAGATCTGCAAAGAATTGGTAGACTCTGAATTAACATTTCCTATGTACTTAGCTATAATTTTTCCACAACTGATGGAGAGGAATCTTAACAATTTAACAATTTAAACAATGAGAAACCCATATTTTAATAGTATATGTATATCTATTTATTAGGAATTAAGTTGAATATTGTAATAGATGTTTGCATTTGAGTTCAAAGTTAATATCTACAAAAATAAATGTCGTATGTCACACTATTAAAAAGAAAGAAAGGCATATATACTTATATATATTGTGATAGTTTTGCTTGGCCAATAAAGTTTCTTCAGCTTTAAAGTCTAGGAAAGTTGTTGTATAGTGTCAATCATCTTTGCACAGTTTTGCTTGGTCAATAAAGTTTCTTTGCTCTTAAAATCCACTTTCTGCTCCGCCACTTTGTAGAACTGCAGTTATGCGCCATGGCATCGACTCATAGAGCTGTTCGATCTTGTTCACCATCTCCTCATCGCTATGCCAGATGTCGTAGACCATAGAACGAAACTCATAGACGTTTTGTGGGTCCTGATTCTGTAGCTTCGGCTCGATGATGGCCATCAGTTGCTCCATCAGGCTTAGATCGTTGCATTGTCCGTTACAATCGGGTCCCACCAAGGTGTCGAGGAATATCTCTTTGCGTTTGACACCTTCCGCCTCCTTATTGTCATCCATGTTGAATACGTTGCGCCAATCTTGAGGAGACCAATCCTTATGGGCTTTAGCCCACTGTATACGGTTCTGCTTTACGATTGAAGTCAATCCTCCATTCTTAAGCTGGTGCTGCTTCGATCGAATCTCACTGATGCGCCGTTGCAGCGTGCGACGACTGACTTCAATGCCATATTGCGAAAGTAGCTCCCGCTGTACATCTATGGAAGTGTACTCGGGATGATCACTGAGTAGCTTCTCGACCAATTTTCGATTCTCGAATACCTTTGGTCGTCCAACCTCTCGTTTCTGGTTACCAATCTCAGTCAGTATCTGATTTGGCTGCTGTTGCTGCTTTAAATCGCCGCCCATTGATCTTTCGAGCAGTTCGTAGTTTCGCAGGCAGTTCTGAACACTTTGAATATCACAATCGAGAATCTTTGCAATCTGGTCGGTACTGTACGAATCCTTAAGATTCACTATATTACGCACAGTTAAGCCGGGCACCATTGCGAATTATGTTTATTATTTGGGATATAGTATTTTACTTCCGCAGAGTTGTTGGCCGCGCCAAAATCACAGGACGAATGTGGCAACTGAAGTTCGGTCGCTGCTATATATACGACAGCAGGTCAGGTACAAGACGCTGAGGGCCGAGGATTAGCGAAAACGTTAGGGGTTACCATTACCCAACCTTCTACCTGTTGATGCATTGGCCATCTGTCAAGGTATATTGTAGTTGCAGAGCTTAGACACATTTTTATTATACGCTTGCAGAGAGTATATTACGAGGAGACTTGTCCGACTCTATAAAGTAAATACAAATGTTCTTAATCAGGATCAAAAGCAGAGTCGAACTATCGAACTATCTTGCACGCAGTAAATCAATCGGAACGAACCGAATCGGGCCGATATAGCTGCCATACAACCTAGCGGTTCTATGTGATTTATCAAGATATTGCAACCAAGTTTGTGACATCAGTGGATTTATTTGTATGCTTGTAAAATTTCAATAATATCGACCACTATTCAATTTAGTTTGAACATCTCAATCAACATAAATACGTAGATCTCTGGAAGTGAAAGCACAATAGATACTAAATTTGGTATGCAGGCTTGGATTTATCATTCGCATCACAAGTATTTTTCAAATCAGTAGAACTTGCCTTATGTAGGGAGAGAGCACCGTTAAATTCTTATAGTTAGCTAAACTCTTACAGTACAGTTAGTACGGGGTAGCACCTCCGTTAGGTGCACTCGACTTCTGTAGTTCCCATTGAAATAATCGGTCGAAATGAGAGTTATTATATATAATAAGTATAGGAGCAATCGGAGGAAACCATAACCTCAAAGGGGTTAGCCTTTCATTCTGGTCTTTCTCCGTTCAAGTTGTGTCTGTTCTAACCTGAGCTCTACATGCATTATTCCAATAAAAATCTCAATTTCCTTGGGTTTTCCGTACTTGCAATTTAATTTGAAGACGATCTCATGTTTGATGACATTATAGAATTACAAAAATAAATTTAAAAAACTTGTACACGTGAGTTAGTTATTTCTACAATAGGAAATGCATCGCTGCAAAATGTCAAATATTGTTAAAAATAGATGCCAGCTTTGTCTTTTTTGATTACATCTTTCATCTTTTACATATACCAAATACGAGTTACGTGTAATTAGGTTTTTTATCCATTTACGATGAGCGAGAATTACAACTATTCATATATATGTATTGTGCCAAAGGCGTATAAGGCCCGTTTCGAATGGAAAACTAAGGTGTGTTTGGAAAGGGGTGTGGAAAGTTGAGTTTAAAGTGAGTAGGAAGAAAGTCAATTAGATTAGAATTGAACACACGAGAGTAGAGCGAATATTGGGGTTATTAGCAACGGCTTGATTGTAATTATACAACTAAATAAATAACACTAAAGTATGCCTAATTGGTTGGTTCTACATTCATGTGCTAGGTTTTCTTTTGATTTGTGTTTCCTTTTCTTTCCGTTGTTTTTCTCATTTTCTTTCTTCATTTTCTTTACGCACTCTCCTAATTTGTAATTTGTTGATCTGCGTTTCTATTGTGGGCGCCACGTTAGTCATCCAGATCGATATCTGAATCATCGGAGTCATAGCCCCCGCGTATGGTCTTCTGTGGGCGGTTTATGAACGGCTTGCGCTTAACATCTGGTGGCTGCATCAGATCGCCTTTGTACTCAATGGCGCCCGAGTGGGCGATGCGCCACTCGAGCATCTCTGTGGAGAAGTCATCGCAGTTGCCCAGATCGGTGAAGCCCACAATGAAGTCCTTAGTTTTACTGTCCTTAACCAGTGCAATTGTTGGTATCACCTTGATGCGAAGGCGCTGCGTGAGGAAGGGCGACTTTTCGGCATTTACCTTGCAGAACTTTGCCTCAATGTGCTTGGCGGCGAGTATTTTCAGGTGCATATCGACAATGCGACAACGCTCTGTGCTGTCTCTGTAGAAGTGGCACACAATGTTAGGGGATTTCTTGGATACCTCAAAGAACTCCTTCTCGTCGGCCAATTCCGAATAGGTACCATGACCCTGTGGCGGATAAGTGAAAGGGGTTAAGAACAACAACATTGATGAATATGTTTGGTGTCCTTACGTTTCTGAGCCATTCCTGTTTCTTATTGTTCAACTTTTTCATTTCTTGTATCCGTTTCTCTCGCAACGCTTTCAGGTCTTCCGTATCTAGGTTGTCCAGGCGATCGAATTCCTGATCTAGCTGCTGCTCAATCACCTGCGCAGCAGCGAATAATTGATTTTCCAACATGTGCGACATGTCTTCAATTGCTTCTTGTGGTAAAAACTAATTTGTATATTGTTGTTGTTCTTGTCTCTTTGTATGTTGTTGCACGCACTGTGTGTACTTGTAGTTTCTATTTACGTGTGCGTGATTTACAAATGTTTTGTTTGTGTGTATGCGTGTCCGGCATAAATGAAAGGCGTATCCAGTCAGATGTATATGCAGATGGGTCATGTTTTGTTGAAAATTCAATAAAGTAATCAATGTTAGTGCAAAAGGACCACCACAGAAGCTGAAGGCAACTATAAATGATTTAATTCGCTAGTACTTACATTAATTTTTCACTTATTTCATTGAATTCAGATAATAATTTCTTGAGTTTACTTATTAGCCGTGTGTGGGACGTCGATTGTAGAAGCAAATCGATTAGCAAATTAATCGATGTGGCTGTTTGGTGTGAGCTACAAAATACACCTTTTCATATTAATTCAACCAGTTTTGGGGCAAATGTAATAAATTGTGGAGCAATTTGTCAATTCATATTATTAAATTTTCGACAGTTGACACTCATTTCTGTTTTGGTTGAATGGGAAATTTATCGAATATTTATGTGAAGGGTAATGGGAAAAATGTATTTAGCTCGTTAGAATGCTCGGTCACACTTTTAATGGACGCGCGTTAGTTTTTTAATCTTTTCACTGGCGTCGGTTGCATCTGATTCCTCACATAATTACAGTTGCGAAATAAAAGAGCCACATATATTGAGAATCAAACAGTTTAATTAAACAAAAGGTTTGTTGCACTCTCCTATTAATAGCATACGTTAATCTGTTCAACTGTTAATGTGTTCAAGTGTGGCGTCGCTCTATTTTTTGTGTTGCGGTAGGATCTATGTTTGGTGTAGATACAATTTAAGTGCACAGTTGCCGGGCTTCGAAAGATTATTGTAATTATTGTTAATTCAACTAAAATAAACAATTTGCATTGTATAACTATTTAGAAAATGTGCGTGTTTGACATTGTGCATAAAAATACCCGCGTTTATTTGCACTTTCGCGCATACATACAGACATGCATGTAAATTTCTTTATTTGCCGCTGCAGCCTCCGCCATTTTTAAAACAAACCCCGTCAATTGAGCCTGCATGGTACAGTGGTGGCAAAACCCATTAGACATCGTAGCAACAAATTGGGAATATAGTTGCGTTAGATAGCTAACTTTATAGCCTTAAGACTTTTGTTATTTTTTAATTTAATTCTCTTGCAATCATTTATCAAAAAACATGATTGCATTTTATCAACTGCGAACATTGCTCAATATTTTGGCGCGTACTATAAGCCGCCTTTTTATCACTTATATGTATGTGTGCCTTTGTTACAGAGCAGAACAAGCGTGAAAAAAGTCGATAGATGAAATGTTTATATTTTAGCCGGTTGACAGACAAGAACAGACATGCAGAGAAATACTAAAACATAAACAGAATGTTTAATTAAACACTGTATGAGCTGTTATGTTGATGCACAGCCAAACACACAATCACATAGAGGCATTCATTTATGCATGTATATATGACATGCTAGGTTGAGTTTATTAAACTCTTCTGGCATACAAACAACACAGCAAAACAAAAAGCAAAAAAGGAATTACAATAATGACGGCGTGAGGGCTTGGCGCATAACTGCATACATACATACACACACACACACACTGGCACATAAAATGCATGTGCTTTGTTTGTGTTTGGTTTTTATTGCCGTTTGACTTTATCGTGCTGGCGTCTGTGTATTTGTGCGTGTGTGTGTGTGTGTGTGTGAGTGTCTTGGATCTCTAGTTGATTTATTTTTTCGCATTTTCTTTTGCACTTTCTAAAAGAAAACCTCCACACACTTGCTGCCGACTGCAGTTTCTAAATAGTTCCTGCCTAGCTTGATTTTATACCCTATGCACATGTTGAAAAGAAAAAGGTATAACATACAGGATAAACCTATAATGATATCTTAACATATCTTTCGAAACCCTGCGATATTACTTGAAAAATAATCAAAAAACATAAGTTACTTTCATCATAATCCATTACTTACAGTGTATTCCATTAAAGTTTTGACAAGGTTCAGATTCTTAGCATTCCTTGAAAAAGCAAACATGCGTTCGTTGTCTAATGTGGATTAGAGGGTATTTTAAATTCATTCCCGGTCATTTCGGCATTTTCGGTTTTTGCTTAAATTTTAGCAGCACCGCTTTCACACCATGACCGGGAAAAACATCAGGCCTTTACAGGAGAGATGGTTTAAACAGGTTTACATGACAAGCATAGTATTGTACTTGACTGATTGACTTTGACAATCGAAAACTTTTCGCCCCACCCTCGTACTGTTCACCGGAAGCTCTCTCTCTGCAGGCATGTTGGGGGAAGCGTTGTAGTTATTCTACTGGAACAATATAGGTGTCGCTCTTCGACCCTCTCTGTGAAACGAAATCATCGTCCGCCATTTTATTTATTTTTATAACTTACCTGGAAATACCTGATAATTATTGTGCGATTTATCCGCGCACAGATGTCACTCATAAAACAATTTCTGCAGCAGATGCAAATGCCGCAGCTGTTGCCGCCTGCCTCAGGTACCTTTGCTACCCATCCTTCCACCCTGCTTACCTGCCCAAGACTACTTAAACTCTGGCGCACTCTTTTGAGGGATTAAAGTGAAAGTAGACCTCAAACAATCAGCACGTGCGAAATAAAATCGCTAAGCTCCTCAGATTAAAATCAAATAAAAGTAAAATCTAAAAATACAAACTGCATCTGTGATTGCCAAGCAGCAACAACTACAACTGTGGTGAGTGCACGCGAGAAAGCCGGTTCTCTAGGGGCAACCACAAGGAATGCGGCATAAATAGGTGTATAAATTTGTAGCTCTAACCTAGAGCAACAACAACTGCAATATAAACAAACTCGCTCTTGAATAACATATGAAGCGTGTTTAGGTTTTTTAGATTCCAATACTCCCCTCATTGCCCCACTCTTGGACATTGTAAACAGACCAGGGCTGCCAGCTACGCTTTACAAAGATAGAATAGATTAAGATAAAAACGTGGAAAAACGGATAGACAAGTGCAATGACAGAAAATATAACATTTTAAAGGCTAAAATCTCTTTAATTTGTAAATTTATGTAATTTTTATGATGAATCGAAAATTGGTTAATGGTTAGTTTTATGTTAAAAGAGTGCATTATCAATATATTGAGCCTTGACTTTTTACTACTTATACTAACAGATCCTTTTTTATCTTTCAGAGATCGTGCAACGAAACGACAATCAAATGCTTAGCAAAATGGCTCAACCGAATAATGTTGGAGGCGGCAGCGGATCAGCTGCCGCCGGGGGACGACGTGTACCGCTCTCATTGAGCTCTGGCAGCGGTGTTGCCGTTGGCGGCACAACAGTTTCCCGGCTTCAACAAGCAGCATCCGGCAATGGTAGCGGGCGCTCGAATAGTCCACAAAATAGCAATGTATCAAAAAAGGGTGAACACCATAGTGGGCCATTCATAGCCATAAAGAAAGGAAGTGCAAACCAACATCGATCCTCAACTGCCAGTTCTACGTCATCGTCTTCCTCTGCGTCGGCTAAGCCTCAAGATGATGAGAAGAAGAAGGGTCAAAATGGTGTTAACAAATCAACAAATGGCAATCAAAAGGTACCACAAAATAACGGTGGCTCAAGTGCCGCAGCAACAGTCGCCCAGGAACAGAAGCAACAACAATCCAAGGAGAAGGTGCAGGAAAAGAACGAGGCGCCAAGAACAGAAGTTAAAGCTGAAGAGAAGCCAAGTAAAAAGGAAAGCGAAACTGAATCAAAACAAGTGGAAAGCAAGAAAAACAAATTAATAGTTTCCGAAGTTATTGATTTGGATGAGGAACCAAACATGGACGTGGCACCACCACCCACCACACCTACCTCAGAACGCAAATCAGCACGTCGTTTGGGAGCGGCAACAGCAGCTACTTCAGCTGTAAGTACTCCCACTCCAGAAGAAGTTACTCCCAAAAAGACTCCCAAAAAAGCTGAAGCGGCTGCAGAGCAACATAACGAGTCGCCTTCGCAAAGAAAACAGCCCAAAAAGGCTGAAGCTGAACAACATATCGAAACGAAGATGCAGTCCGATGTGGCAAAGAAGGAGGATGAGGAGGAACCAACCACAGCTAATGTTGCACCTGTAGAAGATGTTGAAATGGAGGCACTGACCGTAGATGCATCGCCTATTCGAAGCACAGTGCAGCAGCAGAACAACGCTCAGCCAGCGGCAACATCGACGCCTGGGCGCAATCTCTTCGGATTCCGTAGCAACAGCAAGCAAGTCAATGAGGTTGAACTGGCTGCACAGCTATCCAATTCACCGGCATCTGCACCACCGGCACGTACCTTTGCTCAGATTAGCGGGCGACGTAGCATTCGTCCCACAACTGGATTAACTCCTGGCAAAATGGGCAGCTATCGATGCGTCAATACCAGTGAGCTGGACACCTCTGGACTAACGAATACCAGCATGAATGCCACCGTGGGATCGGAGATACCAAACAGTTCGTCGTTCTCGTTCTCATTCTTTGGTCGTGGTCGCAAACGTGAGCGCACCCCGCCGCCACTGTCCGGCAGCCAGTCGGCCAATGATCTCGCCCAGGATGTGGAGATGTCGCCACCGAAGCGTGCACGCTTCGAGCTCTTCAGTTTGAATTTGGCATCGCCATTTAGCTTGCTACGCTCACGTTTCTCCAAGGCCACCATTAGCTCGCCATCGGCGCGCCAGCGTCTGGATCTGACCCCACCAAATGGTGAGGACGGTGAGGAGGTCGGCGAAGTACAAAATGTTTCAGGCGTTGTCAATCAAGAGGAGGAGGAGGAGCTTAACAAATCATCATCAGCCAACAATGAAGTGAACGAAGTAGCTCAGGAGGCTGGTCTGGAGACGCCCAAGAAGGCTGGCACACCAGAGAATGAGGATGGTGATATGAAGGCTAAGGTGGAAGGTGGAAGAGACATCAATGATGCTGTCGCTGCTGCTGCTGGTTCTCCGACTACAGATGCCGCAGAGGCAGCGGAGGAGCTCTCCTCCTATGGCGATGGTACCAACAGATCGCGCTGCGCCATAATGTGAACGACTCTTCCCTTCTTGCTATTCTATATATCCATATGCGTAGATTTAAGATTAATGTCATTGATTTTATTAACGTTGTGGTACGGTGACCTCTTTGGTAATTTGTGTTCTTGCAAGGGAAATTACATGTTAAGAGTAATGTTCAGAGATGGGCCCAAGTTGTCTACACTTTCCTGAAACACTGGAAATGTGTGAGTCTTTCTTCTGCCGCCTTAATTCGATTTCTTGCTGCATAAGTGTATAACAATCTCTGATGATAAAGACAACTATGCACCGACAAATCGTTCGACTGTTGTCCACAAAATGATTCGAGTACCCAAAACTTTATTGGGTACAAGAACTTAATTTATATGTGTGACGTGAAAGTAATATACATAACATACAAGTACATACAGACATCTATGTAGCTTAAGTTGTATCCGTAGTAGATCATTTATGTATTTCTGAGTTTTCTCAATTTTATTTGTGAGTATAAATAATGCTAAGTAAAATACAATGGCGAACAAATATGTAAAAAAGAATATCGCATATTTTATAAATAAAGAACATTTTTATCAGAAAACATCAAAGATTTTATGTTACTGTACAATATAAGCAAGGACCTACTCGTGGGTTACTTAGATTTTCCTGGATTATCTCAATATTAACGAGCCGTAAACCCAGTGCAGAATAGGGGTTCGTTTCTAGATAAGGCGAAAAAAAATATATGGTATAAAGAATTGATTGTGTTATATTGCATTGTAGCATACGAGTATATGACTTTACAAAAGATCTCTTGATAAAGAAAAGAAAGGACCAAGTTTAACGCCAATGGAATACCATATCCGTCAGAAATACAAGGGTTTATTTTACTTGTAGAATATTCATTTATGAAAATTCATTTTTTTCCGTTCCCTTGTGGTACAGTTTCTCCACAAAGTCCTTTTTTGAAATTGTATATAAAACTGATTTGCTTTGATGGTAACCTTAAATATTTACTGGCCAATTTAAATACCGTTATACATTCTAATTAGTTTATTACATTACATTACCAATTAAAGTAGTCTAAAACAAAGTTCTTTGTTTTAACCTAAAATGTGTGAGCTGCATACTAGGTCTAAATTCAAATGTCAACGTGCACGTTTACCGTGCTGCCAACTGCACGAACTGAATGCAACTCTGAAAAAGCAAACATTTTCTAACACTTAACCGTAGAAAGAACAAATCGACGCGCTGTTTAAATTGTTTCTTCAAAAATTGTTATTAACATTTAAATGCTCGCTAAACAAATCGATAAATACAAATATCGCATAGTAAACAGACATAACGTGGTCATGCCGAACACGACGCAAACATAATAAAATAGATAAAAACCTATTTAAGCGCGAACAATTGGTAAAAAGAGAAGAATAAGCAAACGAAGAGTATCGAAAAGTGCACCCAAAGAATAACATGGAACACGCTGATGAGGCGACAACATCGCAAATTGAGCAACATATTGACTATAAAACGCCAAAGAAAACCAGCTCGATAATCGAGAGTGAGGCATTGTTGGCAAAAATAAATATATTAACCACACGACCGGAGAATCAATCGCAAAATGCAAAGGTAAAGAGGATAATATTATTTACAGTTACAATGCACACGAACCACGTTGGCGGTCCGTTATTTTGGAGCGGTCTATTACCCACACATTGAGAAATATATCTATATAATACATTGTTGTTGTTGTTGTTGTTGCAGCTGCCTACAATTAAGGACTTTGTCATTATTAAACCTATTAGCCGGGGCGCCTTTGGCAAGGTATTCCTCGGCTACAAGCAAAACGATTCCAATAAACTATTTGCCATCAAGGTGATGCGCAAATCAGAGATGATAAACAAGAATATGGTATCTCAGGTGATAACTGAACGAAACGCATTGGCGCTATCCCGATCACAGTTCTGTGTGAATCTCTTCTATTCGCTTCAATCACTGTCTTCCGTTTATCTGGTGATGGAATATATGGTTGGAGGAGATCTTAAATCCCTGTTGGCCATGTATGGTTATTTTGACGAGGCGACAGCTCGCTTTTATGTTGCCGAAATGGTCATGGCACTGCAATATCTTCATCAGCACGGGATTGTACATAGGGACATCAAGCCGGACAATATGCTTATTTCGGCTAGTGGTCATGTGAAACTTACCGACTTTGGTCTAAGTAAAATTGAATTGCGTCGGGATTTGGAAATATCTGATCTTATTAACTGCTCGCCTAATCTGAATGCTCGCACACCGGGTCAACTCTTGTCACTCACATCGCATTTATCTTTTGGCTCGGAGAAAAAGATACAGGACTACGGATCCGTCAGCTGTGTCCCCATGCCTTTGATCGGCACGGGTACATCGAACCTAATGCAGGCCATAAACAAGCACAGTCTGGTCATGGAGTCATCGGACAGCGAGGCAGACACGTCCTTAAATGATGGAGAAAAGACTAGCGATAGCAAAATCTCTGGCGTTTCCCCTTTCTTTTCAGCCGAGGAGGTCAATGTATCCATTACGCACACCTGCACCGCCAACACCAATGTGAGTGTCGTTAGTTAATCATTGTTAATCAACTAACTATTCACTATTTACAGATACTGGACAGCAGCTCATCGTCATATCATACCTGCACCTCGGCCGAAATTAGCAAGAGCTCTCCGCCACTGGAGGAAGCACAAGCCGCGGGCGGGGCTCCGGCAACCAACAAGAGACGTGTAGAATTTGCATTAGACACCGCCAATGCCAGTGCACGTGTCAACTGCCAGGTAAGGGACTCAACAGTTGCCCATTTCCCCTTCTTTAAATTTTTGCATCATCTCAAAAGGGCTGCAAATTGGCCGAGCAGGACAAAAACCTTGCTGGCGACTCTAAAGATGTTGCCAAAGTGGAAAACGCGGTTGAAGTATCGTTTGACTTTTCCATGCTGCGCAGGCGTTCGCTTGACGAGGTGCGTTTAGTTGGTCTGTGTGCGCTTGTGTGTCTACTTGTTCTCAGTTTCTAAATTTGTGTGTGGTGGTGTCTTTGTCTTTGTGTTAGTCATAAAGCCTTCTCTTCTTGTTTACGTGAACTTATTTAAAAGATTCAGATATAAAATAAAGTTGTATCCATTGATTTCATATAGATATATGACAGAGTCTATTGTGGATTCTAAAAGTATCTGTCTATGATTAGCAACTTCGGAATTACACTAATATTGTTTTTGTTTAAAACAGCGCAATCGCAATTCAAAGGTGCAGGAAGACTCAGGGGTATCCAGTAGAAAGGGAGATGATTATTCCAGCTGTAATCTGAATCTGAACAGTGAAAACAGCACAGCCTCTTCCATTGAAAAGAATGTTGATAATCTCAGTCACTCAAAAGAGGAATTCAGTTGCTCGGATTACTCACGCAGGTTTGATATACACTCATTGACTTAGTTAACAGTTAATAATGTATTCTTAATCCTTTCAGCTACAACCTGACGAACAACGCCAACGAATTGAGTGGCATTCGAATGAATTCGCCGTTTCGTAATCTTTCAAAGAATTTCAAACGACCTGATTTCCTGCGCGGCCTTAAGCGAAAGATCAATTTAGTCAATCGCTCGGATAACATGTCGGGAATTGAGGCTGATGGTTCTGGTAGTACTGGTAGTAGTAGCACAGGTCTAACACAAGAGATAGAGATACTAAACATTGGCAGCAGCACACCCAAGAAGCGCAAAGCACGTTCCTCGCCCATTCGCGGTGTACTTAAGGTGCGATCCCTATCGGACGAGGAGTTGCCTATGCAACATCTTCTCGGGTCTGAAGCAAATGTTGCCAATGTGGTTTTCTCGACGCCTGTGTCATCACAGAAACTGCCACGGCGCGATGGCGGCTTGTTGGGCAAGTTGAAGGCGACAAGGTTTGCTCTGCCCTTGTCCATTGAGAACAAAAAACTGGAGAAAGCAAACAAAGGGAAATTGTCGGGTGTGCAGTACCATCTAAAGTTGGCGGATGATCCAACAATGTCTCCCATTAATCATGGCACTGAAATTCTGCCCAAAACGCCAAAGAACACTAACAATATAAATACCCCTTTCCGCACACCCAAATCTGTGCGACGTGGCGCACGTCTTTCCAACGAACGCATCCTTGGCACACCTGATTATTTGGCACCAGAACTGTTGCTCAAGTTGGGACATGGTCCGGCTGTCGACTGGTGGGCGCTGGGCGTGTGCTTCTACGAATTCATGACAGGCATACCGCCCTTTAACGACGAGACGCCCCAGAAAGTATTTGACAACATTCTCAATAAGAGTAAGTAGAACATGAATATGAAATGGTCCGTAATGGTTGTATACAATTTATTGCCTGTCGCAGATATTGAGTGGCCAGAAGGCGACGAGGCTTTGTCGACTGACGCCATGGAGGCTGTGGAGCTGATGTTGACCATGGAGCCCGCGGAACGACCAGCTGCTAAGGAAGTCCAACAGATGCGTCACTTTGCTGGCATCGATTGGGAGAATATCGGGCATTTGGAGCCACCTTTTGTGCCTGCACCAGACAATCCCACAGATACCGGTTACTTTGAGGCAAGGAATAATCTGCAGCATCTGCAGTTATCGAACTTTGCACTGGATGAATAATAGCGAAAGTCCATCTATATAGGTATATTTAAATGTTTTTATGTGTTATTTATTCATGTGTAGCGCTTTATATTTGTCAATTTGTTTAATATTAAGTTAATTTCATTGTTACACTCTCTCTTTCGGTTAGCTCAGTATTTATGGTCATATTTCTATTCTCATTGTCATCAGTCTATAATGTCATTCGATTTTGTTACTGTAACTACGCTTAAACAAATAGCTTCAAGTAAACCACAATCTAGAAACTGATTATGCAATTATATTACTCAGTGTTTAAACAATAAGATTTTTTTTGCTTGCAAAAAATGATCACTTTATTCCCTTAAATTCAATTGTAAATTATGGTATATTGTATATATGTATATGTAGAGAATAACACAACTGGCTGCCAAAATATGATTAATTATGTTGCTTGAAGCTTGAATTCGCAGTCCCACACTTCCGGAATGGTTGTTAGGTAACTCTGCTCATAGAATACGTCAATAAGGCGGCAAATCAAATGTGGAACAGCACGCAAGTCCGGCAACTGCTGTTCCTTGAGAATGGTCACGGCCCGGACAATAAGCGGCTTCACATCGATGAATTTCTTATTGGCCAGCAACATGGATAGTTCCCGCATACTGCTCTCGTATTCTTCGCATGGCATGTCACGACTGGCCGGGAATAGCGAGAATATGATGCATGCAAGGCAACGAGTCAGCACCTTTCGTCTGCAAAAAGGACTGGTTTAAACTGGGAATCAACATAAGTGCCCCGTGCTCACCTATTCGTTATATTCTCCGACTTGAGGCCAATAACACCGAGCAGACCATCGCTCCAACCTTCTGCTTTGGTCGAGGCAATTTGCAGATCCCGTGCCAGCATGTACAGCGGTTTCTTGACCAACTGTGAACCTTGAAGGAGTCTGCAGCCGCGTGAGATGATCAGACCCCAGACAAGTGCGAGACGCGGTTCGGTCTGTGGATTCGTTTTTAGATTCTCCAGCAATTGTATCAAATCCTGTAGAAATGTGATCTTCTCGCCATCCGTTCGGATTTCCTCAAGTTTGTAGAGCACAAAGACGTGCAATGAGAAGAAGTAACTGCCTTGTAGGACTGGCATCAGTTCTAGTTTAGGCAACGACATTTGCAATGCTTCAAATAGTCCCTGCCAGCTTGGTGAATGCCAAGGAGCGTGCTCCGTGGACTTACGGAAATAGCATTCAATGCTTGACTCCAGCAGCGTATATATGCATGATATATACGTATTCAGATGCCCTATGGCATGCAATGCTGCACACATCACCGGATTGGCTGGCGGGCACTGCTGCTGCCAGCGCACCAACGTTTGGATATGGAGTCTATATGTATGAGTAAATCAAAAATAAGTCATGAATTTACAGCAATATATAGTATGTATGTTCTTTACTTACGTGGAGATCTCCTCGCTTTGGGTCTGTGTTGGTGCCACCAACTCCAGCATAAGATTAAGTGCTTCGCGACGCTGTTCCTCCGGTGTGCGACGTTCACTAGATCCGCCTATGGCCTGATCAATTGATTGCAAGAGGCCCAAAAAAGCGTTTGTAAAACTGCGTTGACCATTTTTGGTGGCCAAGAGCTTTTTGTTCTTTGCCCCGCACACACGTTGCATACGCACTATGCAGCGAGTGTAGAGCATCCGCTTTGCCGTTGCCTGCAACACGGCGTCACTGTCCGGCAGCATGGCACAGGCCACGCGAAGTAAGCTGTAAATGGGATAAAGTTGAGATGAGGTGCTGCTATTGCTTCACTGTACGAGTATATCATTGCCACTACTTACTCTAACACAGCACGATCCGCATAGTTGCTCTCGTTGGGAAGCTTAAGCACAATTGCGGGCTCCACTGTGGCGATGAACCACTTGAATAACTGCTCTAGTTCGCTGTACTCAACAAGATGCCACGGATACTTAATGGCATCTTCAAGTATTTTACTTGTATTCGGATGCATGTGAATGTTCGGCTCAAAGGCCATTTTGATGAAGATGCCAAAAATGTGGGATACGCTGGGCGTGGGCTGTGGCAATTGAACGAACCACGTGTTCCAGTCAATTCGCATGAAAATGTTTCCCAGCATGGCATGCGATTCGGGTATATTACGTTGTAGGGCCTCGTAGAATAACTCGATATGTTTCGATGGCGGCTGGAATCGTTCCCAGGGAAGCTGGGCAAGACCCTCATGAAGGGGTGCGAGAATATGTCGTGCCACATTGAGTTGTGCGAAGTGATGGACATACCAAGCAAACGAATGCTCGAGTATCTTAATTGACCCAGGAAGTTCTTGCAGCACTTGTAGAACAGTGGAAATGAAGGATTTAATCATTGGTTTACTGCTTTCCAAATGCGATTCACTCCAGGGCAATAGTATCTTGCCTTGATCGGGACTCAGTTGACGGATCCAATGGGCGGCAGCTCCAGCTGCCGATTCAGTCTGTTCTGTGTACGGAACTAGCCAGGGAGCGTAGGTTTCCACAATGGAACCAAAGACAATATCGCTTACTAAATGAGAGTAATATAAAGTTAGTATATATAATATATGTTCAATCTCAATGCTTCTTACTTTGATCGGCCAGCACTTCCTGATAGCTCACAATGGCAGCCTCTAGTAGCACAAGTCCGAAGCAAGTGAACCACAAGATCAGTGGTTGACAGTAGCTCTTGTGCTTGGGATACAGACCATGCAAGCCATGGTGCAGTCGCTCCTTCTGAAAGTGGCGAGCAAACATCAGCATTGTGTCTGTGGCCGCCTTTAGCGTAAACAGTTTTTGGCGACGAGCAAAGTCCAGGGCCCGATCATGTAAATCTACATCGGTAATGTTCAGTTTGAGGGGAAGAACTGCGGCGTTGTTGCCAGCAGTTGCTAGCAGTGCATTGAGCAGATCGAGCAGCACCACTGGCATTAGCTTTTGATCTGATATGCGATCCAGAACCAATTGCAGCACCTCGCTATAATGTTGCGGAAAGTCGTACATGAATATATGAACCAATTGTCGTCGGAATTGATCCTGTAACAGGCTGCTGTCAGGTTGTGACCATGATTCCAAGCCCCGCAATACCAGCAAGAGGAGTCTATTGATCTCAGGTAGCATTGGCTGATAAGCCTCCAGCCAGGTGAGCAGATCAAACTTCGAAAGGAGCACAAACAGTATTTTCGTATCGCAGCGCTGTAGATGCGACTCAATCAGAAATTGATACATGGACAAAAAGTGTTCAGCATCGGTACGACAGGGCACAAAATGCCCGGCCAGAAGCTCGACAAGATCCCCGCGTTGCAGCGCAAGTCTTAGTAAAGCTAGTCCCTCATCAGCTTGCTCAGCTTGTATGAAAATCTGTTCATTAAGGGTTAACTTTTGAGTACAAGTAGACATTATTTTGTAATCCCTCCTACTTACTCCTAGTTCTTCTAATAATTGTGAGTAGAAATCATATGTGGGCTGGAACTGCATGGTCTTGTCATTCATGTTGTCCACAACGTGATAGAAGAACTTTACTCCAATTGACGTTGTCTTTTTGTTCTTGGATTGGTCCTGGAGCAACTGACGAATTTGTGCAGAGAGCTCCTCGATGGCCAGTGCGAAGCCATCGACATTGAGTGACAACATCTCTTCAATGATCTTATCGTGACGTTCACGGTTCTGTTCCTGCTTGCGAGCCACCTGATCATTCCGGCGTATATGCTCTGGCTGTAGTTTTATTTGGGCTGGGCGTACGCACTTGCGATTGAAGAGCAGAGAATCACAGTTCTTGTTCTTCACCTCTTCATAGGGTACCATCTGGTATTCGCTTGGTACACGTTCCACATAGTTTAGATTTAGGGATATCAACTCCGAGGTATTATAATGAAATTTGCTGGAAAATCAAAGACAAGTTATAAGTGAAAGTGATTCTCGATTTGTATTCAGATCTCTTACTTAGCCGTACTGTTCAGTGTCTGTACGCGACGCCTAAGCTCGTTTAACGTCTCTCTATCAATTGGTCGTTTCTGCACTTCCTCTGGATGGCTGTGCATCGGGGCTGGCAGTCGTGTATCATAGGTAGCGAGATGTTGTTTGATACGCTGAACAACAGGCAAACGTTGTTTCGGTTGCAGTGGACTACGCGCAGTCAGTTGATTGGGCAGGCGGTTTATTTTCGCTGACCATTGATGCGCCTGTTGACGATGCTCATCGCGCATCTCGCTGGGGCAAAGGAACTCTGTCCAATGACTGACATGGCCGTTGAGCAGTTCACGCAGCTTTTCGCAATTGTATTGCACTGGCAACTGGCAGGCATCGCTAGAGAATCTATTTATCTGTGTGTCCTCCAGCCAGAGTGCACAGTTTTGCATTAGCTTATGGCAGCTGCGATAGACATGCGCCGAGGCCTCATCGTGAACACGTTTCTTGGCCACGGCTGCGTAATTCGTCTCGGCTAACTTCAGTTGAGCCTTTATAGACTTCATTAGAGGCACATTGTATTCATAGAACTTCTCGGAGACACCGAAATTATGATTGGCACTTGTCACATCGCCACACTCAGCAGGCACTCGCCACAAATAGAGTTCGAAGAACTTCTGGCAAACGATGGGAAAGAGAGCGTGCTGCGTATTCATGTTGGCCAACAGTTGAGCATATTTGTAGATAACCAATTGATGTGCTGGGAAAACATTAGTCTTGCTGAGTGAGAGCGTCTTCTTCAGAGCCGCATCCGTTGCTTGCGTTGACAGTTGTCGCAGTAGTTCGGGCCAAATACGAACATCCTGCAACCTGAATTCGATTTCTAATATCACAAGATTGAGCCAACAGTATTGAGGCATAATTGAGGGTATTCGCGAGTTGGTCTGGCCGCCAAAAAGCGCTTTCAGTGCCGAAGCCTTAGGTGGTGCTTTCCACTCCGTGCTGCAATCCTGGAGAAGAGAAATACTTTAAATATCTATACGAAAACCAGCAAAATAAAGAGTTTACCCTAAAGTAATTATAGAAAAACTCAACGGCCTGCACGCGGCAGTCGGTGAACTGATAGGAAATCCTTAATATCTCATCCAGTATGTATAGAACGTGTGAGCTCTGCGCCCAGCCAGGCAGAGCAGTGAAGCAGTTTAGCCACACATTGATGAGATTAAGGGGCGAACAGAGCCCATACCTGAAGTGAGTTGAGCAAACGTGAATTAAATATTGAATGTTAGATATTTGTCTCTCACCTTGTATAGGAGACAATCTGATTGTGCAGCATGTTGTCCAGCAGCTCGAGAATGGGCCCCACAATATTGCCATATACCATATCCTTGGCCAGCTTAAGATAGGTTCTGTCAGCATTAAGTAGGGTGATGAGTAGTTTCTGGAAACTACAAAAGAAACATTGATTATTATTTCTCTTCTCGTCTCAAGTTGGTACTTACTTCTCGCAATTGGCCAGTGTATCGGGTGTTTCGAGGAACAGAGGGACTATCAGTTCTAGGCAACGTATGACAGCAGCATGACGATGATCGCCGATCAGTTGTTGGAGAAGATCAAAACCGTGCTGGCATATTATCGGAATTGAATGACCATGTAGACTGACCAGCATCCCCACATACATGGCCAGTGGACGCTGCTCTGAGACACCTTGTGATATCATGTCCAGACGATCCAAATCGGGCACATAGAGCAGTGGCTCAGTGGGATGTTGCAGTGTTCGCTTCACAGACTCAACACTCTGATCCATGAGATGCAGACGCAATGTCGAAATCATACGCCAACACCAATTGGTAAACTGATCACGGCTTGACTGTGTCAAGTCAATAAGTGTGGACACCTGACGCACGCTCTCCGATATGCCCGATGCGCCTATTAGCTCCGGTGCATGCTTGGTTATTGCTTCGGCCACCAGGCAAGCCATGCGCACATGAATGTTATGTGGCAAATAAAGGCGACCCTCTGCATCGAATCCCCAGTTGAGATGACCAATGATTAGACGCGCCAATTGGTTCTCTGCCGATTGATACTCAAAGTGCAGCAACCAGTTGGAGAGTAGTTCAAAGCTATCCATGCTCGGATGCCAGTTATCTAGGGGCAAAGCTTTAAACAAGTACGCCGCCTGTTCGGTCTCTCCAAAGCGCGCCTTCAGCTGCAGCAGCAGACAGTCCAGCAGTTCCTCATGGGTTAATGTTATGTTCACTAGCATATCACGGGCGGTTTTATAGCAAAACTCGCGAGTAGCATTATGTATAAAGCCGATCTACGGAAAGAGGTAGATAATATTCGATTATATATATTGAATAGTCAACGGATTCCGAGTAGCTTACCTGGAAAATAGTCAGGCAAATGATGCGTATGAGCTGCCAGTCTTTGGTACGATCCCTTTCGTTGGCCATCTCAAAAAAGGCCTGTAGCAGATAGTACATATCTTCTGGCGATAAATCCGCATTAGCCAGATCAAATTTACTCCAAAATTCAGTTTGATAGATCGTTTGCATATCTGCAGTCAGACGAGTGTTCAAATCACTTGGAAATCCCACATTCAGATAATAGAAAAGATGCCAGATGATGTCCGCGTGCAGTGTGGCATAGGGCAGGGTGGAGAAATATTGCCAGGTGCCCAGATTTCGTGAGCGATAAATGTAACTGCACGCACGCACCAGCAGAGCCTGCAGCTCCAGTTCAATGCGTTCGCACAGCTCCTCCGATTTGGTCAAGTTATTCTTGCTGTCAAGATGAAGAAGATATTTAATATAATGAATACAGCGAGATAAACTTGTTTCTTACAGGAAGAGTTCGTGATAGTCGGATATATACTGCAGCGAATGACGAATTAGACGACCTAGACGCTTGGCCAGCTGCTTGTAGCGCTCATTGTTGTAGGTCAACATGCCCTCGCCAAGAGTGTGAACTAGCTGCGCAAAGAAGGCCACTGCGGTGAGCATTTGCTGGGGTGTAATCATGTCTGGCTCTATAATGTAATCATCCAGGAACTTTTCAATGCACATGGCCGACCTGCAAAGGGTAAAAGAAACGAGGCATGTATAGGGAGAGCTTATATGGAAGACAAGTCAATGGAACGTACATAAAAAGTTTATCGAAGGGCAGCTGATTAAGTAACGCTATCAAATCGCTTTCCTTTACTCCCGCATATTCACCCGTGGGCGTTAGTGTATCCTCACCATCTGAGTCGACAACTATCCAGTGATCCAGTCCAGCATTTGAATCACTTAGCTCGCGTTGTGCTTGTGCTTGGCTCTTTAGAAAATCATTGCGTTTTTTAATGGGTAACAGAAGGATTTGCAGGACGGCAATGCAATGATTGAGTTCAGGTGAATTCAATGCCAGAGGCAGTTCATTGGGCTGCGAACCCTTCGGCTGCTGTTGCTTCGCGACCATGCCAGGCAACTGTAGGAACTCTGCTGCCCAAATACCGACGCCGTTGGGACAACGGAGTATATTGAATAGCAAGAACCAATGATCCTCCTTGGTGGCCAATAGCAATTGCAGTGCAACAAGCTTGCGCAGCCACAGCTTGAGATCCGCATCGAAATTCTAATGCAAACAAGAATAGCAATAAAGGATGTCAAGCCGAAATAAATGTCATTAGAGTGAGCATACCGCATTGGGACTGGGACGCCGTGCAAAACTGAAGAGAATGCCTATGGCACGTCTCAATTGGGCCACACATTGCAGGGCAACTGCATCCAACTGCTGGTGCAATACCACAGATGCTTGCGGATCCACGTGAGGATAGGCGAGTAATTCGTTTATTATCTGATCTATTTTCACTTTGGTTATCTTCGCTACAATAAGATTGGTCGTGTATGTGTGGCACACCATATCATAGAGACTTGTCAGGGCTGCGGAGGAGGTCTCCAGATTGATGGGATTCACCTTGATGCGACTGGGAAGACAAGGCAGAATGAGTTTCTGTATAGAGTAATAGATCTTTACTCACTCATAGGTTACACTTTCGCTGACCACGTTGCCATCACCACAAGTGGCACTAAAGCTGCTCGTCACAGGCTCCCGTACCCAAACCTGACGCTGTGCATCCTGGCACTGCTTGCGTTTACTCTTAATATCGTGGAGATTTGATGTAAGTTTGCCCTGAAGATTATAGTACTCCTGCAGGGCCAGAAAGAGAGGATCTGTTTCGCTCGATTCGAGCAGAGTGTTCATAAGAAACTCCAATTCGAATTGTTTAACCACCTCCAAGTCGGGACAGTCATAGAGTTGTCTTAGTTGCTCGGTAGTGAAGGGCTTTAGATGACTACTGGCCAGCACGTAACCTGGCGATTGAACCCTTTGCGGTTTGTATACAACCTTTGTTGACTGCTCCTCAATTAGCGCATTGGTTAATCGAATTGGTTGCAGGTTTGGATATTGTACGATTGGAGCACTTATTACGGGTGCAACGGGTGCACTTGGCGTCGCTTCAAGTTGTTCACCTGCTGTCGTATCTGCTGCTGTTGTTGTTGTCGTTGAACTTTTTGTTGCTATCTCATCGGTCTGTTTATCGTTTGATATGCAACAGTCATGACTAATAATGTCTTCGGGTTTGTTGTTGCTGCTGCTGCTGCCGGCCACACGCTCGAGCTCTTCCAGCAGCGACGCAGTTTCAACAGGCCTTTGTTCATCGGGTCTACTTGTTGATAATTCATCCACATAGGGTTCTTCATCCTCTTCTTCTTCTTGTGTTGCTGCTGCATGCCTTTGCTTTTTTGTTTTCTACGCACATAGTTTTTTCTATTTAGTTGCCAATAATTATGCATTGCCGAATTACTCACCTTTTTTGGCTTAACCAAAGTCGCCATGTTTATCCCAAATAATTATTGTATATTTGTTCAATATTATCAATGTTCTGCCTCGGGGTGTGCTTTGCACATCGGTGCGGCGCTAACAATAAAACCCCCACAAATTCATATTGCTAGCGCCAGAGATGCGCAAGCATTTCCAGCTAGTTTTCAGCAATCTATTTATATGCACAATTTACTAGGTTTGACAGTGAGTGATAATTATAGTCGTCTATTATTATTGTTTAATAACAGTTATAACTAATATTACCGTTCAATTGGAATTGTGTTTTATTTTATAGCTAATCAACTTGTTGCCAGCACTGTTGGGCAACAGCTGTGCACGTTATCGTAATCGGCCAACAGCTGACTGGCGTGCGACTGAATCGATGGGCAGCACTGACAGAAAATGGCAGCACTTGTTCAGGTGGGGTGACAAAAATTGAACGAAAAATTTAAAAAAGTGCAACGTAACGGAATTTTCTGTTAATTTTAAATTTTAGAAAAAAACAAGATTCATTATATGAAATCTGCACACTGCTTTCTCATAAAAAACATACACATTACAATTATACAATCTCTATATTTATTTAAATACATTTCGCTTATCTATTGCACAAAAATCGGTTTGAGTTAAAAATTCTGCTTTTGCATTGGCTTACATATTACATAAGTACATAGACATCAAATTGACTTTCTACAATACGCATGCGGAACATCTTCCTAGGAACATTACAATATGCGCATATATATATACTCTTGTACAATAAGTAATCACAGCATCTTTATCGACTGGGTACACTGAAGGTGTACGACTAACTCTCTCTATCTCTCTCTCTCTATACATCTTTCTATCTCTGTTTCTCTGGACTAAAATATGGCTTAATTTATGAAATACGAACTAACATTAAACTAAATTGTTTCAATAATTTGTAAGTATTTGCAGCGGGTTCTCTATGTTCTCCTCCTCTCACAGATTTGACTTTGAGCCAAGATGCCTGTACACCCCCGTCTCTCCGGGGGAAGGAACTGCATCCAACTGAATGCGGCTGGTGTTGCAGATTGAGCTGCGACGTTCAACATCGCCGCTGGTGCTGGTGGAATTTGTAAAGACGGTGGCAATCGGATTACTCTTCGCATCATTGGGAGTCGGATCGAATGCATGATTGATTTTCTCCTCTTTGTTGTTGCACGTGGTGGTCGCCGACGAGTTGCTGCTGCTGCGTCTATTCAGCCCCGATTCCTCCTCGTGCTTGATATAGTATGGTTTGGGCACATTAAGTCGTTCGTAGCAGCGGAAGATGATCGGGTGCAGCAGTTTGGCATCGTATTCGTCGTCAGAGTGTTGAGTCAGGCAGCTAATTAGGGTGCCAATGAGTACAGTCAGCGCTGTACCAATCAAACTGTAGTACATGAAACTAATAGAGTAGAAGGACTCCAATGCGGTGCTGCAGAAAATAGATCAAAAAGCAAAGATTACTCTCGAAATATATTCAAAACTTTAACCACCTTAACTTACCGTTCGTTAGTGATTCGGGGAGTCGGATCCACAAAGGTTTGATTGTAACCATCTACTGGAGTGTGGCTTAACAGCCAGGGCAACTCATCCACAGTGCTGCTGGGCTTGGCAATCGATCGCGAAAAGGTGAAGTTCGAGCAGCCCTGGAAGAAGATTTCCTCTGATTAATTTGGACGCCTATATGAGTTTGATTATCTTACCTCCGTGGAGGTAGGCAGCATAGTGGAGGGCTTGTCAATGGTCATGCTACCGCCAATGATCCAAAGCACAAAAGCACAGGCTGTTACCATGCCGGCAGATGTGCCCTTCCAGTTGGCCACAGGCACCATCATGGCCAGAATAAAGCACCCCAGCAGGGGGCCAGAGGTCGCTGAGAACACCAGCAGCGAAGACTCGATGACTCCCGATAAGAGTCCCACGCCGAAAGCGACACACATGATGATCAGACCGCAGACAATGGTCACAATCTTAATGATACGCAATTGTTGCTTATCGCTGAGTCCCTTAAACCGGGGCATCTGTGACACGAAATCTTCCCAGCAAACGGTGGCAAGTGAGTTAAGATTCGATACCATCATGCTAGAGATGTAAAATGCCTTGAATTAGTCCTATAGTCTGGTATATATATGTCAAAGGGGATTTACCAGAGTGCTCCATTGAATAATGTGGCCATGAAGATTCCCACAAAACCGGGCAGGAATCCCAACTGATCCTCCACGAAGAATGGCAGAATCTCATCGGGTTTCTTGATATAACCAGAGGCATAGGGATCACAGTTAATATATGTGGAGTAGATGACCATGCCAGACAACCAGGAGAGTGCAAAGAACAGAAACACTATGGGCACATTACTCAGCATGACCCTAAAATAAAAACAGTTTTTGTTGTTTATCGTGAGTACAATTTAACGAAGAATTGCAGTCAGCCGCAATATCGATTAAAGAGCTTGCGATATCGGTATCTAATTTGAGTATTTATTCAGTATGTAAATAAAGTTATCGTCGAAATGGCGTATAGTATTTCGCGTTCGTATCGAACAAGTTGTATGGAAAATGTGAGAGTTTTTAAATTTTCGTGTTAACTTAAAATAAAACGCAATATTAATTAATTTAATTAAAGTGAAACTTACTTTCGCACTTCCTTGAGGGACTTGAGACTGACATAGCGCTGCATGAAGTTCTGCTGGCAGCCAATCTGCGAGAGTGACATAAAAAGTTGCCCCAGCCAGGCAGAGGTGGTGTCAACTCGTACTGTGAAGTCTCCGGTGAAGTTCCAAAAATTCAAGCGACCTAAAAAACGAAGAAGTGTACCGTAAGACAGTGCAGACAGAGGGAGAGGGGCAGAGAGAAAGTATGGGGAAAGGATGAACGTTGTACGCATTGCAAGAGGCAGTTGCATGACATTGAGCAAAGAAATTGCGCGTATGCTGTGCGTGTGTGTGCACGCGTGTATGTGTGTGTTGGGATGCGCTCCATATGGGCCTATTCCCAGCATTCGCCAATTGTCAGAATGACAGACAACAACTCAAACTCATGTGACAAACGCGCTCGGTGCTGTCAGACATTTATTACTGTCGTCACGCAAACTCGCCCTAACCACAATCTGCTTCACAATCTTCCTCTTTCTCTTGATTGTGCTCATCCTCAGGCTCATTCCAAGTTGCTTGCTGTTTTATGCTGTTTTTATCATCATCATTTATGTGCATAATGAGCCGACGCAGCAAACAACAACAACAACAAGAACAGGAAGAGGAACCTAAAATGGATGCCATTTTAATAGTCATCATTCGTCAGCAAAACATACACACGCACGCGCACACACATACACCAGCCTCACTACACACATACACATACATATGTACATGTATGTGCAGTGGTTTTCGATTTCCTAATAAGTTGACATGATCAAATTGAAACAAATCCCATGATTGCTCACCATTGTCGCGATTCAGCTGATAGACATTCTTGGGCCCACCACTGGATAGTGTGCCCTGTATGCAGACAGCAACGGTTACCACTAGAATGGTTATGGTCTGTATAACATCCGCATTGATGGCCGCCTTCAAGCCGCCCTGTAAGGGAGAAGAAACGACACCCCCCACAGAGGAAGAGAAAAGTGCGTGTTAAACTCGTCATGTTTCGCAAAAAACAATTTCTAACTTACCATAATTGTGAAGAATATGCAGATGATGGACATGCCAACTATGGAGGCCCAGTACGGTATTCCAATGACCGCCGACAGCGCCACGCTGGGCGTGTAGACGGTAATGCCAAGATTGCAGATTTGCCTAACAATGTAGGTGGCCGAGGCAAGGCAGCGTACGGTGCGACTCTTGAATCTGAAACGAAAGGAGACCAGGTAAACGGCGACAGGTGAGTGGCAAGTTGCGACGACTACGACAAGGTGCTTAGCGCTAGCCGCTGTGGCTCGATTTACAGCGTTAATTAAGGAACTGACGCTGGTGCTGCCGCTGAGACGCCGTCGCTGCCGTCTTTGGTTTATTTACTTTTATTAGCTGCGTTTATTAAAGTTTTAATGGGTTTGCCCTTTTTATGTGCGCACACTTCTTTTTTTATGATTTACTGCAGCTGTAAAACGGGCGAGGGGGCGGAGCGGCTGGGCGTGGCAGCTGCAGCTCAAGTTTCCGCCGTGCCACAAATTTACGACATTTGGGTGCAAAAACAACAGAAAAACAAAAAGGGAAACAGTTACGCTAAGGGGTGAATAGAACGAGGAGTGGGAGGATGATGGTCCCTAACAAGAGCCAGGAGTCGAGAAAATTGGCGAGTTCGTAACTCGTTTTGATTGTTTTTATAGTTGTGTCGGCTCTTTTTATGATGCTCTCCTTGTTCTTGTGCGGCACATGGTTATAAAAATTTGTGTGTTAATTTGATGCAAAATGCGCGACAAGGCGCCAAGTGGCCAGAACAGGAGTCCACAGTTTGGGTCGCGCGTCTAACGATCGCATCAAGTGCGCGGCGCGTACCTTATCAGGGGTGAGTCTTGGGGACTTGTACACCCCCACCTCGTGCTGACTCAGCAGGGGGCTCAAGTTGAGCACTTAAATTTCATTTTTATATAGAATTTATGATATGTACTTCCTTGAAGTTAAAAATATATGTACACTTTTGCCCAAAATAATAGGTGTGTGTGCCTTGGTATTTTTGAATTATTAATATGAAATTGTTTAATCAATACAACTAATAGAAATAATATTTTTCACATCTGTTTACACTCTTTTAGAATTCTTTCTATATTCGTACTCTGATTATGCATTGCAGAGGTTAATTACGCCTAACCTAACTATTAGTAATGATATAACCTGAAAGTGAACTTTATAATGAATTTTCAGTTAATCAGGGAATTTGCCGATTGTAATTGGAATAATTAAAAATAATAAGAAATATTTGCCAGAGTTCGCAGGTCATCAATAACAAACACGTGCACAATCATGCTGCATTTGAGGTCGCAGAGCAAATGCGGTCATCCCACTGTGCCATTAGAACAATTGTGTCCCTGCAATTGCTGTGTGAGAGTGCGTGTGTGACAAGTCAGACAGTTGGGGCATTAGTGGCCTTATTACTGTGCCACACAAACACACAGACACTTGTATGCCCAAGTATGTGTGGTTGTGTGCAGATGTACAGCTAAGCTGACTGCATAATCCACTGTAGGTCTCTCTGTCTGTGTGTGTGTGTGTGTCTGTCTGTGTGGCCTTATTGATGGCACACTAAATGATTAATGGCCAAAGACAAATACATATTTATTAGTCTGTGTTGTCATCAAGCACAGGCTTATCTGCATGCTAATGCTCCTGCTGCTGTCGTTCTTCTCAATCATTTGAATGATTGAACCGCTAATTGGCAGCCAGGTGACAGTTAATGCTCCAGAGACAACTGAGAGCTAATTGCCGATCACTTTGTCAGGGTATTAAGCGAAGAAATGGCAAGCAAATATCAATCGATTGCCAGTCATCATCTTTTTGTACTTGGTTAAGCATTAAGCGTGGCTTAAATACCGATTATGTCCGTTTGTGTGCGGATGTGTGCGCTGCTTAAGCGGCTTAAATAGTTGACAGCGTGTACAACATGGCGTATGTGTGATGCGTATTTTAATTATGGCAGCTGACTCAGCTGTGCATGCATGCCTCACTGTCTGTGAGTGTATGTGTATGTGTGTGTGTGTGTTTGGGGGTAAATAGTGCACCCATTGTCATAAAAATGGTCCAAGCATAAGGACAGTTGTCGTGGCTTTATTAAAAGGCCATTAAGTATGGCAATCGAGCGGGCCAATTTGCGTTGGGCTAATGACAAGTGTAGAACCTACTGAGGAGAATGCACGACACGTGCGTGCATGTGTGTGTCTCTGTCTGTGTGTGTGTGCGTGTGTGGCAAAGAAACCACAAATTGCAAAGGCGTGTCAATTGAAACGAAAGATGTTCGTGGTAAATGCGAGAGAGAGAGAGAGAGGAGGGAGGGAGGGAACAAGATAGACAAACGTTTATTTAGGCATTTGCACATGCTGCTCTTGTAACGGAAATTGATAAAGAAATGTTATTGTGGCAAACACACACGCACACACATACAACATATTGTGAACATTCTCATGCTTGGGCCAACAACAATACTAAACAGAACAGCACAGAGCAGGACAGAACATCTCTCTCTCTCTCTCGCTCGCTTGCGGTCAATTTTTGCCTGATATGTCAATTTAATATGATTTATGGGATTTATTGTTTCTTCGTCTCTTCTTTTGTGTCATGTCTTGGCTTGTGTGTGTGTGTGCATGTGTGTGTGTATGTGTCTGTGTGTCTGCTTCTTGTTCTTGTTGTTCGCTTGTAGCAATTGTTTCTCATTTAGCCTGTTAACATCGTGTTCATCACAATAAGTGCTCTGCTTTCATCCCATGCTCCGTCTCTCTCTCTCTTTCCCCCTTACTGCTTGGCTTATTCGCTCTCTGTCTATTTCCCTATCCCTCTCTCTCTCTCTCTCTGTCCTTCGCTATGGCTGTGAGTGATGACCTGAGGCTATCGCTGTCGCTGTCGCAGGCTGCTTGCAAGTCTGTTGATTGAGCATCGTCGTCGTCGCCTGTGCACAGTGGGCGGCAGCTTTTGTTATACTTTAATTGATTTGCCTTCCTCGCCAATCCCTCTCTCTGTCCCCTCTCTTCCTCTTTCTTGGTCTCGTTGTATATCTGCATTTAATCTTAAATTGCATTGCAGTTTGTCTATTAAAAGCGTCTCAGCTGCGCGAATGTCGCTTAATAATTTTAAATTAAATATAAGTGCCGCAAAGTATGCAATAATTGCTGCAGCGCTGCACAGCCTGCGGGCTGCGACGCTCAGCGCTAATGCAATTAATAGGCAAGGCCACAGGGAACCCCACCACTTCCCCCTCTCGTTGGAATACGCCCTGCTGGTGTCAATGACCAGGCAACCATAGCTACGCGCGTTGGGGGCAAACGCATATTGCAACACAGCGCACGATGCGGGAAACCAAAGCTACCACCCCCTACCCCTCCTCAGCCCATGATGCTACGTGAAGCATTCATTGAATGCATTACCGCTCGCTGCGCTGCGCTGCGGACGGTTTTGTGGCACAGTGTAACCGCTTAAGACTGACTTAGCCGCTTGACGCATTTGCAATTTGCT
This sequence comes from Zaprionus ornatus, assembly GCA_018904035.1. Taxonomy (NCBI): domain Eukaryota; kingdom Metazoa; phylum Arthropoda; class Insecta; order Diptera; family Drosophilidae; genus Zaprionus; species Zaprionus ornatus. Next base: position 2,750,076 of record JAEIFZ010000289.1, on the reverse strand, counting down.
CTCGACCCGGTCACATCATTTATCAATGTGGGGAGCTAAGCCACTGCTCGCCCCCTCTCCCTCACTCTCCCATAAATTAGGGACCGAAATTTAATATGGGTTTGGGAGTATACGAGCATTGCATAATGCCAGCCTGGCCGACGACGCCTAATCGCCGCTCTGGGAGCTTACGATTGCTCTGGTCCATTGCGTCGAGTTAATTTTATAATCAAAGGCGACGGCGACGTCAGCTTTGGCCATTTGGGAGCCTTCTGCCTTTTGATTGGATTAAATGCTGCGCATAAATAAACATAATCATCCATGTGAGTTGTGAGTGCTGCGATAAAACCGAATCACGATCGCAAATTCACGAGGAAAAGGGAAGGGAAGGAAGGTAAGGGCGAAGTGAGTGAGAGTTAGTGGGAAAAAACGTGTCGCTGTCAACGGCAATTTTGTTGTCTTTGAATTGCAAATTGTGTTGCTCCACTTAGCCACCGTGTGTGTGGGTGTCACACCAAGAAATGTCTTTATTTATGCGTGCATGGATTCACACCCACCTTACCTCAACCACCTCAACCACCTCATCTCACTTGCCTCCCTGAATACTTTTTATGACTGGGCTAACCGTCTTTGATGGGCTTTGACGGTTGACGTCAGTGAATGTGTGTGTGTGTGTGTGCGTGTGTGTGCCAGGCACTTTGGCCGACCCTTGTACTCGTAAATATTCAAGCGAAATTCAAATGCACTCACTCACTCAGTCTCCCACTCTCCCACTTACCCACTCACTCGACTCGACTCCCAGTGCTCTTTTTGGCACTTTCTTGTTTCGCCTTAAGTGCTAACAAGTGTCTTATTGATCTGCAGCCAAAACAAGCGTTGAATCAATCAATTTTTCTTCTTCTATCCGTAATTGTTTCTCTTCGAATTCGGATTGCAACCACAAAACTTGGCACTCGAACTGCAAACGGCACTAGTAGTCAATGGTCAAGTTGACCATTGAACTCGTTCCCTTCTCACTGCGAGGGTGTTCGTAAAACCAAAAAAGAAGCTACAAATCTCGGGCAAGCAAATACTCGTAACACTTGAGCCACTCCCCCCGCATACTCCGCCACTCTCTAGAGCTCATAAGGCAGCCAGGCGAGGCCGAGGCCGAGGCAAAGGCAAAGGGCATGTGCCGAGTGGCAGACGTCACTTGCGACAGACTGTTGACAAGTCTGCCAAGTCGAAGCCTTGCGCTCTGTAGGTGTGTAGGTGTGTGTCTGTGTGTAAGTGTGTGAGAGTGCGTGAGCGTAAGCTTGGTCCCAGCAGGAAATGTGGGCGTGCAAAAATAATGTTAACAAAATGCGATTAGTGAATTCCAAAAGAATTTTGGACTCGAATAGAGAACATTGAATGTATGTTTATTAAATGTATAACACTTAAAATACCACATATATATCGCAAAGAGCACTTTGTTAAGTTAAACTGTATTAAAGTAAAAGAAGAAGCTGAATTTATCGGATTGATTGATTATTCACTTTATGCCTAGTAGGCTATGAAGTGAAAGAATCTAGGAGTCTGAGAGGTTCAAGGGAGAACAGAAAGAGAAGAATAGACAGAAGAAAACTATCATGGCGGCGGAAGGCAGTGACAGCTTGCCGGCCGAAGAGAGAACTCCTATCTAATCAATTGAGGAAAGTTAATCTATTGATATGGACAATTCAACACATCACGCCCCGACATATATATTTGGCAGACTTCTTTAATATTTTATTATTTATATAACTTCAATTTCCTTCGATAATTCAATGTTTATGGCTAAAAACTCCTTGCACAAAGTTTTAATATTCCTTTTTGACTTTTCTGGGCACTTTCACTTTTCATTTGCCAGCTCAGTCCTGACGACGCCATTAAAATATCATTCTCAGGCTAATTTACATCAACTTTTACGATTTTCACATAAAATTTGGCTACCACATGTCGAATTTTCCTGCAGGGTTGCGCTCGCTTTGTTTTTGCAAGTTTTTCGGCTGTTGACTGACTCGACTGACTTGGATGACTCTGGGAGTGGGTGACTCTGTGACTGGGTGTCAACGCGAACTGCTGCGGCATTGCTGGCATGCTGGGCTGAGCTCTTTGGCTTTCTGTTGGGCCTGACAGCAACAACACGCGCTATTTATAAACATTATGACACAAACGAATTGTCATACAATTTGTCAACAGCCAAGCACAAGTATGCCAGTATGTGTGCTGGGTAGGGGGGTTCTTTGTTTCTTTTTTTATGAATTCAGCTGGCTTCTTGCTCTTGATACCCTAACTTAGATGAGACGGCTTAATCTGTGACCCAAATTCGTTGTTATATACGCATATGCTAAGCGAGACGGGGTAGTTAGAACTTCAAGTGAGTCATGAATGGGAGTTCTTTATTTCGGAGTATTTTAAGTTTAATAGGCGCAATTTCTATAGAGTATATTGCTGTTCATCAGTTATAATCGTAACGTATTTGTTTTGCATTGTCATAGTGCGTCGTGAAAGACTTTGTCCTTACTCATCTCTCTCATGTTTTGCATTGTCTTTTGTCTTGTTCGGCTTTGAGTGAAAGAGCTCTGGCAATTTGTAGCATATTCACTTATCAACCCAAGCGACTTGTCTCTGTCTCCGTCTGTCGTTCTCGCCTTGCGCCGATTTTGATGAAGTTGTATGCATAAACATGTCGCGGCAGTCAGCGCCAGTTGCGATGACAAGCGACAATGAGGCTTCAAATTTGTAACAACTTTTTGTTGTCCGGGGCAACATCTTGTCTTTCCTAGTGCGTGCCCCCTTACAGCCCTTTTGGGTTGCGTCGTCTCAATGTCATTTGGTTGTCATCAAACTAAATCGCACATGAAATTTGCCATGTGGCTGGAATGTGCTCAACGTGAGGAGTGGGATGCCAATGGGCATTGGGCATTGGCCACTTGGACTGGGTGGACTAATCGCAGCCAAGACAAAGTGACTAACCAAGATTGATGGCTGCCGAGTTGCAACTAGGGTAAACTATTCTCTCTCGCTCGTGTAATTAGCTCGAGTGCTGCTAATGTTAATGTGATTCAAGCAGGAATCAGCTGCGTCCGAGAAACTGAAGTTGATTATCTCTACACTTAAAGCGGAATTAAACTAAGTATAGATGCAGTAGCTATCCATATGTTCTTTCTATTCAGTTCAAGATTGAAGACTAGTTTAAGTTATAGCACAATTTGATTTTATATATTGCCATATTTTGATAAATTACCATACATATTTTTATACCCTTGGGTATATTTATTTTGGTCAGGGGTTTGCAGCGCACCTTTAGACAGTATACCATCTCTATTAAGTGTATATATTCTGAATCAGTATCATCAGGAAAGTCGATCTAGACATGTCTGTCTGTACGTCCGTATGTCCCTCTATTGCAACGCAAACTAGTCTTTCATTTTTAGTGCCATCTTTATGAAACTCATGCTTCTTATTGGTGCTCGTTGTTTATAAGTCGGAACGAGCCGGATCGGACCGATATATCGTATAGCTGCCATACAAACTATCGGTTGATTTTTGTTATTTGTCAAAAAATTGCCACCAAATTTACTTCATCGGACTTTTTCTATATATGTAATACGCGTATAAAATTGCATCAAAATCGGACCACTATAACTTACAGCTGCCATAGGAACAATCGGCCGAATTGAAGGTTTTTGTATGAAGACCAGTTTTAACTTAACTTATCAGTGCCAAAGTGAGATACAGTATACACAATACCATTGAATTCTGCACAAATATATATAACTAGTATTGGAACGATCGAAGGAGATAAGAACCTGCAAGGGTATAGAACCTTCAGCATGCCGAAGTCAACCTTTCTTTCTTGTTTTTAATTGGCCTAAACTAACTCGGGCAATCAATCATTTGCCACTGATGCTGCATTTAAATAATTTCTCAATTCCGCACAGATTCGGGCTGCCATCTTTGCACAGTTGCCAATTAAATTTGAATCAAATTATGCTACGCCCACGGACGGACATTGCCTCAAGCTGCGCATGGAAGACAGGCTGTGACGTCGCTAGAGATAGAGGCAGAGGTGGGAGCAGAGGTAGAGGAAGAGACTGAGAGAAGGCGATTGAGACTGGGGCAACATGGACAAGGGAGAGAGGCAGAGCTCAGTCGCGTTTGTCAGTTTTAGCAATTAATTGAATTTTGTTGTCGAAACTGCAAACATTTGATAACAAATTAGTTTACTAATTTCAATCTTAAAAAACAATTAGGCTGCTGCTGCTGCGCCGATAAGGCAGACACCGACGGAGTCGAGGGCGACAACTTGCGACAGTCGTGTACGCTGTGGAGGAGTCTGGCCAGTTAGAGCGAGTCCTGGGCACAGAAATATGTATATAGATTATTTGTTGTGCGCTTCTCTGTTTGGACACTGCTTGCTCTGTTTGCCAACGTTTTTTCTTATGTTATTCAAATTTATTTAGCCAACAACAGGCTGTCTCTGTCTCCTGTCTCCTGTCTTTCTCCCCTGCTGGCCTGTTTAGTCTCATTTGGTCTTCTTAATGAAGAATAAAATTGTGCGGGCTTGGCTGCGATAAGAGGTGGGCGAGTAAACTCTCTTTGTCTTGGCTGACTGCGCGACGCATTTGTGAAATTAAAATGAATGTTGAAATAACAATTTTCATGTTGTCGCTTTGTGCTAATTAAATGTTGTCGTTGTTGTTGTCGCTGCTGTTGTCGTTCCTCGTTCTTGTTCTCGTACTCATTGTGGGGGGTTTTCACATTGCTGCTGGCACTCACCTTAGATCGATGTACTGATAAACTGAGGTGATGCCCAGATTGAAGTAGACCGGCACAAACATGAAGCAGACAATGGGATAGGCACTCATCATGCCGTACACAATCTCCCACATGGCCGAGCCCCGATAGTAAAGTTCACTGGGGTAGCCTGCAATGGGAGAGCGAGGAAGGGAAATGTGAAGGAGAGAATAAAAGAGATAGATCGAGAGAGAGAGAGGGAGAGAGAGGAAGGAACTTACCCAGTACTGAGCGTACTCCAAGTGTGCCGCGTGCTATGGATATCATCACTGCCACAATGGATACACCGCCTGTGGCAAAGACATAATCTGCCTTGCTGCGTTGCTTTGTTTTGCCAAATATGCGCGTCCAGAGTGGTCCCAAGACGGTAAGCGCTATAAATGCCACAAACATGAAGTAATCCCAGCCCAGAGTACTCAAATCCTTGGCCATCTTGCTGCTGTTGCTGTTCCAATTGCTGCTGCTGCCGCTGCTACTGCTGGAGATATCAAAAACAGAAATGCAAAAATCAAATACCAAGTTGGTCAAAGGAAAAAAAGAACAAATTTTCAAATGGTGGCAGGGGGAGAATGCCCCCATGTCTCCTTCTCCCACTTCCTCTCGTGGTACCTCGTGGTTTATTGTCAAAACGTTTTCTAGCGCAGTTGAACATGTGCATATTAGTCACGCTTGGTGCCACATAATGCCCCTCTGCACTCCGCCCTTCGTGCCACAGCGACACAGAAACTTTGGCTACATTGTTGCATATCCGCAGGCGTGTGTGGGCAGTTGCTGCGGTTACCCCACAGCCTACCTAACCCACATCATAACCCGTGCAACAAGCCAAGCCAAAGAAAGAGCAAGGGAGTACCTGAGCTGAGAGTGAGAGTGAAAGAGAGAGAGGGGGAGAGCGAGACTGTGTTTTGGCGCCAGGGCAAATGAGTTAAAACAAAGCAAAATGTTGCGCGCTACAAAATTTATGGACTGTGTCCTTTGCTCGCACTGCTCTGACATTTGTATGCATGCCCAGGCCAGACAACGGAGCCAGGCTGTCTCCCCTACCGCCACATACATATGTAGATACATATGTACATACACATATGTAATTGTGCGTATGTGTGTGCGTGCGTGTGTAGGTCTTAGCAACGACAAGTTGCTGTAGTGGTGCACAAAGCGCGCAGCTTATGTGCGATTTGGTTTGCAACTTTGTGTTTTTACTTCTACTTGAAGTCGGAACAAAGCCAACTGTTGATCTGCTTGTGTGTGTGTATGTGCGTATTTGTGTAGGTGTGTGTTTGAAGTAACCAAAATATTATAGTCTAACTTAGAAATGCTAAGCCCAACCCACACCCACGCACACAAAGGCAGTCAGACAGACAGAGACACCCACGGACATTTCTTGTTGTTTTTAAAGGAACAAACTATATAATAGCCAACAAATGTTTAGCTATAGCCGTAAAATATACAAAGGTGTTATTATCTTAGACAATATGCGAGAAAATACTGCAAAAGCAGTCTTGAACTTGTCTCGCAAAGAGCTCTACAAGTGTGGGCAGTAGTGAATAATCGATATGAACATGGAGAGAGAGAGAGAGAGAACTTAAAAACAAGTATGTTGCTTTAATCTTGAAGGTGCTCGAATGTGAATATACTTTGGCAAACACGATCAGTTGTTGGTAGTTATAAAAACATTAAAATTAGACTCGGTATTCAATTTTTGTCGATTAACGAGGGAATCACGGACAGACAGACGGACAGACAGACAGACGGACAGACAGACATGGGTATATCGATTAGCCTGTTGATGGCGAAGAATGCATATAGTTTGTGGGGTCTGCAACGAATCCTTTTGCCTTGTTACACACATGCCCTTGTACCCTATGGGTAGTGGGTATAAATCTGTGTTGAAGTAAAGCTTTTGCCCTTTCAGAGAAGAAGAAAAACGCATTTAGAAGTTAAAAATTGTAAAAGGTTTCCAGTTTAAAAGTAATTCGAGTGAAATTTCCAGTTCTCAACTCGAGGTTAATTGGCAGAAATTGTAACTAAACCTGGCAAAAGCAATTATATCAAACGTATCATACATATTTCACAATCATATACTATCGATTCATTAATGATTTCAATTCAGGTGTGTGTGTGAGAAATTATTCCACATACGCCCCATTGGAGAACTTGTAAATTGGAGTAACTACTTGCTGAGTCATTCGATCATCATCGACATCGTTAACTGTCTTGATGTCCGACTAATTGGCACATTTACCATATGCAGAACACACACACACTCGCACATAAGGGACGTATCTGTCTGTCATTTGCCATCCTTTAAGCTTTTATCTGACACTTTGTCTGGCTTTTGTTTTGCCTTTGCCTCTACGAAACTATTAGTCATGTTTTTTCAGCTTTGTTTTCCCCCTTTCCTCTTTCCTCTTCGCTTTTCGTCTTTGTTTTATTCTATTTTATTTTTGAGGCGGAGTCACATTTAAACTGCACAGCTGCCCAAAGCTCTGACAGCTCTTGGACTGGTCAGACAGTGCGCTCTTTTTTGTTGTTCTTCTCCTTTGTCGGTCATGTGATAAGCAGACAGAGGCAGAGAGTGAGAGAAGCCAAGTCAAGCCAAGCCAGGTACACGGGGGCAAAGGTCGCCCGACCCCATTGTGTGTGTGAACTTGTGCGCAAAATGTTATTTTCTGCTTGCTGAGCTTAAGCAAATTATCCGTGTTGCCAGCGCTTTGTTACCTGCAGCTTTTTGGAGTCAGGACTTAAGTTCGTTTTGTTGGAGGGGGGGGGCGTGGCAGTGAGGGTGTGGGCAACAACAACATGTGGTAGAACATTTCCAATATAGACACAGGCGAACGACAATTTGCGCATATTTTCATCAAGTATGTAAAATGGTGACAAAACTAAGCCACACGTATGCATAAGTAAGCAGGGCGCCGCGTCATGCCCCCCCCCTCTCCTTCCCCCTTCTCCAACTGTCGCTGCTTGGCACTTGAAAGTTTCGCATGGCATAAAATAAAAGTGTCGCTCAAGTAGCCTGAAAATGGGAGAGCGGAACGGGGAGTAGAAGAGGGAGATGGATGGATAGATGAATGGCAGGCAGGCAGGAAGGAAGGCAGGCAGGCAGGCAAGCAGAGCAGGCTGACTGCAGCCGGAAACAGTGCGAGGCGCTGACATCATCGCCCTGTCGCAGTTCCTTCTTCATTCTTCATTCTTCATTCGCTCGTGCCTCTGGCTTGCAGTTAATATTCATGCACTTTTGGCACAGCTTGAAAAATTATACAAAACTTGGCGACATGTGTGAGATGACGAGAAGAGGCAGAAAAGGAAGAAGAAGAAGGAGTCGTCGATGCCAAGGATCATAAATTATAAAGCAGCTTGTAGCAGCAGTTACAACAACAAGAACCACAATGAATCGTTGATATATTGTGAATCTTGAGGAGGTGTGTGTGTGTGTGCCTGACACTGACAGCCACAATGGAAAGTTATTAAAAAGCGGAAGCGTGTGTAAACCATAGAGAGAGAGGGAGGGGAGGGAGAGAAAAAGAGACACTCATAAACAAAAATTTATGCCACTCTCATGAAATATTCAGCATGCGAAATCCGCTGGATAATGCGCCAAAATTCTCGACTGGAGATATCAAAAACACATTTGCAAAGATGCTACTTAATTTACCATTGATGATGACCGCCCAGCCACGCCCCTCGCTCTCTCAATTCGTATTCCTTTTTCTCTTTTTCCTTCCCTTTCATTTCTTTTTACTGCACTCGCTGTTTCCGCCTTCTGCTTGGCCCCACTGACAAATTGAAAATGTAATTTAGCCAAAGTGCAGCATTGCGTTGCATACTATTGTGCGCCGCCACGCCCCAGTGCCACTCTCAGTGCCCCCTCCCTGCCTGCCCTCTGCCCTGTCGTCAACGCGGCGCGCTTGGCCATCGTCCAAGCAGGCCAAAGGACAACAGAAGTCGCATTCTCACGATGGCTTAAAGTGCCCGCCGTGACGCAAAACGTATGAAAAACTATGCAATTTTTTCACCTTTCCCTGCCACACACACACATGCACACACACGTGCACATATAGTGTCAGAAGTTGCATGTTTAATGCATGATTTGGCATTTTTTGTGGTAAGGAGTGACCAGAGAGTCAGAGCCAAAGCCAGTTAGTCGTCTCAGCGCCTGTTCAATTTTTATGACTTGCAGTGGGCAATTATGGTAATTGTCTTGTTTGCTTGGCTAAGGGGTGTGTCCCAATCGAAGGTGAATTCACGTCAGCTCTCGGAATATTTAAATTGACTAATGGAAAAATTAAGTTGTGCGATTACCAAGCAAAAACTCTGAGAATTGGCAGAGTATTAAGAAGTTATAATGAAAATATGTATGGTCCAATGAACTCGACTGTGATATAAAGTCTTTAAGATCTAGAACTGGACTGACATGGCAATATCGACTCGGCTGTTGATGCTGCTATAAAAAGTGACCAAATTAAAAAAAAACTCTTAAATGTTTTATAGTTGAAATGAGAAAGAAATGAGAAAGAATCAAGCCAGTAAATTATAAAATGCAAATAAAGAAAAACTTGAAGAAAGAACCCAAAGAGGAAACACTAATTATGCAGTTAATGACTAACGAAAGAAATGGGAAATAAAAGTGTGAATGATGCTCGTAGTGCGAGTACAAGTACCCATAGCTCATTCATTTGGGTTTTATTAGCTCAGCTCGGGCAAACATAAAAGGAGTTCATGAATAAAATTGCACTGCATTCTGGAGTGCAACTAAATCACGTATGTTTACGACAAGTTCTTAACTGCAAGTCATCCCCCATCCCTCCCCGCCCCCGCTGCACTCCGCTTGCTCCTTCAGCTTGCCAAAAACTAGAATTATGTGGTACTTGCATCTTGGCACGGCGCTGCCACACGAACCCTTCTTCTTGGTCCTCTACAAAGTTGCCTTAATGTATGCAATTTCACAGAGATGCATAAAACTTTTAACGCGTCCTCGCTCACACACACACACGCACACACACACTGAATTCTTTGGCTAATTAAAGGAGAGCTGCGGATTTCTCGCACAGCAGATTTCGCCAATCAAAAATGCAATGCAAATGTGGCCAAAAGTTGTTCGACCAGAAAGAAGAAGAAGTGCAGGAAGAAAGTGGGCAAAGGGTGGTGTCTTCAAGATCGCTGTGGCAAAGTTAATGTGCTGGCAATCGGTCTAGCAAACTAGCAAACTGTCGCCTTTCATTAGCGTTTCGCTGCTCCTAGCCACGCCCCCTTCGACTGAACTGAACTGAACTGCAGTTAAGTCAAGTGGCTGCAACTTACTTCTGTTGCAAGGGGGGAACTTTCATTGGTTTTGTGTGCTTCATTTTTGCCGTACGGCTGCTAAAAGTTGTTAAACACAAAACTTTGCCACTTAATACCAGTTCGAGTAATGAAATACGAGTCGTGGGGGCAAGCAAACGCGTGCCACAAGCCCCTTCCCCCCTGCCCCCTCGCTCGTGTTGCCAACAAATTGAAGTTGAAGTATGCGGTTCACAAAGTTCTCTGGCAACATGCAACTGTTTGAGCGTTTTGAAATGTTTTTCAACTGTTTCTTTCCTCATTGCATCGGGCAATCGGGCAATCGGGCAATGGGGCTGCCTTGTGCTTTGTTCTATACGCTCCGCTTCGGTTTCGGTTTCAGTTCGGTTTTGGTCTCTCTGTGTGTTGCGTTTTTCCATTTTTTGGCTCTTTGGCTTTGAGGGTTTCAACCAACACTGACGCCTAACACATGTTGCCCCGTTTCTTTGCTTGTCGTTCGGCGCTGAAAACTTTTCTTTTGCGATTTCTTTCGTCGACCACGCTCGGTCGACTGTCTAATGAGAAAAGTCATTGGTGGGCGTACTGGGCACGCCTAAAATGTGGTTTTTCGGCTACGACTTCGAAAGGGTTTCCTCTCTAACTTTCGCCTTGCATGCGCCTCCCCCCGCCCCCCACTTGGCCAGCGCTTGCTGCCATCGTCAAAGTCATTTATCAAAGCGAACCAAAATAAATACTTGGGGCCAAAGAGAATGCTTTAGTTGCCGCTTATTTATCGTACTTTTCGTTCTTGTTGTTGCTGATGTTGTTGTTGTTGTGGTTGCAACCGCAGAGCCTCAAGAATAATGCCAATTTTTCAACGAGCTGCAAAAGGGGTTAAAGTTTCAATTACGTCTCATTTTTCTCGCCGCACCAAGACACACACACATACTTGATACACACGCCCGACACACACACACACACACACACACAGAACACACACACACACTTCTTCAAGGAGCTTTGAAACTGTTCAAGCATGGCCTTGGAATTGGCTTTTGCTGACCAGCATGACTTGCGCGCTCCTTCTCTCTCTCTTTTTCCCTCTCTCTGTGTCCATCTCTCTCACTATCTATCTCTCCTTTCGCTGGTTCCCCCGCTCCCCTTGTTGTTCATAATTTTCTGCGCCGCGTTTTATAATTTATTTGCAGCATGACTTATAAAAAGTGATTCTTTGTCTTCTTCGCACAAAGTTTGCACAAAGTATGCGACAATTGCAATTGTTGTTTGCTTGTTTTTGCACAGAAAGTTGCCTGTCACACTGTCTGTCACTCAGAGAGAGAGGCTGCCGCAGTTCCACTGTGCGCCACTGTCAAAGAAAAGTTTACTTGTAACAAGTTGTTCTGCCGAATAATTAGGCAGCTGCCCGAGCTGAAGCAATTTGTGGCACTCGCGCTGGCCGCGCTGCAAAGTATGCTACGCAAATAGCCAAGTTTGGCAGGCAGAGCAGCAGGGGAGAACGGACGAGTGAGCGAGCACCAGGACCAGGAGCAGGACCAGGACCACATGCTGTTAATTTGATCAACATCGTCCAGTGCCCGTCGTCGCTGTCCTGGCACGACTTCATCCGGGCAATTTAGTGGTCAGCGTCGTTGCGTCGTCGTTGAGTTACTTTTGCCGCGACTCGGACTGACTCCTGTGCTGCAGCAAGCATGCACAACTAATTCCACGTTGTCGCCACGTTCACGTTCACGCTCCCATCCATGTTCCGGATGTCGTCAGCACCAGCACCACGACCATCACTGGCACCCAGCATAGGACACCAGTGAATGCCACTCGACTTCCACTGTCCTCGTGCACTTCTTGGGGTAGTTTTTTCCCTTTTTTATACACTTTCTACAGGGTATTGCAGTTAGAGTGACTTGCTATGTTTATTTATATGCTAAGTGTGATAAACTTCCTTAAGTTCTTTATTTTGACCAGTTATTATGGACTCATTCTTCACACTCTCTTTGGTAGTAGCACCTTCTTTTGGTTAGAGTATCTACTCTTCGTTATGGCCAGTACCCGACTTACATTCACTTTTATTTCCCATTTTTTGCCTCTGCACTTTGCCTTAACAAAGTTTTCATTACGCGTGCTCTGCTGTGCTGTGCAATGTCCTCTTAACTGTTCTCCAGGCCTCCTCCAGCTCAACTGCTCTCCATTTTCACCTGCTGGGCAGACAATGGACTGCGGTTTTGTGCTTGAGTTTCCTTTGCATTCGCTCTCCCTCTCCCTCTCTTTCTCTATAACTTCCTTTCTCTCTCTATCTCTCTCTTTGTGCACATTTCACAAATAATTAGGTTAGTTAGTCCGGGGCGTTGAGTGGTGCGACAATGGCGCCGACAGTTTTCCATATTAGGCATATTAACGCGTTTAGTGGTTGCCTAGGCCACTTGTGGCTCACCTCACACCCTCGCAGCGCAACTAGAGTTGCCTAATCTTCTCGATGCCATTAAACTTTAAGCACTTTGTGCCTCAATTGAATGTTTCTCGTCATCTCTCATCGAAGGGCGCAAGATTTTAATTTCCCCATAGACTGCTCGGCTGTGGAATCCGAGATCTATGTAGTATGCTGACCTCCTTGTTCGAGTGTCCTTCTGTGCGCTGTGCTGGCCTTAAGTTATTCTCAGAGCGCACGCCTTAAATTTAATCTTAAGTTTTATGTCCTTCCTACTTATTTATAGAATTTTACACAACCTTTGTCACAAATTAGCTCACGTCTCTTGGGTGGAGTTTGGCGTGTACTATTGTTATAGATACTATGGATATATAAATACCAAATATACAATACTCTGCTAAGGAGATACATTTGAGTTGTTGAACTAAAACAGGCAGAAATAAACTACTGTCCCTTTCTGCGAACCTTTATGCAAACTGAGTCACAATTCTTAGAATAAATAAAGATGTTTGTCTGTTTATAAATAGCAAACGTTAACAATAAAAGTTACACGACCTTGAACTTGAGTTCATTGTCTGCTTTTTTGCCTGCAGCCTTAGCCCGATTTAGCATATTATTTTGGCAACTGAAACTGTGTTTTTTATGTCGACCATATTAATAAATTAGCCATGAAAGCCAAGTAAATTGAACTGGCCCAGTGATAAATGGGACTCTCGAATCCTTTCGCCAATGTTAATGCACCGATTCGCGTTGGATTTGGGGTCATAAATTTGCATTTAAATGCCCAGTCCGGGGGGCTAAGCAAACTATAATTTGTCTTGTATTTCGTGTGACACAGCAGAGGACACTAATCATCGTTTAAAAAGCTGCCACTTGACACCACCTTCATTCACCACCACATTCCAGGCCCAACCAGTGCCCAGGCCAAGCTGCCTTCCTCACGTACCATTCCCTGTCACCTGCCCAATTTTGTCGGGCAGTTTTGCGTAGCTTTGCTGACTAATTGAACTAATGAAATGCTTTGTCCTGGCACAGGATCGTTTGTCCAGCTTATTGTGGGCTCTCTCTGTCTCTGTCTCTGTTTGTGTGTGTGTGTCTGTGTGAGCTCAAATTAAAAACCTCTTTTGGCCTCTTTGTTTGCACAAAGGCTGTGTGCTGGCAATAAATTAAACTAGTTACACTGTGTCAACAAGGAATTGCTTTAAATGAATATTTATGGCTTGTCTTCTTCTTCTCATTCTTGTTCTTGATCCCTTGGGAGAACAGGTGTTTGTGTGTCCCCCCCCCACGCCTTCCTCTGTGAGAGTAGAAATCTGCAGTTTAATTATGAGATTTTGAAGTATCCTTCACGATTGAGATCACTTGCAGGTCCCTGCAATTTCCTTTGATGCGATTTGTATACCCTTGCAGAGGGTATATTGATTTTGGCCAGGAGTTTGCAGTGCAGCAGAGATTTCTCACATAATATGGAATAGACACAGTACCATTCTGAATCATTTTATATAAAGTGTATTTGGAGCAATCGGATGAGTCATGGACCTGCAAGAGCATTAAACCTTCGGCATGCCGAAGGCAGCCTTTCTTCCTCATTGCAATTAACTTGCCTGTTAACTGTCGCTTGTTGCTGTTGCTGTTGTTGTTTTTGCTGTGTCCATTAGATTTTCAATTAACTTTTATGCAGTTTACTGGGCCGGCTCAATGGAGCGCGGGAGCTGGTCTCGTGTTATTAAAACTTTAATTCACTTAGGTTGATAGAAAAAAAATTAGTTGGCTCAACGTTTTGTCGTGTCATCTGCCACGATCTGAGCCATGGCTGCCGTTGGCCAATATGCAGATGCCTCTGCCCCTTTCCCCTTGTCGCTTGCCCGGAGGCACCCCTGGCTGTTTGCTGCCAAGATAAGCGACACAATTTCTATGCAGTCCTTCTACCTTTTCCGACAGGTACAAAACGACAAGTCAGCCATGTGGCGGACGTGGGCGTGTGGCCAATGGGCGATGCTTTGCTGCTGCTGCTGCTGCTGCATGTGGCAGCTGCACAAATTGTTTGTGCTGCCAGCGAAAAGTTTGCAGGCAACAAAGTAATTTATTTAATTCTTGTCTACTTTATTTTGTTACCCCTCCCTCTCCCTTTCCCTCCCCCCTGTCTGCATTATTTTTTGGCCATTTGGCTGTTGAAATTGGCAACAGTTGCCCAGCAGTTGGTGCCCCATTGGTAGCGTTTCCCTCCCCCCTCGCAACATTGTTGTACATTCCATTTGAATTTATGCTAAATTGTCAGCTCAAAAATGCGTGTTATCCTTTTCGACTCGGCACTCGTTGTGCTGTTTAAGGCTTAAGAGTTGCTCCTGCTGCCGCTGCGTGGCTCGCGAATTATAATTTCAAATGATTGTAGAAATTATTTGCGTACAATCAGCTGTAATTAGCATATTTAATTATATTTTGGCATAAATATTCATGAGACGCAAATTGCATTTAACAGTTGGCAAAGTGTTGACAACTTGAGGAGGACTAACAATTAAGTTAAGGCTTCAAACGGTGGCTAATGATAGGTTCATAAGACAGCAGACAGAGGGGAAAGAGAGGGGGTAGGGAAGGAGGGAGGAAGAGAGAGCTCTGGGATTTGTCAGATGGGAAACTGAAACTAAAGTTGATGCTCGTCTTGTCTGTTGTCTGTGTGTTGCGGCAACTGCTGCGTGTAACGATTTCATAATTAATGCATTCACGGATTAATTGATTGATCGATTGAAGTAAACATAACCAGCTGCAATTACACATAAAGAGGGTCTCAGTCCCATTGAAAAGGTTGACATGCAGATAAACAAACAGCAGATACAAATAAATAAACACTATCAATATGCAATTAATGTCGTGAATGACTTATTTACATATGTATGCTGCTGTCCCACTCACACTCACACACACACGCGCTCTCACTCTCCCTTTTCTTCTCACTCTCTCTCCCACTCTGTTGCCATTAATTGACAACAACAAAAAGTGTGTAATTAGCCAGATGCACTTCAATTTCAATGCCACTTGGGGTGGCAGCTTGAATTGATAAGCCATCATAACACCTACACGCGCTGTATGTAGAGCGTGTGTGGTGCCTGGGAATACCCTGTAAAGGCTAATGATTTATATAAATGTGCAGGCAAGTTCGAGATTGGCAAACCTTCAATGAGAAGTTGCATTCTCTTTCTACAAGACAGTTAGCTTATTCATATTTTAATGATATCAAAAACTCTTCAATTGACCACACTCTATGCTCGCATATACCTTGCCAACTAACCTTCATTCACTGGGTATAGAAGCAATTGCCTGAAATTACTCATACGTCGCGTTTGACTGATGAGGCTGCCACGCGCGTGTCAGCTGCACAAATTTATGTCCACTGAAATACAGTTAAATTCATAATTAAAGGTAATTAGTTGTCTGGCCAAATGGCAGGCGCGGCAGCAGCAGGTTGGAATGCAACAGTTGCCGCCGTCAAGTGCTTCATGCTGCGTGTTGCATTCCATGGATGTTGGCGGTAAATAGGCAAATTGTGTGAAGGCAAAAGCTCAAGTGCAGCGATGGCAAAACTTAAATTAATTTCGCATATCAATTAAGCTAGCCGGAAAGTAGACAACACTCCTGCACACACACACACACGCACACACATACAGGGGCACAACAGGGTGCCGAGGGTGTATAAACTTTTCAAGTGTAATTTACGTTTCGCTTAGGACAGCAGCAAAGTTATAGCAAGTTGTCATAATCAGAAGATTATGTTGCAACAGCAGCAGCAGCAACAGCAGCAGCAGCAGCAACAGCAACAACAGTAGCAACAAACTCACTTAATAACTTGGCAAAGCGTAACGGCAATTACACGACAACATAACACAGCAAAGCTTAACAACAACAACAACAGCAGCAACAAAGTTTGACAACACCAGCTTGTCCAGCAACAGCAACAAACAACAGCAACAGCAACAACAGAGCCACTTTGCGTTTATGCTAAAAACGTTGCACGTCTTGATTGACAGCGGCAGCAGAGGCAACTACAGCAACAGCAACTAAAGCAGTCTCTGCGTGTGTTCGTGTTCGTGTGTGTGTGTGTGTTTGTGTATCCGTGAACTCCTTGAGCAGCAGGACTCGCATGTTCCTGCTGTTGCTGCTGCTGCTGATGTTGTTGTTGCTTTGCAGCTCCCATTTCGGCCACATCATTTATTAGCCAAGTGGGCGTTGTTTGCCATTGTCATCGCCTGCAGTTGTGTGTATGTGTGTGTGTGTGTGTGCAGAGTTGCCTCGCAGCCAACTCCGCCTCACACTCTCCACCTACGTTGCCTTTCAACAGTGCGTCTCCTCAGTCTGTGTCTTGGGTCTCGGCTTGGGTCGCTCTCGCATACGTAACGAACTTAAATAAAGTTGCCAGTCAAGTGAGTTCATTTGCATAGTCTTCCTCACTTGCCCGATGTTCTAATGGTTGCTCTCACTCTCTCTCTCTCTCTCTCTCCCTCTCACTCGCAACTCATTAGGATGCTTGACTTTTTGGCGACCCGAAAATCTTGCGAATTAGAAACACTTGTACCAATAACCCACATAAGCTATATTTGTCGCTGCTGCGCGGTTTACCCGAAATAATTGACGAACTCATCCATTTGGGCAACTTATTCGTAAGCGTCTTCACTCTTCACGTTTTCGTTGAACGCTTGTTCAAGTGAAACTGCCGCAGGTTTGTGCTACATTTGCGCTCAAGGTGCGATTGAGATCATGCAAATTATTTGGCTTATGTGTGAGCATAAAATGATTTCTGTTATAGGTACCGCAATACCCTAAGTTCGCTGTTAAACAGCTGATCTCTTGTGGTAAAGAGCATTTGCTAAATGATTGTTGAGGTTATTTTACTTATTATACCTGAGTGATACTAATTTAGTCATTGACTATTGATTTTAAATTTAGTCTGTATCCTTTGTCATTAGAACCGTTTATCATAGCTAGATAAAAACTACCAAACTTAATGCCAATACGTCTTATTATTGTTTTAGAATATGCCAACGACCCTTTCTGCCCCGTAAATAGATAAAAATCAATATTCCAAGCGTTATTTGAAGGTAAACACATTAACTATCAGTCCCTAATGATGTCTGATTTGTCTGAATTTGGTTGCCATCGGATAGTTAATATAGAAGATATTTAAGAACTAATTTTATGAGTAACAGTTTTCCAAACCTCTCTCTAAAGGATGTAACACAAAATACGTCAAGTTGTGTAGCGGGTATATCACAGTCGAGCACACTGGACTGTAGCTTCCGTGCTGGTTCTTACTCAATTGAGTATTAAACCAATGATTTCAAGAATCTCTTAATTTAATGAGCAAGATTGCGTTTGATTAGCAATATCTCGTGTTGATTAGCATGACTTGCTTCCGAAAAGCCAGTAAAATAATATTTAATAGCCTGTGCTCTCCATTCAATATATTGAAATCAACCCTATACAAACTATAGGGTATGCAAAACAAGGGCTCAGATCAGCTGTGCAAACACAGCGCATGAAAACATTTTGATAATCGCCGACTTAATCAATCAATATAGGAGAGAGAATCGTCGTACCCAAGGTTGAGTCTACACATTGTCTACTCACGTGATGCTGATGCTGAGTTATTTGGAAGGTTTTGTATTATCAACTAGTGTCTGGGGAGCACAATCCACGCTGTACAGTAACACAGATGCGACGTTGATGAGTTTTCTACCGGAATGGCGTAGCCGGAATTCCAGTTCCCTATTTATATGACATTAGGGCTACGTATAATCTCAAATAATCTTGTGTCGGCCGACTCGCATGAATTATCATGAAAATATTTAAACAAATATTGTGCAGCAGGTGTTTTTCCGTGAACACCCTTTCATCGTTTGCATAGGCTTTTATTTATTTATTTCGAAATGGGTAATTAGTTAACTGGAATCACGCCAGACAACCCGCAAACATTTTGGCTCCCCGTCTATGGGGGTATTATAAAAGTATAACATTTAATCTCGCCTCATCACTTTTTGTGAGGGCAACGACGTCAAACGAGCTAAGCGCGAGACGAGGGAGAGACGAACGAGAGCTGATAGTGCTGATAAGTGCGGAAGATCGGCAGTGAATCCTCAACTACCCAGACCAACTAAACTGTGTCTCGTATGCAGCGGAAGTGTTTTCTCTGCTAGCTCATCAACTCATAAAGTATACGCAGCGTTATCACAGCTTACCCTAAAGACGCTGTAGACTTATCTTAATGACGACTCATTTATCTTCAATGAGAAATGTACTACCCGGAATGCTGCTGCATCAATGCTTTACTCCGTTGTCTGTGGGTCGCATTTCGCATTTCTCATTTTTCGTCTCGTTTTTGCCCGCTGCATCTCTGAGTTATCTGTTCACTCAACTGGGATGCAGTGAGTTATTGGATTAGCCGGTCAGCGGCAGACAGTGTGTCCCACAGATATGAGTAGCCATTTGTGCATATTAGCTCATACCATAAATTATGGCATCATGTATAGTCAAAAATAATGAGCCATAATTTTATTTGCAAACACAAGAAAAACCTCGCAACTTCATAATTTTAACTGAAAGAGAGAGAAAGGGAGAGAGAGACTGTTCCTGGCCCTGAACTTCATAAATTTTCATTAGACGGAAATTGTACATAAGCCAAAGATTTTCATTGTTGTTGTTGTTGTTGCTGTTGTTGTGGCGGCTTTAAGAGGCTAAGCTGGATTTGGCTAGCACAAGTAGCGAACATTAAATTTATGGGCCGGCGGCGAGGCAGCACAAAGTTTTGAATTTATTAAAATTTACGTTGTGCTAAAAGGTTTTTACATTTGCAATTTTTTGATTTTGAAGTAATTTGTGTCATGTTAAGCGAATAAGCAAACAAGCATCATCACCAGAAACCCCCCTTACTTTCAGCAGCTGTTGCACATTGCGCACGTCACGAGACAGTAGTAACTATTCACAATAGACCAAAACACCTGTGTGACCCATTCGCCAGACGAGACGAGTGCGTAAGAACCCTTCGTTGTTTGGACATATGTCCCGGAATATTGAAAATATTTACTAAGCTCCCAATGCAAACTTGACTCATATCGGAAACGCACAATAAATTGCTTTGGAGCATACGAATATTTTATAAAATACTGCAGTAAATAAATATTTTCTTGTTGGAATATTTTCGACTATTTCCGTGTAAGCTCAATGTGACTAAGTTCCGTTTCCGTTTGGAATTCAATACGATATGCCAGTGAACTGTTTACGATTGCTCGGCAGTAGTTAAACAAATGGGAAGCATCTTCTTTTATTGCCAAAACTTTTTATTGCAATGCGAGAATGGATATCTGATGTACTCGTCGTATTTACTTCAGATTTTCGCAACAAAGGCAAATTTAATTGAGTTCTGATGAAGGCAAAATTCACCATAATTCAATTTGGGGCTTAAGCATTCTTGGGGCTTTTGCTTGTCTTCCGTTTGTGCATTTCATTTGATTTAAATAATTAATGCTGCTGATTAAATATTTGTACTGCTTTCAGTTAATTTTCAATAGTTTCACGCATTATTTCCTTGCGCAAATCCCCACATTGTATTTAATCAAATAAGTGTACACTTTACGCGTTGAATTCAATTGAAAATGTGTTTGTTTTTTATGTGTGTTCTGTATTACACTCAAATATTTTGCATATGAAAGCGTGATTAAAAATTCATAAGTATGCAAATATTATTTATTTACCATGTCTGTTTTTTTATTTTTTATGTTTTCAATGTTTGTTTGTGCCGCACCCAATCTTAGTTGTTGTCCAATGTTGTGTGTTATGCTCGACAGTGCGTGCCGTGTCGCTGAACAGTGTGTTAATTCTTATGAAACCGCACAAATCAATTGCAATTCGCATCGCCCATTGTGCGTAGTATTTGTAAGCGCATTCGAAAATGTTTTCGTTGCAATAGTTTTGATGCGGTTTTTATTTATTTAGTACATGGCAAAGCAGAAATAACAACAACAAAAGCAATAATAATACCAACAATACTATACAGCAAATACAATGAATGAAAAAAGGAACAAAAACTAAAGCTCGATTGTATGCTGGGTTTTTGTGCACCTCCGTTGTTGCATGTTGCTGCTGTTGTTGTAGCATAAAATATTATTGCAGTTATTTTAGTTAAATTTGCAGATGCCGCTCTTGGAGTGAGTATGTGTGCTCAATCAATGTGTGTGTGTGTTTGGGAGAAAGTATGAGTAAATGTGTAACAAAAATGCAATGGGAGAGGAAGAAAGAAAAAATTAAACATGGGAAAAGAGCGCTGGGGAAGAGTAGAAGAGTGAAAGACTGACAGACTAAAGGCTTCCCAAGCAATAATGAATAATTAACATGTTTTCAACTTGCATAGGTTTAACTGGGTATCTGCAGTACCTTCTTACACCAGTAACCTTCCCCTAATCAACCTATCTTCTTCAAATAAACGTCGTTTTATGTTAGTTGTAAAGTTTACCGTAAAATTAATCAAACATATATAATATAGATTCTCCTACTTTGCTAAACCAAATCAATTTCTGAGTTTCATCTAGAGTTGCACATAATTTCTTCCCAAATTAAATCAAATTAAATACATTAATAATTTCTTAAAATTGTTTTTAATCTATAATCAGTCAGGCTTGCTTCTGTGTTCCCCGTTATTCACTCATGTACAGGGTATAATACTGTTTGCTGCCTGTATTTGCCTAATTGCACACGATGTGTATAGAACAAATTGAGGGAATTTTCGTGCACACACATTCTGTGTACTTGTTTTTATTGCCTTTATTCGTCGATTTGTTACAGTCCGTGGGCTGAGCGTATGCAAATACGTGTACATTAGGCATTTAAATAGAAATGTTTGGGCAAATGTTTTATGGCGATTTAATCGCAGTCAACAACAATTAAACTAAATGCTCTAATCATTAATAATGTTGGCAAGGAGGCCTGGCGCTTTGTTCCCACAGCGACGGAGGAGAAGGTGTTAAAAGATTTATGAAATGTCATTAAAAAATTAACACATGACTTTGTTAGCTGCTCGACAGCTGCCAAGCGGGGGGTGCAGGGGAAGAGGGAGAGACAGAGAGAGAGAACGACTCGTCGGCCATGGCCGGAAGACACTGCCTAGTGCTGTGTCGTCGCTGTCGGCGCGACTCGACGGTACTTACCTTTAATTAAATCATTTATGCTAATTTTCTGCAACATCGTTAATTAAATTTCTAGGTAGAAAAGCTTCAGCTTTAGCCACGGCTACACGGCTACAGCCTCTCAGCATGACTAATAGACTAAGCGTGTTGCCATGACTCTGACGTGTTAGACGCGATTATTGTTGTTGTTGTTGTTCTCGCTCTTGTTTGTGTCATAATCGTTGTCGTTGTTGCTGTTATTGTAATTTGCAGTTTGTTAATTGGCCACACAAAAGGCTAACGGGCAATTGATACTTTATAGCTAGAAATCGAGAGTGTCAATATTTGAATATCTGTCTGCCAGACTGTCTATTTTCATCTCTGCCTCTCTGTCTGTCTCCCCGTCTGTTTGTCTGCCCCATCTGTCATGGCTAATGCATATCTTGTGACAATTACAATACTACTTGTATGCAAATAATCTCACATCTTGTGTAAATATTTTAACGTTTTCAGAAGTGTGTGAAATTTGTTGCACATTCATTAATTAGCTTGACAAATGAGCAAACAAATTACTCAATATTGATAATGATTGGTGCTTATCTAAAGTCTGAATGGCATCAATCATCACACTATATAATAACAGCGCAAGATTACATTGTTTTTGTTGTGTTCGTAACACGAGAACGGATGTCAATATATTTATTTAAAATGCACTTCATCTCGTATCTTTCTAATTCAATTAAGCAAATCCAACCAGCCCAGACAAGGTTGACAACAACAATGAGCTGACTGCAATTAAACACATCAACAGCAACAATGGCAAATAGCAAACTCAAAAAACTTTTCACTCAACAATCAACTATTTTTGTCAAGTGACTTTATCAGGCATCTTCTGCGTGTTTTCGCGTGTCAAATATCGCACATGTCATTATACATTCCATCTTGCAGATAACAGAAGAAGCAAAATAACGAACAACAAATGGTGAAACTCACATCACGTGCAACTCTACGAATTGCTAATTATTATTGTTATTTTGGTCTCTCTTTTTGAGGTATTATTTGATTTCTTATCTTAAGTGAATTGAATGTGTCTCCGTAAATAGAAAACAAATTTGATGATGTCTCATTGGGAAAATCTTGAGGGGAAAAAGATTTTCCATTGGATATTTATAAGTTCATTCACACACGTCAGTTGAGTGTTCAACTGAATGTACTCAAAAAGTAGCTGAATAATTTCCTAGAATTTAATTGTCAACCTTTTGGCTGCTAAAAAGTAATGAAAAAGCCCCAAGCAATCAGACAAATTGCGAAGCAATAAACAATCTTTGATGGGCTGGGCTTGCCGTAGATCATTAAAATATACTTAAAAAGGGCAAACAGTAGTTTGTTAGCAAGTGAACTTGGAACTTAATCTGAATAAAAGCAGCTCTTCGAACTTTGAAAACAATTAGAATTGTTTGGGGGATGGTTTAAAAGTGATTATATAATATTAGAATATTAAAAAATACGTAAGGAAATTGCCGAAAGTCGATACTACTTTCGATAGACAAAGCAATTTATAAATACTAGATAAGGATAAATTTATAAAATACTGTGTGAAATTCTGGAAACGATTGGTAGTTGGAAACTTTCTATAATGAAACTTGTATATGGAAACAACTAGCTATAGACACTATGAGGTCTTTCTATTCATTCATAAGGGACAAACGAGATAAGTATTGATATACCCTATAAAGAAAATGATCGTTAATAGCGGAATTTTTCCGATGAAACTTGCCAATAGAATCGTTACACATTACGATATAAATCAAGTGTTACATAATGGAAGAACTAGATAAGGAAGTACAACTCTCATGACTTTGATCTTAAGTGAAACATGTTTGCTTAATATTGTTTTCGGTATCATAGTTATACAAGTGTTACTTATAATGCCAGCTGAACACATGTCTACACATAGAGAGTCTTGTTCGGCATTACAACAATTTACAGATTCTTTTTTTTATCAGCAAATTGAATTCTCATGTCTGCTTGTTATGCTGTCTGTGAGAGTATGTGTGTGTGTCTCTGTTTGTGGGTATTTTCACGTGTGCGAGAGTACGCGTGAAGCTGTCAAAAATACCATACGCTGAGCGAGTTGAGTTGCAATGGCGAACCACTCACAGCCAGAGTGCGTCAGCATCGTGGACGTCGGCATCAGAGACAGAGCCGCAAATGGTTGGTTGCAGTGGGTGGGTGGGGGGTGGATGGGTTTGTGGGTTGGCCGTAGACAGTAGCCAGTGGTCACTGGCTTTGCTCCTGCCACTACAAATGACCACGAGAAGGCGCAGGCCCTACCCTGTGAAGAGGAGGAAGGCTGGTAGGGGTAGAATTGCACTCGAGTGATTTTTATTGTGACAAGCGCACGCTGTTCGGCAAATTAAATGACCAAGCCACAATAATAATAACAACAACAATAACAATTACAACAACATCAAACAATAACAACAACAATGAGGGCTGACAAGCAATTAAATGTTGAATGTTGCAAATGTGGCCAAAGAGAGCAGACAGAAACAGAGAAAAATTGGTAATTGCAGCAGAGTTTTATTACGGCTCAAGCTGGAACAGTGCATCAACAACACGATATACACGCGTGTGTGTGTGTGTCTGCGTATTAACCCGGATCGGACGTCCCTTTGGCGAAATTCAATTGACAGTGCACACTATATGAAATTGTCGTTTTCCGTTCGTTATTAAATAATTTTCATTTTTAATGGCACCCACATTGAGGGAGATAACCGATATGTGTGATATATGTGCCATATAGCGCCGTTTTATTGTTCAATTTAATTTTAATATATTGTACATTGAAAGTCAGCAAACTGAATTTAATGTGTGAAAACATATGCAAACATTGATTTAGTTGGGGAGCATTTAGTCATCACGAACTCACGTGACTGAGGCTGAGACTGAGATCATTAACAGACGATAAGCGAGTAATGATCAGCTTGTTAAAAGGAGTCAAGGCTGAAATATATTTTTAGTTGTCGCGCCATTGAAAATCGGCTTAAAACAAATAATTTAATCCGAGTGTGTGTTTGCATGCGGGCCATAAAAAAATAAAAATAAAACAAAAGTCATTTAACACATGGCAGGGATTATGGTCACATTAAGAATGTAATTAATTTAAATTCATTAAAAATGCAAAAGAGCCACAAAGAAAATAAATAAATAACTACGTTGGCTTGCTGTCGACTGTCTGTGAAAACTATCCGAGAGATATTTAAAGCGCAAAATTAAAAAATATCATATAAATAATTAAATATAAATAGCATTGCAGTGGGGGTAAAACAGTGTAAAGTGTGAAATGACTGTGAAATACATTTTCAGCGCATTCCCACAAAGCGACGCAGCCCCCTGCGCCGGAAGAGGGCGTGCCCGTTTGTGGTAGTCGTCTGCCTTCTGATTATTTATATTGTATATGCACTTCCCGGGCCTTTTGTACTCTGCCTGCAGATTGACATAAATAAAATGGGTAAACTGCGTTGAACTGGCCCAAGAAACATGACCCACAGTCTGTAATGTATGAAGAAAGGAAATTAAACAAGGCACCGAACCCCAGATACGTTTGTCACATCGAAAAATAAATAAATACTACTTTGGTTGTGGTAAACAAAATTCTTATTATTCCTTATGCACTAAATCAGTCAGTTTTTATACCCACTACCAATGGGGTAGAAGGGTATTATAACTTTGTGCCAACTGTCTGTCCCTCTGTACGTAAACCTAGATCTCATAGACTATAAGAGCTACCGAATGTGTTCTTGATGTGTGTTATTATTGCACGCAGATCAAGCGTAGTTATGGTGCAGGACAGTTCGTTTTCACTCAAATAATTTCTGAAAATTTGATTGTAATCGGATAAATAACATTGAAGGTACTTAAGAAACAATTTTAAGAGTTAGTGATTTCCAAGTCGTTTCCTAAAGTATGCAACAAATATAAATTATATATTCAAGAAATCGTTTTGGTCAGGTGAGCAGCGGGTATATCACAGTCAAGCAGTCTCTACTGTTGCTTTCGTGCTTATTCAAAGGTATGTTCCCTGTAACATGACATTGCTACGTGTGACACAGCACAGAATATTTCTGTGATTTATGCTGTTAGTGACGACCTACTGACATTCATAATAGTATCACATATCATACAAGCTATGCCAGCATGCGAAATACAATACAATTTCAATCATATCAGATTTTTATCAAATTTCTCTTCAATTTCGGGTTACCAAAAGCACAACAAATGTGATAGCATTCAAATTGGTTAGGGTATATGCCAAATAATATTTTCTTAACTGGCCAAAGGGCAGACAAGGGCTACGGCGCAATGTGAGCCGACGAACGAAGCAAAATGAAATTCGAGAATAAAATTTATCTGCTGCGATTTATGGCGCAGCAGAGAAAGAAGGGAGAAGAAGGAGCTGGAGCAGGGAGCAGCATACTTGCCGAGAGTTCATAAATAGCAATGTTGCATGCAACATGCACTCTACTCAGGCCGCCCTCTGTGCACTTGAGTCGTCGTTCCTTCCTTTAGCGTCCCCCCTCGAGTCAACTTGACTCGGGGCAGGCTCTAATTTTTATGAGAATGTTGCGTGTTCTGTATGCTCGAAGGCGTTGCCGTCATGTCAACGACAACACCATAGCACACAAACACACAGACACACCCGCCCGCGCACGCACACTTACACACACGAGAGCGACTTGGGAGAAGGCGCAGAGCAGAGCACCCAGTACTGCACTCCGAGCTGGATGGCATTAAGCAGGCAGGGCCGAGTTCCCCTCCCTCCTGCTTGTTCCCCCCTTTACTGAGCCTGTGCATTGTGCAGATTTGCAGCGAAATGAAATCTGCTTTATCATGCAAAACGCAAACACCCCCGACATGCACTCGTACACTGTGAGCGCACATTACACATACGCCACGTGCGCTGTGCCACAAAAAATGTCGTCAGCAGACGACTGTGACAACACTGCAGCGTGCATGGCACAAGTAATGAGCTAGAAGAAGAAGGGGTGGGCGCGACAGACGAGTATACCCTGTAAATGATGGGTATATACCCTGTTGTTTTTGCAATTTAGAACTGTTAATAAACTGAAAATTATAAATTATTTACATATTAATGTTTAATAATGCTTTTATGCTAGTCAAAATACCCCGTGAGTACGTACTGTAGCATATAGGGTCGCAGCAGCTAAGAAAAAAAAAGAAGCTAAAATGCAAGGCAGAGAGCCACAATGAGCCATTGTTGCTGTGTGTTGGTAACAAGCAATTCAATTAGTTGCCGGCAGCAATAGCATAAGCAACAACAGTTGCAATTGCAACAACAGCAACAACACTTGCAATCATCTGCCTAGTCAGAGGCACAGTCAATGCGAGCCTGATAACCAGCAGAGGTTCTTCTTTTTTTTGGGCTGGCAAACTTTTTCGGCTTGTTGTTGTTGCTGCTGCAGTTGTTGTTGTTATTATTGAGGCGCACTCGAAGAAACGAGGCAGCAAGTTTCGGGAACGGAAGAACGTCGAAAAGGCGCCTTCCCTTCTCTCTCCTCCCTTCTCCTTTGCAGTTGTCCCAGTTGCTTGTTTGATTTTGGCTGCCTGGTTAGTTTGCTGGCTCGTTCGACTGTTCGCCAGTTCGCCAGTTTGACTGTTTGCCTGTTTGGCTGCTGCTTGGCGTGTTGGCCAACAAATTGCAGCCACAAGAAACTGTTTTTTGGCTTCCGACTTGTTTGCCCGAGACAGTCCTTGGCTGGCTTCGATTCTGCTTCTGCTTCTGCCTCTGCTTCTGTGCAGCATTCATTGATTACTTTGTTATGGATTTTCTACGGCTGATTTGGTTTCAACAATTTCTAACCCTAGCTCCCCCAACTCCCCCTCGTTCTCTCTTTCCCTTTCGCTTTCTCAGTCTCTGATTGCAGAAATCAGCAGAAATAGCGCTTAAAACTTTCTGCAGTCCTTCCACGCTCAATAGCTTCTCTCTGGCACCGCTTTCATTCTTGTTTTTGTTTCGTTTTGTGTATTTTAAGCCACTTTGCGTGGTAAATTGCAAATTGAATCAGAGCACAATAAAAAGCTGCTGCAATTTCTCACACAAAACATTATGCACTCTCCCTCTTACCTCTCGCCCTCACTTGAAATTGAAAAGTCAACTTATTATATGCAGTCTCAGCTCACGCTTGCGTGGGTGCTCGACTTACGCTTTTATTTCATTTCAAAACAAAAAGAAACATTCACAATTAAAATGCAAAACATGCGACGCTTTATGATTAGAGAGCGAATCGCGCTACAATTTTATGCACGTTCCGCTGGACTTGCCGACTTCACAAAGAACGAACGAACTTTAACGAACTGCCAGGGTGGACTACCCCAAGTGGCGCATGGAATAATTCAGCCAAGCAAGAATACAAAAAAGAAAACAATAAAAAACAATCTTGCTGCACTCAAAGGAATTTCATAATATAAAACAAGTTTTCAATTGTGCTTCCTTTGAATGCTTTACAAGTTTCATGACTGCAGAAAGAGTGATATCATAAGAGAGTTTGGCATTGAATTATAACAAAAGATGCTTTACTATATCAGTAATTTCTGATAAAGTTACTACCTTGTTTCTTGCAGTGCATGTCGGCACTCAAAGATCGTTAGTCAGTCGACTAGACTGGGACTGGGCCAGCACTTAAGCGAAATGACTGGAGCTCAACTTTGGCCAAATGCAACTGAAATGACAGGCAACAACAGGCAAGCCTGGCTGGCAACAGGCAGCGGGGGAAGAGAGAGACACAGCGAATGAGGATGCACCTTCTGGTTGTCGTCGTATTTATCACGGCTGTCGACAGGCAGCAGCAGCAACGGCAACGGCGGAGGGGCGTGATTTGGACAGAATTTGCCGGAGGTCAGGTTACCTACGTGGAGCTGGATTTTTAATTTGTGACTGCGTCTTGTGTTGCTTGCGTCTCTTTTTTAGCGTCGTGTTCTTATTAATTGTTGAAATGGAACACAGGTAAAATTGCATTCATTCGCCAAGAAGACGCCCTTTTGTGCCGAGTTCAATGCACGACTGAAGAGAACTCGATGCAAATGTATTTTATTGAATTCCATTGATAATTGCCGGCTCAACATGCATGTTGCAGCTCGTCTCTCTCTCTCACTCTCTCTCTAGGTTTGCAACACAATCGCTGCTTGCTGCTCGACAGCGCGTTGTTGTTTGTTCGATTGTAATTCGATTGCTGCGATGTTTGCATGCAACCAACAGCTCTAAATACGCTCCAATTTGGCCAGAATCGATTTGCAATTCAATTTGGGTCATATGCAATCAATCAGTACGCCTGGGTTCAGTTTAATGCTCCGCATTGTCGGGCTATCCAACTCCATTCCCCTCCCCCCCTTCACATCTACACTCCCAATTCCAACACGAACCCGAACCCTTTGTGAGCTGTCATTCAACTTTTGTAAATAGCCAAGGCGATTTAACGATTTGCCATCGATTTGATCAAAGTGCAGAAACTAGTTTCGATTTGGGAACGATTTGAGAACGATTCTTAATGACCAAATTCGCATCATGTGACACCACAATGAACTTTAGCCAGAACATAAACAAAAACAATATCGTCATCATCATTGTCTGGCTGCAAATTACGGCGTAATATTTGCCTATTAAAATAAGGTGTTAACAATTGTTATAACTATGATACAGCGCTTTTATTTTCGGCCTTAAAAGCGGGCATCGCGCCGTAACGCGTTTAAAATTCATTAAAGTCGTTTGTTTTTATGATCTTGCAGAGGGTATATTAATTTTGACCAAAAGTTTGCAAATATACCATAGAGTATATGTATGACTGACTATCAGGACTAACAAAGAAGTGAAACTAGCCTTGTCTATCTGACTGTAGCATTGTAAACTAGTCTCATTTTTATAGATATGTATCCTATCGGCAAATCGGTAGAATCTATAGATCGATTTCTGTTATTTTGCCAGATATTTTAATCAAGTTTACTACAATGGCAATTTTATTGTGTAAATAATATGCGTATTAAATTTCATTTAAGTCGAACTACTAAAACATAGAGCTTGCATACGAATAATCGGTCGAAATGTGGTGTGTAATATGACGGCCAGTTTTGTTTTTGCATTATTCAACCTATCAGTGTTAATCGAAGATATTCAGTAAACTATGTCTACTTTTCCATTTCATCAAATCAGATTTACGAGTATATATTTCATATCTTTCATAAGAACAATCATTTAAAAAGAATGATTATCATAGGAACGAATATACGAATAGTGGTATACAATCCCAAGGCATTGAAGGGTATTAAACCTTCGTCATGACGGAGGTACCCTTTCTATCTGTTTGTTTTTTGTCCATTTTCAATTATTCGATTCGCTTAATTTGCTACTGATTGCTCAAGGGGAAGGGGAAGGAAGGGCAGGCTTGACCAGTGCACTGGGCAATTGGTAAGGTGTCAATGTTGTTTTTTTTCGACATGAATTCCAAGCTGCGAATCAAGAGATTAACAAAAAACGCGCGCTAAACTCGCGCTGTTTGTCACGCGAGCACGTGATGCTGTTGTTGCATTTATTGTAGTTGTTGTTGCTGCTGTTGTTGTAGCTGTTTTCCTTTTGTCGTCGCACTGCTTGGCAGAGTGTCATGCAAATTGAGTACTTAGCAAATTGATGTAATTAACAAACGCGCACAGAGCACGCAAAGTCGCTGGCTGAGAAAACGCGCCCGCGTTTCGCTAGCGATTGTGCATAGAATGAATTATACATTTAAAATGTTAACTAATTATTGAATGAATCGTCAAATTAGCAATGCAAATTGAATGTTAGTAAATAACTGCGTATGTGTTGGCTACAATTGCAACTATTTAGCTATTTATAGCTACACTTAAAGCGAGTTTAAATTGAATTGACGCACTTTTGCCTTTTAAAATTCCCGAAAATCAAAACATGTTAAACAATTTGTAAATGATTCATGATTAGATTTTCCCGAAAATTGATTAACGTGTTACAGAACATACATTGAATATTTGTGAATACATTCACAATACGTGTTCCGACTGTGTTTGAAGAGTAAACACATTTAAAATTGTTTAAATATGCCAATTATTGAGCCCAAGTGCATGCGATTGATGTATAAATATTGCCACATACGAGGGTCGTTATGAGTGTGTGAGAGTGAGTGTGAGTGTCTGCGTGCTTGACTGTGGTTTGAGTGTCTCCTTTGCGGTTTGGTCGCCTGTCGCGGTTGCTCATCTTGTGCTCGCTGTCACATTTATGAAAGGTTAATCCCGGCTTGACAATCTGACAGCGTGACAGGGTGTTTAATTGCTCAATGTCGGATAGTTTGACATCGAGGGGCTTTATAATTGATGCAGCTCATTAAATGGGCATTATTATTATTGTTATGGGGATAGCAGACATGGGATGCCATTTGCTGCTGCTGCCACTTGCAGCTTATGCAATAAGTTGCCCCAGTTCGATGCTTAGACGTTACCCCAAGGGAGAAGGGGGCGGGAGAAGGGGGCCTGTTGGGTTAGGCCAACATAAAAATGGTTAAAATGTAGATTTATGCAAATGGGAACAACTCGCATCCTGTCGCCTCTCTGTGTGCCTCTCTCTCTCTCTTTCTCTCCTATTTTTTGTCGCTAGTCACTGAGCTCTATGCAGAGCCCTTTTTTCCTACACTAGCATGTGTCTATCTCTGTCTCTGTCTGTCTCTATTCCTATCCCTGTCTGTTCTGCCCGCTGGCTGTCTGTTTGCCAGTTCGCTGCTGCTGCTTCTGCCTCTGCTGCTGTCTCTTGTCTGCGTATTGAGTGTATTGCATTTAATATTTATTCGCTTTTATTTCCCTTTTCTGCTACGTTCTTTTTTTTCTTTCTTTGCTGCGCACATTTTTCTTTCCTTCGGCACAAGAGAAACGCGCAAAATACAGAACAGAAAACGCCACCGTCAGGTGGAAGAGGAAAATTAAAAATGCGATTGCGATTAAAATTGCATGACAAACGCATTGCAAAATGTTGCATGTTTAGCAGAGGCAGCAGCAGCAGCCGTGACAGAGCACCACTCCTCCTCCCACTCCCTTCTCTCGTCTTACCCCTTGCCGCCTGCGGGGCAATAGCTAGTGTATCATGATACCTTAAATAAATCTACAATAGAGAGTAGAAAGGGCGTGTCTCTTAGAAAATGATTCACTTGCTATTCATTTGAAGTGAATGATTTCACAATGCTTAACCTATTCACACTTACCGTTAATCAGTTCCAGGTGTTAACTGTCGTCTCTCTTTCTCTCTCTCTCTCTCTTTCTCTTCGAAAAAGCAGTGACCGATGAATATATATTTGATATTTGATTGATCAATTAGCGCGACACAAAAATAATTCACTTTTTCTTCGAGCGATATCTAAAAATATATATACGAATGTCTGTGTATGAATTTCACCTCCTTACCAAATGAGCAAAGTAACATTGAATCTTACTTATAGCTACTACACACGAGATGTGTTCAAATGACAAGGGGAATAATGATTAATTGCAGACTGTGTTTATTCTTATCAATACTTTACAAGCAAAGCCAAATCATGCCTGAACCATAGTATTCACCAGATTTAGTTCCCTGTGACCTATTTCTAATCCTAAAACTAAAGAAACCAATTAAAAAAAAGCTTTTGCACAATTAATGAGATCAAGTCAGAATCAAAGAATGAGTTGTTGACCATTTCAAGCACATTTCGAAAGTGCTTCAAAGATTGGAAAAAGACGTTGAAACAAGTGTATTATACCCGAGGGGGATTACTTTGAAGGGGACAAAAAAGATGAATAGATCTATGAGCACCTATGCTTTTGAGCATACCTCGTAAGTGGATCTACATGTTATTATATTTGTTTATGTGGACTATGTATTATAATATATTGTATTTGTTTATATATGTTGTGCTTGGCCAGTTGCCCAGTCGCGGGTGCTTGCTGTGCTGGCTATATAGGAACGATTTCCTGTGCCAACGGCCGCCACACGCGACACCTGCACCCTCCACCTCTCTGTCTGCTTCTTTGTGGCAAGAAGTGCAGAAGTGATAAACAAAGCACAAAGAGCATCAAAGACAAAGAGACAGAAAGAGAGAGAGAGGGAGAAGGAGGCACTCGCGCAGTGACCACAAATTATGGGACAGTCAAAGTATCTGACGAGGCGCACCTAAGCGGATCTCTGATAGAAAGGGGCAGGCCCACGTGACTGGCTCGTGATTATGTTTCTGTAGTATTTTTTGCAGTATTTTTCTTTTTTTTACTTTGTATTTTTGCTAATGTGGCCGGCGTCGTTGATTATTCCGCAGTTTTAGGGGCCATTTTTGTTTTGGTCTGTGTTTTTAATGAATTTTTGTTTTGTCTCTCGTTACGTTTTGCTCTGTTTTAGTTTTGTTTTTGCCTCCTTTATTGTTTTGCGTACTTGTGCGAGCGCGGCGCGTCTGAATGTCAAATGATTTGCCACGAAAATGTTTATGCTTTATTTATAATGGCACTAATTAATTTCTCTCGCCTAGTATTTGCGATTTGCCGGGCAATTGCGGGACTAGAAAACGATGTTAATCCGATTGCGGAAAGGCGGCCACAGCTAAATGAGCTAAACAGCAACAACAACAACAACAACAAGAGTAACAACAACAATAATAATTTGCGGAAACTGTCACATAGCAACCGCGTGTAGCCCTAACAAAATTGAGGGCTGTCTGTTGTTGTTGCTGTTTATTTTTTGTTGCACAATTGTTGTTATTAATTTAACGGTCTGGCTTTTAAACAGTTGTGTGCGCATCGGGGCAGGTAAACAAATACATATGTACGTATCTACGGAGTATAGACCGGAAAGAAAACAGAGCTTGACTTTGTTGAACTTGTCACGAGATCAACTTGTAAATACACACACACACACACACACACACACACACACACACACGCACACACACAGTTGTATAGTCTATGCTAATGCATAATTGATTTGTTAAACTGAGTGAATGAATTAGTAAAGCTTGGGGCTGGCCTGCAACTTTGTAAGAGATTATTTTGGGTCTTGAAACCAGTTTTAAAATTTCGTTGGTGACGTCGTGTGTCGTCTGTGAGCAGGAATAAACAAAACTGTTGTGCATAAAATTAGTTAGTTAATCTGCATAAAATCATTAAAAACTACATTCTTATCGCTGATCAGCTAAACTGGCAAAAGTTCTGTTAGAAACATAAAAACGTGTAGAACTTGGGAGATTTCCAAATGCCCGAATTCCATTGGTTATAATGAACTTATCGAACGACCCACGCAATATCTTGCAATGTGACAAATTTGATTGGATTATCCGGATTTTATTGAAGAAAATTTTCCACATTGAATTTCTTAGTTCAAGCACAACATTTTACGAAACATGGTTAATTTATTTAATTTCCATTGGGGCGCGACCTTTATTCGATTTATATTTAGTAATTTCTGTCACGTTTTCGACTTGACAAGCTGCGTAATAAGCCCTTTTGGGACTGTATCTAGAAGTGGCCCTGAAAAGTGCTCGAGCTGACCAAATTCTCTATAAATTTGGTCTATTTTTAATGGTTAATCGCGTGATTTCAGCGAGAACTACTGATGATTCGTTCTATATATAAATATAAATAGTGCGCATAGAGTAAACTCTACACATTGATACACTCTCGAAACGTGGCTAATAGACACACATACACAGCATAATTGAGCAATTGTTGTATTTACATTTTATTCGACAATCGGGGATTTTTTATTGCTCTCTCTCTCTCAGTCGCTGTGCCTTTCTTTTGTTGTTGTTTCAATGTTTTCTGTTTATTCAAATTTGAAATCGTATTTCTATTTTCACTTTTGTGTGATCGGTTTGAAGCGCGCTGCGTCTTGCGTCTGCGAGTGCCACGACGGGTTTGTTGTCATCGGCGGCTGCGTTTGCCTCTTGGGCGGCGCTTTTGTTGGCTCGATCTCGTTCGCGGTCTCGCCGCAGTCACCGTCGCTGTCATCGTCGCCGTCGCGGTCGCGGCCGCGGTCGACGTCAGGTGTGCCAGAGGCCGTTACGTTATAGCGTTAACGTTGTCGAACCTTCGTTCGTGTGACGCGGACGTTGGCAGCACAGTCGACGTCGCTGTCGGATTTTATTGTACAATAAATGACTGCACATCTTAGCCGTGCAAAGGCAAATACGCTGTTGCTGCTGATGCTGCTGCGTCTGTGAGCCGGTTTTTTGTGTGTTTCGGCCCTGCGACGAGATCTCTGCGCGGACAGGCCTAGTCGAGGCGAAGTCCACGCCGCGTGTATTGGACTTGGACTGGACGGACGGCAGTGTCAATGGGTTGGGCAAATACGAATGCACTGCGCACGGAAACAGGCTAATAACGAGCACACTCAGCGCAGCAGCAGCAGCAGCAGAACCAGCAGCGACAGCGACTGCGACAGCAACAACAAACAGCAATTGGCGGCTGCCCTTTGCACAATTAAGCAAATGCACAGAGTCAAGTGCAACGTTGAGTTGTGGCGTGTGTGAGGCGCATTTATTGCTAAAATCCATTTGAAATGCATTTAGAGAGAGAGAATTCAGAAAAGAAAAGGAGGGATAGAGATTGAGTTATAGAGAGACGGAATGAGAGAGCGAGAGTGACAGAGAGAGATGGAGATTTTTTATGCCTTATGAATCACTTTTTTGACAGTTCATTATCACTCGCAAAGGGGTAAGCGAAAGGGGGTTAGGGGCAACGTTGTTGAGGCATCCACGGCAACCACAAATATTTGCTATTAATCGCTTCGTTTGTCGCTCAACATCGTCGTCGTCGTCGTCGTCGTGGTGGTGGTGGCAAAACTTTTGCAACTTCTGCCAGCAACTTCCGGCAACAACAATTTCTCAGTTGGCAAAACAGAGAGACGAGTGCGGCAAGTGGAAAATGCAGAAAACTTTATGCATTAAATGCAAAATAGTGTTAAATAATTTCTGCTATTTTACGATCATTTTTCATCGGTTTGCTACAGGGTCTGTGTTGGGGGTTGGGGTTGGGTTTGAGGTCTGGTTCTCGACAGAACGGAAGTGTTACAAGTACACTCACTGCTGTCTGTTTCTGCTGCTCCTCTTCCCACTCCCGCGACCCGTCAGACCCTGCTTTGCTTACTGCCAGCCTGTCTGCCGCAGCGTTTGCTTTATAACCACCGCTAGAACGGCAGACGCAGCGGCGAATTAGCTTGAAACCGCATGTAGATTTGTTGATAACAAGCCACCAACACACGCACACTCACTCTAACACACACCCTCGCACACGCACAAAGTGCTGTTGTTGTTGTTGTTGTTGCTGTTATTCGCTTGTGGCTTGTGGGCTAAGGACGCAGTTCGTGCAGTTCTAGATGCTGCTGTCAAGTTGCGAATTTTATGCGAAATGTTTAGTAATTAGTTGCATCCGCTAGAGGAAATTACTTAGCAGCGACAGCAGCAGCAGTAGGGAACAGGGCTGAGACACCCTCTTACCTTCTATGCAGCAATAGCAAACCCCAATCCCTTAAGAGCCCGTTGACAGCACTGAAGAAAGCCCAACCAGCACTTCGTATGTGCTATGTGGGTGAGTGAGTATAGCTGCATTACTCATACGCCGCGTGTGCTAACTCTGGTTGGTGCCAAGCGTTAAATTAACTAATTAAAAGTTGCACAAAACGCTAACGCTCTCGCTTGCTCGCTCTCCCTCTCTCTGTATTCCTCTTTCTCTCTATCTCACTCTCTCTCTCTCTCTCTCTCTTTCTCTCTGCGTCTACTTTGTTAACCGAGACCCCTGACAATTATTTGTAGCTGCTGTTTTAATTCTGCTAAAATATTTGCACGCACCACAACAGACAAACGACATGCGCGCCCGCTTAGGGTTGCTGCGGCTGTTGCTGCTACTGCTGCTGCTGCTGCTGCTGCTGCTGCCGTAGGGCAAATGCAACAGCCCTGGGCGAGCAACAACATTGGAACAACTGTTACAATTAACACCGTCATCTTCCCCAGTTCCCATCGAGTTTCCGTCCGCCAAAAGTTTTGCCAAGCGCATTTCTCTGTGTGGCACTTTGGCTTAGTCTGGCATCACGTGTGTAATTAGCACCTGGCACCTGTTTGCTTTACGACGGCGTTTGTCCGGAATGACAAAGTTTGCATGTCGCGCCGACTGTCGAGAAACCTGTCGAGCTCCACGTGCTCGCGATTTGATAAATCAAGCAGCAGCGGAGGTAACAGCACCACCAATTGTTTTGTTGTTGTTGCAAATTTGACGTTAATTATGTGATTGCGTTTAAAATGCTTTTTAATCTTTGGCATAACTTACAAAGCTCAGCTCGGCTGAGCATGAAGCTAAACTTGCACTAAAAATTCACTCTATATTTATTTACTTTTCCCTTGCAAATTTTCGCACCGATAAGCTTCATTTACGTATGAGTCATTTTGAAAAGAATGTTAATTTAAAAGAAAACCAGCAACTTATCAGGAAGTCTGCCCTATATAAAGTAACTAGTTAGAATTGTTTTGTAATGGAATAATTTGAAGAGTAATAAATTTTAATTGATTTTCCTGGCAAAGTCATTTGACTTTATATAATTTGGGCATATTAAATATGAATAAAGAACTTTTTCATTATTTTAATTTGAGATTAAATGACTAGTTGTGCTTCGTAACACAATAATTAGAATGATAATTTTAATTGATTTCCTGGCAAAGTCATTTGACAATATGGAAATGATTTATTATTTGAACTTTAAAATTTGTGGTTCTTTTTGAAAATTTCTGCCATTAAATTTAATTTATTTAGAATTAATACTGAAATTATTCGTGAAATTCCACAGTGTCAAAGCGTCAACTAAGCTGAACTAATTGAAATTTACTCGTGCATAGAATTTTTTACCTTTATTTATTTAAATAAAAACCAAACCAATTTTGCCAAATTAAAAATGGCATTTTGGAATTTCAATCTGTAAATTTATATTCAACTTTAGTAGAGAAATTTAATGTTTATGACCAGAGTACCAATAATATTCAAATTTGATATATTCTCCAACGGCTTCAGCTATACTTAAAATGAGATTTACTGATGCAGCACAAAAGTATGCTAAGCGCTTCGCATTCATTTGCTGCCTGAAAGTATGCAATAAAAAATGCACTCACCTCCGCTTGCACACAAATCATGCGACGCGTTGACAACTCTGCCAGCAGCCGCCTTCGCTGTCAGTTGGTGACTCTGCCGCTTACCCCTTGTCGTTTTGATGGTTTCTCTTTTTCGCTGTCGCTTTTCCGCATTGTGTGAAAAATCAATAGCGACGTCAAGTGAATTTTTTGAGATTTGCGTCTCAGTTTCTTTTTTTTAAATAGACGGCGCCATTTAATAGACTTCTGCTTGAGAGAACTTTCTTGGGCGATTTTTGGAATTGTGATATTGTGTCTGGAAGAAGCAGGGTTGCCAGGCCGTGGAATAAAAACACAATTGAATTTAAAGAATTTAAGAATACCTTTCAGTTTTTATTACATATTATGTAGTTCGCTTTTGGATTGTTGGTATTTTTAATATGTTACTTAACGACAATAATTTTAAAACATTTTATTCATATTTTATCTTTTGTTCTTGTTGTTGTTCTTTTTGTAGGTAGGTTCCATAGTTTGTTTAGCTTTAGCTATGTTGATGAGTTCATGTTTTGAGGCTCATGGAATTTTGGATTACATTTTTAGTCGGCCTGCTTAATTGTTAATTGTTAATTAGATTTAATTTTATAGAATTTTTATTGTCCTTTAAATGGACACGATCGCTTAGCTAATAGTTTTCTCGCTTTTCTATGTATTTTGATGCCTTAGACTGCTGGCGTAATAGTTATGTGTATGTGTGTGTGTGTGTGTGTGTGTACTGTATGTAAATGTTCAATTCAGAGTCTTAGAGTCTAGTAGATGTTAGGAAAACACTTTCAAATATACACGTCGCGTAAGTATGTCTACATGGGTGTGAGTGTGTACATAGAACATACATATGTTTACGTACACATCACTCGAACTCAACTGGTGTATATAGTTTAATGAAAGTTTGTATAAACAAAACGGAAAGTTTATAAATGCGTTTTAGTTTAGTCGAGTTTAGTTTAGTTTTAGTTTTAGTTGTCGAAATTTACAAATACGTTCCTTTTTTTTGTGTTTTTTTCTTTTTATACGGACTGATGCATTTTTAGTTGCTACTACCAGGTTGGTTTATGTCTGCGTCTGCCTGTTGTTTACTTTAGTTGAACTATGATATATGAGCACCTAATTGCTAAAAAGTTTCGTAACTATCGTAGTTTTCGGTTACAACTGCGGGGTCTCTTCGTCTAACTATGAGTCCGGGTACGACGAGTTGGGATTGTTTACGCTTAGCTTAGGTCTGGTATAATTAAATACGTTTACTTTTTGTTTAACTTACATGCGAAAATTCAATTCTTTGGTGGCTTCAATTTGCAATTACTCTTTGCACAATTTACATTTGTTTCTATCATATAAGTTATGATTTTATCTCTTTAAATAGTATCTTTTCTTCATTATGAATATGTGTTTTTGTATACTGTGATTATTTGACAAAATTCGAGAGTAATAATAGATATATTTATGTACATGGCTCTATTAATGCTAAACGATTTTCATGTGTGTTTGGTCTTGAGGATGATGAGGTAAATCAATTGATAATGTGTTGTCCAAGACGTTAAAAAGGGGCTCAGATTTTAACGTTTTTGACCACGACGAGAAAACGAAACATTGAAAATATGTAATATGATTCTTGTTTTATATGCGTAACTCATAGCACCATGTTACTTCGTTGTTAGCCATATGAATATGTATCTATATAGGATATATACTATACAGGTTAGTTGCGAACGAAAGTGCCAACCAAAAACAGTGTGTACTCTATAAAACAATAACAGAAGAGTGATTAACAATGATTGGTTAATTGTAAATCGTTTGTTAACTACCTTTTGTTTATACTCATTACTTACAGCTCTAGTTCATGATTAATATGCAATTGTGCTGCGATTATAACTGTTATCTGCTTACCGTCTATAGTTATCGTTATCGTAATGCCTATCGTTAGTTAGTTTTATGCAGTATTTATGCGTATATTGAATCTTTTGAGGGGGAGAAACCTTGAAATACATACACATATACAATTTAGCACTAAATTTACATAATTAATTACAGTTAACCTTCGAAACTTGCGCAGACCGGTAACAAACTCGGGAGAGTATTACGCGTTTGAGGAGCTAGGAGGAAGATAGGGACTAGGACTAGGTTAGTTTGATGGATTGATCGGATCGCGTAATTGTAGTGGAAGACTTCCGCTTAAAATGTAGATAGTAGTTAATTAATTTTAAACAGTTTTCTTTTGTTTTTCGAGTTTGATTCTCGTCTATGCACGATATATGGTTTCTTTATATACATATACAACAATTTGTATATATCTCATATATGGTAATTATTTTGTTTAGTTTGATTCATTACTCGTACTTGAAGTATTCGTTTATTTAGCTAATCTTACACACACGTTTAACTATAACAGAGACGACGATACGTACGATACGATAAGAAGTTAAAAATTTCCTATACAATTGAATGATTAAATTTAACATTTGATTTCGTATGCAACTAGAAATTATGCTAACTCCATGAACTACTTATGCGATTAATCGTGTATAGTACTTTAATATTATATAATTTACTGGCTGCTCTGAAAAGATTCAACTTTGATATATGCTGCACATTATGAGACTAGTCTAGAGTTTATTCTACAGATGTTATTAGCAAAAAATGTAATCATTACTATTTTTACTCGAAACATACCCCATATATCGTATATTATTTGATCTTTGTGTTCTGTTTGGTTTTCTTTTGGTTTCGAAATGAAATTGTTTCATTTAAGCATTTCAGTCGTTTTGGTTTGTTGCCACTCCGTCGTCGAACTAACTAAACTTAATTCAAGTGAACCTCGGCATTGACTGCTCTAAGTAGTGGCAAATTGATGCTATACTACCATATAGATATAGATAGATACATATATATATATATATTATACTTATGTGCCCATTGCACAGGCATTGGATTTGCTTTGGTTTTCTGAAACTTAAAATCAAATAGATAAACATATGGACAGATTGATAGACTCGACTCGGCCCTCCTCGTTGAACCGTTTGTAAATTAAAGTTCTCGTATAAATCAACGCTGGGCACATGAGATTATTGAGGTCGTCACTTACTATGCTCTGTCAGCATGCCGCAAATACGAGCTCTTAAGTGTGCACGAGTGTATTTATGAGGGATCTTTATGGGGCCGCAGTTATATGGCTTTTTATTATTAATTACGTTAATGAGCATTCTAATGGCATGTGTTCGAACTGAGGCTAAAAATAGTTTTCCATTTTCCACTGCACAAAAGATGAACCGATGTGTGTACTACACATCGTATATATGTATATATGCACGTGCCTGGCAGGCAAATCGCTTTGGAAATCGATTTTAAAGTATTGCGAGTGATTATCATCGGTTAAGCATAAACAAAACGCAACTGAGGCCAGCTTAATTATAACAGGCAGGCATTAGCTATATATCTAGATACTACGAATATATATAAAGTATATGATGGTGCACAAAGGTGCAATCAAATGTGTATTCGCGCAAGAACTGATTACTGAACATTTGAATATTGTGAACTGCATTCGAATTAGAATTTCAATTGAAAATGTCGCGATTGCCGCGTAATTGCCAAGTTAATCGGGCATTAAATTAGCTTATGGCATTTTGTGCATTTGCATTGCCGCAAAGAGAGCGCAATAAATGTTGACAGAAATTCGTAATTACGAATATTCTAAATTTCGCACTCGCCGCGAACTCAATAATTCAATTTGACATGTGAATTTGTGGCCAACGGCAATTTGCAACAACTGAATGGGTTCTTCTTTTTTTTTAGCAAATATTTTCATGTATTTCGCACCCTGACTTGTTTTTCTGATTTGAATTTTTTCACTAATTTTAATTCTTTTTTTTTGGAATTCCCAAACAGTTTCAGGCTAATTAAGGCACACAAATCAGTATGAAAATTTGCATATAGAGTGCATAATTGAATTATGAGCATTAATGCAAATAAGTTTATAGTGTTTAATTATT
Source organism: Zaprionus ornatus (assembly GCA_018904035.1). NCBI lineage: Eukaryota > Metazoa > Arthropoda > Insecta > Diptera > Drosophilidae > Zaprionus > Zaprionus ornatus. The sequence goes on along the minus strand of JAEIFZ010000289.1, from coordinate 2,708,267 downwards.
ACCGTTGAAGTTGTTGTTGCTGTTGTTGGTTTTTATTTACTTTGTGTTTAATTTATGTTAATTGCGCGGCAATTACATGTGAAATGCACACAAAACGTCCGTAATTGTGTGATAAAATGCTGTCAGTGAACGTGTTTGTATTGTGTTTTGTCTGTTTTTTTGTTCTTAGGGAGACTTTGCTGCAAAGAGCTTTGCTCAGTCGACGCCTGTGCAATATTGCGTATACGTCAGCGGCACCTTAACACTATACGGCAGCAATTTCAGTGTTCGCTGTCGAAGGGAAAATGACTTTCGATGTGCGAAAGCGAAAACAAAAGCCGGACAAAAATGTGTGTGTTGCTTGCTACGACACACACTCACTCACACACACACACTCACTCACTCACACATTCTGGCTGTCGCCTCTAAGTGCAGTTAAGTGCTCTAGGTGTGCGAGTGTGTGCGCTCTGTGTGTGTTTGTCCCTGCGTGTGTCGCGCATTTTAATGCATGCTGTGCCTGCCATCGATTTCAATTGTTTTCGATTTCACTGCCATTTTTTGTTGTTCCCTCTCTCTCTCTGTGTGCATGTGTGTGTGTGTGTTCAAATTGTCATTTAAGTGCAGTTATTGTGCCAAAAAACATTGCTGACAATGACATTGTGAGCGCGCGTGTGTGTGTGGCATAAAAAATGCATGTTGATTGCTAGGAAAAGCCTCTGTCTTCACATATTTAAATGATTCGTTTTGTGGAAACCTGACAAATTTGACTGTCGCATTATTTATGAGCATTTTAACATTTTAAACAGAGGGCACCCCTGCCTAATGGCCTGGCCAATAAATGTGATACAGCTGTGTGAAGAAAGCATGGAGAATGTGAGAAACAAGTGAGAATCGAGGCTAAAAGCTGCCATAAATTCGGGACATGGAACAAGCCGCTTTACATTTGAAATTTAGGTGCAGCACAGCCGCAAAGTGTCCAAAATATGCGAGAGCGAGAGAGAGAGAGAGAAGAGTCTCACAATTTATGCATATGTGCGGTTGCCCTGAGAGAGAGACAGAGAGAGATGGAGATATGTATGGGCTGCATGCCAAGAGCTGCCTTGCAAGTGTTTCTGACTGACTGACTGAGTGACTGACTGACTGACAGACAGAATGACGTGTCATCTATTCGACTGCAGGCGAAAATTATGGCATCCAAAGTGTTTGGAAATGGGCGACTACAAACACACACTGACACACACACACACAAGTATGAATACTATAGCTAGAGAAAGAGAGAGAGTATGCATTTGTGTCTGCCCATTAGTTGTGGCTTTTGTAGTTGTTGTTGCTGTTGTTCTTTGCTTCTCTATGTCGAATATCTTCTGCTGAATGAATTACAACAACAACAAAGACAACAACAAGTAGAGCAGCCCATTTTCTATCTTGTCTGTGCATTGTGCCTGGATTATTCTTGCCTTGAATATTATTTCTGTGCAAATGGCAAAAGGCAGCATTAAAAATACATTTTGTACTGCAACAAAATTGTGTCTCAAGTAAATAGATACACAACAAAAAAAGGAGGGGGAAACAAGGCCAAAAAAAAACATGAAATTAATTTGTTGCTTCAATGACCTCAATGCGAGTGCCAGACAACATATGACTATATAGTGTATATAGGCACATATATATATAAAGACTATACCACTGCCGGTGGTTGAACTTGTTACTGACGTGACAATGATACTGCTTCTAAGTCGAAACAGTTCTCTGAGCTATGCTTATTATATATTTATATTATTAGCTCGGACCTTTAAATTCTCCTGCTTAAATGTTGGCAAGAATATGATTAAAGCTGTCTAATCAATATAGCAAAGTGTGATTAACGTGGGAGGTCATCTTCATTCTTAGAGCAGAAATATGTCAGACCACCCTCGTGTATCTGTACTTGGATATACTCGTATTGTTTACCTGCCAACCGCTTTTCACTTGTGTGGAAAATGGAAACTTTTGCAAGAGTTGAATTGGCTATTCAGCGTGTGGTGCATAAAAGATGTTTGCTTAGCTGGCCGGGGATGAGGAAGGGGAGGAGATTGGTATTTGTCCAGCTCTAGTTGAGGGTGTCGAGTGTGAAAAATGTCCGTGCTGCGTTGATGCATCGAGGGAGGGAGCCGAGTGTGTAGAATGCAACCAAAATCGCGTAAATTGAAATTTGAGAGATTTCCATCAAATTCACAGCCGTTCATTGCTTTTGAAATGAGCTACAATGTTCGTTACTTTTCGAAAACCGAAGAAAGAAAAGCAAATAGGAAAACGAGAAAATGAAATTGAAAATGTTAAGCACTGAACCCAAAAACCGTTGCAAATCTAACGCCTGTTGTAGTGCTGGTACATGCCATGCCCATAGCCCATGGGTGTGCTGCCCATGGCACGTTCGGTAGCCTTCTCGATGCTCGCATAAACGCACCTGTAACAGCACACATAGGCCAAACATCACTTGAACAGGATGCGTCGGAAGGCGCGCCGGAAGTCCTTGTTGAAGATGGTATAAATGGCCGGATTGAGTGCCGAGTTCATGTAGCCCAGCCAGAAGGCTATGGCAAATGCCGAATCGGGTATTTTGCAGTGATTGCTACAGGCCGGCACCAGTATGTACAGGAAGAAGAATGGCAGCCAGCAGGCAATGAAGCTGCCCATGATTAGACCCAAAATCAGTGTGGCACGTTTCTCCTTCTTCCTGGCAATGCGTCGTTTCTCCTTCTCCGGGTCCCGCGGTTTCGGTACCTTTGGTATAGCTGGTTCCAGTTCCGTTTTCGCTGCCAGCTCCTTCGCCTTGGCCGTGTTGGCTGCCGCTGCTGTTGCAGCTGCAGCTGTGGCATTGTTCTTGGCCGCCGCCGCTGCTGCAGCCTTGGACTCGTTGCGCCGCTGTTGATTCGCCGACTTGCGCCCAAAGATGGGCTGGCAAAGGCGAAATTTGAGCGGCTTTACAACCGCACAGCGGCTGACGACGCCAGAGTCCGAGCTGGAAGGATCGAATTCACTCACCATGTCCGTATCAATGCCCACCGAGAGAGCGCGACAACGTCCCGCAATGGGTGAGACGCGCAGTTCGTTGCCCCCTGTGGCAGTCGTCGACGTCGCCGTCGCTGTCGTTGGTGCAACAGCTGCCCCACTTGCGACGCCGCCAGTGGCCTCACTTGCCACGCTGCCGTTGTTGTTGTTCAACACATTAATGGAATTGTTGCTGCCCATCGATGGTGGAACGGGCACATTGAGTCCAATACCACGTCCGCCCGTCGCTATTGTGCTGACCTGCAGTGTCTCCTTGGGCGAACAGAGACCGCCGCCTCCGCCGCCGATGTTGCTTGCAGCTGTTGCACCAGCACTGGCACTGATGTTGCTGGCACCATTGGGATTAGCGGCAGCATAGGCAAGCGCCGTTTGCGCAGCGACAGCTTCAAGTTCACCCGCCTCCGAGGTGGATATATCGGAGGCCAGATCCATAGTTACAGTGGGTATTTGCATGGGCAATGTCGCACTGTTCGGTGGTGTCTCAATGGTGGCTATCTGTCGCTGCTGATGCAGCTGCAGCTGCGTTGCGCCGCTGGAGGATGGCATCGGTATGGTTCCCTTCTTGTTGGCGGTGGTGAAGCTCGTGACCTGGTCAAGCAGGAAAATGAGAGAAAGAAGACGAGAGACGAGTTACATGTTGTCGCTGTACAAGGGTTTTCCATTTCCCAAATCCACTTTGAGTCTGTTTACGGGCGCGTTGGAGTGCAATGATTACACAAACAAAAGGCTGCGGCAGGTAAGAGTGGGGAGTGGGGGCGTGGGGGCGTGGCACTGCGCCAACAACAATTACCACTGGCAATTAAGAGCGCCGAAAATTCCGACAAACGAGACGAGACTGCAGGGAGTGCACTTATATGGCTGCCTGTGTGTAGGTTTGCTGTGTGTTACTGTGTGTGTCTGTGTGTGTGTGTGCCTTGTATGTGTGCGTGTGTGATTACGCTGTGTGCGTTAATCTCATGGTTACGCTGCAGCTGCCGCAGTTGCGCTTCTTTGTTTGCACGAAGCGTTGGTCAAGCGTCGCTGATAGCAAACCAACTCCCTCTCACTCTTTTTATACCCGTTACCCAAAGGGTAGAAAGGGTATTATAACTTTGTGCCAACCGAAAATGTGTGTAACAGAAAGAAGGAGGCGTTAAAGACCCCTTTAACTATATATATATGAACTATATGTATTCTGAATCAACATCAACAGATGAGTCGATATATGTTAGCTTTGTCCGTAGTCTGTCTGTATGATAACCTAGATCTGAGAGGCTAGAGAGTTTGTTTAAGAATTAGACCATGCCCCTTTTCGCCCCCATAAATCGGTTAATACCGAGTTGCAAGAATTCTGAGAGTTTTGTTCCGATCGGATCATTAACGCAGAAGTTATATGAGAAATAATTTTAAGGGGGCACTGATTACCTAGGTGCCCCGAAGTATGCAACACAAAAGTAGAAATCGTTTACTCAATTGTATAGTGGGTATATCACAGTCGAGTACACTCGTGCTTTCGTGCTTGTTCCATCTCGTTCCCTTTATCACATTCATTCGCTTTTTGCTGTTTGCTGCCTCTCGTGCTCAGTTAATTGAAAATGCAAATTGTGAAGCAAATTGGCCTTAAATGTCTCTCTCTGTCTCTCTCTCTCTCTCAGTTACTCTCATTCTGTCCGTAATCGAGCGTAATTTGGGCACTGTAAATGCCGTTACGTGTGTCACTTGGCTCGTGGAATCATTTTAGAGATTCTGTGCACTTAATCAGCGAACTTGCCGCTTAACTTTGACCCGATAATTTGCAGTGCCAAAATCAACAGTAAGCCTTAAGCTGACGGGCAAAGTGTGGCAGCAGCAGCACAAAGCGGAAACGCTAACCGATGCCATTTTGTTGAATAGCCCTGGCACAATGGCTGCCATCGACTGTGAGCTCGCCAAATGAGCAAAAATGGGCGGACGTGGCAAAGTGCAGTGCGAGAGAGGTGGGGGAGGGGGGAGAGAGGGAGAGTGCCAAGTGGGGGGTGCTGTAAAGTGCTGCGACAGCAGTTAGTGGCTGCAACACGTACGTGGCAAAGAAAATTTGCCGAAAATTGCAGCTTAAATGCGCGCGCTGTGTGACGACTGACTTTAAGCGCAAGAATATTGCGCATACGCGACATATGCCAGGCGCGGGTATTACCTGAGCGCAGCATGTTCATTCAAATGGCAAAATTTGCATTTACAGTGCTTGCCAATTTCACTGCGGCCACAGCGATTGCAGTCGGCACACACACACACACTCACACACACACGCACACAATTACATACAAATATGTTGGCATATTGCGTCCGTTTCAATCAAGTTTCGTTTGTACTCTGTGTATACTATATACACGTAAGTAATCCCCATTTAAGTCATAACTCACTCACCTGTTCGTTGTTTGTTTTGCGCGGATGCTTTTTAATGCCGCGCCTCGCTCTCGCCTTGGCGGCAAAATAAATTCGTATATACACAAAGACCATAATGCAGCTGGGTATATAGAAGGAGCCCAGCGCCGAGTAGAGCACGTAGCCAATGTCCTCGCTTAGCTGAAAGCACAGAGAGAGAGAGAGAGTGAGAGAAGGTTGTGTGTGAGAAACGTTTAAATATTGATTCGTGATACGAGCGGTCAATCTATCTTTCCCCCTCTGCCCCTCTTCCCCTGTTGCTGCTCAAAGTTTTATAGCTCACAGTCTTAATAGAAATACAAAATTTCACTCAAGTTTCAGTTCAGCAAACTTCACTATCGCTGCACTTAAAGTAAGTCTGACGATAAAATTATAATGAATAATACAAGGTATAACAAGATTTGTGCGGGGTTATTGGAAATTGAATGTACTCTCTGAGAGAAATTCTTCTCAATTTAATTGTTCTTAAATTTCTCCTTGCATTGCCAACTCATTGGGGGGGATATAATAAATGATCTAAGTAGAAAATGTTGTTCGATTTAAGAACTTAAACTGCCCGTCTTTTGTGTGAGCTCTATGTGCGTGTGAGTGTGCGTGTGTGTGTGTGTGAGTAAGTAGGTAAGTCTGTGTGAGCCTTTTATCCACTTACTGACTTACTTTGGGTACTTGCAGCTTTTGGGTTTGGGCCTTTGGCATTTTGAGTAAAGCAGAAGCACTTGCAAATCTCGGTTATTGAGTGCATTAGACTGATTTACTGTGAAAATGCATTTACCGTTGCTGCTGCTGGTGCTTCTGCTGCTGCAGTGACTGTGGCCGGAGCTGTGGAAAATGCTTTGTCAGTTGCTGCCGACTGCCGTGAGAAATGGGCGAAAAATGCAAAGTGCACGATTTGCAGAGAAATTTCATAACGCTAAATGAAGTAAAAATATTAAATTACAGCACACACAAAAGAGCAGCCAAAACGTAGCAGAAGGAACAGTAGGAGAAGAAAAAGGAGAAGATGCACAGCAGTGGAAAATGCGTCACTGTAAATGGTCGCCATATTTTGTTGCAATTGCATTTCTGTCATTTATTTAAAGCTAGCGGAATTAAATTGCACCATAGTTCCTGATCTACCATTCCTCTCCTTACTGTTGTTGTTGTTGCTGTTGCTGTTGCTACTCTTGTTGTTGCTGTGCCGTGTTTCGCTCTTTTTGCGGTTGCTTGTGCGCCGCTCAACGCTTCGCGAAATTATGCAAATTAAGTGTTTTGATGAAAAGCATACAAAGAAGTGCACTTGATGCCCGCGGCGGAGATTGCCCGAGAGAGACGCGGCTTGGCCCGTTTTTGGGCCATTGTTGTTGTACTATGTGCAGTCAGTGGATGGAATGGGGTATATTTACATTGTGTAAGAGGAGACACTTTAACAAAAATTGGTTAAGATTTCTCTTTGTCTGTCTGTATGAACTCAAAGATCTCTGTTATTGTCAGAGAAAGAGACCTCATGTTTGGTAGGAAGGTTACTAAATATCATGTGTAGACAATGTTTATTTAAAATATGGATATATCTTTCATTTCTATGAACATACAGATCTCTATTAGTATAAAATGCCTCTATCAAATGCCGTACGAAAGCTCCTTTAATCTGTACATTCAGATATCTGACTCTCTCTTAAACACAGAGATCTATGTTATTATCAGAGCTAAGGACAACAATAGTTTGGCTAAAGCAGACTCCTCTTCCAGGGTATCTGTCAGTTGAATGTGCACAACCTTAGCCACCCTCTACTGAAAGTTGTCGAGCTCTATGAAAAGCCGCGAGTGGCCTTTGTAGTTGCTGTTGTTGTTGTTGGCTGACAACTGCAGCTTTTTCTTAAACCGACCAGAAATCGGCTAACAATTTAGAATGGAGTTTTAGCTAGGTATGTATGCAGTGTGCGGCGTATCAGCGCATAACCACAAGCAATGCAAACTAAATTTATTTAACTTGTAATCCGCTTACACGCAGCAGCAGCAGCAGCAGCAGCAGCGGCAGCAGCAGCGGCAGCAGCAGCCAAAATTGAATTTTTGAGCTGCACTCAGGAGCGGCGTTTTGGGCCGGGCCTGCGGCTCAAGTGCAGCAGCGCAGCAGCGGTTGCCCTGGTCGGGCCTGGTTTATCATAAGCCAGCAGAGCAGTAGCGACTACTGCATAAACTTTATCCGACTATCCTGCCATATCCGGCTGTGTTGAGCACAAAATAAATTTCACTGCAGCTCGGGGTCTGCCTTGCTGTGGCTTCTTCTTCTTCTTGTTCTTCTTTGCCTGCCTGCTCAAGTTGCCGCAACAAAATAAGCATAAAGTATTAAGCGTTGAGTATAATGTTGCCAAAATATACGACGTGTATCTGTGTCTATGTATGTGTGTGTGTGTGTGTGTGTGTTCGAGCATGCACATCAAGTGGCAGTAGGGGCCAACAGCCATTTAAGCGGGCCGACTGCTATTTCAGCTTATTGCCAAGAGGCGAACAAACGTAAGTCTGCTGCACTTGCTGCCAATGTTGTTGTAGTTGTTGTATTTGTTGTAGTTGCTGTATTTGTTGTAGTTGCTGTAGATGCTGCTGCAGCATCATAATAAATCGTCTCATCATTTAGGGTTTACTGTTGATATATTGACAGCATTTGTCAGCAGCAACCCTGAAGAGGTAGAGCTGCCTCTGTCGCTGTCTCGGCTTCCTTTGCTTGTTCCTTCTTCTCTTCCTTCTCCTCTTCTTCATTTAGTATATAAATTTTATGCAAGTTTTGCAGCACTTAAAGTAACATTTGCTTGCGCAACTTATGTCGAACAGCAGCAGCAGCAGCAGCAGCAGGCGTATAGAGGTTTCTCGCTTTTACAGCTCATAAGTAAGATTACCCCTTCCCCCCCTTTCAAGCAAACTTTCGGCGTAGGCTTGAATGTTGCGCATACGCCGGATTGGCCGGCTGCTTGTCACGTCGTATGTGCTTAACACCTGTGGGCGCAACACAACTTAGTAGTTTAACATATACGAGTATAGTATATGATAATCATGAAAATCCAAGCATGGCAAAACGTTTTACTTGCAGTAAGAGGAAGGGGAAGGGCGTGGCAACTCGTAAATGGCAAATGGGCAAACGGGCGAACGGGCGAACGCCTTAAGCAAGTGCAACTTACTTGCAAGATTATAATAAATTGTCAACGGTGCGTGCTGAGCACTTTAGTGCGGGGATTTAATGTAATTGAAAAGTTTGCGGGCTCTTCTCCTGCGCTGTGCATTTGCTCAGCTGCCCGTTTTACCATTTTCCGCATTTCTGCCATTTCGCATTTTCCCCCCACTTTCCCACCTCCACCTTCATTTCATTCTTTCATTTCCCATTTGGCATTTCCTCATTTCGCATTTAGTCTACCCCATTTGGCTGTTGTTTTCTTCATCTGAGCTGCATTTGCGCTAATTTGCAGATTTTCAAATTGCGCTCAACGCTCTTTTGTTTATTTAAAAGTTCCTTTTGCACGCCTGGCAAGGCAGAGCAGAGCTGAGCAGAGCAGAGCAGAGCAGAGCAGAGCAGAGTGGAGCAGAGCAGAGCAGAGCAGAGCGGAGCGTAAAGTCCGTGTAAAGTGGAAAAGATGCGAGAAAAGAAAAATGATTATTCTGCAATTTTTAATTAAATGGCAATGGAAATTGCTGCTGTTGCCTTCGTCGTAGTTGTTGTTGTTGTTGTTGTTGCTCTTGTTGTTATTGTTGTCCTCGTCGTCTTCTTCCTGTTGCCGCTATGCAGAACTTAAGCTGCTGGAAACAAAAACTCATTATGGGCGACCAAAATCGTTAGGGTGCCCAACCAAGCACAGACAGACAGACGAAGGCATCGAGAAAGACTGTGTGTGAGACAGAGAGAGAGAGAGAGGGAGTGCGACAAGTCGATGCGACGAAATGATGAAAGCAACAGTAAAAGTAAAATGCAAAACAAAACCAGTAAAAATTGTGATTATCAATTGTTGCTGACTGTTAGATACCCTTTGATAGATACTTGATATTTGGAAATATTTAATAATTTAAATTGTGATTGTTTTTATGCTCATTAATTTGATTAAATGAAAATTTTGATTGAATCTTTGGAATTAATTAATAGTTAATGGACTGCACTGTTGGGTTCTACTTTACATTTCCGTATTAAAACTAATCTACGGCTGCCAACTATGGGAAAGTGCCTGCAGTCGTAACATTGACATTATGCAGAGGACTCAATGGAAAATACTGAGAACATTAACAGGGACACTCTGAACATCACATCTGTTAGAGTACATCTGTTAGAGTACATCTGTTAGAGTACATCTGTTATAGTACATCTGTTAGATTCCATCATAGAGCACATCTGAAAAGTACATGAGCAATTTGACTTCATTTTCTAATTATCTTACTAGAAGATAAACGCGGGTTTGCGAACGATCGCGTCTTCGGTACAACGACCTGCGGACCCACCACTGATCATTAGCTATGTGCTTCCACAATACAGTTAAAAGGCTGTTAAATTAATAAATTAAGAGTTAACACAGCAACCTTAAGTCGGCAATAATATCAATATTAAGATATTCCAAGCGGAAATTGGTTATTTAAAACGTACTCATGTGAGTTGAAAGTCTGTTCAAAGAGCATTACAAGATTAAACTCTACACAGAGATTCACTTCTTTATCTTCAGAATATTTGATTGCCAATTCAATCAAGAGAAGGATATGGCAAATTAAATAAGAGGATTACAATCGATCATTAGCAGAGCTTTAACTGCCTGAAGTCCAGTTGCACACAAGCTTAATATGCCCCAGATTAATACGAGCACAGGGTATAGAAAAAGTGTTGATGAGTACGAGTGTGCCCCGAAAGGATGACGAGCACGAAATGGAAAGTGTTGATGGCAGCGCACAATTTATTGAAATGTAAACATCAAGCGGCACACAGAAATGACTGTAATTAAAAGATAAAAACGTTGTCCACGCAGCAATGGCAGCGTCAGGCTCTGCCAACGTGGCGTATGAGTAATGCTTGAAAAAAGTTGTGCGCGTGTTTAAAAGTCAACTGAACTGGCCGCTTATGTGTATTTATAATGCTTTCCACTTGCAGCAGACAAATAAATGAAAACAAAACAAAATATGGCGGAATGCTTGGTCAAGAGGGGGTGCAGAGGAGAGGAAGGATGAGGGGGGAGACGGAAGGCGAAAGATTATATGGCGAAAATTCCGTTGTAAACACACAAAAGAATTTCAATCCGAATCGTTGCAGAAACTTTTCACAAAAAGTGCGAGCAAACCAGCGCGCGTAGGTTTGTGTGTGTGTCAGTGTATATACATGTGTGTGTGTGTATTTGTGAAGAAAAAAGTGCGTTCTGCTCGAGGACATCAGTTTGCTAGCGCGCTGACATGGTCGAAGACGACGGAAACAAGGGCGAACGACTGTCATCATCAGCATTGTTGTTATTGTAGTTGCTGCTGCTATTGCTATTGTCGTTGTTGTTGTTACTGTGTCTTCTATTGTTGTTGTCATTGCAACTTTTTTTTTTCGCAGACTCGCCTGACTGCAGCCACGCCGGGCAATCGGACCCACAAGGCCAGCCCCGTGCCCGTTCCTTTGCTATTGAAACAATCAATAAATCTAAAGTGCGACTAAGAAGAGTATTCTCAATGCTTGCCCAAGAGCAGGAGAAGAACACCACGACGACGGCGACGATGGCGCTTTGACAATGTTGTCAGTACTTGAGGAGCCACGCGCTGTGCTCTGCCCTGCGCCCCCCTGCTGCATCGCTTTGCCTGCTGCTTTACTTTTGCCTCTGTTGGGTTTCTTAGCTATACTTATTTGCATTGCCATTCTGCAGTTTCTCCTCTCTCTCTCTCTCTTCTCCCCTGCTCCCTCCTCTCCTTTTATTCCCATTCGCCCATTGCGTTTTCTGCTTTCTTGTTTGTCGCTGTTCAGTGGAGCAACCATTTTGTAGTTTGCGCTGCCAATTTGCCTGGCGCAGTTTCCTTTCGCTTTTGCACCAGACTTGACTTGGACTTGCACTTGCATTTCAATTGACTGCATTCTGCTCTTCTGCACCCCTGCACCCCTACTCCCCTGCGCCCCTTCCCAATCTGTGTCGCTCTCTTGGTATTTGTCGCCCGTTGATTTTATTTTCCTTTTGCCATTTCGCATTTCCACAACTTTACGCTCTCCCGCACCCGCCACAAACTTAAATCAATTGCGCCAAAAGAAAGCTAAAATATGGCTACTTTAATGCGCCAGAGGGGGGGGAGGGGAAGGAGGTCTACAATGAGGGTGCCGCGGCACACTATTGAATGTTCAACACGCGCCGCAGTTGGTGACAATTAAAAGGACCCCCAATGCGGCAGGGTTGGAAAAATGTAAACAGATGCCTCGAGAAAACATAAATTGTTTATCGTATATAGAGTTGCAGCAACTAGGAGGTACCCTGTAAATTGAGGGTGGTTGAACAGAATGTCATATGATATCAGCAGTTGATGAAAAGATTGAGCAAAGAAAATGTTTAGTATAGTTAGAATGTTATATCTTGGGTAGTGTTAATTGGTTAAACCTATTCTATCAGCCCTAGACAATGAACAAGAACATGATCTACAACAGCAAGAGAATTCAATCATCTATCTATATTCTGCCTGCCGTTAACTTCTTAGTTCCGTCGATGTACCCTTTGTTCATGCCCTCACTCGTTTTTTGTTTCGTTGTAGGCTCGTTCGTTATTGTTGCTTAATTGCGGCTAACGGCATGGTTCATTAAATTGCAATTTTTTAGCACAATGTCGTCGAGGGGAGGCGAGGCGAGGCCAGGCCAGGCAAGCGCGCTAAGCCACGAGGAAATGCATTTGCTGCCCCAAAAAGTAGGCAACAAAAAGTTGGCCTGCCATTTTAATTGTGGTCGGCAGTTTTATGGGTTTATTATTTGATTTTGTGTTGCCCAACACACACACACACACACATAAACACAAAACAATGGCAGCAGGACAATACGCTTAAGCCACGCCCATCTCTCGCGCTCGCCCAGTCCCCCCTTGCTTGACACTTCCGCTGCGAAACGGCGTTTTTATTGTGCGGCCTGATATTTTTAATGCCAACCACTTTATGCTGATTGCCTGCCTGCCTGCCTGCCTGTCCCAACTGCCACCCCTCCCTGCCACTGCCTGTTCCGTCCCCTTCTCGTCTTGCTCTACCCAATCCTGTCCAGCGCTGGTTCAACTTAATATTATCGTAAACATAAAAAAACCACAGCTCGCCAACTGTTGCTGCTGCTACTGCTGCAAAATGTATTTGCCTATTGCAGCCGCCTGCCGTTTGTTGTTGTTTTTGTTGCCACACTCCCCTCTACCCTTTGCCACCTTCTTTCCCCTTTTCGCCCCCTTTCTCTTGACTTTTTTGTCGTTTATTGTTCCTGATCGTTCACAGCGGAAATTGCTTGTTGACACGCAGACACGATATGCAAGTGTGCGTGTGTGTGTGTGTGCTGACCTACTGCACGGCAATTTGTTTTCTCACTTAGTGGTCAACTTAAAGCGGTTGAACCCTCCCGCTTAGCCCCCGCTAAATTTTGATTGATGTTTGTCCGTAACGCGCGACTCGCTCTATAATTAGAGCATGCGATTTGCATTCCGTTTTATTAGATTATAGGCAAGCAGCAAGGGATGATGACTCTATTTTATGTTGCCTGGGGCAGCAGGGTTGTCGCTAGAGAGCGCAGGGAGGGGTGGACGTATTGATTTTCGCCTCAATTGGCATTTTTGGGAACAGTGCTTGCGAATAAATGAGATGTGTAATTAATACGGGCATTGTCTCACTCTAATGGCAGCCACATAAATATCACAATAAGCTAATGGGGCGAGAGGAGTGAGAGCAGAGAGAGGGGGGAGTAGAACAGCAAAATGGCAGAAAATTAATTTCCATATATGTGTATGTGTATGCCTGGTATGTTGTGTGTGCGTTGCGGTTGAGCATTTAATATTTAATGTATGCCTTGCTCTCGCCCCCAAAATGTATGATAATATTATGCTTTTAACCACAATGTCGCATACATTGTTAATCATTTGCAGTTGCGACAGCATTGTAACAAATTGCTGCCAAATTGTTGTTTTGGGGCTTGACTTTTCCACAAACACACACACACATATACACACAGGCACACACACACACATAGGCACTAGGAAATACTGGTACACGCATCGTTAGTTTCAATAGTAAATTAAATACAAGCATCCTCAAATTGGACCGTAACCAAAACGAAGCCATAGACAGCCTCCCCTGTGCAGACATTTAACCAGCCTAAAGCTTAGCTGAGTGACCCCAACTGTTATACCCGCCATCTGTATAGTAGAAGGGTATTTTCGTTTTGTGGTAACAACAAATATATGTAAGTAACAGGCAACATTAAGAGCAGAGTCGATATTGCAGGTCAATCTGTTTGTCTTTCCGCCTATTGGTATGAAAATTTAGATCCAAGAGACTATAAGAGCTAAGAGTTTTTTTTTTTTTTTTTTAATATAATTATTATTATTATTATTATAGTCACTAGGAATCGTTCAGTTCCTTATGAACTTAACCTAATTTGTAGCTTAAAAATATTATTATGGATAATGTGGCTTAATAATCATATATACATGTATATATATGTATATAATGTAAAATTGAGGGATTATGCTATCCAAGAGCATTTTCTTTTTTTTTTTTTTTTTGTATGAGTTTTTTCACGCCTCTTTACACTCTCGTAAATCGTTAAAAACTACATTTCAAGCATAATTTTTAAAGTAAGACAAATTATATAAGGCAAACACAAAAACTGTCAATGATATCTATTTATCTTGGATGTGATCGGATAATTAACATGGAAAATATTTAAGAAATAATTTTAAGAGGGCACTGATTTGCAAGCTGCCCCAAAGTATGCAACACTAAATACGCAAAACACAAGTTATCAATCATTTGGGTCAGGTGTGTAGCAAGTATATCTCCGTCGAGCACATTCGACTGTTGCTTTCGTTCTTGTATGTGTGTGTGCGTGTCTGTCAAGCCAATTGGAAATTTGAAATGATCTACTACTGTTGCTGCTGCTGCTGCTGCTGGGCATGGATGGAATGGGGAGGAAGGTAGGGGGAGTGTCCTCTGCAGTTAGTCCCTCGAACAAGTTGCTGGCAAAGGGATTGCGGATGCAGTGAGTTACGCCCTGTACGCAGCTCGTACTCGGGGGCCTATTGAGCATTACAGGGCATAAAATAATTACAGTATTTCGCCCGGACTAACAAATCCTGTTGGTTGCACGCACAGACACGCACAGACACGCACAGAGCACGCACATGCACGCACATGCAACAAGCCAATGCAACAACAGCAGCAACAACAACATGAGCTGCACAAATTTTAACGCTTAATGGTTATTGGCACACAAACAGCATGTGAGGGAGCGAGATGAATGGATCAAGGCACGGCGGGGTTGTGCGGGGGTGTGGTTGGCAGGGTTGTTGCGTGTTGGGTCGCAGGGTTGCCGAGTGTCCCTTGGACAAACAGCATGACACTTGTGAGCCGAACAAATGAACAAGTGCGGGTGCGAGCCATGCACAAGTTGCCCACTGGACAACTTCAGCGAGGGACAGATAGAGAAGGATCGAGAGAGGGGGAAGGGGGGTACTGAGAGAGTACACTGTGTGGGGTGAAGAGGCGACTCGACCGCAACGACAGCAACTGCCACAACTACAGGGCCAGTAAAAACCCAATGTTGTTGATGTTGTTGCTGCTGTTGTTGCTGCTGCAACTGTTGTTGCTGTTGTTGCTGTTGTTGTTGCTACTGCTGCTGCTGTTGACCATCTCTTAACAAGCAAAACAGTTTTGCACAGCTCACGCAATTTTCATTGTTGTTTTTGGTTTGTGTGGCCTGCTTGACCAGCCCCCCTTCCCCCCTTCTACCCCTCTACCCTCTCCTGTCTGTGCTGCACTCCTCAGGCTATGTCTGGCCATTATTTATGGCTTTAAATACATGAAAAAAAGAAAGCAAACCGTATCCACAAAACGTGCATTATTGAATTTCAATATTTGAGTTTCTCTCTTTTTATTTTGCTTGGGGCACTTTTGCAAATTGCGAATTATATAGCACACACTCGTACATTTGCCATATAACATATAGCCAGGCGATTTATATGCATTCTTTTTCAGAGCCAACATGCATCAGAATCTCATTTGTTTGTTTGCAAAAAATAAAACGTGCGTTATTGAACATCGTCAATCAGTTGAAATAATGAACGATTTCCAGAGAGGAAATACACTTGATGAAGTTTAACGGGTAACTTAAAGTTGGTATAACTGTTGCTGGAACCACAAAGTGTTGGTAAAGTGTTAAGCTTCAACTTCCTTCTATATCAACTTAAGTGAATTCGATTTAATAAATAGAATCGAATAGAAAAGACACTGCCGGGTTCATACAATGAACTTCCCATTAAAATTAAATTTTAAATGCCAACCTTTATTGGCAGAGTGAATGGGTGTTCAGACTGGCAAATGCTTTGACTGCTTTGCTGTCACTCTTTTATCTCTTTTTATCGCGCATTCCTTTTGGCATTGGCATTGCGCGCTGCTTAATTGAAATTGCGATTAAAAATGCTGTAATTGTGTAATTCATTTGCTGGTAATTTATTTCCTTGCCTCTACCAGAGAGTGGCATATTCCCACTCCCTTCCCACTCCTTCCCCCATATTTTCCCTTTATTTTTCAGTTTTTAAAGCACTTAGTTAATGGCATTAAATGCATTCTGTGCGAATGAATCGACGCGTATTGATTAACATTTTGCAGGCACGAAAAAGTCGAAACAATTGCAGGTGTAAGTTACACCAGTGTGTGTGTGTGTGTGTACCTTTTTGTGTGTGTGTGTATATGTGTGTGTGCTCTTGTAATAATGGCTAATTAATTGCAGCTTTATTTCACGTTTCATGTTCAACATTTTCGCATAACAACAAAATGCGCCCGCTGCACGCAAACCAAGCTGTGGTTGCCCCTTGCACCCTCCTCCCCCAACCCCCTGGCAACGTTTTGTTATGTAAAATTCTGATAATAATTTTAATTTTAATTTTCATTAATTTTTAAACGGCACAAGTTGCACGATAATGATGCCACACGATGCGCGCCACGGGCAGTGGCATCGAACTGCAGTGGGAGCCACTTGAATTGAAGTGTTCACACACATGTTCTATATATAGAACTGTATATGCCCGTATATACGCCCGTATATAGCTACTTTCATGCTGGCTTGTGCATGTTTGAAATGCGTTTAGAGCAAACTAAAGCAACAACTAATTAGAAGGCTAATTAACGTTATTAAAATACGGCAACGTCGTCTTCAAAAGTGGCGTTGGCGGTGGCAATAAACGCACTGAAACGATTACAAGTACGCAACATGGCAAATGTGGGATGCCGCAGGAAGGGTGGGGAGGGGGAGGAGAAGGGGGCTGGCAGGATGGTTGGACGGGAGGAAATGTAACGCAAGGCAGCTGCCTGCTGTCTACTTTGAAGGGAAGCTGCTCATTAAAAGCACATTTAAGATGTTTACAAACGTGTTCTAAGACACTGCAGACACAAACACACACATACAGACACACTGACACTTGTTCGTACAGAC
This sequence comes from Zaprionus ornatus, assembly GCA_018904035.1. Lineage (NCBI taxonomy): Eukaryota > Metazoa > Arthropoda > Insecta > Diptera > Drosophilidae > Zaprionus > Zaprionus ornatus. Next base: position 2,691,214 of record JAEIFZ010000289.1, on the reverse strand, counting down.
ACACACACAGACGCAGGCAACGCATTGCTGTCAGTTTTTGAGCTGAGTGCGAAACTAGAACGCGGCGCGTAACAAGCGCCAATCCGGAAACGGAAGTAAGGCAACAACGGTGGAGGGAAATGGTCATGTGTGTGTGTGTGGCAAGTATGTGCGCCTGTATGTGTGTGCGCCAGTGTGTGTATGTGTGTGTTTCTATCTGTGGTGTAAGTGAAGCGCTTTAACTTGTAGCCGAGCTTACTTTACAAGCGGAATTACCGCAGAAATCTCAGCTCGCATTGCCATCGACCCCCCGCATTTGATTGCCTCGGTGACGATGGGAGGCGCAGGAAGGCGGGGGGCGGCGTGCCACTAGCACTGAGCTAAAGCGAAAACTTTACTTTAATTGACAGCAAAAAGCAATTTGCCTCATTACAACGAACACGAGCGTAATTAAATGCCGCCCTCGGGGGAACGAGCGACCCCAATGGAACAACATTATCGCCAGTTGCTACACCTCCTACTCCCCCCCCCCTCTCTCTCTCTCTCTCTCTATCGACCAGTCTTCAGTTTAAGCAGCTTGCCAAAAAGTAATACAAAAGCACAAAAGGGTCAGCAGCTGCGAAATCATCGTGAAGAATGCCGAGGGGGAGGGAGATGGCATGGCGGACATGCGATTTAGTTTCTTATTTGACACTTTTCGCTTACGCTTTTTCACTCTCTATACAATCGCATTGACCGAGGGGGGCGAGAGCGAAAAGTTTTCGCCGCTGCAGTCATCGCAAATGTCATTTAAAGGACAATAAAGTCGCGTCGGTCGATCGTCTTTGGCCCGCGTTGCCTTTTAAAGTCAAGTTAAAGTTCAAATTACTGTTCAAATGTTTGCGACAGCTGACGATGTCTGCGATTTACCCCAAAAGTGACATAATTATTACACACAGCAAACCCACACAAACACACACACACACACAGAGAGGGACGTAGGCAATAAGAGACACTGCAACTTGAAGAGGGCGTTGGAACTGCTCTCAAGTGCTTGCTGGACATGTGCTCGGCCCAGTCCCAGTTGAGGCTCATCTTCAATGCCTGCCCCTCTTGCCCCGCACTGCCTATGGTTTATGGCAGGCGTGTGGCACTGGCTGTGGGCAGGCCGAGTGTCGATTTATGGTGGCCACTGTACACTCGCAGAAAAATGTATAGCAATGCCGACTGCCCTTGCTGGCTCCCTCTGGGGGTCAGCCTGCCTCATATTTAATTTAATAACGAGAACAAGAAAAAGAACAAACTTTAAGCTATCATTAAGCGGTCTCAGCAGAAACTTGTGCGAGCTGAGCTAAGTAAATATTGAAATCTACCAGCTCTAAGAGAGAGACCCCAACGAAGAAAGGCGCCACAGACAATACAACAGCAACAGCAACAGCAGCAACAACAACAACAACAACAATGCCTTGCATACAAATTTGTGGGCGTTGCTGAAGAGATTTGTAAACAACATTCTGTGGCATACATTTCAGGGCGTCGCGCCACACCCCCGTGCCTGCCCGCACCCGCCTTGGCTCGCCTTGATTTCAGTTTTTGGTTTCAGTTACAGCAATTCGACATTTCGGGCTGATTTTTCTTTTTATCGGGCCTGCTTGGCGTATACGTTACACGGGACGTTGGATGGTGCCAGAGAGCAGAAGGTTTAGTGGATTATAGAATTTTTATGAAGCGTATAATGCGAAAAATGAGCAAATGAGATTAAAACTTTGACTTGTGACGAAGATTGTCTACATATACATATACATCATGAATGTATATGTATGTATGCGTGTGTGTGTGTGTGTGTGTGTGTGTGTGTGTGTGCGTGTGTGTGTTTGCTTTAGGCTTCTGGTATTCTTGTGGGCCTTGAACTTGACACTGTTGGGATGCAATGAAGCGTATTCACAAATATTTATGGTTGACATTCTGCGCCCAATCAATTTGCATTAAATGAAACATATTTAGACCGAGATACCACAGAGGCTCTTACAGAAGAATGAAATTGTGGAAACACACAGACATACACACAGTCACAGTCACAGACAGAGACGACAGAATGCGCTGCTAACACAAGAATTTATTACAACTGTCAAACGTATGGCCAGCAGGAGATACTTTACTGTTGTCGCCGGGCGGCTGTCATGGCGGAAATATGCCATGGAACTGCGAACTGGATCGAAATCTGAGAGAGTAACAGAGTGAGAGAAAGGCAGACAAGGAGTGAGAAAGAGAGAGCGAGAGAGCAGCACACGCTTTTTATTTCGTTTTCATGCCCAGCAATTTAGCCTCGCACACACAGAGGCAGACAGAGAGACTCGCACACACACACACATAGACAGCAGGCTCGTGATTGCTTTGCACTTTTTGAAATGTAGCCCAACCAACCCCCCCTCTCCCCCCTTCAAGCCTGCTATGCGTAGTTATTTCTGATCATAAAATCAATATGCGCATACTAAAATTTTATTTCTTTACAATTTGTGTACGAATTTCCTTTTGCTGCCGCCGCCGACGTTGCCGATGTTGCTGCCACTGCCACTGCTGCTGTTGCCACTGTGTTGCCTCTGTTACTGCCCCGCCCCTATGCCCTGTTGCTTTACGAGTTGCCAGTTGCCGCATTGTTTTATTTTTTGTTGTTGTTCATTTTGTTCTTTTCCTATTCCGCTTTTGTTTTTGTCGCTTTGTAGTCCATTTAATTCAGGCTATGAAGGACCTTGCTCGCAGCTTGCTACGTCACATGTTTTGTCCATTTGCCTGTGTGTGCGAGTGTGTGTGTGTGTGCGTCGTGAAAATGGAATGCAATGCTTTGACATATTTTTCTCTTTTATCGTCAATACTTTGGATTGTCATACCCTCAGTAGACTGAAGTACGGGGTGTATTCTTGTAGCAGGTTGCACGAGAATCTTTTCCTCATGGTAGACTGCAATATCTTTGCCTCCTATAACTGTTGCCAAGCTGAGAAGCTTAATTCTCCCTCTTTATACTTATCTTAAAGTATTCTCTTTACTTATCTTTATATCTATGCTCATGGGATATAATGTAAAAATATGAAAGATTATACCCCAAAATAGTTTACTTTTTGTTTAACCTTACGGAAGTTTAACCTTTGTTTATTGATATGATAATCATATATCAGACCTTACCATAATTACCTCTTTGAAGTATAAATTAATAACATTACCTTCGTTCTATTTATATCTAGAAATAGATATTATGGGAAATAACTAAAGTACCTTTGTTCCATAGCATATTTATGGCCATTACAATATCGAACATTTCTCTCGTGCTTGAAGGTTAAGAATTCATGTTAATATCCTCGTAGTTTGTATGCTTATCCGCCCGTTCGTTACGCTTACGGGCACATGCCATCACATGGCGTATACTTAATAAAGGTAATGGAATTGCAACGCCTTTGACACGCTTAATGACTTGCAAGTGTTTGCTTTGTGCCCTCCTAATTGCGTCTAGGGACGCCACACAACACAAACGATGACCAGAAGTAGAAGAAAACGTGGCCAGAGAAGAAGAAGAGGAAGAGGAGGAGCAGCATAAAATGGGCTCGATAAGCGTTAGGACAGCAACGTGAGATATTGCCTGGGCCATTATGTCATTAAAGGCATTCAATACAAATTGGTAATATCTCATTTATTTGGCGTTCTGCTTGGTCATTCGGTCTCGGTGCTGCCTCGTTTTCTCCCAACCCAGTTTGTTGTTATTAAATTGACGCATGTGTTTGTGACAGGGATACACACAGAGACACACACACACACACACACGTGTACGCATAGATAACACGCACACTGGGACACTTAAATGCGGTACGTGCTGGCGGCAAGTCCTTCAAGTTCACCATGCGGGCAAACAAGCAGATAACCCAAAGGGGGAGGCACAGAGAAGGATAGGGACAGTTGTGTGTGAGCAGCAGAGAGGGCGGGAGGGCGGTAGGGCGATGGCTCCTGCGATACTCGTTTGCAATCGTTTCGAGTTTGAGTGACCAAATGTCAAACATACAAGAGAGTGTACACTTATTTCATTTCCAGATTTCAGATTTATGGTAACGTGCCCGCGTGTGTAAGCAAACAATTTGAAAGCCTCAACGTATGTTTGGATGCGTTCTCTCTGCTAGGTTCGGGCTCGTGTTCGGTCTCAACTTTCGGCATTTGTATACCCTACGACCAATGAAAGTGGCAAAAAAGTGTATACTAAGTTGGTGCATATAATGGAGGTATGCCAGATCCTACAAAGCATCAACACCAGAGTCGAGACTGCCTTGTCTGTCTGTCTGTCTGTATGAACTCGCAGATCTCCGCTATTATAAAACCTAGATACACCAAATTTGGCATGCAGGTTTCTGTATACCGCCAGTTGATTAAGCTTATTTAAAATGTTATGTGCCACGCCTACCATTCTTACAAATCTATAATTAAATATTTCTATTCAATTTGTAGGCAACATATAAAAGATACAACCGTCTGATTGCAACGTATAGAAAGCTGACTATATTATCTACCTGTTCTGCAAATTTCAATTCCATCGAACAATCAACACAGAAGTTATTCAAGTTTCCCTAGATCTGCAGTGCTGCCTGCCCCTAATTGTATGCTACAGTTTTTAAAAATGTGCCTGCATATGTTTGTCATAGTGGCAAAGCAATAGACGGCATAAGACTATGTCTTCAGGTACTCTAAGTGTATTTGTAATGGTTTTTCAGAACTGGGTGTAGGGTATCCTAATGTAGGGCTCTTCCAACTTTAGTTTTCGAGCTTGTTTCGCTCTGCTGCCTGCCTGCGACTTCTCACAGCGCCACTGCACAATGTTTTGACAGCAATTTCCGTTGACAGTCGTTGAAAACATGTGCCAACTCCACTTTTTTTTGTGGGTAGCATCTTCTCCGGCTTCGCTGCACCGGATCGCACTTCACTTGCACTCACTCAACGCGAGAGAGAGGGCAGCAACAGGCGAGCGAGTGAGAAAGAGATAGAGAGAGAGTGTGAAAGAGAGCTGAGCATTGTTGCTGCATTTTCCAGTTGATTGCTTTCCCTGCCGCAAGACAGGATCACAGTGGGATATCAAGGGAAAAGCAAAGCCCAAACAATGTTATATGTTTGTTTTGCTGCCAGCATGTGTGCGAGTGTGTGTTTGTGTGTGTTTGTGCGCTGTCACATCGACACATCCCGGCTCTCATCAATTTCTTGCCACAATCCGTCGAAGCAAGCAACCATCCATCCATGGAGCCATGCATCTATCTATCTATCCATGCAGGTGCCTGTCCGTGCGTCTCATGTCGTTGGCCTCAATTACAATGTATCATGCCACGCACGTATTTTCGCTCGCTCTTTATGTCGGTGTAAAGAGTTTAACATGTGCTTCGATTGACGCCGCCATGCAACGCCCTCCCCCAGCTTGTTATCCCCACGTTGCACGTAGCACGCGCAGCTGAAGTTGTAGCTGAAGCTGAAGCTGAAACTGACATTGATTGTGGCCGTGTGGGAAATTTGATTTAAATTATTGATATGTTTACCACAGTGCCAAATAAGTAGCCCCCTCCCCACTGCCCCACTTCCCTCCCTCTCTTTGCTGTTGCTTGGCCAAGTTTTCTGTGTGTCCTGCAAGTTTTGCATGTGTTTGCTGCCTCCCTTCCTCGTGTGTGTCATAAAACTTGGCCATAAATAAAATCAGTTAAACAAGCAGAGCTGAGCTGGGCTGAGCCGAGCGTACCAAGCTGACGGGATGTCATTAGGCGCGTCTTGTCGTTAGCCACGTCGTCCTCGTGGTGCGTGTTGACGCCTTATAACTAAAAGGGCTTAGTGTCGGGGCTCGGGCTCGGGCTCGGTCTGGGGCTCATTCGGCAATCATGGCTTATGCAGTGGGGCTTAATTTCCTGCCCCGAGATGAACTCTGGCTGGGGTGAGGGGGTGCTGCGGTCGCTGGGGCCTGATTAAAGTGGTTTTAGTGAGCGACATAAATAAATAAATTAAATAAATAACAAAACAAAACGAAACGAAACGAAACGCAACGAAAACAAAACCAAACGAAGCAAAAATGTTGACCAAATTTGTGTGTGGGGCACACAGAGAGAGAAAACTCAAATTGAAAGTGGGTTCCCGGAACAGGCAACAATAAATTATGATCACAGCAAGCTTGAGGGGTTACTCACACATGTGTGGACCCTATCTAGACATAAACACACACACACTGAGAGTCACACACATGTGGCCAGTTTAATATTTTATGCTAAACCACAAGAGCAACTCAAATCTCATAAAGTGAGCATAAAACATGCAAATTAAAAGGACCAAACACGTTGTCCAAATTGAAGATGGAACGCACAAGACCGCACAAACTCGCACACACACACAGATACATAATACACGCACACTCAGCAGCACACATGGTCTCACACAAACACACACACACGCACTAGCAAAATGAACTAATTTACACAAAAACAATACAATTTGCGAACCCATGTTAAACCCGTCCCCTTTCTGCTGCGGCCCACCTTACTTCCTGCCCACTTCCTCGGCCGACTTCACTCTCCATTTCTCATTCTCTCGGATTGTGCTGCTTTAACCCTATTTCCTCTAACATTCTCTGCACACTCACAGCCAAGCGGCGCCACCCAGTTATTTATATCCCACTCTATCTTGCCCACTCTTTCGCCATGTGCACATCAACGTGTTTACACTGAAAGAAATATTTGTGGACTTTAGGTAATTATTGTGGGAAGTGGTGTATGAATGTTGGCCAGAAGTTTGCAATACACAGATGGAATATGAGATACTTTATATGTACATATATATTGACTTATACTTGACCATCAACAAGCTCAGTTCAGCTCTCTAGTAATATGAGACTCCTTAAAGTGTATATATTCGTGAGGATCAACAAGAACCTTATCGCTATCGATTCCCTCGTTTCTGTCTGTTACAAAGAGCTAACTATCTCACGATTCTAAAGCAATGTTGATAAAATTTGCCACACATGTTATATTCTAAATAGAACTAATACCATGTAAAGATCACATGGAAACTATCCCTAGATTTCTGTAGAAAGTATATTTACTTAAGATCATCAAGTAACTAAGTTGTTCACCTCTATTTCTTCATATCTGTTTATTGCAATACTTACTACTCTCTTAGTTTAAAGGCAATCTTAAGAAAACAAGCCAGACAAGCTATAGATTGTAAAGAATTGACAAATTGCATAGGTGCCATGGCATCTATACCTCATTTCAGTTATTTTTAATAGCCTTGTACTCCTATTCAAACAGAAGAACCTCTTGTGTTACCTCTCATGTTACAAAGCAGCCAAGCCTTTCTCTCAGTGCAGTCTCCCATGTGTTTGCAGTACATATGACCACACTGTAAATCTAGCTGTCATGAAACCCAAAGCCAGTGGGCCACTTCATTTGGAGCACAGGCAGGAGTGGCGCAGCAACTGCTTACTCTCGTCTCTGGCCTCCTTCTGCTGCCCAAGAAGAAGATTGTGTGAATATCAAAGGAGTTGCCATATTTTTCACAAACAGCAACACACAGATGTGCAGCTGCGTATGTGTGTGTGTGTGCAACACACGGCAATCAATGCTAGTTGTTTATGGCAAAAGTCATTTATTCCGAGCACTTCCCTCGTCGCATACCTTTTATTTCTTAAGCTTTTGCTAGGCCTGCTGCGGGCCAAAGATTAAGTTTTGTGCCCTACTAATTTGCCAGCTAAATTGTTGTGCGTGTGCGTGTGCCATTGTACGAATTTGTTGCCTTTAATTACTAACAAACATAGATTCAGTCAGCCTTGAGGCAGCTCCCCTGCCTCACTACCTACCCCCCTGCCTGCCCGACTGCCTGAGGCGAGTCTTCTTGTCGTTGAAGTCAGAAGTTAAGTGGAAATTATTTAATCAAATAAGGCAAAAAGTTTTGCCAGAGCAACAGTGCATATGTATGTGTATGTGTGTGCTATCTGTGTGTGAGGGGGTGTGGCTGTGGGCTGCCTCTTAAAAATTGGCAAACTAATTTATTTGATTCATTTGAATGCAGATTGTGCCCGACGCTTGCGGCTTATCTGACTCGGTTTTAAGTATTCAGAGAGATATGTGTGCCTGTGTGTGTGTGTGTGTGTGTGTGTTTGTTTGTGCATGTCTGTGCGTGTTTGTGCCTGCATAAATCTCAGTTATTAGCAGCTGACTGTTTTTTCTTACGCCTCTTGAGCAAATTCATTGCGTTTAATGAAGCAAACGACAAACAACAAGCACAAAAGTTACAGTTGAGTATGCTCGACTGTGATATACCCGCTGCCCAGCTGACCGAAATGATTACTTAAATATATAATTTCGGGCGTGGCAAGTCTCTTAAGAAGTTGATCTGCGTGGACCACATTTGACAACATAATAGTAGTCCTAGTTATTATAGAGAGAGATTAAGGATTTTATACAGACGAGACAGACAGAGAGACATACAAACAGACAGATCGGCAGACAAAGAGATAGACAGACAGACAGAGAGACAAACAGACAGAGAGACAAACAGACAGACAGTGACAGACAGACAGATAGAGACAGATAGAGACAGATAGAGACAGATAGAGACAGACAGACAGAGACAGACAGAGACAGACAGAGACAGACAGAGACAGACAGAGACAGACAGAGACAGACAGAGACAGACAGAGACAGACAGAGACAGACAGAGAGAGACAGAGACAGACAGAGACAGACAGAGACAGACAGAGACAGACAGAGACAGACAGAGACAGACAAAGACAGACAGAGACAGACCGACAGACGGACATGGCTATATTGACTCGACTGTTGATGCTGCATTAAAAATACATATAGTTCCTGAGGTCTGCCACGCCTCCTTCTGCCTGTTTCATACATTTTTGATAGGCACACAGTTATAATACCCTTCTATCCTACAGTTAGCGGGTATAAAGATTGTCCCCATTGGGGATGCCAGGCTTGAGCCCGGCTCGAGTCGTGGCAGACGTCTGTCTGGGGCTATGCACTTTAAAATCCTTTGAGTGTTGGCGCTACAAAATGAAATTAATGACTTAAAAGCTTTTTTGCGGTACACGTCACTCATAATACAATCAACGCGCGTTATGGCAGCCAGCAACAACAACAACAGCAACAACAACATCAACGCCGACAGCAGTCGCTGAGCCATGCCTCCAAAATGGCGGCAGTTTTTGAAAGTTTAAAGTAATTCAGGCAAAAGTTGCCAGCAATCAAAATGCTTTTCCTACCTGGCCCCCTTTCCCCTGCCCCGCTCTTACCATACTCTTGCCTTCCACTTTGCAACACGTACCTGCAACGAAAGTGAGAGAGAGAGATGGAGAGAGTGAGTGAAAGGTGTGCAATTATTATTGTTTTATGTGGCAAGTTCATGCAAAAGAATTAAGTAACTGTAAACGCTATAAACGGTCAGAGTGCGGACCCTCCCACCAGACACACACCCTCCCTCTTCCTCTCCTCTTTTCCCTTCCCCTCCCTCTCCTCCTGCCAGAGTACGACCTCAAAACCCGCAACGGTAGAGTGAGTTTTTATGGCTTCGACTGTCAACCGCGCCCAGTCGGCTGGCAATAAATTCTGAAGCGGACGTTAAACGTGCAACATATTCTGCCGGTTAACCCAACTCTCTGCCTCTCCTCCCTCTCTCCACCCCTCTCTGTCTCTCTCTCACCCCTGTCCACTTGAAATAAATGAGCATTTCGCACCGTGGAGCGCTGTGGCATCATATTTCTTTGGGAGGCAGGCAACACCTTGGCCATAACAAAAGGCAAATTGTAACGCCATTAAATGCCCCAACACAAATCGCAGCGGGCTTTAAGCAGGACTATAGTCGAAGAAGAGGGAGAGGAATAGGGGGGTAACCAATGTTGTTTCCCTTTTTCGCAATCGCTAAATCAATTGCAAGAAGTGTGCGAAGCGATTCGATGTCATGTCCTCGCCATGTTGCCCGTCTGCAAGTGATGATGAGGTGAGCAAAGGCAGCACAGGATGTGCTGGTCTTGTGCTGCCGGAAATTGTGTGTGTATGTTAGCGCGAGAGAGAGAGAGAGAGAGGGAGAGACAGAGAGAGAGAGAGTAAGCAACACGTAACGTGGCAATTCATTTTGCGTTGCGTCTTCTTGACGTCGTGGCCAATCTTGTAGAGCGTTTTTGGTGCGTGCACTGCGAAAATAAATCATATCGCACAGTTCTGCACAATTTCCGTGTGGGCAACAATAGAGAGAGAGAGAGAGAGAGAGAGAGAGAGAGTAAGAGAGAGTAAGAGAGAGAACAACAAACTATTTAAGTGAAAATGGACTAGAAAGGGAATTAATATTAATGATTTAAATTAGCGAAACGACAATGAATGTCAGCTCTCGATTTGCACAGCATATAGCATGAGTTATGTGCCATAAAGTGCTGACTTTCTGCAAAGCAAAAGCTAATAGTGGGCGTGGCAATTGAGTGGAAAGTGGGGGGGAGGGATACACAAACAAGACTCTCACATGAATGTTGTCATAAAAAAGTTTTGCCGCATTTCGTATAAATTAAATTAAACACAAATAAATGCCAAGTCAAAGGCAGAGGCCGGGCAAAGGGGCAGTGGGAGTGGCAGCGGGGCAGTGCCAAGGTTGCTGGAGCTGGGGCAGCTGCATGTGGCAGCAATTAATTTAATAAATCAACAGAAAACTTTTGGTCGTTCGTCGCGCAACGCTTTTGCCACGCTCATTTTTTTCTCTGCCACGCCCCCCTCCCCCTCCCTGCGCTTGTCTCTTCTTGTGTCAACTTAGACGACCATTAAGCGGCGAGCTTAACCCATCAGTGTCACAGTGCCGCTCTCTCTCTCTATCTACCCCCTCCCTCTCTCTCTCTCTCTCTGTGTGTTTGCAGAAGTTAAAGAGCTATCGATTATTATGGCTGACCGTGCTCGGGCTTTGGCCACGTCCGTCTGTCCGTCTGGCTGTCGTTCTGTCTCAGTTTCAGGTCTTTTGTTTAAGTCGCTTTTGCTGTATCTTTTGCTTTCGCTGGCTCATTCAGCAACTTGTTCTAAACTTTGCGCAATCCTTAAAGTTTAATTACAACATTCGCAGCAGGAGGAACGAAGAAGAGGAGGAGGCAAGCTGAAACTGAAGCAGCAGCAGACACCGAAGACGAAGACGAAGGCTCACTGAGTGTTCTAGAAAAAGTGCTGCCACTTTGGCTCATAACATTGTTCAGCCCAGTGCAGTGAGGGGGGCAGGGAGTGGGGGAGGAGGCATCTTGGGAGCGCTGCGGCCAGACAACGTTGCGTTGTCTGCAAAGCGGACAAGACTTTCAGTTTAATTTGAACAGGAGATGGCCCGGGGAGGGGGATGACGATGACGACGTAGCCTACTTTCCAAGAGCAACAATAAGCAAAAGAGACAACAACAAAGAGAGACAGAGAGGGAGGGAGAGAGCGAGAGAGACTTTCGCTCTGTTTAAGGCAAATAAAGCGTGCATCCTGCGTTGCGTGTCTACATTGTTGTCTGAGAGGGGGGAGGCACTGCCCACTCGTCCTTCCTCTGCAACTGAACCCAAAAAGAAGACGCAGCTAAATGCTGGCAAAACGCTGCCAGCGTTTGTTTGCCCTTCCCTTTCATTTTTATACTCTTGCAGTGGGTATATTAATGTTGGCCAGGAGAAAGCAACGCATCTTAGGAGATAGCTTCGACTCTATAAAGTATATATATTCTGATTCAGCATTTGCAGAGGAATAAAAGTAACCCTGTCTGTCTGTTGCAAGGCAAACTAGTCTCGCAGTTTTTAAGTTATCCTTATGAAAATTGCTGCACATTGTATATAAGTTGGAATAAGCCGGATTGGACTGATATATCGTATAGCTGTCATACAAACTATTAGTCGGTTTTTGTTGTTTGTCAAGATATTGCAACCAAATTTACTACATCGTTAGTTTTCTATGTATATTTAACGCATATAAAATTGCATCAAAATCAAAGCACTATAACATATAGTTGCCATAGGAACAATCGGGCGAAATTCATGTTTTTTTATGAAGATCACTTTTGATTTAAGAAATAACTTAACTTATTAGTGTCAATCAAAGTTATACATAATATTCTGCAACATTATATATCACTATTATAGGAACGATCAAAGTTAATAAGAATCTGCAAGAGTATAGAATCTTTGACAAGCCGAAGAATCGTTCCGATTCTCTTTCCTGCTGTCCACTGCGCAGTGCAAGCAAGCCCTCGAGCTGCCTCTTCCCCTGCACTCTTCCCCCCTGCACTCTTGTGTCTATTTGTCTATTTGTGCATTTACTTTTGATGCTGCAGTTGTTGTTGTTGCCGTTGCTGTTGCTCTTAAATGACGGTAAACGTTTATCAACACACAAAATGAAGAAAAAGAGGGAGAAAGGGAGGGAAGAGCGAGGGAGATGCAGCAATAATCGGCTTTGAGCTCGCCTCATTTCCTTTGGTTAATTAGCTTAAGCGCTTACTGAGACCAAAATCAAAGCGCAATCGATGCAAATGAAGCTATCGCATTACTCATACGACCCGTGTACAGTAATAAAGAACTACAACAGCTTTATCTGCATTAAAGGGGCCATAAAAGCGGGCATATATTTCGGAGAATACACGACAAGCAAATAAATAAAACACATTTGATTCCGCTGCACTAAATTTGGATAAGTTCTGTTTTTTTTAGTATGTGTGTGTGTGTGTGTGTGTGTGTGTATGCGTGTGTGTGTTTTGCGAATTTTATGGCACGCTGAAGTGACCAAAGTTTTTACTTAGTCCGCTGTCGCATACGATAGGCCATTAAACTGCAAAATGACTGTGTGTGGGTGTGTGTGTGTGTGTTGGTGTCTCTCTTTATCACATATTTGTTTGGTTGTTTGTTTGCTTTACTTTTATGGCGGTGTTTATGAGCGATATGTGCGGTTATGGCAGCAGCAACAGCCGCAGCAGCAGCAGCCGGAGCAACAGCAACAGTCGCCTTGTTGTTTATCTATGTCGGGAATGTTGCTGCTGCCGCCACCGGCAACGACAACAGCAACAGCAACAGCCAACGGCAGGCAGACCTAAAGTCACTTAATGGTTGTGCTTCCATTGCCTTCTTGCACCACTAATATCCCAAAAATGATCTTGGTTGAAGTTAGTTGCACTGTTGCAACTTGCAAGACGTCGAACGGCTTCTGGCTGCTTACGCAAGTCTGCCTGGCAACTCTACCTGGCAACTCTACCTAGCAACTCTGCCTGGCAACTCTGCCTGGCAACTCTGGCAAGTTTGCGCCAACTTGCTGCAAAATTCTTTTAGGTTTTTAAGCTAATGAAACGAATTCCGAGTGCACAAAAAAAAAGTACTGAAGTTTGCGATGAGGTGACATTGCATTGTTCCGTGCGGCAATCGTGCCACTCTTGTTGTTGTTGTTGTTGCCCCAAAGTTTTTTTGTGCAGCAGGGAAAGTCATAAAACTGCAGCTGCTGACATTTGCATAGTTTGCCAGCGAAACAATGCGCTTGGGTTTCACTTGAGTGAATGCTTCCCCCCTCCTCCCCATCTCCTGTCCCTGCCTCTCTGTCTGCCTCGCTGGGGAATTTGGCTGGTGAAACAGCTGAAAGTTGCAGCTATTTGACAGGCGCGTCTAAAATGTGCAGTTAATACGCGTCTATAGCAAACTGAGCTAACAGAGCCATCAGGCGCCGCGGGCTGCTGCCAAGCAGAAGCAGCAGCAGCAGCAGCAGCAGCAGCAAGAAGCAGAAGCTGTTGGCATCCCAAATGGTAATAACCGAAAGCCAAATATTTACTGTGGTTGGCAGCAAAAAGGATTGCACGCGAAGGGGATGTGGCAGTGGCAGTGGCAGTGGCAATGGCGACGGCATTTGAGATTTAGATTGAGATGGCAGCGCGCTAGTAAATTGAAAGCAAACAGCAATCTATTTTAATGTGCACCAACACGAAGCTACACGCAGAGCGCATAAAAAGCGTTGCCTACATTTCAGCGCGGACTTCGAAGTGGCCAACACACACACACACACACAGAGAGGGGGAGAGAGAGGCGGCTCAACTGTGACTTACGCGCAAAACTTTTCATACAGCAAATGGAAAAGTTTCCGAGAAGCGGCGCCTGGATAAACAAAAGTTAATTAAAACATTCTCCTTCGCAAAAGGGTTGTCCCAATTTTTGTAGCCAATTGTTTGCTTGACCGCAACAACAAATTCTATTTCAATCTACAGTGGGAGTGGTCTCCCTCGTCCTCTATCTCTCTTTTTTACTCTGTAAAGTCTCCCCTAAGTCGTATGGAATAATTCGCATTGCATTTTTAATTAAACCAAATGACGAAAGAATCTTTGAGCTGTTGCTGCACTAACAACATCAGCTTGGCAAGCCGCAAATCCCAAATTAAAAATTAAAATCACCACAATCCATTCATTTTTATGAGGCGAGGGAGTGAGAGGGGGAGATGGAGAGTCTGACTGGCAAAAAAGAAAAGCAAGATAAAGTAAAAGTAAAGCGCAAAAGAAATTCATGGAATTTAAATTGAAATCGCAGTCGAAATAAAGTGAAATCAAGCGTTTAAATTGAGAGTGTGTGCCAAAAGTACATATATATACACACACATACGCACACACATACTAACTCACACACACACACATACAGAGATACAGACTATGCTGTAAGCTAAAGTTAATGTAAGCTCTTGTTTACTCTGCGGCTGTCGAAAATATTTCACGTGCAGCTGAGGCAAAAAACATTACCATCGAGACTTGACACAACGTGCGAGAAAGAGAGAGGAAGTTTAGAGTAAAAGAAGCAGCAATACAAACCAGGATAAGAGCGAACCCGATGTCTGGTAGAGAAATACAAACACAGCTCTGAAGACTGTTGGGAATAAGGTTTAACAAGAAGTTCCCCTAAGCCCAAAATACACTTGCATGTTGAGAAGCAAACTACCTGATGGAACTGGGATAGAATGGTATAATATTTATGTACTTGCATGTTTGAAGGATACTAGAGAGGGGGTTGGTTTATATTGCATTAATGCAATTTAAGACTATAAGGATTTTAACAAATAATATTTTGGGATTCTTCATAAACTGATTGCATATTCCAAAATGACTTGAAATCGTTCAACTATTGTAGCTAGAAAGAAATTGAAGCATGTGTTGCTTGCTATATCATTTCTAAATAGAAAGTATAGATCAGAAGAGTTGGCAACTAGATCATACCAAGAGTGGGCAGCACTAAGCACTTAAAAGACAGAATGGAAGAAAAGAAGTCGTTGTGATGTTTTAGTTGCTATTTTCCTATTATATATACTATATATTCTTATTCCCCAAACACTTTGTAACCTTAGACATTTTTTTTTATAATGAATAGACATAAAGTTAACATAATTATATTAACCCAAAGCTAAAACCTTGTTCGAGAGGCGAAGTACTTTAAGTAGAAATGCTCAGCAGTGCTCAGCAATGAACAACCTACAAATACTGCTTTAAAGTTCCTTTACCTCATGCCAAACCTTCTTTAAAGCTGCTGCTACTTCTATAGAACTCTTACATAGAGTATGCGAAATTAAAATCTCTAGCTAAAAGCAGTAGCAGCCACTGTAAATAGCTCAACATCTCTAGGGACTGCGGCAGCGAACAGGAAGGCAAACAGGAAGACTGTCGTCTCCTGCTCCCCAAACAAAATTTGGGGCTTACCTTATTTTTAACTGCCTGCTCAGGCAGTCACTATTCCACAGGGCATGCACGAGTGTGTCTGCGCGCTGTCACTTAAAGCGAGAGAGGGGCAGAGGGGAAAGGAGACGGCATAGCAAATAAGTCTGTCAAAATCGCGCCTTGATCGAGGTAAAGTCGCGCGCGCTTTCGCTCAATCGCAGCAACAAATTTTGCAGAAAATAAACACATGGAAATTATATTTCACTGAGGGGATTTACGTGTAAATCGAACATAAATCAACACAACGCAACACACAACCAGCGCAAGCTGTAACACATCATGATGTTCTAACTGTTTTCACTTTGAACGGTGACAAGCAGAGAGAAAGAGAGTTAGAGAGGGAAAGGAGTATTCCTGTTTATTTGGGAATCTTTTCATACCCTACGAAAGTTGAAAATGTTCAAAAGAGAATAACTTTGTATATATACTCGTATATATGAGGACGGCACAGACAGAAGAAGGCGTGGCAGACCCCACAATGTAGATACTTTTCTTCAGGTACTTAGTCCGTTTGTCTCTCAGTGTAAATGTCCATATATCAGTTATAATAAATGTTAGAGACACCAAATTTGTCGTGGAGGTTACTAAATATCATCTGTTGATGTAGTTCATTTAGAATATTGGGTGCCACGCCCATCTCTCTCGTAATTCAATAATTAAATTTTTATATGCGACTATTAAGTGACTTATAAAAGATACAATTTTCTAACTTTGATATATACTAAGCTTACTAAAATATCTATCAGTCCTCCAAATTTCATTCCGATCGGACAATAAGCACAGACATTGTTGAAGTCATTTTATTACTGTAACGCTGTAATGATGTGCCCCTGCTAGTATGCTTTAGTTTTTTTCGAGCGTGCCTACACTTGTGTGTAAGAGTGAGAAAGCAATTGGCAACAATACTTTGGCTTTAGGTTTCCTTAGTGTATGTGTTATGTTTATTCAAAACTCTGCGAAGAGTATCTCACTGTTGGCCTCTCCCGACTGTAGCTGACGTGCTTGTTCAGCCTGCTTCCCCTGTGCTACTAGTCTAGGGATTTAGGCATTCGCATGACTCAAAAAATTTGTTTCAATTTCTTCATTGTCGCCGCGACAGCTGACAAGGGGGCAGGTGAGGAACAGGGGAGGGGGAGGAGTGGAAAGTGGGAAAAGCGCCTTTCCCGCTATGATTACAAGTGAATCCAAATCTCAGTTGCGCACATTGCGCAGACAAAAGCATTGAGTATTTTGTTGGGGATTTGATTCAAAACAACTCGCGGGAGTAACTGTAATAAACTTAAATGTGCCGCAGACACACACACGCACACACACAGACACACAGAGGCAGACAGAGAGACAGGGAGACAGGCAGGCGGACAGGCGAAGTGGCAAAGGGGCGGACAAACGCGACGCCCACCTTTGTGTCGAGAAGAGTAGCAGCAGCAGCTGCACCCTACACATATGCGTGTAGAGGAGTCTCTCCCTCTCCCTCTCTCTCTCTCTTTCTCTCTGTATGTGTGTGAGTGTGTGTTTATCTGTGTGTGCGAGCGCGTGATTTATGCCCTCATGACTGCGTTCGCGTTGGCTTTTGTTTGCTTAAGCGCCAATTGAGTCTCACGTCCTGGTGACAAATCGATTTCTTATCACTCTGCGGTTTATTATGGCCCTTGGCGTGCGTGTCTGCGTTTCTGCGTGTGTGTGTGTCTGTCTGTCTCTGTGTGTGCGTGCGTGATAAGCCTGCAACACCATAGATGCTGCTGCCTTAGCTGCTACTGTTGTTATTGTTATTTTTTTAAAGTAAATAAATTTTTAATTTAATTTTTAGGCACTCGAAACGATTACGCGTAACTCAATCGAGAAAAAAAAAACACGACTAGGGGTAAAAGACGCGGCTGGCCTTTATCAGCCCCAGCGAAAGTTGTTGACTTTTATGGCAAATGGCTAGGGGACGGGGAGAGGAAGAGAAAGAGAGTGAGGGGAACGTCTTTTAGCGCCCGCTCGGTTGCCGCTTAACTACTGCTCTGCCACATTTAAATGCCTTCGGGGCGCGGACCACAGCGAGAGTCTTTTGCTGCGGGCAAACTTTTGTGTACCGTATTTATTTCCATTTGCCTGCGACTCCCGACTTTGGGACTCTGTCTACGGTTGAGGCAACGTGCACGGTACGGTACCGACTCTGCAGGTTTGTTTTGCCTGACTAGTCTGCCTAGCCTGGCCTGGCCTGCCCTGCCCTGCCTGCCCTGCCTAGTTGAGCTGGCATTTTATATTTGTTTTAATTTCCTTGCCATTTCCTGGACGCACTTGCCTCTCTCTTCCTCCTCTCTCTCTCCTTCCCATCCCTTTCTGTATCTCTCTTCGTGTTTACTGGCCACATTTGTCAGTCAAATGGCGCTGGCGCGAGGCATGTTGAATGTGCAGCTTCCTTTGAGCCTTCGTGTTTGGCTTTGCCTTGTGCTCTGCCTTTTGGTGTTTATTACTGCTTGCTGGCGCCCACTGTCGGGGAAGTTCGGTTACTTGCAACTTCCGCCGGCGCAGGCGAAAAGTGCCAAGCGGGGCCATATCAAAGCGGAAACGTGCGTCTAGGCGTCAGCATACTATCATAACTCACTGTTGCTCACTGCAATGCGTTAGTAAAGCATTTAAATCGAACGGTAAATTAACAAATTTTATTGGCTAAGGTGGGAGAGTGAGGGAGAGGAGAAAGAGACAGAAAGAAAGAAATTGAGAGATAGACAGGGGTATATCGGGAGAAAGTAACGGTTTACAAAAAAAAAGACAGAAAGACAACGAAAGAACGACAGTGAGAGGGCAAGAGATGCAGAAAAACCTTCGTTGAAAGAGTAACAAATATGTATAGAAATAGTCAGAGCAACAAGAAAAGAAACAATGGAATAAAGAAAGAATTGGAGAGAAAGAGAAAAAAGAGTGATACTTAAAGGGATTCCGAGGGAACAAAACCAATATTATATAGACAGAGAGGGAAAAAAATAGATAGGCCGAGCCAGAACAGTCGAAGAGGAAAAGAAAGAGAGAGAGAGAGAGAGAGAGGGAGATAAACTTTGGGAAAGATAATAAGAGCGAAAGAAAGCTTTACAGACATCGATTGATCAACGAAGACAGCAAGGGAGAGAGTAAGAAAGTGACAAGACGAGACATATATGAACATAGACAGAAAAGGCAGAGATAGAGCAAGATTGCGAAGAGAAATCTGTCCAAGGCACCGAAATCTTTGAAGAGGAAAAGAAAGAGATATATATATATAATGAGACAGTGAAGAAACTTAACAGACGTCGATAGATCAACGTAGATAGTAAGGGAGAGAGTAAGAAAGTGACAAAGAGAGACACATATGAACATAGACAGAAAAGGGATACACAAATCAAGATAAAGAACACATAAGGCAGACATAAAGAGCAAGAAACGAAAGTGGAATTTATGAGTTGACTTTAAGGCAAACCGGCATCGGCTTTAATCTGCAGCTGCCACCACCGACTCCTTTCGGGTTAGGTCCTTTTTCGGGTCTTCACTTTTCATGGGGTTGCATGTCATTGTCGTAGTGTCACAGCTGGCGTCAGACACGTGAGTAGACAATGCCGAACAGGAGGACGACAACGACGTTAGTCGTGTGGACATTGCCAGCTTGTTGTTCTTGTTGTTGCTGTTCTTGTTGCTGTTGCTGCTGTTGTCCCACGGTTGATGATGGCATTTTATCGCCAATTATAAAAGCTGTCATTTTGACATTTTTATTGATGCGCAGCAAAAAATGTATTAAAGAGAAGGCAGAGAATAAAAAGCAGAGACAGGTAGCAAATACCGTTGCTTAAAAATGCCAATCATGCTGATGACATGCTGCTGCTGCTGATGCTTGCCACCTCTGCTGTTGATGCTGCTGCACGTGTAGCGACAGCATGCGAGCCCCAACACGAAGCTTGTTAAAACTGACAACTGGCTGACTGAGCTTGGGTCCCCCAACTCGTCTCCCAACTCCCAACTCAGTCGCAGTCCCAGAAAGGATAATTCCACGTCTAATGGACTACATGGCCACCTGTGTTAGCTCTTTAGCCAGCGCCGAATAAGTAATATGCCAAAAACAGCCAAGGGAGAGAGGGAGTGGGAGGGAGAGTGTGCAAAAAGAGGGAGAGAGGGAGATTGTCTGAGTGATAGCAAGGGCAGCAGAGAGCGATTAGAAGGAAGCACTGTATGACATGAAAACATCACAATCAAACACAGACGTGCAAGAAAAAATGCTACAGCGTAGCTGAGTCCGACAGACAGTTACCCTGTAGCTCAAATGAAAGAGTGTTGCTTGTGAAATGAACGAAAAACCAGAATGTGTATGCCTTATGTTCTACACTCTTGCCGGTTCTTATATCCTCCTATACTAGTAGATAGTTTTATTTATGTTCAATATTATGTCTAATATTGATTGGCACTGATAAGTTAAGTTAGTTGCGTTACAATATACGGACAGTCGGACAGACAGACGGGCGGATAGACAGACCGACAGATAGACGGACAGACGGACAGAACTACAATTCCTCTGTTGATGCTAATTCTGGCCAAATTGAATATACCTACTGCCAGAGTATAATAATGATATGTTGTCTAAGCAGATTAAGTCGAAGTTGTCAGTACTCTTTGCCGTCTATATGCTCCATTTCTTAGCCCACTTTCCTACAGGGTATAGAAAGTGGTATGGCAACAATAGCAAAACTATGATAAACAAGTGAAATGCTTGTGCCACGTAAACGAGTGTGTGTGCGTGAGTGCGGGTAAGTCCGAGTGTATGTTTGTGTCTGAGTGTGTGTGTGTGTGTGGCATACACACACATATGTGTAAATAAAAGCTGTTAAAATACGATAGCGCTGCCTATTAGCACAATAGACACGGCAGAGCAACCGCAGCGCGACGCAGGCAAAAGGCAGAAAAAAGCTCGACAGGATGGTGACACAGACACGGATTCGAATGGCAACAGTGAGTGTGTGAGAGAGAGGGAGACAGAAGGAGAGAGAGGTTATTCGCTGAGTTTGGGGCGTAAAGGTCTTCCAGCCTGGTTGGGAGGCGACCAATGCATGGCACGCAAAGTGTAACCACAAACACGACAACGCAACAATAATAACAATGACAACAACAGAGAGAAAGAAACAACCAGTAATGCCAGGGAGTTGACACGACGCAGCAGATACGCTGTAGATCGAAATTAAAACCATTCTTGAGATAAATTGAGCATAAGTAGAACTAAGTTTGATGCAAGTGGGGTACATATGACACCGGCTATAATTGGCATCTTCAGCTAGAGCCAGGCATACCCCACACCCCTAAAGCTTACAGGGTATCGCAAGTACAAGCACATATGTAGCGAAAAAACAGACAATGCCGCAGACAGACAGAAGGCAAACGGACAACAAATGATATGTTGTGTCTTCTGCTTGTGCAGTTGGGAAAAGGAGAAGGGGGGCTGAAGCTGAGGCTGAGGCTGAGCTGTGGCGTTGGCTTTTCTTGCCTTGGCTTATTTATTTGCCCATGTGTGTGTGTGAGTGTGTGTGTGTGTGAGTGAGTGCGGGCAAGTTTATGATCAGCAACTGAGCTTGACGTGCAGCATACGCGGGCAGTTGGGCAATGGGGGTTGGGGCAGGAGAATATGTAGAAGAAGTTGTATGGGAGACCGACGTGTTATCCTGCTTGGGCAAACCTCCCACTCCTCTACCAGCTGTGCCCTACTCCGGCAACGTTGCCTGCCCTGCGCGCCTGACTGGCTGCCCACTTTCACAGCGAATTTCCTGCTGCGGCCTGCGCTGCCCTTTTTCGAGCTCGACGAGCTTGGCGAGCTTGGCTTTCACGGCGACCACTTAAGCCGGTAGCTGTTTCATTTCCATGCCAAAGTGTAGTTAGTTTTTGCTTTCTTCTTTCCATTGTGCCCAGCATTGTTAGCCAGGCGGCCGCCATTTGTGGCCACTTACCCACTGAGCTGAGTGCTGCAGCAACAGTACTTTAGCAGCGCTCTCCCTCCCTCTCTGCTTCTTCAGTCTCTCCTTTTCTCCCTCCTATGCTGGTTTTTATGATTCAAGCCAGACACGTGGCTGACCTGATGCCCAAATTAGTTGACGCTCTGCTGTGCGCTCGTTAAGACAAGCTCTTGAAGGGAATGTTGGCCTACATCAAATTGATTCTATATCTGCAGAGCTGCTGCAGCTTCAATCAAAATTCCTGTGACGTTCAACACTTAATTCGCTTGCTGCTTCCTCTCTCCTTCTTTCTCTCTCTTTCTCTGTATTCCTCTCTGTCTGCCTTTCTGTCTGTATTTCCGCTTTTGTTATTGTGGCTTACGGGCCAGCGTCCTCCTCATTGCATGCTCGAATTCATAAAAAGGATAACAAATGCCAAAGCTACATGGCAGCAACGCAGCCCGCAACTGACCCATTTCCCTCCATTTGTCTCTTTGGGGCGTGCCTGGCCATAATATCAAATCATATTTTAACATTTACGCCAAGCAAGAACAGAGGCGACTTTCCTTTTGTTGGGAATTTCTTAAAGCGCCGCCATTTTACTAATTTCATAAAGCCAAATGAAATAAAAATGCCGCAGACAGCTGCGTGGCGACAGCAAAGAGAAGATATAACGAAAATGCGAGTGTACTCGACTGTGATATACCCGCTAACCACCTGAATCAAAACCATTAAATTAATGTTCAATTTCTATGTTTTGCGTATTTTTTGGTGCAGATTTTTCGGAACTAATTCGGGAGCGATTTCGAAACAATGATTTCCTAAATAACTTCTATCTTAATGATTCGATTGCAACCAAATTTTCAGGAATTAATTGGGCATTGAAAGTTATTGTGCTCACCGAAAATGAAGTGTCCTACATAACGTTTGCAATTTGGCTTTATGGACGCGGGTTGGGGCGTTGCCAAGTTCTAAAATCAACTAGATCTGCGCGCCATAAAAAGACATATTGTCACCAAATTCGGTTGTTTTATCTATTATAGTCTCTGAGGTCTAGGTTTTCATACGTATGAACAGATAGACGGACATACAGATATACGGACAGACAGATGGACAGACGGTCATACAGACATGCAGACATACAGACATACAGACATACAAACATGCAGACATACAGAAATAAAGACAGATATGGCTATATCGGCTCTGCTGTTGATGCTAATTAAGAATGTTTACACTCTCTGAACTCTGCCACGACTTCTGCCTATTACAAACATTTTCGATTGGTACAAAGTTAAAATACCCCTCCACCAAATGAATAGCGGGTATAACAAGTAAGGATATTGCCTGAAATGGATTTATCGCTGCGAGAAACTTTTGCTTGAACACGATTCAAGGATACTTTGCGCGACGGCTTTAATGCAGTTTGAAGCACTCAAGCGCATTGTTTCTGGAAATGATCAAAGCTCGACAAATGTTATAATAATAATCATAATGTGTGCGTCTGTGTGTGTGTGTGTTTGGGTGTGTATGTGTGTGTGTGTAGAGGACAAAGAAAGTATCCGGGTGGAGCATTTGAAAGGCAAATGAGCGCATAGAGCACTGCCAGCTGTCAGTTCCGCGTATGCTCGCTTTGAGAGGTGCTAATGCATGACGGCGGAGCAGAGAGCGGGGAAGGGGTGGAGGAGGTAACCTGGTGGATAAGTCAAGTCAAGGTGGAGAAGGCACTGGCAGCTTTTATGGCAACATTAAAGTGAACGTCGACTGCGCTGCATTTGTGAAAATGAGTCACTTAGCTTTGTCCGGGCAGCGGGTCGTATGCGCAATGTGTGCGCTGAAGTACTTCAATTATGATGATTGATGATTATGCTGACGAACGAAGCGCGCGAATGTGTGTGTATGAGAGAGAGAGCGAGAGCATTGCCTGCCGCGCTTTGGCATGCAACATAAAAAAAAGGAATTTTGCAAATGAATTGTTAAGTATGCGCCGCGTTGGCTGCCAATGGCTTGACGGTATTTGTGAACGCCGCAAAGTATGCAGCCATCGCCTGAAGAGGAAGCGGGGCTTGGAGACAGCTCAGCAGCAGCAACATTAAGGTCTCCCTCTCTCTCCCTCTCTCTCCCTCTCTCTCCCTCTCTCTCCCTCTCTCCCTCTCTCTGCAGGCATGTCAAAGGCTTACGGCCAAATATGCTGGCGGAATTTCAAAATGACTTTGAGCCGACTAACAATAAAGAACGAGCAAACAAAAACAACCACGGAAAGAAAGGACTAACAACAACAACAACAAGAATAAGAGGAAAAAAAGGGGAAAATAACTGAATATTTATAACACGACGTGCCATTAAATGTCAATGTATTTTTAATTATGCACCCAAATGCCGATGCAAAAAGAGAACCCAATTTGAGCCTGGCTTTTAGCGGCAACTTCAGCAGCAGCGTCGGCGGCAACGCTTTCAATTATGCCACAGCAATTTTCACTTCGTTGCCGCCTGTCAAAAACTTTACACGCCCCGCTTTTTATTTCATTTCGCTTCGAATGAGCGTAATTAAAATTGACCCTTGGGAACTGACCCACTGCCAGTGCGACGATGACGAAAGAGCAAAAAAAAAACACAAATGAACAAAAACAAGCACTAAAGCAACTTTGAAGTGTGTGCTCGACAGCAAGATACCCTTCGTTCACTTTTGAAAAGCTCTTTAAATACAGTAACAATTGTCAAAGATGGAGTTGTCTGTCAGCAAGTGCCTTCTCACTCTTGCCCAGAAGTGTAGGCACGCTGGAAAAAACTAAAGCATACCATCAGGGGCTAACACGCATTGCAGTACTATGGAAACTTGAATAACTTCCGTGTTTGTTGTCCAAACTGAACGAAATTTTGAGCATTTATAGATATTATAGTCAATTAAGTATACTTATAAAAAAGAGCTGTATCTTTTATAAGCTGCCTGCAAATCGAAATTAATAAATTAGATATTGATTCGCGTTTGCATCGAGTGTGGGAGGCAACATTTAAAAAAAACTTGATCTGCTCAGAATATACAGGAATCATAATGCCAATTTTGATGTCTGTAGCTTTAATAATAGCTGAGATCTTAATGGAAACAGAGACATAATCAATCGACTCGTCTATTGATTTCTGATAAGCATATATACATAGAATGTATATAGGGTATGCCACGCCTGTGCTATGCCTTCTTCTGCTAGTTACTCACATTTGCAGCAAGTATGTATACCTTTTTCAATGATCGAAGGGTATAAACAGCAAGCGGGACAATGGTTTTTGTGTATTGATGGGTTTATACCCTTAAATTCATTTATGAGAGTTTGTGCTTAGAGATACTGTACGAAATGTTGATTCATTTGTAATTAAAAATGCTTTTGGCAGTTTGTAGGATATCTAAACGCAGGTTTGTCTGCTTGTTATGAACTTTCACTGTCTGTTTGGTAGCTTTTATTAAAACAGACCAAAAACTGAATGTCCAGAGTATATAGCTCAATTAGCCTCTGCATATGACTGGCCTGTTGCCTCCTCCTGTGAGGAGCAGACAAAACTAATATACCCTCTGCCAAAGGGGCATACACAAGTGCGTGTGCACGGCTGAAACAACAAAACTTTTACATAATTAACAGAAATGAAGCAGCTTGATTGCGCGAGTCGAGAAGCGGAAGCTGCATAAATCTCCGTTTGCTCTTTGTTTTCATTTTCCCCTTCCTTCCCCTCCCTCTCTCATTCTCTCTGTATCCCTCTCTCTCTTGCTACTCCATTCGGTATTCAAAGTCGAAAAAGTTTTGACTACGTTACCGAGATCTCATGTGCTAAATTACAATTGTGCTGCGATTCACTCAATATTAACTACAACAGCGACGCTCTCAACTCCCCTACCCCCTCTCCAGCTCCTCCCACTTGGCTCCCCTTGGAGCATCCCATGTACATTTAATTTGTAAAGTTTAATTTTTATTTTGATTTCTCTCGAGAGTATAGAGAACATGGTCGGGAGAGACTGACAGCATTGGCAGTACCCTCAACCATCCCCAGTTGACTGCCCCCTCTCTCCCTCTCCCCTACACACACACACACTCACACACAGGGAGACTGAGTGCTGCCAAGTTGTGACTGGCAACTGGCAATTGGCAGTTTTGGCCCACTTGCGTTTGCCGGCAAATGTGATTTGAAAGTTTTCCCCTTGCGCAACAAATTAAAACAAGTAAACGAGGAACGAGAAACGAGTATCAAATTTTATTTATAACAAATGCATTTGAAAATGAAAATTCAATTAAGTGTGCGAGTGTGTGTGTGTGTCCGTCGCACACACATGAAACTTTCATTGCTCGCAAATGTTAATTAAGCTCGCATTTATAGCCAGATTTAGCTAGTGAAAATGCAAATGAAAACTTATCACTGGCGCGCGTTGAGTGTGTTTAACCAGCGGCAAAATGCAATTAAGTTGCCCATTAGCCGATGCTGACAAACTAGACTCAATTGCAGGCACTTGTGTGACTAGCCACCCCTCCCCATCTCCCCTCTGCTGGCTTCCTGGCCACGCCCATTAAATTCAGCCCGCTCGCCTTTTTGCTCTACTTTTTGGAGGCATATTAAATTTGCCATGAAATGGCCCACAGAACGGGCCCAACGACGACACTTCGTGTAATTTATTTGGCCCAAAGGCGCAGCGGGCCCTGCCCCCTCTCACACCTCCCTGCCCACCCTTGCTTGCAGCATCTTTGCCTAGTTGTCGGTCAGGGCCGAAAAAGACGACGACGACGACGACGACAACGGGAACGATGAGGCGGCAAATGCGTTAAGACGATTTTATGTAAATGTTTTTCGTGCTCATGTTTTAAGTGTGTTTTGCCCCTCCGATCCCGTCCAAAATGGCAACGGCCACAGCAGGAAGAACAGCAACAACAACAGTTGAAGAAAATAAGAAGCACAAGAAGATGAAGACAAAGGATAGCGCAGGTTTTCGGCGCTGCCTTCATTGTGCCTGTTCATTTGGAATTTTATTTAAAATGGATTATGCCGCCTGCACGAAGTGAGAGAGAGAGAGAGAGAGAGAGGGGCAGGAGCCCGACAAGACAAAACACGCTGATGCTGATGCTGACGCTGACGACGTCGAGTCGCTTTAATACCCTCGCAAAAAATGAAAAGGAAGCAAAGAAAGAGGAAAACCATAAACCGTTAAGCAAGGGAAATATGTTGTACGAGAAATGGTGGGAAAGTAAACATCATCAATAAGCAAGGAAATAGTATGGAATTATGATTATTATTCGAGTTTATTTTTGTAAGCTTAAGCTTTGCGCTTCTTTAGAATATAATTAATTGAATTAATTGAGTGCCTTGCTGTGGCTATCTCTCTGTGTATGTGTGTGTGTGTGTGTGTGTTGTGTTTGTCTTGTCGTGTAATCCTTTAATCAGTTGCCTTTGATTAACCTCACGTAGCTCATCATTCAACTGACCTTTCGCATTTAATTAGACGACTTCAGTTCTTGTTTCTCTCTTCTGTGTGCTGCATCATGTACTTAGATTTCATTAGGTAAGAGTCTTGATTAATCTTGAAAGGTGTGTGCACTGGTGTACTAAATAATCACTTTGGTGCAATTGATTTTCTTTGGCATTGAAATTAATTTATTAAGGAATACTTTCAAAGTATATTGTAAAACATCTACGAAATGTTAATATGTATACAAAAAATGAGAAAGTATTTCTACTTAGTGAAGCCTCTCATATGCTTATGATATAAGACTTCAGCAGCTTGTACGCCGTAAATAGATTTGGTTAATATTGTACGTAATAATAATAACATAAAAAATGAGAATCGGGTCCACAATCTTCTACTCTATGGATCTTCAGTCTTCTTAGAGACTGATATTTAGATTATTATAATTGTTTTAAACTTACATTTAATGGAATGTAAATTTCTGAAATAATTCTTTATGCATTTATAATCTCATTAGATCCTTAACTTGCTTAGCTTATTCTCAGATCATCATCAGAATGAGCATTAAAAATAAAATAATTATTAATTCAATATAAAAATAAAATAATTTCTTCTTTAAGCAGCGAAGCACCATAACATTATAAACCATATCTGTAAATATCATCAACATACTTTGCATATATATATATATCTATAAGCAACCATACACTGTAAACTTTAACATTAAAATTAATATTAACATTAAAGAGATCAAAAAATCAATGTCTTGGCAACAAGAGAAACGAGGCCCACATTCTTAATTTGGATCTGTTAAATCTATTTCCTCATGCCTTATATTACCTTATCAGACTTATAAAACGATGTCTGCCAAGTTCGCTAAAATAGTCAACACTCCCTAATGTAGAGTATTTGCCTTTCTCTGCACTCTGCGCTCTTGTTTTGCCTTTGTCGCGGAATTTGGAGGTGTTTATGTTTATGTGACAAAGTGCCGCAGCCCGAGCCCGGCAATCTTCTAAAAATATGTGTCTGTCTGCGTGTGCATGTATCTGTGTATGCCTGTGTTTGTTTGCTTGTATGTGTATGAGTGTGTATGCGCCTTAAAGCGGAGCTTAGAGTTGAATTTAATGAAAGGCGAAATTGTTATTTGACTTCACCGTCAGCAGAAGCGCCGGCTATAAATCTCCATATTGCGTTGCGCTCGAGCCTCATGTGTGCGTGCACACACAAGTGTGTGTGTTTGTGTGTGTGTTGCGACTCTCATCGGGCAATTATCTATCACGCACAGGCAAGGGGGCAGGCGAGGGGGAGTACTGTGTAAATCAATATAGTCCGCTTTATACGGCACTGTTTACGGCGAATAACGCATTAAATTGTATGGCTAAATTTCATTTGATTGTGAAATCGTGCAAGAGAGAGGGAAAGACTGAGAGAGAGCGAGTGAGAGGGAGTGAGAAAATGGCCGCCTCGAGTCGGCATAACTCTTTCATTTATTAACCATTTCCTGCGATTCACGAGACGCCGCCGCTTGCCACCTGCTCTCTGCCCCCTGCCACAACAGTTGCCTGTCTCGCTCTCTCTCTTTTGCACTGTCTACGTCTCTCTCTTTTTCAAATTGTGCTGTGTATCGAACCAACAAAGGCGCCGAGGGGGCGTTGCAGGCGTGGCAAATCGTTGACAATGCCAGCTGGCGTGATAAGCCATTCATTACGATTATTACGCTGGAAAGCATGTGTGTTGCTGTTGTGTGTGTGTGTGTATGTGTGCGAAAGGGTGTGCGTGTGTGTTGTGCATTGGGCATAGGTTGGAACTCGGCTCGGCTCTTGCCATGTCGTCGAGCCTGGCAAATAAAAAATATTGCTGATAGGAGTAAAAATTTTCATACTCATTTATTTTTATTTACTGCGCGCAATTTGCACATAAAAGCCGAGCAAAAAGACGACACGGCCCGGTACCCCTTTTGCCTCCCTCCCCCCTGCCCCTTCTCTCCTGTCTGACACCAGTGTTGCCTTGTGTGTGCGTGTGTGTGTGTGTGAAAGGGTTCTCAAAATCTCTGACTTTGACACAAGTGAAAATATCGAAAAATTATGCGTGGCTATAAAAGCATCGCACGGCGATGGCGTCGATGTCGATGGCATTGTCAATATTTAAGTTTTGACATTGTTATGACAGCAACAACAACAACAACAGCAGCAGTAGGGTAGATCGCAGCGAGCACATGTGGGGTTAATTTATGGTGTTCATGTATGCAAATGTTGTCATAAATGTCGACAATTTTTTTGGATTTCGTTTACGAATTATGACTAGCGTACGAGGTACGCAACTGTGTGTGTGTGTGTTTGCTTGTGTGTGTAGGCTACGTGCTTAATTCCAGTATTTAGCACAAGCGAACTGTCTTTAATTGAGGATATCACAGGCGAACACAGCGTGAGAGGGAGAGAGAGGGAAAGATGGCCGCACGATTCTTGGCAGACGCCCAAGCTCGATGGCAATTGCCGGCTGGCTGGCGTCGTCTGGTTAGAAAGTGAATGATGCGGCCAGAAAGATTTCATTTGATTTTCAGCAAAGTGCTGCTCAGCTGCCGCGCCAGGGAAATGGAAAATCACAGGGTGGCCACGCGGGGCGTATACGCAATTTGTGCTATATTGTCGCAGTAAAAGTTGGAGTTGAATGAAAACAAGCGGAAGACAAAGCAAGAGCGAGTTGCTGTAAAGGAGGAAGAGAGATAGAGCGAGAGAAAGAGAGAGATAGGCAGAGAAGGCAATACAGATAGTGCGAGAGCCAGCAGAGACGGCGAGTGGAGACGGGCTTAATTTGAACTTAGACTCGAAACGGACTTGAAACGTTCATTTCAGCTTTAATTTGGCGATTTTCCGCTTGTTTTGCCAATTAGGCGCCAGTTGACTTTTCCGACACAGTCTCTCTGCCGAGAATTTCGCAATAAATTAACTGTTTCTTAACTTTGGAAGAACTTGAACTGCTGTCGGCAGCGTAATTTAAAGTCGGATTAAAATTGATTTTGTCTAAAGCGCGAGAACAAAAAGTTTCAGCTTTCAAGGTAGAAAGGTGCAAGCAATACCCTGTAATAAATGGGGGAAGTATAATGGGAGGAATGTACAATGAGAATGAGAATAGATAAGGTCTTGGTATATAGAGCACTCTACTCATTGATGTATAAGAGGAAGCTTGTGGAACTTTCTACAGAATGAAGAAGACTTTGATGAGTGCTTGATTTAAATGAACATATATTCTGCAATGTTAATATGAAGAGAACTTTATGTTATAAATGTATTAAGTAGTTGTTTTATTGTTTACAGGGTATGCAGCAGTCGTGCAATTGTCGCTGCTTCATAAGACTTGCGCTTATTTTATTTTTTTGGTCGGATTTGTTTGCCAACTTTAATTTACTTTGCCCAACTCGCTGTGCTGTCCGTAGACGAAAGAAGGAGAGAGTAAGAGAGAGGGAAAGGGAGAGAAAGAGAGACGAAATGGGAGAGCGCGCGAGCTCATAAATTTCAAATCTGTTTCAATTTTCATTGGCCCTTGTTGCTGTTGTTGTTGTTGCTGTTGGCATAAGCTTGTTTATGTTGCTTGGCAAGTGAAAGTTAATACGCGTGCGAAATTTTCAGGCGTCTTCCAAATCGCAAGCGGTTGAAGGGAGACAGGGGAGACAGGGGGGAAGGCAAGCAGGCGAAGAACAAGCTGAACTTTTGTAAAGGAATTATTCTTCATATGAGATGACATCAGCTCGTATAAAGTTGCATTCCTGGCGTACGTGTACGCATGTGTATATGCCTGTGTGTGTGTGTGTGTGTGCGTATTTGTTGCCTGCCTGTATCAGTGGCAAAGTTTCACGACCAGCACCGAGTACTTTGTGCGATAACAACAGCAAGAAGAGAGCAAAAAATGAGTAACGGCCCGCAGACTTTGCGTCTTTTCTGCGCTCAAGGCTATGCGGTCAGAGCAGCAGCAGCGCCAGTAATGGCAGAAGCTGGAGCTGGAGCTGTAGCTGAAGCTGAAGCTGCGTAAGAATGCCATTTGCCATGCTCTCTCCTACGGGCTGCAGGCAGTTAAAGGAATGCAATAAAAAACTTTTCAGACTGCCATCGGGTATGCAATGCAAATTCTATGCGCAATAAACGCGCGACTTCAAAGCCTCTCTCTGCCTCTCGCTTAGGGAAGCTGTAGCGCAGACCTGCCGGGCATATTAAAAGCCATATATGCTAGGTAGTACAGTCCAGTGGGAGGATCGGGGGATCCTTGAACAATTGACTGACTTCGCAGTGCCAACAAATTGTGTCACTAATCCGAGCTTAGAAACTTTGCTTTATTTTAATCAAAGCCGAAAAAGAAGAAAGAAGCAGCGACGCAGCTGGCTAGAGGGAGCAGAGAAAAGGTGGGGCAACCTCAAATTGAACGCACTTGTAAGGATGTGCTACGTGGAGCACTCGGGCCACACACAATGCCACACACACAGTCGGTGGCAATAAAGGGCCGAAAACAGCCGGAAAGAATTGCTCAGTAATTTAATTTAAGCATGCGGATTTGCCAGGGTGTGAGCGACGACGCCCGGCCACCTCATTCCCCCCTCATTCTCTGGCCCAAATGGCAGGCGTCAGTTAGTGGTGCGTGCTCCATAAGCGCAAATGTCAATATTTGCCTATGTTGCGCATTAAACCAGCCACCAAATGCCAAAGCATGTGCTCCTGCCTGCCTCTCTGCTTCCCTGCCTGCATGTGTATGTGTGTGTGTCAGTGTATTAGGCGGACATTTAAAATATAGCATTTTTTTCGTCTTGTTGGTGGCGCGGCAGATCCCGCGGCGTAAGCGGAAATTAGCAAACGATTTAAGCGAAACCAAAGCAGGCAAACTGTGCAAGCGAGACAACGCAGCGTATGCGTGTTATTTGATTTTCTTGACACACACACACATGCGTATATTTTTCTTAACAATTTCCTGTTATAAACAAATCAAGGATGTAATAACGCAGCTCAATGCACGAGGGCGTGGTAGGGAGAGGGGGAATGGGAGAAACTTGCCACAATGTGATTGAAAGTAAATGCCAACGATTAGAATCTTAAGATCTGCCGGCAGTCGGTAATGGCCGAGAAGAAAAAGAAAATAGAAAATATTATAATAATAAAGAGATGAAGAAGAAGCGAGGAACGAGGAAGAAAGAAATCGGCTCTGCTTGGCGTATCCTTTACTAGGCCCTCTCTCTGGCTCAAGCACTGTGCCCATTAGTTGCGTTGCTGGGGCTATAACTACGCAGAAAGTACACAAAAAATGGGTTTGGAAAAAGGCCACACACACACACAAGTAGACACAGAGACACACACATACACACACACAGAGACACACACATGCCGACAGCTTGCAGGCATGTGTAAGTACAGCAACAATGAGAAGTGGAATAGACTTTAAGCAAAGCCAGTCAAGTGTATGAAATGTAACAAAGACCTAACCAAAATTACAAACACACGCACACACATGCGCTTACCCCCACACACACACATGCACATGCACATACACTCACACGTAGACACACTCAAATGCCACTCACACGTACTGGAAAATAATGAGAAAATTTCAAAAGTGCGCCCGGTCCACTTTTGATATTTCTTTCCTTTCGTGCCTCGAGGCTCAGCGAACGAGCGAACGAACGAACGAACTCACACGACGAGAGCTCACAATGTCAACTTAAAGCTCTGGCAGAGCAGCTGCCGCTGGCCATCATGCCCCCGTCTGACGAGTACAAGTCAGGGCAGCCCTATCCCCCTCCCTCTTCCCACCCTCCCCTCTGCTCGTCTCACTTTCCACATACCACTTCGTTTCTCTTTTAAAGTGCCCGGCTCGGGTCGACGAAACCGACGCTAATGAGCTACTTAGGCGATGACTTAAGTCATTATTGCGTGGGCGTTTGCACATCGTGACATTACACATACGCAACGTTGGCCACCTTTACACACACAGAGAGGCTCACCAAATTTCGATATGATCCCCCCCTCCCCCATTCCATTCCGCACTATAAGTTTCAGTCAACGACAACTGCTGTTGCTGCTGCTGCTGCTGCTCCTCCTGTTGTTGTTGCCCTTCGACCCTTCAGGGTTAGATTGTTGTTGTTGTTGTTGCCTTGCTTCGTCTTTGTTTCGTTTTGAACTTTAATTCGCTTGAACTTTTCTTGTGTGCTGCGTCCCTCATTGTGTTGCTCTATTGTGCGTAAGGTTAAAGGGCATATAATATTCGATTAATATTTCAATAAACTGCGCGTGTTTGTCCTTTTGCGGATTACAATAAAAAAAAGGGTCGTCTCTCTTCGGGCATAAAAGAAGAAGAAGCAGCAGCTGCTTAGGCAGATGTATGCAAGTATGCTTGTGGCGCTATAGAAATACGTATACAAATCGCTGCAATAAAATGAAAATGACGAGTTGAAATTGAAATCATTAGCCTGTTTCATAATGAGCAGAACAATGGCAGAGCTGACGAGCAGCAGCAGCGGAGGCGACGCCGCGGGGGATTCATTAGACAGCGACAGTCGGCGAAAAGAAGGCGAAACCACAGCAGGTCCACATACACACACACACACACACGCACAGCACACATACACATAGAGTGAGACAACCCATGCGTAATTGCCAACACCTCATTAGGCAAAATGCCGCACAAAAGCAGCGGCAACTTTGCATTAATCAGCGCCAACAGCGGCTGCGAGTGGGAAAACTTTCAGCACTTTTCAGCCTCATCAGCTTCAGTTCAGCCCGACTGGCTGCCTGCTCCCCTGCCCCACTGCCCTCCCCTCACTCCCCTTAGCCTGCCAATTAAATGCGTCTGTCACAATGTTTACAAAACATGCGGCACGCACAAAAACAAAGCTAAAATTCCCCGCCGGCTTTTCTCTTTCCCCTTTCTCCTTCTCCTTCCCGTGGAAATAGTTGCGAATTCAGCTGGAGAGTCAAAATCAACGACATAATTCTCTAAAATGTGATTTTATTAATTAAATGCGACAGGCAAGTGTCAAATTAGCGACAAGGCGTGGTCCTCTCGCCTCTATCCCATCTATCTACACTCCTGACTATACCCCTTACCTATGAAGTGAAAGGGTATTACTAGTTTGTGTCCAACAGAAATTTGTGTAACATGCAGAAGGAGACGTAGCAAAACATACAGTGTACATATATACATTCCTAATTATCATCGACTTCTTAAGAATATTTCTCCACCCTGTGATGTAAAGACACAATATTATGATGTACGGATTCTTCACTTAATAATAACAAACAAAAAAAAAAAAAAAAAAAAAATTATCATCGGCAGCAAAGCTATGTCCATGTTTGTCTATCGCCTATTTGTCTGCCTGTATGTATGTCTGTCTGTCTATAGGTCTCATTGTCTGTCTGTCTGTCTGTTCATCCTTACAAAAACCTAATTCTCAGAGACTATAAAAGCCAACACCTTCAAATTTAATGACAATATGTCTCACGAAATATCTCTCACGTAGATCAAGTATATTTTAGAACTGGCCACGCCCGTCTTTAGTCGATATTAACCGAATTGCAAGCATATTACATTTTTTTTTTTTTTTTTGTGTTATTAAGCGTAATTTTATTGATTTTAAATTTGTAATTTCGTTCTTTGTATGTTTGTTAGACACTTAAACTAAACAGAATATCTATCACAGTTCAAATGATTTCTGTTAGTTAAGTTGCAAACGCATAATTAACATAGAAGTTATTTATGAAACAATAATAAAGGATTATGGATTTCCAAGGCACCCCAGCACAGTATGCCATACAAATTACGCTAAACACAGTTAATGCTAAAAATATATTACATTATTTTGGTCAGTTGTGTAACGGGTATATCACAGTCATGCACATTAAACTGTAGATATCGCGCTGGTTTTCGCTCGCTTTACCCTTTCGTTCTTTGTGTGCTATGCGGCTTGTGCTGCGGTGCGGTTCAATGTGCTGCGAATGTCAACGATGGCGACGGCGACGGCGACAGCGACGATGACGCCGACAGCGTACAACAATTTTAAACATGTCAACATGGTGTCATAATTAAAATGTTCGCCTGGGCATGTTGGTGTGTGTGTGAAAGCGAGAGAGGGAGGTGTAGAGGGAGAGTGGGACAAGGAGACAGACAAAGGGAGAGAATAGTCTGTGTTTGCTTGTAGTTTTGCCTTACTGTGTGTTCGATTCGCTTGCAAATTGGAGGCTTAAAGTCGCGACCCCTTTCCCCCCTTGTTCCCTGTAGGCGTATTCCTTTGCAAACTGCCAGCCTCGCATTGTTTGCTCTACCGAACGGGTGGCATTTTTAATGATGGGTCGTCAACCCATGGGAGGGAGGGGGTCTAGAAGACTAGAAGTGTTAGGGGAATTGTGTGCGTGTTCAGTTTTTGGGTTTTCTACAGGAGTTTGGGTCGCATCGGGTTGCCTGTCGGGTTAGCTGATTGGTTTTGGTTCGTTGTGGTTTCAGCGACATTTTGTTGCCCTTTATTAGGGGTGTACAGAGAGTAAGAGGGGAGGTGGAGGGGGTTGAATTATGAAGACTTTTGCCACTAATTGCGCTGCTCCGCCGACGTCATTGTGTGAAGTCGATTGACGGGCTCTTACAATATCATTTACTCGGTTTATTTATAGAAATAATAAGTAGAATACGCGATGCTTTCAATTTCGCATTTATTTGTGGCGCTTTATTTGCAAATATTTTGCACAATCGAAAATATTTGGAAAACGTGGAATTATATTGCCAATCAAAAGATCAAAAGAAGCGCAAAACCCACAACGCAAACCGCATATAAACAGTATTTAAATGTTTCTCTCTCTATTGGTTTAATACGTTTATTAACCTGCTGCAGTATTATTTGGTTTGTTGCGTTTTATTTTTGCTTGTCATAATTTATTTATAGCTGTTTTATGGCATTATAATTAGGTGCAGAGTATAAAAAGCATTTGACAGCAATTTATGCAGAGTTCGCACATCGAATTTCTTTGCATTTAAATAGACAGATATTTATTCTATATATAGAAGGAGAGAGAGAAGAGTGTGTCTTGATTGGCATATCAAGAGACATAATTCTAAATAAAAAGCAACATTTGAGAGGCTTTCAATTCCCTCGTTTCTCTTGTTGTCTCTATTAAACACTTTTTCAGTTCGGTTGGGTATTAAATTTAAAGCAGCTTTATAAAAATACTGCCGGCCCGGCAAACTGACCTGCCCCGGACGGACAGCAAGTTGAGCTGGGCTGCACGTTATCCTAGCCACTTAGGCTTGATTAATGTGTCGCATTTTGCCGTGCCGGCTCGGACCAACACACCGACGACCAATGCCCTGTGCGCTGCTGCACCCCCCCCACACACACACCCCTTAACGCCCGAGGAGGGAAGCCCGTAAATAACAGCGCCAGTGTCCGGCAAGCGTACGTTGGTTTTGTCCACTCAAATGAGCTGGTTTTTATTGTCTCAAGGTTAATTTGAATGGCAAAACTTACGTAAGCGCTTTCATCTAGTATATCTACAATAGTATATCTTCCACCGATCTATTATTTTATTTCTGCTCTGCACTCCTCTCCACTTTATTTATTTATGTTATTTATTTATTGTCGTTTTTTTCTTTTGCACGCATGTTCCTTAACGTTTTTATAGAGCGTATACTCAGCTGTCATTGAAGGTGCGTGGAAAGGGGTATACTCAGTATGTGGTCATGCGTATGAGGATGTGGTAAATTAAATATGATATATACGGTATTATTGGATAAATCTATTGCCTGAATAATGTCTGGACTTTGAATGCCCAAGGATGTTTGCGATTGTCTTTAAATTTATTTGGTCGTTTCTTAATTGATATAGTATACTGTTTTTATCTATTTAATAAATTAAAATTATTGTTAGTTTCTTTCTTAAATATTCATATATTAAGTGTACTCTTTAATTCACCTTCAAATCGTTCAATTTATATATTAATTAATTTGACAGTTTGACCTCTATTTGGTTAAAATGAACAAATCATAAAATAGGTCGTTTAGCCATTTATCTATATATTTAATTCATTTTATTTTTCTTCTACCAAAGCCAGTCGATATAATTATATAATTAAATTTAAGATATGATTAAATAAATTAAATAATAATAATAATTAAATAAAAAACTTAAAATTGAAATAGGTCAAATTACTTGAAATTTACTTATATTTATTCTGGAATAATAAGGAACTAGTTCGGAAGATTAGGAATACCCCAAGAAAACCCCAATCAGATCATTATGATTCATTCAATATTCCCTGCAGGGTATTAAACAGTCGCATACTCTCCATACTTGTGGTTGCTTGGCTTCGTTTTACTTCGCATAGCGCATAAAAAATTAATCAAAATTCAGTAGATGTTGCCGTGCGATACAGGAAACTCGAAATTTTCATTGGATAAAACGGTATATATTTATCACGGCGATTGCAATAAATAAAGCTGCGGTTAATCTCGACAAGAGGCAACATATGTTATATATACGATAAATATATATTTTACAAACCATAAATTACATGGGAATTCAATTAAAGAGGCCCGCGGCCAATGTTTAATAACTGCGATGCCCGCAATTGAGTTTAGAGCTTTAGTTTCGCTTTTGTACCTCAATTTCTACACTGTGGTTACATAAGGCAAGTGAAATAAGAGGAGGAGCAAGACGGGGGAGAAGGGAAGGGAGTGTACGGCATGTGTGAGCCGTCAGTCAATCAGTCACTGACACATTGATTGAATGCTGCAGCGAACTGAACCCTGAAGCTCAGATGCGATGCCAGCGTTCGCTCGACTGACTGACTGACTGACTGGCTGACTGGCTGGCTGGATGACTCTGTCGATAGAAGGAAAGAACGCACAGAAGTTGTGTGGCAAAAATTTAAAGCATTTTCAAAACGGAACATCGACAGAGCTCGTGCTTGATTCGGGGTCGAGGACAGGGAGAAGGGCCTGCAAAATTTTAGCCTGGTGGCACGTTGCCCATGTTGCTGCTGTCGAGGAATTTCTCTTGTGAATTTTCCAGGCAGCTTGTTACGAAAGGGCGCAACACATTCATAATGCGGGGGGAAAGTGGTTTGTGTGTGTGTGTGTGTGTGTGGCACGAAAAATGTAAATGTATGCAGGCATTTACTTAGACAAGCGACTCTGCCAGAGATGGAAACGGAGACTGAACTGGAGCTACCCGCATGATAACACTCGCATATCTTGGTGGGTTATTGCCTAGTTTTTTGGCTGCTGGCGGAGCTTCCACATGTGATTTACTGGCAGCCAGGCAAATTAGAGACACACTAGAGATAGAGAGAGAGAGAGAGGGGGGAGGGTCTACTCCTCATATGCATAAATATTTGCGGGCCTTAGCGCTGCGTGACTTTGCGACAATATCCCATAACAATGCGCAAAGCGAATGGGTCGACAATTGTGCACAGACCAAGGGGCGGCAGTCAGGGAAATTTGCATAGTGAAGCAGCAGGGGGAAAGCGAAGAAAGAGAAGGCAAGACTGTGAGAGAGAAGTCTGCTGTCTGAAGCGTTTTATTGTTTGCAAATACGCCAAGTGGGCTGGCAACTTGGCGTGCCGCGTCAATTGCCCCGTCAATTGGCGTCAATTTCAAGAGGGTATTGTAACTGGGGGGAGAACTCTGTCCCGCCCCGCCCCATTCCGCCCACACTTACCTGGCACTTTGGCAGCGGACCCTCGGGCATCTTGACCTTCCAGCCAAGCAGCGGCGGTATGCAGATGAGTGCCGACATAATCCACACAGCGGTGATCATGACTGCAGCACGGGCGGGTGTACGCGACTTGAGATAGTCAACGGCCTTGGTGATGCTCCAATAACGATCGAGAGAGATCAGGCAAAGATTCATAATCGACGCGGTGCAGAGCAGCACATCCATGGCGGAGTGTATATCGCACCACCAAGTGCCGAAGATCCAGTAGCCCATCAGTTCATTGGCCAGCGAGAAGGGCATGATGATGAGGCCCAGGAAGAAGTCCGCCACTGCCAGCGAGGCAATGAACCAGTTCTGTATGTTCTTCAGTGACTTCTCCGTGGCAATGGCAATGATCACCAGCATGTTGCCCACCACAATGATGATCATCAGTATAGTGACGATGATCGAGGCAATCACAATGTGTGTCAACGTGTAACCACTTGGATACCGTCCATCCCAGTGCACCTCAGTGGCATTGCTGTTGTTGCCCAGCAGGCCCAGTCCGCCCAGTGCACTCAAGTTGCCCGTCGACTGGTTGTAGTAGCTGCCCGCCAGCTGCAGACTGTTGTTGTAGAAGCTGCCATTGAGCAAGTAGATGGTGTCATTCACGGGCGGATCCAAGAGATTTGTCAGCTGCACCTGCCCATCGACGGTGATCAGGGGCGGATTGAGGGCGCCACTGGTGCTGCCATTGAGCAGTGTTGTTGCTGTTGTTGTTGTTGTGCTGCCACTGCGAAAGACAGCGAGGAAATCATCGGTGCTGATGTTGCCCGTGTTGATGTTGCCCTCCACCTTGGCGTAGTCCATGTTGCTCAGTTGATGCTGTTGCTCAGTTGTTGCTGTTGTTTCAGTTGTTGCTGTCAAGTGTTGCTATCTCTGTCTAGCGCTTGATTGGTCCCATGCTGACGTTACGCTTTAGATATTTATAATTCGAATGCGTCCGACTATTTTGAATTGCTCTCCTCAATACTCGCAATACTCGCATTCAATTCATCTCTCGTATAAACACCCAATTAATTCTAGTAATTTATCTAATGCCTAGCATAGTTTTGCGATTTGCAATTATTCGATTATGTTTTATACCCGTTTTGCACCGAAACTTGTGTTTGCTATTGCTGTGTGCGTGCGTGTGTGTGTGTGCGTGTGTGTGTGTGTGCGCGCGCGACTTAAATTGATGCGATTAACTTTGATGATGAATTGAAACTGGAGCACACACACGTGGGCACACACACAGAGACAGACATATATGTTACAGTACACAGAGGACTATCGATGGCGTATCGATAGCGACGATCACGATAGACATACACACAGACACAGACACATACACATGTAGAGAGCAGGAGGAGGAGGAGGAGTATCACATACAGATACGAACGATATAACGACGATTAGACGACAATTAGACGATATACGAGATACGAGATATAATACAATAATAGAAGAATAGAAAAGACTGCACGCTAAATATTGATTGACTATATACAATTGCAATCGGATCTCTGCGTGATCCCCATCGCGATCTTGTGTCTCGATCTGCAGCTCATCGATCTTCTGCTCGATGGATCGATCGATCTGTGCCACAAGCTGCTGTTGCACACTCACATTGCGTTCCGGCTATGCCTCACTTGCCACTGCCTCCCTCGTATCTCAGTATCTTGTATCTTTGTATCTTTTGATTGAGTTTTATGCGGCGCCTGTTTATTTTCTTGTTTCTCTGTTTGTTTATTACACACACTCGACTCGCGGCGGGAGGCTGAACTGCTTCTGTTCTCTGGCTAAAATTGGCTACTTCTGGCTACTTTTTTTTGGCCAGCTGACGCGTCCGCGGCACGTTCGCCACGCTGGAAATGCACATCTTAACTGAAATGCGCCCAACACTTTCTAACAAAATTACGCGTCTCGCAGCTTCTGCCGCCGTCGTCGCCACTTCGGCTGCTTCGGCAACGCTTGCTTGTTGTATCGTCATCGTGCCAGCGTCGGCAACCTTCGGAAAATCGGGGAAATTTGCTCAGCTGGGAAATTTACTCTTTGTTGTCGGACTGTGTTTCATTTTCAGTTCGTTTCGCACGTTTGTTTTGGTCTGCGAGGGAATTTGGAACTTTGTGTGTGGGAGTGACTGTATGTGTGTGCGTGTGCGCTTGGGTGCGTGTGACTGTGTGTGTGTGGGTGAAGTTATGGTTTGTCCCAGCACCCAAAAACCTAAACCCAAAGCCAAAGCCAGCCGAACGCAAACCAAAACTGAACCCATTTGTTGCAGCACTTTTCACGTTTTTCATTTGCCTTTGCTGCACCTTTTGGCTTGCCCCAAAGTTTGCTCGGCCTGCCTGCGTGTGTGTGTGTGTTTCTGTGTGTGTGTGCGATATAAATGTTAGCCAGGCCAACGATGCCCATGTGTGCGATGCGGCCTTTTGTTTACATTTTTATTTTAACCCACATCGCTGGCTTTTGTTTTCACGGCAAATGTTGATGCCGAGGGGGCAGGCGGGGAGTGGCAAGTCAGGGGGTGGGTCACCTTTAAATACTCCTCACGATTTGCGGGCTGTTAAAGGCGACGGCAGCGTAGGCTCAGCTGTGCCAATACGGCTCGAAAATGAAGCCATCAAAAGGCGTGCGGGTCCAGGCAAGCACAGGTTCTATATAAACCTATGTATGCGCAGGTGTGAGTGTGTGTATATATGCCTGTCCATGTGTGCATGTATGTGCCGAGGTGTGCTGCTGTATTGGTAACACATCACGCACATTATGCGCGATAGTCACGTCGGATTGGGCACATAATTGAAAAGCCAAGTTGAGCGTATCAAACAGGTTGTTCTGCTATCAGAAGTTGTTGTTGTTGCTGCTGTTGTTGTTGTTGTTGCTGTTGCTGTTGTTGCTGTTGCTCGCAATGAAATCAGCTAGAAATTATTATGATAATGAAAAGTTGAGCGAGTGAGCGAGCACACACACCTACACGGCAGCTCGATTGGAAGTTTTTTATGAGCTTTGCGCGCCGCAAAGTATGCAGCATAGCGAGGCGTATGCGGCGTATGAGCTATGCGGGTTATTTGATTATGTTAAGCAGACGCGCTGTGCTGCTGCTGCTGGTGCTGCTGCTGCTGCCTTCGCGCATAATTTCAAATTACATACGGCACAGCAGCATCAACATAATAAATCTGCAAAAGGGCCGTCTGGCTGACAAACAAGCAGTGACTGCGCTGCGACGGCGCTGTAACTTATTTGCCGTGACGGGCAGCAAACATACAGAGAGAGAAGGAGAGAGAAAGAGAGATAGACAGGCAGCAAGGCAGACACACGCGTGTGACAAATGCCCGGAAAGCGTAAGCAACAACGCAGCGGGCACTCATCGTCGGCGGCGGCGGCGGCGGCTGACAGAAGATTGCTTGTCAAGCGCTGATTATATTAACTGCCTATGGAGCTATTTGTGTATAGAGCACACACACACACACTTACACACCTATACAGACACCCACACTGACAGCTTGTGTGTGCATGCAAGCCAATCAGCGACACACGCAGTGCACACGAGGCAACCGACAGGCAGCAGGCAGGCAGAGAGGGCGCATCAAATTGCGCATACGCCGCTTGGGCTGCCCAGTCTAACGGCAAACGGATAATGCGCAAATCTCTCAAATGCGCATACATTAAATTACTGGCAAGCAAACACATGTATTTGCACAAACACACACACATACACACACACGCAGACATGCGTTGCATGCCTCTTTTGGCAGCTGCAGCACGCGCAGTGTGCAACCGCTAATGGGGTCGCGGCTGCGTCGTCTTGCGACGTCTGCATTGCAGTTCAACTAAATCTGATTTTAATTCGCCGCACGTTTTTGCATAATGAAATCCGGTTTGTGGGCGGTAAAGAGTCAGAGAGAGGGGGGCGTGGCCAGCAATTCGACAGCTTTTTGCACTTTTCTTTTGCTTTGTCATTACGCGACGCAGAGAGAAGTGAAATATATATTTCTGTGTAGGTTCGACTTGAAATATGTGCAATGCACTCCCCCCCCCCCCCTCTCTCCGTGTCTCTTGCACTGCTCTCTTCCCGCTCTAATGGCTGCGAATATTTTATGTGCGCTTATCATTCGCATTAGCCCGCAAATTGTTGCTAAAAGCTTGCCACATGCCACGCCAGAATTGGGGGCTAACTTGCGCTTCGTGCTGCCAACAGGCAAATGGCAAATGGAAAATGGCAGCAAACGGCGGCAGCCACGGAGCAGCTGTTGGAGCCCAGGAAATTGCGTTACTCATACGCAACGTGGCGTCGCTCTCGATGCATTATCTTAATTTAAAAGCGCGTTACAGCCAGGAGAGACAGGCAGACAGACAGGCAGCTCATGTGCCGTGTTTTAGTTTCATTAACTTGGCTGAAAACTCATTTATCAAACTGTCAGCGGCAATTATTTATGCCCCCCTCACCCTCCCCTCCTCAGGCTTCTCTCTCTTTTTCTCGTTGAGGTTCATGTGCAGGCGCAACAAAAATTATAGCAAATTATCGGCGAGAAGAAGCAGCAAAGTGCGTAGCGGGAAATGCGTCTCAATTTTCCCTGTGAGTGAGTTCTACCCCAGTCTCCTTTTCTCCCTCTCAATCTCCCTCTCCGTGGCGAAACAACAACAATCAATTGAAAGTTAAATGCGCAACAAAATCAAATTAATGGGCAACCTTTCGTGGCGATAAGATCGCCAAATCGTGACCCTTTTGCCTACGTATTTTATAGTCAAACCATTTAAAGTTTTAATCTCTTTCTCTCGCTCGCTCGATATGCCCTTTAACCCGTTTTGCTGGACTTGGCAGGCTTTCCGCTTGGCCATTAGTTTGGTAATTAGCCTCGAGGCAACACGTGCGCCCAATGACAACTGACGACTGAATGTGGGTGCTGATGTGGGCGGAGGGAAGGGAGAAGGAAAGTGGTTCTGGCAGTAGCAGTGACATGACCTGCATGTGCATGTCACATGCGCTTCGGGGCACACACACACACACAGAGAGAGACACACAACAAATAAACAGATCAACATTTGGCAGCGGAACTTGCTGCTGCTGATGCCGCTTGAGAACATTTCTCAACACTGCCAAAGCCATGTTCAAGTTGCTACTCAACTGGATTGCAGGAAGTTTATTAATTAACGTTCTCCGATCTTGAACAAGCAAGCTCAGAGATGGACAAGTCGATGGGTGTGGGTGGTTAGGAGCTGGGGGAAACTGGGGTCACAGAGTGTGCCATTGTCAGTTGTCATAAAATTTATGCGCCTAATTACTCGCTGTTTGCTCGGCAACTTTTCACGGCCTCGCGACATCATTTATTATAATTATGCCCTGCAGTCATTGGAAATTACTGCAGAAGGGTATTTTAATGTTGTGCAAATGTAGCCA
The DNA here is from genome assembly GCA_018904035.1 of Zaprionus ornatus. Taxonomy (NCBI): domain Eukaryota; kingdom Metazoa; phylum Arthropoda; class Insecta; order Diptera; family Drosophilidae; genus Zaprionus; species Zaprionus ornatus. The sequence goes on along the minus strand of JAEIFZ010000289.1, from coordinate 2,647,061 downwards.
AATAGTATAGGAGGCATGGCATATGTTCAAGAAGAAATATTTATGATTGATTAATATGATATTGACATTGTCCACCTTATGGAAATATTTGCTTACCATATGTAGTTTCTATTAAAAGAAACGATTTATGCAAAGCACATTTTACAATTTTTGGGCTTTTATTTAAAGTTTAGCAGTTGTGTTTTATATGTTTTAAATATATATTTTATTTTAATTTCACATATTTTCACTGCGTTTCCAGTTTTGCTCCTGGTCGTGTTCGCTTCGATTGATTCTCTCCTTTTTATCGGCTTACCGCCACACTTTCGATAAGCCATTGATCAAAGCTACCAATTAGTGTTGAGTAAGATTCAAATATCGAATGTAAACAAAGCGAGACTCAAATTAAATAAATTACATAAGGTTACCATATTTACTACAATCAGCTGTTCTAATCTAAATTCTAAGCAGCTGTAAAGTATTATGCTAAGCAGCTGTTAGATATAATCCCAAGTAGCTGTTAAGCATCTATTAATGCTTAGCAATCACGTAAACACTAATACGTAATAACATAATTGGCTTTTAATGGCTTGTATATTAAATAAAGTAATTATAAACAAAGTAAATCACATGATTAATTGATAAAGAACACTCCAGCTCATAGAATTTTCCTCTTCTTTCAATATTTTGTGTTGACATATGAATTTGTTGCTAGAGTTTCCCGTATTTTCCGATTTGCGTGCAGGGTATGAAGCAGTCGATTGCCTCGTGTGATTCCATGCATACATTTTGTTAACCAAAACACACACAAAGCAAACATTTTATTGACACGACAGTGTAGTGGGCGGGGTGAAGGTGGAGGTGGGTCAATGTGCAGTCAATAAGGAGCAGCGAGCACTCAAAGGACTTGCCAAAAAGTGTCATTAATCTTGCGACGAAGTTGTGCAGCTAATTGCGACGCATTCGCCAGTCTGGCGCACGACAAGGTCATTTGCCCCGCAGCAAGGCGGCACTCCAACATGCGTATATAGACTACATCCCACTCCCCCCTCTACCTACCATCTTCCTTCTCTACTGGGCAATCATAAAAGGTCCTTTTCGGACATTAATGCGTTTAATGTGCCCCGAAAACAAGTCGAGGTCCGAACAGGTAAAATGCTGAGAGTTATTTATGTTGCTGGCTAGAAAAAAGACAGAAAAAGAAACGAGAAAGCCCAGAAATTTGCCTACATATTACACTCGAAAAAAAATTTTAATTAGCTGCGCCGACAAGGAAAAAAAACGAAGAGAAGCGCTGCGCACTGAAAACAATGCCAAAGGGGGCAAACCAACAAAAGCGGCGCGGCACAAAGGTCGTCGTTGTGTGGTCGCCGGTCTCCAGTTGAGGCTGAGGATGATGATGATGTTGATAATGATGATAATGCTGCTGCCGCCGCCGCAGCGTGTCCGGTGCAAAGGCAGTGGCAAAAGCAGACATGAAAACTTGGACTTGTTCAAATGGAGCAGCTCCATCAAAAATCTACGCCAGTTTTGAACAGTTGCGTTTTGCTTGCGTTTCCTGCCGTCGCCGCTGCCGCAGTCGCTGCCACCGCCAGTTCTCGTCCGCCGTCTGCCGTTGGCCTTTTTTCATAGTTCCTCTCTCTCCCGTTGTGCGCTGCGCTTTCTTTCTGCGGCCTCTGCTGTTTTATGGCAAATTTTCCAAGCCGACACGAAATTCGCAACACAAAGCGCCCGCGGCTCTGGAAACACAAAACCCTATGACTTAATTAGAATTTTGTGTAGCTGTTACCGTTGCTGTTTTGATACCCTGCAGCGAAGGGCAGCTGTAGGGGGGTATAACTTCTCTGTGGACAGTGCAAATTTATGCAAACTTTTTATTTGAAAAAGGGGAAATGAACTTATGAATAAAGAAATGAATGTATTAACTTGAAAAGGAGCACACTGTAACTAGGTATACTGTTTAAATATTTAATAGTTCTTCAAGAAGAGTCTATAATATTTTTCTTTTCTTTTTGTAGACTCAGCAAAGCACAGCAATACCACCGTTACGAGTTCGATAAATGTATGCCAAGCTTCGCCGTACTATACTCAATTTGGTGCATGCAATCCAAAATATCGTTTAGTATATACCGTTTGAAAATACCAGAATTTGTTATCGATGAAACTCATTTTAAAGAAGCTGCTGTGCAACACTATTATGAAGAGCTCCACATTTCGAAAAGTTTTGCATGCAGAAATAGGCTAAAATATAATTTTATTCTAATTTACTTACGTTAATTGCTTCAGATTTGTGTTATATGATAGTTTTATCACATAAATAAATAAATAAATTCCAAGAAAAAGAGTTTATCATGATCGTTCTCTTTTTGTAATCTGAATACAGTAAGGAATATTTTACTCTTTACATTACAAAAGGTTTCTCATCCCGACTTCAACTACAGGGTATCTGCAGTTCACACCTTTTTCTGCCTATACCACTTTTGGCAATTGGCTGTGCCGACAAACACCCACACACACATTAGACGACGGTGCCTCAGAAGCCCCGCGGATGGACGATGGAATGACATGCGAACTGCATTTGAGAGGAAAATGACAAAAGAAGAACTCGAACACAGGCGGCAATTACAGAATTGTCGTCGCTGTGCGCTAGCATGTGTGTGCGCCAGTGTGTGTGTACAGGCATTTGTGTAATTAGCAAAACGTCGACGAAAGATGATTCCTAGGGCAGGTGTAATTGTGGTTGTCATGTTGCCAGCACAGATTGCAACTCTGCTGCTGCTGTCATCGAGTATGGCAACTTATAGGGGATTAATCGGCAACATCGGATGAAAAAAATAACTTCAAACTGATTTCCATGGTAATACGCTCTATGAAGTTCATCATAGCGTATTTTATTATATTTATATGCGAATTTTGTTGTTGTTCTTGTGACAAGATTTGCGTAATCAAAGCAAGCGCCGCCAGCTGCGCAGTCAGTGGCAGGGAAGCTGAGAGAGGGGCGGCAAGACAGGGCAGGGGTTTGTTTGCACTAGTTTCACTGCAACAACAATGTGGCAGGGGGAGGGGGAGTAAAAAGTACCCAAAAAGCAAACTAATTTTGAATATATTTGCATAAAGTGTCATCTGTGCAAGTTTCATCTGTGTCCGTCGAGGGGCCACTGTGGACTCTGTGGAGGGTTGACAACTCTGGCTGCAAATATTTGCATTTTTTGTTACTCCTGCTCTGCTCTGATGCTGTTGTTGCTGCTGCTGCTGCTGCCTGCATAACAAAAATTCTAAAAAACTAATGCGTGCAACAAAGTTATGTTTGGTTCGAGAGTGTTGCAGCAAATGTAAAACATTTGGAATTACAAGCAACGACATTAAATGCTGCCTGCTGCCTTATGCCACATGCTGTTGCAGTTGCACTTGCAGATGTTGCCACAACTGAGGGTCGCATTGAGCATTGAAGCCAACGCATTAGACACGCTCATAAAGCCAGGCCAGTCCAAGCCGAGAGTGCATCGTCGTCGTCGTCGTCGCCGTCGTGATTGCCTTCAATTGATTTTCAATCAACTTTGCCCTTGATTGCGGCTCCGTGCCTGATCAAGCAGAGTGTGTCCGAAAAGCTGGCACTCCATTTGGCCTACCTCTCCGTCAGTCTTTGGCCTTGTGGCCAATTCTGGCCAATACGTGGCCAAATCCCATCTCAGCCAGCCTCTCCATTTATGCCAGCATTTATGTCGGACTGCGTCTCTGCCAGTTATTTGGCTATTGCTCATTTTGCCACACACACACGCTCACTGGGGCACACCTACACAATCGAACTGTGCACTATACCACATACTGCAAATTATTTGCTGCGGCAATTGCATTTGCGTTTGGCAGCAACAAAGCAACTAAACTGTGCTTGCAACAAAACGAAATCGCAATCGGGTGAAAGTAAATTGAATTCTCTAAATAACTGCTAACGTATTTGGTGGTTGCTGCTGCCTTCGCTGCTGCCCGTGCAGCTGCAACTTCATGTGGCACAAACAAAAATGCAATTGGGTTCGAAATTAATTGCATTGCTCTGACGAAACAATGCGAACGCGCAAAGCAATTTGAATGCGTGTGAAGCAAGTGGGAGAAAGAGAAAAAGGAGAAAGAGGGAGTGGGGGAAAGTGAGTGACAGAGAAAGGGAGAGTAGCGAGCTGTGCCTTAAAGCTGCCACACAGTTTCGTTAATGTGGCCAAGTGTTTAACAACGGCTCCACACATCGTTAACCGTGAAAGTGGAGGAAAAAGCCAGCGAAAAGTTTCGCTTTGGCAGTATTTAATGAACTTCCTGCTGTCGATTCAACCTTTCGACTTATGACCCCACTGCCAACATTTAGTTGGCCATGGCCGTGGCCGTCATCGTCGTCGTCGTCGCCGTCGTCTCCTCTAGGGTCTTCTCCTTTTTCGTGGGTCAAGCAGCTCTCGCTTCATTTGGTGCGAAAACTTTTCGCATACATGCATGAAACGTGCTGAAACTTAATTGACCAGGTGTGCTGTGTCTGTGTGCGTGTGTGCGTGTGTGAGTGCCCTCTTTAATGGGTATCCAAAAGTATCCGAGACTTGTGAAGAGTCGAATTTATTGCTTTCCATTATGAATCCTTCTCTCTTTCTCTCTCTCTCTCTCTCTGTCTGTCTCTTTCTGTGGCGAACATAAGCCCCCTTGGCCACAATTAATTAACTGAGTAACATTGCAATCAGCTGAAATAACTGGCGGCTTTTCAAGCAGATAATTCGCCAGGTAGCCTCCCACTTCCACCTCCCCCTCCACTGCTGCTCTGCATTCCCTGACCTTGCCACAAACTACGTAAACTGACTCTGGCCTGCACAAAACTTTGACCATTTTGCGCCACAAAAATGCCAACTGCAACTGAGGCAAATGGGCTGCATTACGGGCAGCAGCAGCAGCAGCAACAGCAGCAGCAGCCAAAAAGGCTCACTAAGTGCAGCAAATTGCTTACAAATTCACTTTATGCCAATGCACGAAAGTATTTTCCTGCTTCGAGAACCGCAAAGTTGAAGCAGCTTTTTACCAAGATTGGTCAAGAGCTAACGGGTTTTGAGAAGCAAGAGATGCTCGCTTTAAAATGAAATCAAGAAAATAAACAAGAAGTTAGCTTTACTAACATTTATTTTTATAATAAATAAATGAATATTCAATATAGATTTATCAAAAAGTAATTTGGCTTGGTTTGAAAAAGAATTTCTCTTTTAATGAAAAGAAAATATGAATAATCTAAAGAAAATTTTAATTTTCTTTAAATATTATCAAAAGCGTAGTTTATTTATTTATTTAATTGACAACTTATGGCAACAGAATAATAAGAAGAGATACAGAAATGAAGTACAGTCGAAGATGCAGATATGAAAATGACTCTTATACTTATTTCATAGTTTGCTGCAGTCATTTATCTTTATATTCTAGATCCATCATTAAGCAACAGAATAAACAAAGTAAAGACGTCAATATTTTTTTTTTATAATTTATTGGCCCATAGATTTTAAAATAATTCAAGGACTATTGTGTTTGTCGGAACGAAAATGTGCATTAGAGGCCGAAAGAGGCATCTTCGACCCCATATATATTCTGAATCAGCATCAACAGACGAGTCGATTGAGCTATGTCTGTCTGTCTTTATGAACGCCTATATCTCAGAAACTATGTTAGCTAGAGTCACCAAATTTTATAACAACATTCGTGTATATTGCAGTGTCTCAAAGTTTTTTTTTAAAATTGCGACACTCCTCTTCCCGTCTCTGTAAATCAGTAATAACTGTTTAGAAGCAGCAATATTAACCCATCAACCAAAGTCCAATATCACACATGCAAATACCTTGCCACGAGCGTTTTGTGAAAATTTCATTTTTTATATAAGTTAATAATTTAGTCACATTCATAAATGGTCGTTGCTAACCTTTCCTAATTTGTAAGATAACTGCATCTTGATTTTAACTTTGCTTTAAATATTAAATTAACTCATTACCATCATAATTTTCAACATTTCTTGCTTTCTATTTTTCAGCATTTTTGTTTAACTTATTCAAAATGTTCTATTTGAGAGTGCTCACGACTTTCGCTCTCATCGACATCAGCAAAAAGGCACCCTGAACATGCTTTAGTTGCCTTTTATCTCGTTGGTTGGTTCACTTAGCTCAGCTGACAACCTGAGCTGAGTAAATTAATTATTCGCGTAATTCAATTTTATTGATTTGGTGGCATTTTAATTGAAATTAGACCGTGCTGCAATTATGGCTTGCGATTCGTTGCATAGACAACATAATTAGCGAGGCGCGTGCCAGCATCGCATTCTGAATTAACATTTCTCCCTCCCTCACTACCCCCCTCTCACTCTAACTCTCTCTCTCTCTCATTTAATTTGAATTTCAATTAAAGGCGTAAAGAAATGTGTTTCAATGATCCGAAAACGCTACCCAAATCACCAGCATCTGCCCCGAGAGTTTCATATCGCATTCCCCCCCCCCGCCCTTTCTGACACCTGTCGCAATTTTTTGGTGTCCGACGGGGTCGGTCAGCCCCAAAAGGGTCCACTTTGCGTTGGCGTTTTGAGTTTCAGCAACGCTGCGTAATTGCAAATGTCCAGAGATAGCATCGCTGCCATCCAGGGCCAGGGATAAAGGCGCTCCCCCCCGCTCCCGGTCGCCGCACTCAATTTAAAGCAAATCGTTCGCTTTGTATTTGTGCGCACATATTTCAAACGTTTTTGCTCTCTTCTTCTCTGTCTCCCCTGGCCATTTGTCAGTGCTTGAACGGATGTCGTGTCAGGCAGAGGGAGGAGGGGGGAAGGTCAAAATGCAAATAGAATTGAATAAAGTCGTTAGGAATTATTTGACAAATACTTGCGAGCTGCAGCAAATGCGGAACCAATCTCGATCTCAGAGCTGCCCATCAGGTAATTGAAAAATGCACCGAGCAGAGTTCGGCACAGGTTGATGACGGAGAAGGAGGAGGGGGAGGAGATAGAGAATAGCAAGGAGGACACCCTAAGAAGACCTAAGACCCAAGGTAAATTGCTGGCAACTTATCAAGCAAATCGCCTACGCCCACGTACACGCCCACACACGCCCACGCGCACAGTGGAACGCAAAGCGATAATGTAATGTAAGGCAATTTGTGCCAATAAATCAAATTGTCTGTGAGCGAGAGAGAGTCGACAAAAGTAGAACTGTTGCTGTTGCGGCCAGGAGAATTGAGAGACAACAAATGAAATCAAAATCGGATGCGGAAAGCCAAATGGGAATAGCAAAGGCATTTGTATTGTTAGCACAGTTCAGCGGATGCTGCTGATGATAAACTAAATCAACGAAAATTGGCTTACGACGCTGAGAATAACTTGAGTTATTGCTCGGCTGCACACGCGGCGTATGCGTAACATGTCATTAGGAGCGCATTAGCTCTAGCGGGCGCGTTCTTCTGCCACTCTATGCTGCGGTTCATTGACTTTTGAGCGACATCATAGAGGTAGCTATAGATCATATAGACTGTGTCATAACTTGCTCGCTTCCAGACATAATTGCGACTGATAAGTTTGGCAAAGGAGGAGCAAGAAAAACATGTTGGTTGTTTGTCGCTGGCGCGAAATACTTTCCTGCAGTAAGTCACAAAGTTTGACAAGAGCTGCAGACAAGCGGACGTGGGGACGACTCGGAAGTCGAGCGAGTGCAGTTCATGCAAAGTTTGCAAAGCATCCGCCAGCAGCAGCAGAGGCAGCGGAGGCAGCAGCAGCTTCTGCAACTGCCACACATGAGCGCCTTATCTCTTGAGCCGCAGCGGCGACAGCCGTAGCGGTTTTGATAGTTCTCTTGCCGTTCAGCTTGCCGATGAAATGAATGTCAGCTGCAGTCGATGCTTGAGAGGAGAGAAGGAGAGGGGTGGTGAGGGGGACAAACCTAGAGTAAACTCAGGCAAATCTTGAGCTTATAACCAGACGGCAAACACACTTCAAATTTGGCTTCACTCTCTAATTACGTCGACTGCAGGCAGCCAGCGTGACATTGTCAGGGGGAGATTAACAAAAATTGGGTTAAGTATAAAGCTCTCCATGTGCAAGTGTATGTGTGTGCATGTTTTTTTTTTTTTTTTTTTTATAAGAGTGTTCATGGGAAAAAATCTTGAGAGACACCGTCCTAGTGACGGTAGTGTGGGATCCGCCCCCACTAAAAACCCGCTCAGGAACACTCCTCCCTACGGCTCGTTTGTAGCACCCCTTGCGGAACCACTCCTAAAGTATAAATCTTCGCAAGGGGCCGAGCTTAGCCCTGTGGTGGCTCTACCTGATTGATGGTTGCTGCGCGGAAGAGTTTCGCAGTCTTTCTAGCCTACGCTGCTCTACCATAATGCACACACACATTTCCTTTATAAGGTCCCAGTTTTCTGGGGTCTCTAACATAAGCCCTACAACATTCTCTGGGCTTACATCTACTCCTAAGCGTCTATTGACGATTTCCCGTTTGTCTGCGTAATAAGGGCAGTGGAAGAAAATATGTTCCACAGTCTCATCGTCTTCGTTGCAAAGGTAGCAAACCACCTCAGGGTCATGACCGTACTTATTCAGGTAGCGCCTGAAACAGCCATGTCCTGTAAGAAACTGGGTCATATAGTAGTCCACTTGTCCGTGGCTTCTTCTGACCCATGATTCTATATGCGGCACCAGACGGTGTGTCCACCTCCCGCTGCTGGTTGCATCCCACCTTTGTTGCCAATCCCTACTGGATTTACCTTCATCGTAGGTAACAGGGGTTAGGCTGTGCCTCTTATTATATTGCGCTTGGTAATCTAGCGCGATCAAGTCAGCCGGCATAATGCCGGCTAGAACTTGGATAGCATCACCGGATACCGTCCGGAAGGCGCTACAGACTCTTTGGCAGCTACGTCTCACTACAGCGTTATAGTGTTGGGCGTAGGTTGCCTTTTTTAGCGCTGATGCCCATATAGGGGCTGCATACATTAACACCGATAGGGTAACACGCGATACGAGTGATCGTATAGCTTGTCTTGGACCCCCGATGTTTGGCATTACTCTTGCGAGTGCCATTTGTACTCTGGCTGCTTTTTCGCTCATTGCAATGATATTGCTTTTAAAGCTCAGCCTGGCGTCTATAAGTACGCCTAGGTACTTTATTGCTGAGCCCGTGCGGATATTGAATCCGTCAATACTGAGCGTCACATCTTCAAGTTTCTTTCTACTTGAAATAAGGACCGCCTCAGTTTTTTCCCCGGCTAGTCTCAAATCGTGCTCTGTCAGCCACTGCTTTATCCTTTGCGTGGCATCGGTGCTATTGTCTTTCACCTCCGCCAGGTGCTTTCCAACTATGATGACGGCAATATCATCAGCATATCCGATGATCTTGACCTCATCCCTGAGTGGAAGGCGTAATACCCCATCATATACTATGTTCCACAGGAGCGGTCCAAGAACCGATCCTTGCGGAACGCCGCCTGTAACTTGGTATTGTTTTCGCCCTTCCTCAGTGTCGTACACAAGTGTACGGTCACTCAGATAGCTACCAACAATTCTTAACAAGTATTGAGGCGTGTTGAGGTTACGCAGCGCCTGCATGATATGATGCCAACTCACTGAGTTAAAGGCATTTTTAATATCAAGGGTAATTATAGCGCAGTACTTCTTCTGGCCTCCTCGCCACCTAACTCCCGCTATTGCTTCTTCAGCAATCTGCTTTACCCTACTGATCGCGTCTACTGTCGACCTATTTCTCCTAAATCCGTATTGGTCATCCGATAGACCACCTATTTCTTCAATGAAGGTGCTAAGCTTGCTAGCTACTACCTTTTCTAGCATTTTCCCCATTGTATCGATCATACAGAGCGGTCTGTATGAACTAGGCTCACCTGGCGGTTTGTTACCTTTTGGTATTAGTACCAGTCTTTGTCTTTTCCAGATTTCCGGAAAAGTCCCTGTCTGTATGCAGTCTGTGTATACTTCTGCAAATATGGAGGGGTTCGCGTCTACCGCTATCTTCAGTACCTTGTTGGGTACTGCGTCTAGTCCCGGCGCTTTGCTGTTCGCGAAGGTCTTAGCTATTTCTAATACCTCCCCTATCTCTACTTCCTCCTGATGTCTACTCATCCCCTCAGTCCAAGCATCTGCAGGTTCGTTATGTCGATTCACCTGTGTTGGGAAAAGGGTCTCAACTATTGTGCGCAAGAGTTGGGGACAAGCCGGAGCGGTTGCTCGCTGTCCTCTTATCTTGCTCATTACAGCCTTATATGCCCCGCCCCAAGGGTTGGTATTCATACCATCACGCAGGGTGTTAAAGTGCGATGCTTTGCTTAGCTTTATCGCTTTCTTTAGCTCCCTTTTTGCGTCCTTGAAGCGCGATCTGAGGGTTTCCCGTTGCTCCTCATCTCTACATCGGCATAGGGTTCTTCTAGCTCGTATGCATTTACGTCTAGAATCCGCGATCTCGTGACTCCACCAAAAGGCTGGCTTCCATCTTGAGCCACCTTTGGATTTTCTCGCCATAGAGGCGTCGCAGGCAGAAGTCAATAGATTGGAAAGTGATGTTGCCTTCGCGTCAGAGGTATTACCATGCAGAAGGACAGCATTGTTCTGCTCTGTGATGAGGTATCTAAGGACGTCCTCATCCAGAGTGTCTTCTTTCCAACCATTGATTACTCGTTCCTGGGTGCTTCTACTGCTGTGTCTATCTACACTCATTAATATGGCTCTATGGTCACTATGAGTGTAGATATCGCTCACTTGCCACGAGATCGTTCTACTTATATTGGAGCTGGCGAAGGATATATCAACGATTGATGTCCTGCCATTTCGCTCAAAAGTGCTTTTATTGCCTGTGTTAAGCAGCACTGCGTCTAATAAGGAGAAGGCTGTAATAACTGCATGGCCTCTTACATTTGTGAGGCGACTGCCCCATTCGGCAGCCCAGGCATTGAAGTCCCCGCCTATGATGTTTGGGTGACTACTTCTAGCATGGGTCCCTATATTGTCTAAAGTCCTATCGTAGTCGTACATTTCTAAGCTCGGTGGTAGATAGCAGCTATAAAAATGTACACCGGCTATTTTTGCCCTAGCGAAATGAACTTCAGTAGTCAGCGGCTTGTCGTCAATGGGCTTGCTTCCACATGCCCAAATCGCCGCTTTACCAGTTTTGTCACTAACCCAGTTGGTTGTAGCTAGGTTCTTGTATTGTTCACTGATTAGAACAACGTCTATGCCTTCCTCAAAGCAGGTTTGCGTCAAGAGATCTTGCGCTGCCTCACAATGATTAAGGTTTATTTGCAGGACCTTAATTGTGAGTCTTCTTGACTGCGTCCTGGAAAGCTAGGCAGTTTTTGCTGCCCACAATGTGATCTACGTCTCGACGCTTTTGGTCTTTGCAGACCGCACAGCAAGCCGTAGCCTTGCACATTTTTATTTTGTGCCCCTCTTGACCGCACTTTATGCAGCACTCCGTTCTGTTTACGGTGCTGGTACAGGTGCGAGCCGTATGCCCGTAGTGCCAGCATTTAAAACACTTCAGGGTGTTGGTTTTCACCCTAACCCTGCATCTCACCCATCCTATCTTAAGGTGCCCCTTTTCTATGGCCCTATTGGCCACTTCTACTGGTACCTTAAGAAGAGCTGTTTGTGTCTCCCCAAAAGACTTACGCAGGCTCTTCACAATCCCGCCCAGCTTTCTACCTTCTCCTAACTGGTGCTGGACCGCCTCTACAATGTCATCCCTATTGGTGACCTCGTCAATGTCCCTGACCTCCAAGAACACTTCTTTTGTAAGTGTTCTTGCGGTTGCCTTATCTCCTAGGACTTGCTGCACAGCTACCTCGTAGCTCTGCGGCACCTCACTAGGCTTCTTCTTAAGTTGAAGGAGCAAGTCACCACTTTGCGTCCTTCTAATTTTTGTGACATTGTCACCTAGGCCCTTGAGCGCATCATTCCCCTTTATTGTGCGGAGAATGTCTGCATAGGACATGTCGCCTTTTGTAGACACGATGATAGCATCGGGTCTGGCGGCGACCTTTTTGGGTTTTGTCACCTTCTTTGTGACCTTGGTCCACCCTTCCTTCCTTGGTTGCTTTACTGGGCTCCCTTCTTTGTTTGGTTTAGCAACCTTGGGCCTGCCCGTCAGTTCTGCTGGCTTTCCCCGGGTGATCTCTCTCACCGGTTTGGCCTGCTCAGCTTTTTTGGCCTTAACTGGCATTTTTGCTGCAGTCGGGCTGACCTTTTTAAAAGTCGTCCTGTTTGCCCCAGCTGGCTCCAGGTGGCGACTCTTTTTTGGGGGAGTGGGCCTTGTTCCAGCGACACTCTCCCTAGGTCTTTTCGGGGTATTGGCTGCCGTAGATAATACCTGAGGGACCTTGTGTCCTTCAGATACCCCTTTAGCCTTCTCAAGTGCACTGCTACACAGTGCTTTCATTTCTGCAAAGGTATCCTTCATACCCTGGTTGATATGACGGACACCTTTGACGATCACCATCTCAAGCACTTGATCAATTATGCTTGATAGCTGGCTGAGCTCGGTGACGTCTTCCACCTGGCTGCTATCCATAGGTGGGGACCTTGCTGGCGCTTCTGTCTCCTTTTCGGCCATTGGGGGTGGCTTTTTGGGGACTGCCGGCTGAGCTATTGATCCCACCGGGGATCTAGCCATTTTTGTGCTCTTCCTGAAGAAGGCACTTTCATCTTCTCCATTCTTATTTATAGTGGAGGGGAGTTCCTCCACGTTTTTTTCCCTGTCTCTGGTAGGGGTGTTTCTTGCGATATTATCTGCAACGGTGGCCAAGTTTCCCACCACCGAGGCATTGCGGTCGCTGTATATCGACGACGAGGGGCCCGCTTGCTCGCCCCTTCCTGTCGCCGGCACTGGGGATCCGACCCCCTGCACCGTAAGAGTATTCCTTAAAGGACCTACCATTTTGATTTTGATGGAATCACCCATGCGGTTGTTACAGTCTACCCGCAAAAGACTCGCCTTCTCGCGTTAGCCAGTCTTTGAACAGGTGTTCGCGGACTGTCCAGGGGATACCTGGTCATTGGCCGGCGGTTGCGAGCTACTTGCCTTTCCCCGTAATGTGTGTGCATGTGTACGTGTCTGTGTGTGTGTGTGTGTGTGCATCGAAGTCAAGCAGGAATTGAAGTCGTAGTTTCGTTTAAGTGCCTGCGCTATCGAAACATTTGCCACTGCGATAATTGCTAAAGCTCGTCGCACATACGCACACTAATACACACTCGTAAACACAGCACCTACTGTGAGGAGGGGGAGGGGGCAGGAGTGCAGACATTTCCGCATCTAATGGATTTTTATGCGCCAACATGACGACGTGCCGCCATTTAATCTACACTCAATATGATTTCATTACACACAGCAGGAGTCGCACACTCCACACACACATACAAGCACACACACACATACATGCACACTCGTGGGCATATTTGGTGTGGTAGCTTGTGTGTATTTATGCGCCATAATCAGCATTACGAGAGCCTTTTTAGCATTGTGTAGTACTACTTACTAATGATGATGAAGTTGTGCTCAAACGCCTGGCAGTCGCTGTAGGAGACGGAGCAGGGGGTGGAGCTGGAGACGGAGCAGTAGATGGAGCTGGGAGTCAGCTCAGCCGGATCTGGCCGGCACTTGACACTTGCCATGCTGGTCAGTTGTTCAACACTTGTAATGAAAAGTAATTTGCCCCGCATTCGCTTGATTGTGTGTGTTTTGTTTGATATACTGGCCAAGGCGTTGGTGTTGGCGGCATTCCGATGCTGGAGATGGAGAAGTCGGCGCAGCATCGCAATAATTGCGTACGAAATTAATGAACGTGATTCTGTGTGGGAAATTTGATTAAGGCGCTCATTAATTCCAATTGTAGGATAATTTGCGTGAGCTTAGCACGAATTGCGCAAGTTTGCCTGCATACACTGCAAGAAATGCCAGGTTATCTCATGAATTGCCAACCAAATCGAAAACATAAAATCATAAATCAAATGAATTCAGATTTTTTTAGATTTACGTATATTTACTCAATATTTTCCCCGAATTTATCTCGATTTATTTCGGCATTTTAACTCTCTCTCTATCTCTCTCTCTGTCTCTGTCTCTCTCTCTGTGTGTGCATTGGGGCGAGTGTGTTTGTGTGTGTTGACTAAAAGTTAATTTATTATTTCATTGAATTCGGAGATTTAATTGCGCTGTGCGTTTTGCTTTGGCATTTAATCAAATAAGCCAAGCCTGGATATGCAAACTGTCAGCGCACAGATGAATATTAGATGAATATTCAGTGCAGTTTGCATTCGAGTGCACCATGTATATATGCAAATGCCAGATGCTGTCTGTGTTTCTATCTAACTATGCGTGTGTGCGGGGGTGTGTGTGTGTGCGTGTGTGTTCATAAGCATTTATGCTTTAATTGAAATTGATAGCAACATAATGAAATTTCGGCATTTATTTCTGATCAAAAAAAGCACAGAGAACTGAGAAACGTAGAACTGGGCAAGTCAAGTCGGCCAAGAAATAATAAAGTTATGCAAGCAAAGCAAATATATGAAAGATAGTGAGAGAGGGGGGGGGAGGTGAGGGGCTAAGAAAACATTCTCACTAAATGCAAAGCAAACAACACGAACAATTTGATCAAAGCAAAAGGGGCCGAACAGCAGCAGCAGTTGCCTCGGGCAATATTTGAGACATGTCTATATGCTCAACGAGAGAAATATCGTGCAATAAATCCAAACTTGAATGGCAAAAGGCATTCGGACGAAAGGATTCGTATGCCCCAAAGGCGGACTGGCGCAGCAGGTCACGGCATGTTGGAGACGGAGGCGGAGGCGGAGACGGAGACGGAACGCGATAGCGGAGGCTATTCGAGCTCATTATTATGCATGAAGTCATTGACAGTCTACCACCTGCAGGACAAAGCAGAGCAGAGCAGATCCCAAACAGAGGCTGTCCAACACACACACCCGCACACACACACAGTCATACGTATGCAGGCAGGCAGGCAGGCAGGCGGGCAACTTGTGGCACTGAAACGGAAATTTACGCTGACATGAAAACCTCGCCGATGGCATCTGTGAAACGCAACATCCGTCGCCAGCGTCGTCGTCGCCAACGTTGCCCGCAAAAGTTTAAGTGGCCTGCTGCCGCCTGGCGTTCTACTAGCTAGCAAGCTCATCCTGGAACTGGTTCGTCGTCGTCATCGTCTTCTCGGCCCAGGTCCAAACTAGTTGTTATTCAATGCAGCAACCGGAACCTGATGGAATTGACTTTTGTGTCCCACCACAGTGCCGGGTTACTGCCTTGATGCCTTGCCTTGATGCCCGATGCCTGATGCCTACGCCGTGTCGCATCGTGTCGGCTCCTGTTTAGACGCAGCGCTAACGCGTTGAATTTGTCCTGGCATCATTAAATCAAATTGAAACCCCTTTGCTGGCACTAAAGGACTCGAGACTTTTGATTGCCAAACTCCTCACACACACACACACACAGGGCAGACATTAAAGCCGTATGATAATCTTCGAGTTTCGTGAGTGCGTGTGGGAGTGAGTAAGCGTGGCAAGGCATTCGTCTTACGCCCTGCTGAGCATTAATCACACTTAAGTTAGGCAACCTTACGCAATGATGCGTCTCTTGCCCGACTAACGGCTTTGGTTTTGCGGCAAGATGGCTTTTAATTAAAATCAACGCATGCTAAATTATGTATTCTAATACGCTCACGGCACGATTCACCTGCAATTACAGCCAATCTCTGCCAATCTCTGCCAAACATGCCAATCTATCTCTGTCTCACTCTCTCCCACTCTCCTTCTCCTTCTCGCTCTCTGCTTTTGATTTATTTGATACGAAATTAAGTTTTTGCCCGTCCGTCGGAAACTGTTGCATACTTTCGAGCGCAGCTCGTAAATGTATGAATAAATTTCGTCTACACTCACACAATGCACACCCTACCCTATATGCTGCTCTTTAACATACAAATTTGTGCAGTTTCATAGAAAAAAAAAAAAAACAACAAAAACAACAACTCGAAACTTTTACACTAGTTTTTGTTAGTGTTTTTCTGTCACTTTGCGCTCCTGCAACAAATGCGGCCAGCACGGAAATCGTTGTAGCTGCTGCTGCTGTTGATTTTAGCAGTTGCAAGTTTTTCAGTTGCACAAAAATATAAATATAAAAATGGCTGCTGCGATTGGCCCTAAAAAGCGTAATGTAATCGCAGCAGTCGCTGCGTTTGCAAATTGTTTTCGAGGTTCTCGATGAGGGAATATTCCTTTTTAAGCTTGATTGGCAACATTTGTAACCATTTATTAATAAATTATAATAAAAAATAAATAAATTATGTTTATAATGCATTTTATCAGTATAATTGAAGTACTTTCTCCAATAATGTTCTTGATTCATTCATTTTTTCTGCTCTCAAAAGTATGCTACAAAAATAAAGTTACCAGGCAATTCCTTTTTTGATATGTCCTAAAAGTATGCACCGCTTTTTAAAGACAGCACCTCTCAGTAAGTATACGCAATATTCCTTTCTTCTGCAAAGTTGCAACAGGGTAATCGTTCGTGTCGACATGCCCAAACTGACTTTCACTCTCCCCCTCCCTCTGCCTCTCTTTCTCTTTTTCTCGCAGTTTGTCTCGTTTTGTTTGCAACGCGTTCTGCCGTGCAAATGGGCCCTTTCGCTGTAAAAGTTTTGCAAACTGTTTATGCAAAATGTTTCATTGTCGCGCATAGTTTGCATATTTGCACAATGATTTTGTGGCCTAGCAAATATTTGTTCACACATTCGCTTCTAAAGGCAGTGTGAGTGCGGGTGTGCTCTGCGCGTATGAGTTTGTTTATATATGTGTGTGTGTGTGTATACGTGTGTGTGCGTGTGTGGTTCATATGTTTATTAAACGCCTCAACTGGTCTTATTAGCATATTAGCATATTGTAGCGCTTTCACGCACACATACGCAATCACACACACACACATACACACTCCGTGTAGCTCGTAATCGAGTTGATTAGCGGTAATGTTTTCAACTCAGCATTGCGTGTGTGTGTGTGTGTGTGTTTATTAAAATTGGTTAGACCATTTGACAGTCTCCCTCGCTCTCTCTGAATGAGTCAGTCGCTTAACTAGTTCAGTTGACATTTTTATAAAGCGATTATCTGGGATGTTTAAAGCAATTATGTAACTTTTTATCCGCTGTAACGAAAACAAAAGCACAAGTTCGGCTTAAATTGCATAACAATACACATATTAAGTTGCCCCCACTTGAATGCGAAGAGGATTATTGATTGTTATTAGGGAGAAAGCCATACGCTTAAGACAAAGGGAAAATACAAATATGCCAGAGGCGAAACAATAATAAGAATGCTTGAGATTCCAGCTGTTGTTTTGCAAACACAACAGGCAAAAAGGGACACCCAGGCAAGGCAATAGAATAAACCGCATTAAAGAGGGCTCACCCAGAGATACTGAGAGAAAGGAACAGGGAGAGAGGGGGAGAGTGGGTGCTGACCGAAAAAACAAACCTGCCCCAGAGCCAGAAAGTTTACACAACCAAAAAGTTGATTCGAAAATATTTCAGGTGAGCAGCAGCAACATCTCTCGGCAGAAGCAGAGAGAGCGGCTTCAAAGTTCGGGCCAACTTGCATATGTTCTCTGACCATCTCTGCACAGTTTGAGGTAGTGCTAAGTTGGCCAATTTGTAGCAGAAAAATAAATTCAATGAATTTGCTCTTGGGATTTAAAACTTGAAATTGAAATCACACACACACAGACAGATACACACACAAGCCTGCTTGGAAAACAATAAGCAAATTGAAATTGGCCTTGCAAAGCGTTTGGATTGCGCTCTGATTGAAAATCATAAGCTGATCGGAGTAGTGGGCGTGGCAATTGAATGGAATTAGAGAGAGCCAAAAGACAAACAACAACAACAGCAGTTGGCAGGAGGAGGTGCTCAGAGAAGATATGGCAAATTATAGTTGCCACGCGGGGCATAATCTCGGCCAGCGCAATCTGACAGCAGGAAACGCGACAGAATGGGGAGCAGCAGCCCCGCCGGATTTCAACTCGTGCGGCAGCTTTAGAGACTGGCAATGAGACCCCAAAAAAACTTATACACTTGCTGGCCAGTGTTATCTCTATTCAGTTGCTGTTGCTCTTCTTCTTGGTGTTGTTGTTGTTGTTGTTGTTGCCGTTGGCAGTGTGCCATAAGAAGTGAAGCTAAAACGAAAACTTGGACCACACCTACTACTCGACCAGGGGCAAGACAGAGAGAGAGAGAGAGAGAGAGAGAGTGGCTAATGCCAGAATAAAATGTGACTTAACCGAGAGAGGGAAAGAGAGAGTGAAAGAGAGAGAGACAACACGGAAATTAAATTCTCGCCAGATTGCTTTGGTCCGCTGCAAATGCAACTGCTGTGGCGACTCCGAGTGCTGATTGGAATGGAAGCGTCTTGCCCCATTGAGTTGCTTCTTATTCCTATTTATGGGATTGTGAAATGCAAACGAACAAATGAACAAATGAACGAACGAATCAGAGAGAACGAACAGAGAGAACAGCGTGTTTAGGAGCAAGGAAAAAGTTCAGCAATCTTGAGAGTTTCGACTGAGCTTAGGAACCTCCCGGCCAGCTAAGCCAGTCGACAGAATGATGTGTTTCAGTCATTAAGCGTTTTTGTCGGTCTCTCATTAAAGCTAAGACCCAAAACAAAACAAGCCAAGAAAGCGAATAACAAGTGTACTCGACTGCACAATGCCCTGCAGTAGGTACAGCATGATACTGTAGCAGAACAGGGCTGTGGTTACAGCATTAATGGCAATACACTTGAGGTAATCGATAAAGAAATACAATAAAAGTTATTGAAACAATCTATCGATATATAACTTTGCATAATCCATCTGTATATTTCTTCTAAATAATACCTAACCCAAGGAACATTTAGTTTCTTAATACCGAATACTATTGATATTACTTTCATAGACATAAAAAAGAAATTCTGCAAAGACTTAACTAATTCTGTTCATTAGCATACCGTGTAAAGAAAAAGCCTTGCAAAAGGTGTCATACGAACTAGGGTTTGCTTAGGTAGCTATCCTAAGTTGCTCTGCAGAGTCTAACTACTCCTCTTGGAGTCTAGGGTTGCTCAGCATTCATCTACAATGCTTTGCTGGGTATAACAATTTGACGCAGTTGCCATTTACCCACTTGCGCGTTGCCTGTCGCCGTTTTGCAGCCACAAAGGCAAACGACGAATTGCCAGGCTCAACTAAACGACTGCGCTGTGTCGGAGAAGGGGCAATGGGTTGGGGAGAGGGGATGCACAACCCTTTTAGGCGAGGCCATTCGAGCGCAATTATCAAAAACTTTTGGCAAGCAGCTAACAGTAAAATCTTTCTTGCTTTGACTTCCCCTTCCACGACGCAGTGGAAAGCAGTTGAGCTGGGTAGAGAAAGCAGAGGAGGAGCAGGGGAAGCAGGGGGAGCAGGGGGAGAGCAAAACTGTGCAGAGCGTGGACCGTGGAGCGCAGCGCGTCTTAATTCAGGCGATTTACATGAAACTTTGCAAGCCGATTAGGCGATTAATAAGCTTGTCAATTTGCAATTGTTGCCAGCAGTTGGCGCCAGAGTTATGAACTGCCCGCCGAAGCTTAAGGACTTCTCACAGTCGCAGTTCGAGAGGGGGAGGGAGTAAGAGTCACAGTAGCAGTCACTGTAGGAGTCACAGTAGCAGTTTATTGAATGCCACTCAAACACGTTTGCAATTAGACTAAAAGTTTTGGCTGGCCGACTTGAAGTACGAGTCGTAGTTGTGCTCGTTGAGTAGGCTTATTGCAGACAGCGTAAACAAACGATGGAACAGCCACTTGGATGGAGCAGAAGGAGGAGGAGGAAAGGGAGGTTCAGCTGCCCAGTTCACACCTGCCGCACAGGCAGAGATTACTGTTAGCTTTGAGGCCAGCTAGTCAGCTCCGACTCCGACTGGCAGCCGAGTGCGCAATGTGCTATCAAGGGGCTCTTCAAGCCAGCACACAACACACACACACACACACAGGCACGGACACACACATGCTCACTCACCTGTCGTTTTGTCTATGTGCTACTGTGAGACGCATTAGGTAAGCCTGTAGCAGCACTAGTTGGCTGTTGTTATACCCTTGCCGAGGGTATATTCATTTTGGCAGGAGCTTGCAACGCACCTCCGGAGAAAGCTTCATTATGTGAGACCCCATTAAGAATATATATCAACATCAAGAAGGAAATCGACCTAGCTAGGTCTGTCTGTCTGTCCATCTGTGTGTCCGTCCTACTGCCAGTCTGTCCGTCTATCTGTCCGTCCGCCTATCTGTTGCAACGCAGACAAGTCTCTCAGTTTAAAAGTTAACTTGATGGAACTTGTCAAACATGCACGAGCCGGATCAGACTGATAAATCGAATAGCTGATAGACTAACTATCAAAGGGGATAAGAACTTGAAAGGGTGTTGCACCTTCGGCATGTCCAAGATAGCCTCTCTGCCTCGTAGTTGTTGTGTTCCTGTGTGTTGTGGCAGGCTGCGTCTTCTTCTGCTTACTTGGCTACACATCTTTTTATGTGCGCCCCGAGAGCAATTACCAAGGATTCCGCTTTTGCTGCAATAAAAATTTAAGACGCCCAACGACAGTATGGAAGAAGAAGAAGCAGCAGCAGCGGCAGCAGCAGTTGGAGCAGCTCAAATTGAAGACTAAATGCAAAAATTACACCTGAGCGTAACATTTTGGGTTAGCATAATGTGCTCGACTCCAGCTTTAAGGCGACTGTATAGTTCGAGCTGTAGCTGCAGTTCAACTTTAAGCAATGGAGCTTGCAATTTGTACACAAATCCATTGTTTGGAATCTAAATACAATGCATATAGCAAGGGAGAGGGGAGTAGGGGAGGGAGAGGGAGATAGAGAGCAGACCATAAATGATGGGGCAGCACTTCATTGCTATGCAGGCGTTCCATTTGCATTTCACAAGAGTGCGAGAGGCTTTTACGAGCTGCCAGAATAACATGCAGGAGCCCAACGCAAATATCAGTGGTATGGGGGAATGCAGGCGGGAGAGTGGGTGCGAGGGAGAGAAAGGAGGGGAAGCTATACAGTAGCTGGCTGTGGTAGCAGGCTGGCAGAAGAAAGGTGTAGGAAAATCTACATTTTTGCAACCGCAACAAGGCGCACTTAGCGCGAGAGAGAGCGAGACAGACAGAGTGAGAGTGAGAGAGAGATAGTGTGTGTGGGAGTGAGAGCGCTGCACACGTAGACACCGCATAAAGTAACTTTTTTTATTGGGTCTTCATAAAAGCAGCGCGCCACGAACTTTTCACTGAATTGGTATTCAAAGTGGCAGCACAGCAAAAGCGAAAGGAAAACAGAGACGGAGAGAGAGAAAGGGAGAGAGAGAGAGACAAAGAGAGAGGAACAGAAATAGAAATAGAGATCTAAGCAGCAAATCCGCAAAGTAAAAGGCATTTGTGGGCGTTGCACGGCAGGGGACTGGGGGTGGGGACTGGGGGTTGGGGTTGGGAAATGGAAGAAAGAAATTGAAAGACGTATAATGAGCTGGCATGAAACAAAAATCATGCCAAGTTCATCAAATCAATAGCAGAGAAAAAAAAGAGCAAAATGGGAAAATAAATGGGAAATGGAGAGTGGAGAATGGAAAATGGGGAGTAATGTAAGCTGCCAGTTTATGAAAATATGAAATATGACCCGTCTGCGGGCTGAATTGACCTTTTTGTGTGGCTCAAGACGAGGCGAGACTGTTGTGGGCGAAGCGCTCCATCTTTGCCTTGCTCTCTTCCTCTCCCTCTCTGTCTCTCTCTTTCATTCTTTCACGCTGCTTGCCATCTGGTGATCCATCAAATTTGCTTGGGCTCACCTGTTTTCCATACAATATGCTAGCAAGTTTTCTTCTCCTCCATCTCCCCCTCCCACCTCGCCTTGCTTCGCCTTTGATGCGCGCGTTTGTTTTAGAATTTTTCTCGCATTTAAATGGCTCATTCCCATTTTGCACATTTGCCCCAAACCAGCTGCCCGCATGAGTTGGCCCGAAAAAAGCCAAAAAAATAAGAGACCTGAAGTTGGAATTAAATTGAAAATGCCAAGCAAAGGCAAAGTTCTGCCATAAAAGTGGCACATAAAAGTAGCTGGCTGTAGCTGCTCTCGCACTCAGTTTTAGTTGCCAAAAAATCTTCTCTAATTAAATTGAATCGCTTTTTGGCAGTTCCTTTCTTTTTGTGTAAACTTTTTAATGCAACATTTGAGCTTTACGTGCGCGCACTGGCACTGAAGCTGAAAAATGCAGCACACATTCCGCCTTTTTTATGGCCACCACTCGAAGTTGGCTCTCTAGGATTAGCAGGAGCCACTACCTGACTACAACTGGCCAAGGGAACGGCAAACACACACACAGACAGACAGAACAGCCTGGCTGCAGTAATGTCTGTCTGTGTGTGTGTGTGTGTGTGTGTGTGTGTGTGTGTGTGTTGGCCCGCACTCTGTATGCATTTAAGCCTCAATGCTTGACCCACTTAAGTGCAATTTGGCTTTTCAACGGCCAGAGGAGGAGCTGGCCAGTCGACGGCCAGACCAGTTGGTAAACAAATCGCCGCAGGAACCGACGCCTCCGGTGATTCCGATGTCGAAATTGTCTTGCACGCAGACAGTCTGGCCTGATTACGGTGTACTTACTTACGGCTACTAGCAGTCAATTAGGGCGATGGCCAAAACCCAAAGCAAATATGCCGCAACAGTCTCTGCAGTCGCTGTCGCAGTCGCAGTCAGCGTCTCCTCTTCCACCACAGACCAATTAAAGTTAAATTAATTTCGATTCTCTCTAATGGCATCTTGCCTGCCTTTGCGTACAAACACACACACACACACGCACACACACAGATTGAGTTAACACTTCTTTGGAAAGTTTAAAAATTAGCTTAACCCTCGGTCTGCTGAACTGGCCCCTGGAACCTCCCCAAATATACTCATAATCCCAAAGCAAACTTTCACATTAGTAATTAATATATAACTAGAAGAAGGAGAGGGGGATGGAAGACGGGGGAGAGGGGAGGTAGGGAGCAAACTAAGCTTGGCAAACTTGGCTAAAGGTCCAAGGCAAATGTCACTGGGCAAAACTTTTGGCGTTGGATTATTCTGATGTCACAACTGGCCGGAGATGAAGCAGCTCATGTAAATTAAATTACAGGCCTGGCAGCATCCTGGACGTGCGCGCAGGACACTCGGCACGGCTCGACACACACCCATTCAGACACACACCCACACACACATTTGGGCTTTTAATGAACGAAAGGCAACGAATGAATTGAATAGCAAACGAATATTCTCAGCTGAAGCAAATTATAATGAGTTCTTTCTCTTTTCCTTGTCTGCATGCATCAAGTTTTCGGACGAGTTTACCTCCCTCTACCTACCCCCTCCCCAACTGCCTTGCCTGCACGCCCCCCTTACAGCTCCTTGTTGTTGCTGTCATTGGTTTTTGCCGACTATCGGATTGTTTGTTGTCGCCAGCCATGTTAATTGCATGTACAACATTGATGCCCATGTGAATGCGAATGGGGAAGGGGGAAGGGGAAAGGGAAAGCAAAAGGGGAAGAGGAACTGAGTGTGGATGCGAATGCGAATGTCGATTGGAAATGCTGAAGCTGATGCGCATTTCTTTAGCGGCACAACGTCGTGCCCATCGTCGCCTCTTGGTTTGCATAATACGATAGTGCACACACAGAGGGGGGTAGAGAGAGAGGGGGGTAAAGAGAGAGGGAGAGAAAAAGGCACACATGAGCTGGCAAGCAATGCGAATTGGTTTCGACATACACACAATTTGCATAATTGAAGTGAGCGAGAAAATTGCAGCGCATGTGAAATGAGTATTTTCCCCTTTTAAGCGAGAAACATCATTCTCACACACACGCGCACACACACACGCACACACAGTAACGCACGTAGGTGTGCAGTGAACTGGGATGGGATGCAAATAAAGACATTTCCTTCGTGCGCCAGTTATGGAGTATCCCAAGGCATTTTCTCCACCATCCTCTGCTGCTGCTTCTCCTGCTGCTGCTGCACTTCGAACGTCTGTCATTGATTGCAGTCGAAATTGATTTTGTGTTAACTGAATTGCTCTGACGCACTGCGTTAATAACCAAATTATGTGTAAACAATATTAAGGGCATCGGTTTGAATTTAAGTTGCCTGTTGTTGCAGTCTTCTTCGTTGCCACTTCTCACTGTCACCTCTCAAAGTCTTTGCGGCAAAACAATTTTGTCATTTGCACACGCACACTTACCCACACACACTCTCACACTCCCACACATAGTCAAATATACATTCACAAAGGCAGAACACAATTGCATATTAATTGCATTCAATATGCAATTTGTGCTCGAGCCCAGCCACAAAACATCAGTTGCAGAGCCGCATTAATTATGCAGACCAAAGTCAAACATGTTGGGCGACCAAACGACCTCAAAGGAATATCAATATTGCATATACCACCGAGCAGCGAGCAGCGAGCACCGAATGCAACATAGCACAAAGCCAACCGCGCTGCCTTTGTATTTATTGCCACAAAACCATATTTCAGCTACTTCACTTAATTACCTGCGACCGCAAGAGAACAAACTTGTCACAAGTTTCGCGAGAGAGAGTGACAATGAATAGAATTAGTAGGGTGAAGTAGGGGGAGAGACGTACTGAAGAGAACTGGTGAGGAATTAATAGTCTTAGTGGTTGGATTAATTTATTTAAATTTGATTCTTTATTTGGGGTATGCTGATTCTTTCAATAAGTTGGAAACAATGCGAAAGTGAAACAAAAATGTAGTGTACTAAATATTATATACTACATATAGGAATGAAGAAAAGTACAAATAGGGTTAATTTCCTGATGCTATAAATATATAACCTAACCTAATCTAAACTAAGTTAACCATAACTACAATAATTTAATCTTACTTAACACAAACTTACTTAATTTAATCTAACCTTACCTAACCTAATCCAACCTAACCCAACCCAATTCAACTTAACCTAACCTAATCTATCTAACTTAACTTAAACTAATTTAATATAAACTAACCTAACGTTACCTCATCTAAACTAACCTAATGTAATCTAATGTAACCTAATTTAACCTAATCCAACCTAACCTAACCTAACCTAACCTAACCTAACTTAACCTAACCTAACCTGGCCTAACCCAACCTAACCTAACCTAACCTAACCTGGCCTAACCCAACCTAACCCAACCTAACCTAACCGAACCTAACCTAATGTAATTTAATGTAGCCTAATCAAACCTAATCTAGCCTAAACCAACCTAATCCATCCCAACCTATCCTAACATATCCCAACCTAATCGTACCTTACCTTACATTTCCTAACTTAATCCGACGTAACCCCACCAAACTAAACTCACCTTACATGACTATCATAAACCTTGCTCACTAGATACTATGAAAATTTAAACGCAATCTAACCTTTAACACTATAACACTTAGCTGATTCATCGCATATTACAATGTTCTGTTTCCACTACATTGAAATAAATTTCATACCTGAAACAATTATGCGCTAAGACTCAAGTAAACCAGACATAACTCTATAAATATATAAAGCGCTCCTCCGCTTTCGCATGCAACAAACAGAAAGTTATAAGTATGCAGAAGCTGATAATGCTCTCAAATCTTAGCAGGGTATAAATACCCTCAACACGAAGAATACTTAAAACATCCGTGGGGGACTTGGAGAACAAAGTACGCGGCGAGCAACAAATGCCCCCCGTACAGAAGAAGTTTTCAACTACTGTTATGTCCCGCGGGGAGGTGCTTGTGCCGGCACTCGAGCTGCGAGCATGTAAATATATGTACACAGTATATATAGTACATAGGACGGAGTAAATGTGCAGGTTTGTATGCTCGCGCTATTATTGCAGTTAGCCAAACTTGTGTATATCTTATCAAATATTAACAAGTAACGGAAATTTGCATTCTCAAATGCAACAAAAGCGCGCAACAACAACAGTGCCAAGAACAGGAAGAAGAAGAGGGAAAAGAATAGGGAAAGAAGAAGCAGAAGTTTAACCTAGATACAGTTACAGACAGTTACCAGCCGAAGGGGGAAATGTCGTGAAAAGGCACGTCTACATAAGTTTGACAATTTTCGAGCATTTGTTGAACATTTTCACAGCACTTTGACCACAGAAGAAGGCGGGGGAAACGGGAAGGTGTCGCAACTTTTGAACAGACGTCCTCTTTGAGGTCCACTGCCCGTTGATGTCCCGTTGTTTCTTTGTGTCAAATGCAAACATTAAATTAATATTTGAATTTCGATAGGCCCGACTTAAAGTCCGCTCTTCATTTGCATTGTACACCCCCCTCCCGAATTCTTATTTCTGTTGTTGTTTCGTATTCTTTCGTGTTTGTGTCGCATTATTTATAACGGGGAACGGGGCACAGGGCGATGCTGAGAAATGAAAGTTGCCGGGTTCGCGGTCTTGGCCACATAAATCACTTGCAGGCAAACAAGCTGGCAACTTTGTTGCATATAAATTTGCATAACTTTCGCTCACTTTCTCTGTGCCGCGCTTTCTTGCCATATTCGGTTCCATTTTTTCTCTGCTCTTTGTGTTCTTTGTGTCCTCCCCTTGGTTCTTTCTTTACGCCTGTCACTTTGCATTTAAAACTTGAGCAACTTTTATAGCATTTGCTACTTAGTTGGCCACGAACTTGCCGAACAGCCCGCGCCATTGGCCATGGCAACAATTGCAGCAGAGTGTGGAAATGCAGCAGCTGATTGTTTAAGTTTAATTTGCATTTTGCCACGTTATCAATTGAGGCAAACCACCACCCCCATCGCCACTACCAATGCACTTCGGGGAACACTTAATCTATGAGAGCAAACACGCGCGTCTCCAACTCTTTGTTGGTGTGTGAGTGTCTCTGAGTGTGAAGTGAGGGGAAGTGGAAGAACTGTGCAATAGCTTTCATTTCCAAGTTTTTGTTTGCACTTTCTATTTGCCCTCGCAGTGGGAACATGTGCAGCTACGCACAGTGGTTCTGGCTGTCACAAATTTGCAATGAAAGTAAAGATAAGAAATCGAATGTGTGGGAAATGTTTTGAGTAGTTGCAGCACTGGATGGGGAAGGATTGCAGAAGAGAAAGCTATGATGAATTAAATATTTACATATTAAAGAAAAGTCAAATGCAATAAAAATACTTATTACTATTTAATTTAATTAGTTAAGTAGGTATAATAAAATTAAATGAAATAAACTGAATTGAAATTAAAGATAATTAAATGAAGTTAAAGTTACAGAAGGTAAAATGAAATTAAATATAAAAATAAATTAAATAGAAGTAAAAATTGTGTAGCAAATTAATTGTATTCAATAACGACCTATTATAATTATCTCAGATTGTTTTTGTGAATCTGCTCTTGATAATCCACAAAAAAAAGACTCTTCCCCATGCTTAACTTGTTTATTGCCCACACAGCTTGAAATAATCTCTCGAGTCTTAATTGGGCTTGCGCTCTCTTTGTTGGGAATAAGTGGAGAACACTTGGCGCTGCTTGATGGTGACCACAGTTCATTGGCATGCACATAAAACAGATAAAAGATAATGGATAACGGCAAACGGATAAGTGATAAGCGATAAGCTGCACACAGCAAACGAAACACTCGTAAATTGATTATCATCTGCATGTGGCACGGGAGCACGCAAATCATTTCTATGCAACACACACTCAGTCGGTGGCGCCACCTTAGCACACCACACAGTGGCAACACTGCTCTACATGCGGTGACAGCGCTGTCTGTTCGTGGCCACATAAAAGTCGAGTGCACGAAGTGAAAACCATTCAAATTTCGATTCTCATTGAGAATTGAGGAATAAAACTCAACGAACGTTACGCGAGATAGAAAAGGAATTTCTATTTGAGTTTTATTGAACACATTAAAGCAATGGTCTGACTCCTTGTTAAAGGTGCAAGATAATAATGTATACAGGAATTCAAATGAACTTCTATTATATTTGTGAATTAAACTGAAAACTACAAAATGGAAAACGGGAAACGGAAAAAACTGCGCTCATTATAAGCAAAAGAGATTTCAATGGTAATTTGCGTGGCAAACTAAAAAGTGCATTTAATTTAATTACACTTTTTTGCGCTTAACGAACGAAATGCAAGCTGGACAACGCGATGGGGAATAGTCAAAAGAGTATTATAATCATTTTTTTGGATTATGCACAAAGTACGAACGAATTTGTATAACTCCCTGGTGACAGAGCAGCGAAATAAAGGAAATATGAACAAGCACGAAGGCAACTCGACTGAGATTTACCCGCTACCCATAACTTTTTCTTAAATATTCATCTTCTGTGCTTGGCTTATTTTGTGTTGCATACTTTGGGGCACCTTGGAAAACAGTGCTCCCTTGAAATTATTTCTTGAATAACTTTTATATTAACGATCAGATTATTCTTAAGAATATTTCTCCACCTTGTGATGTAAAGATACAATATTATGATGTACGGATTCTTCACTTTAAAATAAAAAAAATAAATAAATAAATAAAAAAAAAAAAAAATAAATAAAAAAAAAGGAAAAAAAATAAAAAAAAAAACAAGGGCGGAAAGGGGCGTGGTCAAATTCTAAAATAAACGTAATCTAATAAAATATATTATCACTATACTTGATGGCCCTAGCTATCATAGTCTCAGAGACCTATGTAGCTTATCATACGAGCAGACATTGAGTTGGCAGTCATAATACCCCTCTATCCCTCTAGTAGTGGGTATAAAAAGTTATTACTCAATAAACTTATGTACAAATATAATATATAGCAATATATACGCACTACTAATGAGCATGTTGGGGCGCAAAATGAATGCAAATTTGACATATAAATTCAATTAGAGCAAAACGAGGCTAATGAATTTATGCGCCAGCGTGAATAAAGGGCAATTAATGTGCGCAGAGGAGGCAAGAAGTGGGGGGGAGGGCGGTTGAGGGAATGTGTCTCAGAATAGATCCGATTACCACAAAAGGCGCTGTTCGCACGACTTGGCGTTATCAAGAAATACAAGCGGAAATAACTACTCATTAAGCGCGATGGCCACGTAAGCTGCCAACTACAAAACTACCAACTACCAACAACAACAACAACAACTACGACGACGACGACGACGACGTTGGCCAACTGCAAGCTGCAACAACAAACTAAGCAGCAACAACAATAAGAACAATGACTGAATTCAGTGTGGCAATAGAAATCATTACAATAAAACCTAATGGCGCCCAAAGCAACAGCCAACAGCGAGCAGCCGTGAGGGCTGCACTGGCATGGAGAAAGGGAAAGGCAGAGGCGGGGAAGGGGGCTGCAAAAGAAAGTCATTTAGTGGCGGCTGCCAAACGAGTGTGCAGACAAATGGCAGACACGTTCCGACCATCATGGACAGACTTGGACGGACCGAGCGCAGGCCCAGGCCCAGGCCCAGGCAGACAATCAAAATCCATTTGAGTCGGAAATGAGTGAAATCAACATGACACTGGCTGCCCCACAAACACACGCACACAGAGACAAACCCTGCACAGAGAGTGGGGCAAATGTCAAGGCTTTTGAATGGCTTTAAAATAATGCGAGTACTCGCTGCGGGCTGCGGGTACTCATTCGATTTTGTACGCTGCAAATTCCTCAACAACTTTGGCATGCGAGCGAAATATGTTTTGTTATTAAATTGTTGCTTGGCACGCCTCTAAACCACAACGCCCACCTTGCACCACCCCACACCTCCCTCCTTCCACAGGCTGCCTCTTGTATACTTGCTCGACGCATGATAATTTCTGGCTGATAGCTTGGGTAGCCGCATGCGAAGCATCGCGCCTTTGCCGCCATCGGCGATATCCTTTCTCATGGCAAGGACACCTCGCTAGCTGTCTCTCTCTCTCCCTCTCTCACACTCTCTCAGTCACTCTGGCAAGCTGCGGCGAGCGCATAAACTGAATTCCAAAAAGCAAAACTGGAATTTTTATTGCAAATTGTAAAATTTTTACTAAAACACAACAGAACAGAAGACAAGAAGACAGTCGACAGTGGAGGAGGCAAAGCCGCAACCTGCCCCACACTGTGCTTCCGCCTCTTCTTCTTCCTATCTCCACTTCTTCTACAAATTTCATTGTCACCAATGTACTGGAAGACAGCAGTGCCTGCCATTGAAATCAATAATATTTGTGGCTTCAATTGCCACGCACGCTCAGCCGAGCAGACCAGAGTCCTTCCGTGTCCTGCTCAACACACTTGATTCTCCTTCTAAACATGCCACAGAGCAAATGACCCCGTTGCAAATCCCTTTGGCATATTGAATAATTGAGTTGGGCAACTCCTTCGTTTTCACAGCCGGAAATGAATCATTCAAATGCGACATTCAAATCTTTCATTTCCTTCAAAATCAAAGTTGACTTGGAGACTGCAAAAAGAGTTTCACAAGAAGTAACCAAGAAAACCAACGGAATAAGGAAAAAAACTGCATATACCCTTGAAGAGGGTCTATTGATTTTGGTCAGAACTTTGCCATGCACATAAGGAGACATCTCTGATCCCTTAAAGGTATATTTCTATATGTATTCTGTATGCACAGAGGAAGCGCCTTAGCCCTGTCCGAGTATCCATGTCTCTGTCTGTTGCAACGTAAACTTGTCTCTCAGTTTTAGGTCTATTTTGTTGGCACACATGCTTCTTATTGCTGTGCAGTGTAAATAGGTCGGCACGAGACGGATCAGAGTGATATATCGTACAGCTGTCATAGAAACTATCAGTCGTTTTTTGTTAGTTGTCAAGATATTGCAACCAAATTTACTGCATCGTACTTTTCCTATGTGTTTAGTATGCATATAAAATTTCATCAACATCGGAGCACTATAACATATGGCTGCCATAGGAACAATCGACCGATATAAAGAGCAGTTCTGATTTAAGAAATAACTTAACTTAACAGTGCCAATCAAAGTGAGACATAATATTGCATGTACACAATACAATTCAACACTGCACTAATATATGTAACTAGTATAGGAACGATCGAAGTTTGTCCTATATCTGCAAGAGTATAGAACCTTCAACGTGCCGAAGATAGCCTTTCTTCCTCGTTGTAATAAAAACCTCTAGCAGCCGTTTGATCCCAGGCTCCTACTCTTCCATGCCTCCCCCTCTCTCACTCTCTCCCTCTCTGTCTCCCTCTCGCTCCCTCTCTGTCTTCTTCTCTCCTTCGTCTCATGTAATGAAGTCAGCGAAAACGTTGACGCTTTGAGCTGCCATCGACGTTGGGCACGTTCAAGTGCAGCCATTAAATACGAGGGTCGTTTGATAAGTCCGTGACTTTTTGTATTTGCCGCGCACCTGCTCTAAATACAACACTGCTCCTGTCAGCAGTTATGGATTAACAGCTGACTGTAAAATTTTGAGAAAGCTGCGTTTCTTAGTTTGCGTTTTATAGGCATTGAAAGCAGACGATCTCGTGAATTTTAACGAAAATGGAAAAAAGTGAATTTCGTGTGCTAATTAAGCATTATTTTTTGCGTAAAAAATCCATCACCGAAACCAAGGAAAGACTTGATAAATATTATGGGGACTCTGCACCATCAATTTCAATGGTTAAGAAATGGTTTACTGAGTTCCGTTGTGGTCGTACCAGTACAAGTGATGCCGAACGTTCAGGTCGCCCAAAAGAGGTCGTCATGCCAGAAATCGTCGACAAAATCCATGGAATGATATTGGATGATCGGAGAATGAAAGTGCGTGAGGTAGCTGAGGCTGTAGGCATCTCAACTGAACGGGTACATCACATTTTACATGAATATTTGGACATGAAAAAGCTTTCCGCGCGATGGGTGCCGCGATTGCTCACACACGACCATAAGCGCAACCGTGTGACCATTTCAAAGGAGTGTTTGGCGATGTTCAACCGCAATCCAAACGAATTTTTGCGCCGTTTCGTTACCGTAGACGAAACATGGATCCACCACACCACACCAGAGACCAAAGAACAATCAAGACAGTGGGTTTCTCCGGGTGAACGTGCACCAAAGAAGGCCAAGGTGGGTCTGTCGGCCAACAAGGTCATGGCCACAGTTTTTTGGGATGCACAAGGTATCATTCACATCGATTACCTTGAAAAGGGTAAAACGATCACCGGCGAATATTATTCAGAGCTTTTGGACAGATTCGATATTGATTTGAAGCAGAAACGACCGCATTTGGCGAAAAAAAAGTGCTGTTCCATCAGGACAATGCACGGGTGCACACGTGTGTAGTCAGCATGGCAAAATTTCATAAATTGGGCTACGAACTGCTACCCCATCCAGCATATTCTCCAGATTTAGCCCCCTGTGACTATTTTTTGTTTCCAAACATGAAGAAATGGCTCGGCGGTAAGAGATTCGGGTCAAATGAAGAGGTCATCACAGAAACAAACGACTATTTTGAGGGCCTTGAGAAAACCTATTATTTGGAAGGAATAAAAAAATTGGAAAAACGCTGGACTAAATGTATAGAGCTAAAAGGAGATTATGTTGAGAAATAAAACGCTTCTTTGACGAAAAAAATATATTTTATTCAAAAAGTCACGGACTTATCAAACGACCCTCGTAACTTTTGCTTCAGTGCGCTCAAAAATCCGTCAAAATTAAAGACGAAAAAATTGACGAAAATAACGGAAAATAAAAGAAAGTAACAGAAAATAACAGAAGAAATCAGAAAATCACCAAAATGTCAAAACAAGTGGAAAATCACAAATTACGGCATTACATACAGAAACGTGGCCTGGGCCCGGGCCTGGGCAGCCCCAGCGGACACGGGCGTGTTTTATGTTTCCATTTAACGTGTTGTTGCTTTTGTTGTTGTTGCTGCTGTGTCTCTTGGTGTTGTTGTTGCTGCTGCTGTTTCGCGTTTCATTCATTTTCATTTTGGCAACGCTTGAGATTGTGTATGAGCCGTATTTAAGTATGTATTGATTTACTGTCGCTGATACATCACGTATACACCCCCTCCCCCTCTCTCCCCCTCTCTCTGCCTTCCCGCTTTGCCTAACTAATCACGGACAGTGCGCGCTCAAAACTCATTCGCTGCGGGTCGCTGCGGGCAAAGGGAGCGCGCTCACCAGGTCGGCAGCTCTTCCACTTGACTGGCTTTGTATACCTCGTCGAGCCAAGCAGGGGGGAGCTGAGGCAAGGTGAGGCGAGGCCTGGGGAAGCACCTGTATACTTTGTATACCTGAGCCGGGTATTTCGTAAAGACTTCCGTTTTTGGAAGGTCCTTATATCCTCTTACAATTTCACTTTTTCCGTTTTCCGTAATTTTGATTATTTCCCAACTACAGATAAACTTCCCCTTCCCCCTTGCCCTCTCCCCCTCCCCCCTCTGGCGTTTGGCAGGGGTTCTTTGAAAGCGGCAAGTCCAATTAAAAATCAAGTTGACATTTGGCATGGCAAACATAAAACGGGGCGAATCGAGCTGCTGATGGGGTTCAACTTTTGGGGGGAACTGTACCGAAGGGGTGCGGGGAGGGCGGTGCTGGGTATTCGCTGCGAAGGGTGGCTGCTGATGGCTCGACTGGCGCATCAACTGGCGTCATTAGTGTTGCGCCTGCATCTCTTCGTGCATTACTTGCCAATTAATCATAAGACACGTTGTACGCAGAGTGCACTGCGTGGTGGGTTCTACTTTGCTTATAGTGTATGTGTATGTGTCTTGTATATATGTACTTGCTTTATATATATTTGCCGTTGCAGATCTGCGAGTTTTCCAATTAAGACGCAACTGTCCCAAAGGTACGCGACAAATTACTCCAACTTGCAAGAGAGACTCTCCTCTCTCTCTCTCCTGCTCCCCCTTCCCCTGCCCCCCTGTTCCTTCCCCCTCTCCAGCAGTCGAGTGATATCATTTTAATGCTTTCTCTTTTTAAAAGTAAACTTTGGCTATGCACGCTGCGCATCAAATTGAATTTTAAATGAAGATTGATTTTTGCCAGCGCCTCTTGACATGTCACGACTGCGGAGGGGCGGGGGCGAAGGGTCACTTGTCAAACGGGACATTGTTGCAAAAGGCAAAAATCTAAAACAAATGCCCGTCCAATTGTAATTAGAGACAATGAAGCCCAGAGAAGCCTTCACTTCACTTCCCTACCCTTCCCTCTCCTACGCACACTTGTCTCTGCTCTCGACCCTTTTGGCTTTTCTTATCGAAATTAATTCAAAGAGAAAAGAAAAGCGCGAGGGGGAACACAAATAATTAAAATTAATTATGTGGAATATATTCAATAAGTTGGAAATCATGCAAACGAGCGCAGAGTAAACGCCTCGAGATAACCCCAACTGCAATTGCCTGATACTTGTGTCGGATACTTGTGGACCGACCGAAAATAGCTGCCCCTACTTAGCATTTGAGAGATGGATGGATGCATGGATGGACAGATGGATAGATGGATGGATTGACTGTCTGGGCAGTTGGACAATTGGATGAACCGATGCACGAAATATTTTCGAATTTTCGAAGCCACAACAGAGAAAAGTAGACGGAAAAGTATCACGAAAATGGGAACAGACACATGCTCGTGTCGCCGTCGTCGTCGTCGGTCCGGTCCGGTCCGGGCCAGAAGAAGAATCTCAGTCGACACAATTTCCGGCATTTCGTATATAAACTGAAAGTATAACCCATTCGGCGTTCAGTCCGCATCGGTTCGTTGTCCCACATCGCGAATATTTTCCCGAACACCGCGAAGAGTAGCGCGAATTACTTAAAATAAACATAAAAACGAAACTATTGCAACATTGGCTGTGTGAACATTTCATTCTTTGCTGGCATTTCGTGCGGACGCGTAAAAATAACATGAAGATTCAAATCCATGTGACGTCTCTCTGCCTGGCACTTGTCTGTCTCGTGTCTGTCGTGCTGCTGACTCAGACTCGCAGTGTGGCAGCTGCAACTGGAGATGGACACTGCAAGGAACTAAGTAAGCAGGGCGGGGGCAGGGGCAGAAGTTGATTGCGGTGCACGATTAATGTCAGTGGAAAACATAAAGTAGATCATCAAATTGCGCTTAATTATTCCGATTGAAATCACTTTGAACTGTGCAGAAGCCATAAATCATTCTGTAAAACTCAAGGCAGATCGCTGATGGAATATGCCATTAAAACTTTGCATAGTAAACTGAAAGTCTTGTAAATAAACAGATTACTAGACTATATTCCAAGCAGATATTGCTCATATTTACATGATGATATTCTCAAAGAACTGCAGATTAGAATTCATAAATATTCTGAGAGTTTTGTGCAGATAAAAAGAATATTTTCCAAATTTCTTTTATATCACTTAATGATTTCTTATATTTACAATTATATTTCTACACAACTAAGTTCGAGTTTTGTACAATAAATTCCAGAATTGCACGGATAAATGTTGATTAAATACATCTTTATATTTTCCTTTAACTCGCATCCTTTTATGTGAATTTTAAATTAGATTCCAAGAAGATATTGCTGATATTTACATGATGATATTTTCAAAGCACTGCAAATTAAAATTCATAAATATTCTGAGAGTTTTGTGCAGATAAAAAGAATATTTTATTAATTTCTTTCATGTCAATTAATTATTTCTTAAATTATTATTATTATTTCTGCTTAACTTAGTTCAAGTTCTGTACAATAAATTACAAAAAAAACGTACTAAAATGTTGATTAAATACATCACAATATTCTTCTTTAACTCGCATTCTTGTATGTGAATTTTAAATTAGATTCCAAGAAGATATTGCTAATATTTACATGATGATATTTTTAAAGAACTGGAAATTAGAATTCATAAATATTCTGAGAGTTTTGTGCAGATAAAAATAATAATTTAAAAATTTCTTTTATATCACTTAATGATTTCTTATATTTACAATTATATTTCTGCTCAAATTCTGTACAATAAATTCCAAAACACCGTACTAAAATATTGATTAAATACATCACAATATTCTCCTTTAACTCGCATTCTCTTATGCGAATTTTAAATTAGAAACCTGCCAGATAATTGCAAATTATCTCCCTGGCCCATTTTCAAACTAATTTGCCATTTGTTGTTGTCAGCAAATATTTGTACTCATCACGAAACAATTATTTGACCAACTGTTGTGGGGAATATTCCGTGGACGATCCACATGAGATGAGCATTGCCAAAAAAAGAATTGCCAGTCGCGTATGCCATAGAAATATTTGCAAGCAAGTACGAGTATATTCGTATATTCGCTTCTTTTTAAGAATTTCGAAATGATTCTTTTGAAAATTGCGTGCGTAATGCGCCGTGACTACTTTTTTTAATTGCTTCCAATGAGCCAGACGATGCACTGGAGGAATCGCATCGATTCACTGATTATTTCACTGATTCCCTCTTGCAGACAACGTCAACTGCTATGTGGGCCGCAACGAGGGCAACTTCTGCAACAGCAAGGACCAGACGAAGGCCCTGACCCGCTGGTACTACGACAAGAAGGGCGTCTGCCGGCCCTTCAGCTACAAGGGCTGCAACGGCAATCGCAATCGGTTCTGCACGCAGGAGAGCTGCGAGGCGCGCTGCGGTGACCAGTGAGGAGGGGGGGCAGACGTGGAGCAGCACCTGGACACACTCTGCACCCCTGCAACATCCACCTTAGTTGATAAGTTTGTATGTATTTGTTTAGGCTAAGTATGCAGCGCAAATAGAACTCGCATGAAGGCAAATCAAGTGCTTCTCACCTGTGTTAATTGCTGAATGCCAAAGGCAGAGGGGGGAAGGGGGACAGTCTGAGTCTGAGGGTGGACAATCGATGTAAACGTGGCAGAGCACTTTGGCTTGTGCAACTTGTGACAAAATGTGCAAACTGTCAGCGCGCTGACGCCTCGCGTATCGAATAACATCGCTGACATGCCCCGTGACAGTGTCGCCAATGGGCCAGTTGACTTTGATTTTGAGGAGACATCTCTCAGTATGCGAGTGTGTGTGTGTGTGTGTGTCTGCTCTTAGCACTGACGCACTGCCAGGCAATGCCGACTCGTTCGGGCAGGCAGGCAGGCAGGCGCAGCCGCTTCGTGTCAGGGCCGCATCATCAAAGAACTGTCCGGGCGACCATTTGCTGTGCCCGCTGATCGTCTTACGGCTAATTAAAATAGTTAAGGCGCAAGTAAGCGTACTTACAAGTCCAGGGCCACGCCCACTGCCAGCACAGGCGAACTTTGAGCGCACTGCCTTGTCCGCCCCGGGCGGACGGGGCGCATTTTAAGTGCGGCAAAGCTGTTTGCAGCAACTGTCAATCAGCAGCGCACATAACGGCACATCGACAGCCATTCACATGACACGCCGTTGACGGCAGCACATTAATCTGTTTAAATGACAGCCCCCCAAGGGGGAGGGCACAGAGTGGGGGCAGGGGGCACGGGAACCTGCGCTTTTAATTGCACCTGTTACGCACTAAAAGAAAATTCGCACAGCGAAAATCATCGATTGGCTATTGAAAAGTTCCCCTCCCCCCCCTCTGGCACTTTGTATGAAATTAGTTTTGCCCTCTAATTAGAAATTCAAAACGCGTGAGTAGCTTGGCCCGACGACAACGACAACGCACACGCGGCGTATGCGTTATAATTGAAAAAAGCAGCGCAGTTAAAGTGGGCAAAGTGAGCACGCAAGCAGGAGCAGCCCAACCCACTTAGTCATTATCTCAATGCCTAACAGGCCTCATAATCGCCCATAAATAATGCGCAGCGTCAGCAGCGAGAAAGTGGGAGAAAGAGGGGGAGGCAGGGAGAGGGAGAAATCTTTGGCATAAAATTTTAAAGCGGCAAATCTTGGCGAGCAACAAATGCGTGTAATTTGATTATTTATCACAATTTTTACATTTAACGACTCAATTGAGTTTTATGTGCCCATTGCGCAGCACAGAAGAGGAAACAAAATAAAAATACAAACAACAACAACAACAAAGCGAAGCAAAGCAAAGCAAAGCGAAACGTGGAGAACGAGCAGAGCAGAGCGGAGCAACACATCAGATAATGACAGTTGTGGGCATCATTTGCAAGGAAAGTTCAACGCAAGTAGGCGACCCCCCGCTGTCTGGGCTACTGCTCTCCCTCCTGTTCCCTTCTCCCACATTCTGCACTTCAATATGCCAGAGGTCAGTCGGAGACAGTGAGGGAGACATTTGTCAAAAAGCTATCGCGTGCTGGCGTCGCGTCGTGCCAAGCTGCACTCCATAAAAATGACGCCGTTTCTTTTGGTCAATCAAAAAAGTTTTCATGTTGATGAGCCGCCAGATGAACTCCAACGTGTGTGTTTGTGTGTGTGTGGGTGTGTTCGACAGAGTTTCAACTGCCAAAAAACGAGAGGAACGTGGAAAATCAACAATATTTGCAGGGACTGCTTGAACTGCTTTGACAAAGCGCATGAAAGTGTGCTATGCAAAACGATTTGCTCAAATGAAAAATGAAAATCTATTTGCAAAATACTGTTGCCTGCTGTTTGTTAATATACCCTGTAAGAGCAGGGCCAAAGGGGTAGGGTATATGCGTGATACAATTCAATTGGGACTCATCATACTTTCACTTATGCTTTTTCTTTCAGTCATGCCTTGCTTATTGCTGACTTCTCTTACTTCCGAACTACTACAGGGTAT
The DNA here is from genome assembly GCA_018904035.1 of Zaprionus ornatus. Lineage (NCBI taxonomy): Eukaryota > Metazoa > Arthropoda > Insecta > Diptera > Drosophilidae > Zaprionus > Zaprionus ornatus. The sequence goes on along the minus strand of JAEIFZ010000289.1, from coordinate 2,608,367 downwards.
ATTCTAGTAGAGCACATTAAGTGTAGAATTCTGTGTTTGACAATGCACAGAGGAGAGTCTGCCTGGGGGCAGGTCAAAGTCGGGCAGCCCCGTTTTGCTGCAAAGCACGACGAAATTGCTTTTGTTGCCACACGCGTGCAGTGATTCAATGAAAAGGGGGATGCAGATGAAAGGGGCAGGGAGGGGAACTGCAGCCCAATGGAAGAGTGAGGGTAAGCGGGTGCAATCCTTTAGCCTCGACGCCCATGTGTTCATATAAATTTTGTGTTTATTCGGGTGCATTTCCACTGCGGCGCACACTCAGCCACAGCCACAGTCGCTCACGTTGAGTGGCTCTACGACCTTGCGAACACACACACACACTCTCCCACACGCATGTGGTCCTGCAACTGCAACGCGACAGCAGCAGGCCGGGCTTGGCTTCTGTGCTATGTGTGTGTGTGTGCCCCCTCTCGGGCTGGCTTTGGCTTTGGGCTTCATTTATGTGGATCAAATAATGTTAGTTTCTCTTGCCCAAGCGCCGGTTAACCGTAGAGCATTTGTGTGCAGCGCACACCCACACACACACGCACACATGTGCAGTCGTTTGCAACTATTTTTCCGTTTAAATAATTTTCAGAAGCTTCGTTGTGGCTGAGTCTTAGTTATGTCATTGAACGCTAGTTTGATTTTCGTCTTTCTTCTTCCAAGACGCCGATTGAATTAAAATTCCTGTGCCAAGTTTTCAAAAAATTTAAAAGTGAGGAAACAAGGGGAGAAGGGGGGTGAAGCGACCCTTGCAAGCTGAAGCGAAAAGTTGCCCCGCAATTTATTGCCATCGACTTTGAAACGATTTAAAAAGTTTGTTCTGCCAATGTTTGCCGCAGTCCGCAGCCCGAGTTCGAACCCTATCCTAGACACAAACCCGAAGAGGAGGAGTGGGGGGAGGGGTAGCTGGTGTTCACCCTTTTGGGCCAATTTCATTTCATCTCTGTTGCCTTTGTATTTTCACACAAATTGGTTTCTCTTTCTGCTTGATTTCATGCACAAACTGAAGTACAGTTCTTGCAGGTGCCACACAGGTTGCACAAACGCACGTACACACTCAGACACACACACACAGTCACACACTCGAGGTATACACTCACACTTGTGTGGAGCTAAGCGCTGGCTCTCGGGCCACTTGACTTGTTATCTGCACTTAGCTGATCAGCCGAGCAGCCAACTTACACTTGTTGGCACTCAAGCTGGCACGCACACACTCACACACACACGCACACACACTCGCACACACATCCCAAAGGCTCACTTTATTTGTCTAGCTGAAATTGTGATTTTCCTAGCACGGCTATCGGTGCGTATACGCAACGCGACGAGTGTGACAACGAGTAAAAAGTGCAGCATACTTTTGGGAGCGTGGGGGGGGGGGTGGTGCAGACAAGACAACACAGTGTTGCAATGTCTCTGGCTGCTTCCACTGCGCTTGACATTGTCTCGCCTTGCACGCAACTGCATGCAGAGCTTACATCGAGAGTCACTTGCAACGGGGATTGTAATGGAAGTGCCACTTCTTGTTGCAAGCTCGAGCTTCGAGGGCAGTCGAGTGGATTTATTCGCTTTGCTGCTCTGCTGTTAGTTTCGTTGTCCGCACAAATAAATTAAAATACATATTTATGGATCACACACACACACACACACATACACTCACTCGCACACAGACACGCACAGGGCTGGATATTAAATTAAATATAAACCTGCATCGAATAACATCAACATGCTATTTCTATTTAAATTTCGAATCGGGCCAGCATAGCTGCACGTACGAGATAAAAAATACACACACACATACACAGAAAAGGTGGGTGGGCGTGGCTGGCAAACATATTGCAGCCAGTGTTGGGCAACAGCTCAGCAGACGCAGGCAAACGGAAGCGAGTGTGTTTATGTATGAATGAGTGAATGAAAGGCTGATGATGCGTGTGTGTGTGTGTGTGTGTCTCTCTCTCTACAAGTGTGTGTGTGTGTGCGAGAGTGTCGCATGTCAGTACGTGTGAGTTAGTGTCAAGTCAGGGACATTTAGTAATTCCGCAAGCATATCAAGGACAACGTACTCATAAATACCAAAGACAAATGCCGCACACACAGCAACAACAGCAACAACAACAACAACTGCCTCACTCACTCCCTTTCTCTCTCTCTCGCCCACTGTCTCTGTCGCACTGTCTGTCATGCTGTGTTTGTATGTATGGAATTTTTAACTTCATTATCGGGGCTCAGGCTACCCATTTGCCGCTACGCATCGCTGCTCAGCGTTGTCCCCGCCCCGCCTCGCCTTGCCTCGATCGTCCTTGCCTCATTGTGCTGCTGGGCGGCGCATTGCTCAACATCTTTGGCGACGCCAGCGCGCAATGGCATGCATACCTAATGCCCAGTGATGTGCACGCTGGAGACGCAACGACGGCAACGACAGCGACGACAGCAGCGCGCACTTGAGGCATCATTCTTTGCAGCATCCTCCAGCAGGCAGAGCTTGTCAGTCGTCAGCATAATCGCCTCGGATCTTTAAGGTCTGCTTAATACAATTATTTCATTTGACCATGTGAAGGTGAAGTGGCGCTTTAAAGACAAGAATGTGGCTCTTTCTGCTGCTGTTTAGCTGTTTCTAGCTACAACTTGGCCATAAATTGCGCTGCTGTCCGCCAGCGTGTTTTGTTATTTATTCGACTTGAGCACGTTGCGCCGCGTGGCAGTTGGTGCTCGGTCTTGGACAACCTTTAAATGACATGCCACGCCCCCTGAGCGCACCCGTGTACAGCTGTCAGCATTCATGCGTTCAAAGAAGGCGAAGGGGAGGGGTGAGGGAGGGGGTAGAGGTAGCTGCGCTCGCCCGGGCGTCACCAAAACTGAAGGAGCACGCGATTTATAGCGCAGCTAAACGAAAGTTTTGCATTATACGAAATATGTCGAGCACGTTCGAGAAGGAGAGAGAGAGAGAGAGAGGGAGAGAGGGAGAGAGGGAGTAGAGACTGCTCGCTTTGCTGGAAAATTTATAGAGCCTATTTATTTGTGCGTATGTCAATGCCAAGTGTCAGAGTGAGGCGTCGCAAATCCAACAACAGCAGCAGCAACGTGGCGTATGTGTGATATTTTTCTGCTCGCTTTGCGCGCTGTTAAAAGTGAAATTTAATTAATTATGTTGTGCAATGATTTATAGCTGTATGCGTAGTGGTTACTGTGGGGCAGAGGGGAGGGGGGGTGTACTCACTCTTTTGTCTACTCTCTCACTCTCTCTCTCTTTCTCTCCCTCTCTCTCTCTGGCAATTTTGATGGGCAGCTTCAAAAAACGCAACATGAGAATTTATTTCAAGCGCATTTGTTTTGCCACGCGGAGGCGGCACTCACATGCACTCACTTCTGGCACTCACTCTCACTCACACTCACACTCACACAGATACAGACAGAGACACACATTGGGGGTATTATTAATAGTTCTGGCTGCGGCGTTGCCTGTGCAATATCCTGTCAAATTAATTTCAATTTAATTAAATTTTTTTCCTTTTCCTTTCTTTAGCTAAGCAAAATAAATGAAAATTTCTGTCAAATAAATGTTAAAAAATTGACTCATTGTGGCGCGAAGAGCACGCGTTCGATGTGCGCAGGCACAGCATTCCTGTTGTGCTGTGGCACTTCCCACTTCCCCCCCTGCCAGCACCTCTTCTCTCCCCCCTCTTCCTCCTCTTCCTCCTCTTCCTCCTGCTTGTTTCTCTGCGAAAGGAATCACAGCTGCAGAAATATTTGCAAGCATTTGTTTCTCACACCACCACACGTTGCTGGCTCAGTGTGTGTTCAGTGTGTGTGCGATATGTGTGTGTGTGCGCGATGTGTGTGTGTGTGTGTGTGTTTGCGCATGTTGAAAACTCTCACGCTTGGCACTAAAGTCATTTTTCGCAAACATTGCCACGGCGCGTTCGCTTCAAGCCATTTGCCATTGAAATAGTTGAACGTGTTGTTGCTTCTACTGTGTTGTTGTTGTTGCTTCCACTGTGTTGTTGCTGCTGCTGTGTTGTTGCTGCCGAAACAGCGTTTCGAAAATGCGCTCATTTATCAATATGTCAGTTGTTGTATAACTATTAATGTTGCCCCCCCAGAGCTGCTCTTCCTCCCCAGCATTTGCTAGGCGCACTCACCACCTCCCATTCCTTACGGTACGCACGTGTCCCCCTCCCTCTCCACATCCACCTCCCCCGCTGCAAAACTTAATGCGAAACTTAGAAAACGTCAAACGCGCCTTAACTAATTTCACGCAATTCATTTTCATTTTCGCATGCATCTTGCTGCCAAGTGTCGTGTAGTGAAATTAATGCGAAATGCATTAGCATTAGCTCTGCGGAATGAGCCTTTGGCAGTGCTTAATGGTGGCCTGCAACACGCTCCAGGCTTATACTTGCAATGGATCACCCTTAACCCCCTGCCGACTGTAATCTTTAGCCTCCTGCATATGCATCTCTTCAGGCTTGCCTTAGCTCAGCTGCCCCCCTCTGCATACATGTGGTGTTTATTTAAATATATCGAGTAATTGTTTATTGACGTTATTCAGCGAGCATAGTTATATGTAGTAACAAATTTGTCAGGTTGATAACGTTCAGTTTTACATTTATGAACTCAGTTTATTCTTCTTCTACTTCCCACGACAGTCCCACTTGACCGATCGACATTTCACAACACTAAACCTATCGATAGTTGCCTGCAGCGTTGCCACCCGTACCAGCTCGCTTCCACTATCAACTGTTTACATACATGTGGTATTTATTAAGTTTTCATACACACAATTATTATTTACTTAGTGAATGATTCATTTTTTCTTAGCTTAACAACAAATTTAAATAAAATAGACGCGCTTTACTTGTATGATTTCTCCTGTTCCACTCTCCGCACGCTTCCCTGCTGTCCCCTTCTTGGGCTGGCAACTTCAGTGCACCGTCATATTGATACCTTAATACAGAATAATAAAAATAGTTATAAAACATCAATCGATATACAACTTTAACATATTCCACATACAGATATTCCTGCCTTTCCTTCCCCCCTCTCTCTCTCTGTCAACTAGTTTCACAGTGCGTACCGTGAGCACTTCATAATCGATGCAAAAATCAGTGTCAACTTTCGACCACAGCAAATAAATCTGGCGAACTTTAAGTGCATTACCTGCTTAATAGACTGAACTGCACTCGGCTCTGGGCTGCCCTGCTGCCTGGCAAATGAAATATGTTTTCTTCATATATGTATGCATGAGTCCTGCTGCTGCTGTGTGGGTATGTATACGTGTGTGCGGGCTTCAACGGAGCGGGGTCGACTCGACTCGCTGTCATTTCTGACACTTTGCCTGGCATTTCATTGCTGCGCAGCAAATGATGCAAGCATTCATAGCCCCAACACGCCCTTTATCACCCTCCGCCCTCTTCTTTTTTAAGTTTACTTATTTCTCTCGCTCACTCTCCCTCTCTCTTTCCCTCTCTCTGCATGCCACACGCGCGCTGCACAAAATACGAGTTGTCTCTTTTGTATATTTTTTCATTTGCTTGTCAGACTCATCTGCGGCACGGCGGAGCAGCCAGCGCTGGGCTCGACTGGGCTGTCATTCGTATGACAACCAAAAATATAAAAAAAACAGAAAAAATTGCGAAAAATATGGTAAAAAAGAAATACAAATTATGGCAAATGGGCGCAAATTTTAATGAAATTCAACAACGAAAAGCAAATAAAGTAAACGAGGTGGGAGCGAGACGGGGAAAGGAGAGAAGGGACCACACTCTCGCTCACACACACGGCAAGATGTCAACAGCGAAATATTAAAAAGGCACTGACAGCCAAATAAGGATAGTGCCAGTACGTAGCGCCCCGTACAGGAGACCCTCACTGGCACCCGCAACCAAAGATAATATGTTATGCGAGTGCTGTGCCCCCTTCTTCCTCGTCGAGATGATCCCGAAATTGGTTTTTCCCACCATTAAGCGCAGACCGGGTAATATTTCAACTTTAATCTATGAAATATTCAGCGATTACTGCAATGATTCTTTAATGAGTGACAAGGAAACAACAACAACAGTTCAATAATAACAAATACAATACAAATACAAACACACACACACGCACAACATGAATGTGTGTGCAAATAAATCGAATGAATACGTATCGCATAGCCTACGGTGCAAAGCCGCATTAATTCATGAGGTTGTTTGTTATTGCCATTTCCGGTTTGCAACATCCGCTTTTCACGCACTTTGCTTGATGGCAACCACACGCGCACACACTCACTCACACGCACACACACACGCACTGATATACTTACATTCCCACATAAATCGATGTCAGACTGAAATCATTTGCCGACTCACATAAATTTGTCGAACCTCATATATAATAAATATATCAAAACTATTTTAATTATAAAAATGCATTTTGAAATATTGCTTGGCGAATTTAAATGCGAATTTTGTCAAAACCAAAAGTGCATTCCGAACATGATTAGACAAATACGAAACACAAATGTATATCATGTATATAAAAACACAAAACTGAGCATTGACTTCAATTGGTCATTAAATTGGTCATCGATATCGACAGCGTGCGAAATAGATACATACATACATACATGTATGCTGATTTGCGGGATGGTGGGAGTGGAATCCAACTTGAAATAAGTCTGATCTTTTTATATTATTGAGGAACCTGCATGTCATGTGGCTCACGCAGACAAACAACCAAACGGACATGACTCAGTCGACTTGGCTGGATCATTAGCTATTAATTAGGAATACTTTGTGAGGTTTTCCCTTTTATGACGATTTTAAATGGGTTTAAAATGGTAACAGCATACAGGCTATCAGAAGAAGAAATTATCGTTAAGAACTCATCCACCTCATCATAACGTGGAACAACTCTCAAATGACGCAATGCAGAAAGCTCTAGTGGAGGCACTAAGTTCCCAAACTAAACACAAATAGGATAAAGGATTGAGAAAAAGAGTGACAAAAACAGTTTGAAAAATGTCAAGCCGAATATTAAAAGCAAAATCAAAAGGCAAATTCAAGGTGTGCCGTAAGTGTATGTTGGCTTTCAGCCATTTCACAGGTAACATATTGTACTTATATCGCTGATGCGCCCCTGTGGCAATCGGTTTGTTATCGTTATTAAAAATGGCGAGCACTGAAAGTAACTGGAATTAAAAGCAAACATTTTGACAGCAACAAGAAACAACAAAAAAAGGAAAATAAGTAGGTCGCAACCGACAAGAGTGCTCGACAAAGACATATGCTGTAAAATTATATGAAAACAAACTGAAAAAAGTATTGAAATATAAAAAAAAGTTGTAGTTTAATGGGAAATATTTTCGGATATAAAGAAATTTGCGTTCGGACTCAGCTCACTGATTTCTTTAACCAAACTCTTTCACATGTGCAATGCAAAAGTGATTTTTATCAATGCATACATATACAAGTACAACATTCCAGAGGGTATAAAAAGTAATACAAGTATGTGCAAAGGGCAAACAAACACGCCGAACACACTCAACACACAACACACAACATGCAAAAATATTTGCTGAAACGCATATTTACTTGCCAAAAAACAGAGCCAAACGAAATTGGTTGGCAAACAGCAATTACAACAACAACAACAACAGCAGCAGCAGCAGGAGCAACAACAACATCAACTTGAACTGGGCGCAAATCGTTTTTGGCGAAATCAATTTGCATTGGCAACAGGCTTGTCCCAGTTGCGCATAATGCAAAATATGCAGCAAACAAATCAAAATTAACAAATACAAATAGCGGGCGAGGAGTGGCAAGCGCGTGGCAGGGGCAGAGATAGGGGCAGGGGCCGAGGCAAGACAGGGACTGAGGCGGAGGCTCTCTGGGTACCACAGACCACCGCATGGGGGCACTTGAACATGCAACAGCAAAACAACAACATCAACAACATGGCGCCCCGGAAGGCAGCGCAGAGAGCGGCAGCAGCAACTCTTCGTTCCTCCGGCTCCGCCGCGCACTCCTGCTGCGCTTCGCCTGAGCCAATGTTAAAGTTGTGTCGAGCAAAAATGAATATTGAAAATGCTGAACAAGAAGCGCAACAGTGGCAGCAGGGGGGAAGGGGAAACGGTGTTAGCGGAAGCGAGTTTGCTTGTTTAACTAACCTCAATTTGGTAGCGCTGCAGTTTGCGCTGCATTGCAAATTTTGCAGCGAGTCATGCATTTTAAATGCAGCGAGGGTTGAAGTTCTACCTAGCAGAGTGGCAGCTTAAAAGGGCAGCCCATTGCATTAACCGATTTTGCTAACATACTACATATAGTATAGTCGAAAGCGATTTAAATGAATAAACTATGCTTATGCCCTAACAGAGGATGGCCAGGGGGAGTGTAGGGTATGGGAGAAGGTAGCTCGAACTCTGTATAGTTCCTATATTCTTTAACGAAAAGAAATAGCTTCCTCTGCTCCCTGGCTACTCAATTGATGTGTACATATCTACAACAGATTCTGAGATTGAGCCTTATGTGAGCAATGTATCGATAGTGTTTTGAGAGACTATCGTTTTATTCTATTCTTTTCGCGATAGCAATACCCAATACAACAATCTATTCAATTCTATCTTATCTGACAACTGGCTAACCCTCTTTTCATTAAGCTGCAGACGATAAATACAGGTTTAAAGCATGATTCAATCAATATATCGATAAGTTTTACTATCGTTGTTTCGTATCAGAATCAAACTCATCAACAAAAGATAATGATCATGAGCATGATTCTAATTATATATCGATAACTTTCATAAAGCTTATGATTCGATATCACAGTCAACCTTCTTTCATCTGTTTATTACTGGACTTGAGCTTGATAAATGCAGCATATCGATTGCTTGCATTGAGACTATCTCTCAAACTCATTCTGTGTTACACTTCCCAATAAACAATTCGTTATTATCTGCTTGTTATCCGGATAATCCGCTTATCTTTAAGCTTCCTGCAACAGATACTGACTGGGTTTGTGCTATATTCAGCCAATATAGCGATGAATTTACAGAGACTGCCGTTTGATTTTTGATTCTCTCTACAAATATCACGTTCAAACTCATTTCCTGGAATATTTTATTAATTGCCAGACTGTTATGGTTGAGGTTGAGCTTGATATCGATAGTTTTCTCAGAGACTATCGTGCGATACTGATATTTTTTACAGATATCTCAATTGAATTCATTTCTTCGTTTCATTACAAAGAATACAGATTCTATTACACATTATCGTCAAGTTTTATCAATATGGGAACTCTGCGCCTTACATATCTGTATTATATCCCTGGAATCTATATGTATACTTCCTTCCTCAAACTTCCTTGTCTCTCTTTAAGTTTCTGATGTACTCCTTCAACCTTCCTCAGTTGCATTCCGTTGCATTCTCTCTTTAATTTGCTTTTCTGCTCGTACAAATCAATTAAGCCTGAATGGAGGCAACCACCTCTGCTGCGTCTGCTGCGGGCGCAGTGTCAACTGTTTGACCAGCTTCGCAATGCTTTCTGCTTTCTCGCACCTGCTCGCTCGGCCAGCAGCAGCAACAGCACCTGCAACTGCTGCGAGGCCAGCAAGGAGAAGGAGAGGGAGGAGGAGAAGGAGAAGGCAGCAGCTCAAGCCGTTGACCGCAGTGCAAATAATTCACAATAAGTCCGCAAAGGCCGCGTGCTGTGGTGCAGTGCATCAAAGGATTTACCTTGCCGTGGCCTGCCTTGCCTTGCCTTGGCTGTGGTGGTGCCACCTCTGCCACGTGTCGTTATTTATGATTATAACGGGACTGTGGTTAATGTGTCATACCTCAAATGTTGACACGTGTTAAGGCTGTGCGGGTGTGCGTGTGTGCGTGTGTGCGTGTCAACCCTTTAGGGTCGTTAGAGGACTTGGGGTCGCAACTAATGTGTTCATTTAAATCGTATATTAATGCCAGATCTTTGCCGATTGCCAATAAAATGCCCGAATGTGAGAAAAACTTTCATTCTTTTTGTTGCTGTGCCGGCGATGAGCCGCAAAAACTTTTTACCAACCTCATCGATGAGCTGATAAGTGGCAATTGCGGCGACACACGTGTGTGTGGCTCTGGCGGGTGTCTTCATGTATGTGTGTGTGTGTGTGTGTGTGAAGTGGCAAAGTTGAAAAAGTTATTTGCATGTAAATTTGTTGTTAGCATCGGCAAACGAAAGAGGGAAATAATAAAAGCCAAAGCAAAGAAAGCTGGCGAAACTTTACACACAACACTCAAATGTGGATGGAGATAAGGCCAGCCAGACGCCAGAGCTATGATAAAGCAATAAAGCAGCAAGAGAGAGGGAGAGAGGAGGTGTAGAAGAGAGAGACAGTGAACAAAGGATTGCGCTGCTTAATGACTGAGACAATGAGAAACAGCAAAGAGCTGGCTAAATGAAAAGTGTTTCAATAAGCTCTCGCACAATTGAAAAGTTTTACTCGCGCCACGTGCAAAATCCTTTCACACACACACCTACACCCACAGACACTCACACCCACACTTGTAAGGCTTTGTTTAGCAACAACACGTTACAAAACGTTGGCGCATTATTTCCGTTTCCGCTTAACTGGCAAAATTCATTAAAGCTCTCGACAAAGCGATGGCGGCGCCCACCAGGAGAGTCACTCAATCTGTCAATCAGTGCAGCCAGCCAATGCCTCAATCAATGCTCAATAAACTTTCATTAACTTCATTCAGTCAGTCGGCAGTCAGGCAGGCATTCAGTCAGTCAGTCAGTCGCACAGTCTGGGGCTACTTGTAAGTGTTTTGTAAACATGACTTATGGCAATTGCTGAGCAATATTTTCTCTCTTAGGTTGCAACCTTCCCCGCCCCCCTCCTCTGACATGCGATATCAATAAAGCAGCCCCCTCCCCATTTTGCTGCTGCAGTCCAAGTGAATAATTCATGAGCCAGCGAACAATTCGCCATTTCGCCTCCGCAATTTCCATTTGCCGTGCAGCGATTTGCGATTTGCGATTTTGCCAATAAAGCTGCCTGAGCAGCAAATGTCAAGCGCGCCTCCTGCTCCTTCAAGTGGACAACGGCAGCGGACAAAGGGCAGTGCAATAAGCCGAGTCCCGAATGCGAATCCAAAATCCAAAATCCCAATTACAATTCAATTCGACTCACTCACAGACTCGCACAGTCGACGCACTGAATCAGTCCAAAATTTAATTGAGCATTCAAAGACGCATTGACACGTGCGACAGCCGGCGCTGTTGCGGTGATCGGGCCCAAAAATGCAGGCAGTGGGTGAAATAGGGCACTCAGTTGCGCAGTGGGGGGAGAGTAGCGACCAATCCTCAGCACAACATGAATTCCAAGCTCAAATTGCTGCTGTCAGAGACGGAGAATGGGTACGTTGCCTGCCAAGATTTATCCCAGAGTTTGTGTTTGTCACTCAGTCGTGCTCGCCCTCCTCTCCCCCCTACCCGTCTGCCTCGCTCTTGCACTCCTCCGGTGAGTGTGCTGCAGGGCAATGGACGACAAGGACAACTTGTTATCGTGCCTGTCTCCACGAGTCCAGCTTGATTGGCAGTTCAGGTTACAGCGCACGCCAGGACTAGCGCAAATATCCTTGTTTCGTTCACCGACTATTTCTTCCCCACGTTTTCTTGGCAATTGCCAGACTGTCACCATAAGCAAAGTGTTGTCAGAATTGTTGTCTCGCAATCTCCCAAAGAGGAGTTGCATTCGCTGCGATGGGGGACAAGGACAGACCGGAAATCTTCCAAATCATCGCTATGATGTGTCCCTGGCTCAAGCTTGTACTCGAAAGTAAAGCGGCTCTCTTGAACTTATTCAAATGGGAAATGGGAATGTTAAGTATCGCCTTAGCCCATGATGCTTCAATCTTGAGGATTATTTAAGGTACGCACGGTGAAGCAGCTCCAGGGCTAATACATCTTTTGTTTATTTCTACAAATATATGGATATGTATGCTAATATCTGTGGAAGTTGGGTATAAAGTATTCGTTTGAGGCTCCAGTCCAAGTTGTTGTGTATAATACACGTTTATTTTGATATTAAATTAAATGGTTTTATTTAGTAATAATTGGTTGTAAGTAACTTAATGTTAGTAAATCCTTTGGTTAATCTTTAATATATCTTTAATTTGATTGTCTTTTACGTCTTAACTCTTCGAGTCATCATACAAACTCTCTTCTCTTCTTTTTCTAACATAAGTCCGTTGACTGTTAGGCCAGCTGACGCAGCGTTGCCAGATCAATCTCACATATCTTTGGTATTATACAACACACAGTTCTGAAAAGTTGTATATAGAAATCAAAAAGGTGCATAAATTGTAGACCTCTTAGACCTCTGCCTTAGTTAATAATATCTCAGTACTATTACTGATAGAGGCCCCAACTTCCCTTGACAATGACTTAATTCATGAACTTTTCCGTGCCTATTATTTGTCATCTTTGTTTTTGCATTTAGCCAAATGATTAGCAACCTCAACCCACTCAATCCCATTTTGTGGAAGGGCCCAAAAGGCCGCAGCACGTAGCTTTCGAACTAATTAGCAACATAATTAAAAGACATCGCTTCGAATCCCGCAGGACCACTGACTGATTATTGGCGGAAATAAGTGGAAGTCAACTGAGCTTTGTGTCGCCTTGGCCAGGACTCTAATTGAATCACGTGCGTGGGTTGAGCAATTGCCGATGGCACATTGCAAATGGAACTGGGACGCCAAGTGAAGGAGCTGCGACTGGGAGTGGGTATGGAACTGGGACTGGGATTGTGACTTAGTCAATCGCTGACGTTCTTCTTGGCCAAGTTATGCGTACTTTGGCGCCAGTGCCTCGCACGCAATGGGACAACAACTTAATCATCATCACGTCGGCATTAGTCACACTCTAAGCGCGTTATCCTTTTACCCACACAAGACTCTTACGTGTGTGTGTGTGTGTGTGTAAGTGATGCGCTCACATGTCATTTCACACTCCATTTGCAAGTCCCTTTGATGGCCACGACAATAAAGACATTTGCCAAGATTTCGCTGGAGAAGGGAGCCCCAATACGCTGCCTCACTCACTCACACTCTTCCTCCCTCTCTCTCTCTCTCTCTCTCTCTCTCAATATCCCTCTCAGTAGCAAAGGCATAATTATGCCATATGCTATTTGCTGATTATGCGCTTGTGGCAGTGGCAGGGGCAGGGGCAAGGGCAGCAGGGGCGCCACATGCATTTAAATTAGCAGCATCAACTGCTGCCTAATTCGAATCGAAGCGTGCAACGTTTAAGGCTCATCTCATCAGCTGCATTAGCCGATTAGGCAAGGGATATTTATGTTTGCCTAATGCTGCCCTAGGTGTGTCTGTGGGAGTGTGTGTGGGTGTGTGTGTGGGGTGGAGCACTGCGTGTATCTATTTCAAAAAGCTAATTGTTCACGTTTGCATATCACGTGCACCGCGCATCGCTTCGCCATTGTGTTTCCAAATGGATAATGTCATGACGGGGTGATTGGCTAGTCGGAGGTTGAGGGTGTGTGCGGGGTAAGTGAGGGCTGCACAGGTCGCGGTACACTGACAATAGCATTGCAATTTAATTAAGTCACGCAGCATTTCGATTGCGATGCTTTAAATTGAATGTGAATGCGCGTTTGGTGAGTTCACTTAATGAAGTTCGACTTGTTCCATGCGCTGTGCTCTGCGGCAATGGATCCACTAATTGGAATGTTAAGAACAGACTGAAACACGCAATATACATACGAATACATACGTATGAACATATGTGGCAGTATAAAAATACCAATGCTTTAGCATTTCATTACAATTAGTGCTTTATAAGTAAGGGCAAGTTAGCAAAAGAATAAAACAAATGATCATAAGATAAAGGCACTCAAAACTGTTACATACCCACTTCTTTTTTTTTTTTTTTCTTTGTATATTATTATTATTATTATTATTAAGTGAAGAATCCGTACATCATACTATTGTATCTTAACATCACGGGGTGAGAAATATTATACCCACTAAATACATATTAAACATCTGTGTTTTTGTATTGCATACTTACAGGCGACACTTTTAAAATCAGTACTCTCTTTAAATTATTTCTTAAGTTACTTCTATGTTAATTGTTCGTTGGCAACAACATTTTCAGATAACATTTGGCTGATGTTAGATATTATTCTTATCAAAAAGAATCGTTCTACAAATAAAATAACACTTGTAATTCGATTTTTTTTTTAATTACGAATACAGAAAGAGGCGTGTCAAAGTTCTAATCTACTCAGAGCTCTAACAATCTCTGTCACACGGGCACACGGACGAACTAGGCTATATTGACTCGGCTGTTGATGCTGAATAAGAATATATACTGTACGTATATTTCTACAGTCTGCCACGCCTCCTTCTGCCTATTACACACATTATGCAGTCGGCACAAAATTATAATACCTTTCTACTTGTAGGCTTATAGGTATAATGATTTGATTTCTAAGATACTTATGCTTGTTCATAGAGTGCATCATCAACCGTTTTCCTCAATCTATCTTGGCTCTTCTTTTGCTTGCTATTGACCCAAATGCGCTCAAATATTGAAGGGCCAACGAACCAGCATTTTTTAAATGCCAGGAATATATATTTATGCACGTGTGTGCACACACACACACACTCGCACAGACACACTCATACTTGCTGATTCAGCTGTGCCCGCTGCTTAACTCTTCTTTGTGCTCACAACAGAAACAACGCGGCCTGGACCCCAGGGCAAATATGTGAAAGAGAGAGGGCGAAATTGTTGCAGGTTGCCTAGGTGGCAGTTGCCAGTTGGCAGGTTGCAGGTGGCACGGACTGGGACTGAGACTGGGACTGGGACTAGGGCTGCGACTGGCTGCTGGCTGCTGGGTGCCTTGTTAGCTGCCTCAGTCGCTGCTGTTGCAGCCATGTTGCATGTTTGTTAGGCAGCCAAGGCAAGCGTAAGACATTTGCCTGCTTGCCTTTGGCACGTGCAGCAGGGGAGGGGAGGGGGAGAGGAAGGGCACCTTCACGTATGCCAGAAAAGAAATACTCGTAGTAATGCATGTTGTTTTCCTTTTGCTGCTGCCCTTTCAGCGCTTTTGCCGTGTTTCTTTTTATGCAATTTACCTGGCAGACGACTCGTTATTTTATTGTTTACCTGTGCAAACACACTCGCACACACACACACACCCTCACACACTCGCATACACACACTCATACGCTGCACAAACATAAGCAGCACATAAATTTGCCGCCTCGTTTTCTTGGCAGTTGCATTTGCTTTTGCTGACAAACGTTGCGAAACAATTTTCCAATATGCCGCACTTAGGAAAACTGCGTCTAATTTCCCAACGATTTCCATGTGAAATTAGCGTGTAAATAGAACAACAACAACAGCAGCAACAGCAACAAATGGCAAAACAATTTCACCTCTCGTTGTGAGAGTGCAACAAATTTATGTCAATTGAAATGTGTTTTTCGTGTTTGCGTTGACTTCAATTATTGCACGAGCAAATTGCCAAAGCGTCTCACTCCCTGCCCCTCTCTCCCACCACCCTCTCAGCACGCTGCCTGGCTATAAAATCCTTTTAGCGCTAATCAACTCAACACACTTTCGAGTGGCCCCACTAACTGTGGCACATGTGAGCGCGTTGCAAAGTCGCCAAGTCGCAGTGCCCCGCGAGACGAAACGCTTATTTCGATACAAACACTCGAAAGTATCCTCCACTTGTGAAGGGGGGAGGAGAAGAGAGGAGGTGGGTGAGGGGTAGCTAAGGGGGCTGGTTGTGTCTGCTTAAGAGCTTAAGTGAAATTACACTTGGAGCAGAGCAATTTCATCCACAAAATGCGCACTGCGCTCGAGGGGGCGTGGCAATTGTGAAATGCTCGCTAAAAGCTTTTGGTGACCCCCTGTCTCCCTCGCCCCCCCTCTTGGCCCTTGCCCCTGGTACTGAAATGAGAAAATTTCGAAAAATTCTAAAGTGACATTGCGATAATCGCGTAATCGATGAAGTCTGTCATTATCATGAGCTCGCCAAAAGGCGAGTCGAGTCAATAAGTACAAATTTCTCACTGGTTCAGGCTAAAAAAAAACACTTAGGCGGCAAAATTGTTTGTAAAAAACGCGAGGGGGGAATAAGGGGGAAAGGAGAGAGGGAGGAAGATAGAAGAGGAAAAGGGAGGCGAGGGGAAAGCGGCAAAACGACGGGTTGCACGTTCAGTTTTTGACGCTCGACGTTGTCACGTTGGCCTGCGATGGCGCTGAAACAGACAACCGAAGGGGGGTAAGGGACAGAGAGAGCGAGTGAGTGAGAGGCAGACAGACAGAAAGAGAGGCAGATAGTGCAACAGAGCGAAGGGGGGACAGCTGGAGTCGGCAATAAGTGTAGCTCTACCAAAAAACTTGAAGCTCTGATTTTGATGCGGGCAGAGAAGGAGGACAGAGTAGGGGGCATGGATAGAAGGCACAGAAGGGGAAGAGAGGGAAGCACAGAAGAAGAGCAGGGGCCATAGAAGGAGAAAAAGAGGGGGGCAGATAAGGGCAGCAGGCAGATTCAATTTGACAGTTGCAAGAATTCAATTTTCTTGTCATCATGTTGCGGATTAGTTTCGTGCTGCTGCAGGGGCGCAACAGAGAGGGATTGTATGTGTGAGCGAGATAGAGAGAGAGAGAGAGAGAGAGAGCAAGAGGTGCCGCAGTTGAACATCATTTGCAAAAGTGCAACGGACAACAGACTGGACGAGGCACTGGACAGACAGACAGGGAGCAGACAGCAAGTTGCCAATGCACACGCACAAATGAGAAAAGTTGCAAGTTCTGAGAACTGCAGAAAAGTTTGCCAGCTGCCGCTGCCGAACTGCAGATCAACGAGGGACGCCACCAACGTTGTGCAGAATGTGCAACGTGCCTGGTTGCAGTCCCGTCTCTCTGTCTCTCTGTCTGTCTGGACAAATAACAAAGTTTGCGGCCAAGTCATGTGCGTGTCGCATTGCAATTGAGGCACAACTTGAGGGCCGGTGGCAGCCACACAAAATTGAGGGGAACATTTGAGAAACTTTTAAGTTGCACGCGGAGATCAGCTTCAGGGCGTCAGTTATAAATAAGAAATGCTAAAGAGAGAACACAGAAAGAACTGGCAGAACAACGGACTGCAAAGTATGCAACTTTTGAAGTCTAGAATATGCAGAAAGAACTAGATCAGCAAGATACTCGTACATGTATGAGCTGCAAATGGAAGTGGGATATCCAATCGAGAAGATCAAACTTAAGAATAAAACCATTGACAAAGAGAAGCTCAAATCTAATGCAGGCTAGGTAAAGGACAGGCCCGTAGCGAGGCCTTTGCAGGGTGTGAGGTGCACAAGGGCCCACGCCTGCCTGGGGCCCCTGCTAAATGGAACGAGAAGTCAAAGCTATTGTACACAGAAAGCTTCATAACCAATTTGGTGTCTTTAGTTTCTATATAAGCTGAAATCTTGACGTTCAAACGAACGGACATGGCTAAATTGACCGCTATTAGTACTGAACAAGAAAATTTATATTTGTAAAAATCTAATGCATTTTTTTAATATTAACAAGAAAAGAGTCAACGAGAGTAAGTTGTTTTAATGTTTTAAACTATACATATAAGTATTATATTAAAAAGCAAGGCGATTACCATGTGGCCCGAGAAGTTTTGTACAAGGGCCCCCGACGCAGACGCTACGGCCCTGGCAAAGGATAAGAGTAGTATAAGAGTAATTCATACAATAGATTCATTCAATTCTATTATGATGTTTGAATTGAATTTATAATATATTATAGAATGAATTTAAAACATTATTTTATATATTTGTATTATATTCATATTAAGATTCAAGATTGCATATTCCATTTTCTCTTATCTTTAATTCCCTCTTAATAGTAACCTACATTATTTAAACTCCAGTTTCAATTGTGGTTAATAAACTTACCAAAATGAATGCGGACATTTTGTGTTGATGGAAGTTTAAATTGTTGTGCGATTAAATTGCTGGAGCAACTGACTGTCCACTCCAGCTGAGACCTGTCTTCCTTACTGTCTCTCCTTCTCTTCCTCTCTCTCCACCACTCTCTTATCTGTCTCCTTCTGTCATTATCACTTTCGTTGCTTCGTTCTGCTCTCTCTCCTTCTTCGTCTGCGCCTTTCACTTGACATCAGAATCGTGTGGTCAGTTCTGCCAGGCTGTCAGCCCGGTGAAATGTATATCAATTAGGCCATTCTTTTGGCCATGTCAACGACACTCGGTATCTGTGTCCGGCCCGGTTGCACTTTGGGGCGCCCACAAGCTGTCGGCAACAGCAACACCACCACCACCAACAACTACAACTACAACTACAACTTACAACAACAACCAATTAAAGAACACAACTTAAACATGAACAGAGCTGGAGTGAGAGGAGGATGCCTTTAAGCGGGCTTTCGTCTTGTGGGTCTCTAATTTGTCACAGCCCCCAAAACCCCTTTGGGATACAAAGAGAGACAGAGAGAGAGAGAGTGAGAGAGAGCGCCAGGAAAAAATATGAAATGTCAACTGGAATGACTTATAGACTCCACAAACGGGTGATCCATCAAGCGACCAACTGTCGTAACTGCTTAAATACTTAATATGCCAACAACAACAACGACAACAACGACAACGACAACAAACTGAAATAACAAGAGACACACACACACACACACACAGTTACAGTCAAAGAGTGGAAAACAATTTGCTGCCTACGGTTGTGCCTAGTTCCTACTTCCACCTCAGCTCAGCTCATCTCGTCTCCAACTGGAGAGAAGACTTGATGGATTACAGGCAAAAGGCGGCAGCTCCTCCAGTAAGGTGTGGCTCACAAAGAAGCTGTGGCAAGAGGGGGGAGGATGAGGCGGGGTTGGCAGCTGCACGATTAGGCTTTTGTTTGGCTTCTTGTCAAATTTCTATGGCCACACCCCCAACTGCCAGCCGCCCCTTTGCTGGCTGGCTTTGTGAGTATCTGCGGCAAAGTGATTTGTGCCCAAAGGATTGGGGAAATACGTTTAATGAAGTGAAGGGTTAAATTCGCTAAAGGATTGCCCTCGCCTGGCCAGGGCCAGAATCCAAGCAGCTTACTGCAACACACACACACACACACACGCACCCACACACAAATACATACAAAGGAGGAGGAGCACAAACAAAGCGAGCAGGAAAATAGCAAATCACATGCTTTTTATTTTGTTCAATTGCGGAAAGTATCGACAAATTGTCAGTTTAAAGCAGCTCCGGCTTAACTTGGCTTTAAACTGCGACTGCACTCCCCCCCCCCACCCTCTTCCCCCTCTTCCTTTTTTGCCAATTACGTTGATGCCCTGTTGCCTTTCGTTGACCTTCACACACACACACACACACACACACGTGTCCCGTTTCCGCTTTCCGTTTTCGTTTCCGTTTCAATGTGCTCGCGAGGCCGCGTCAATTTGCCAGCTCACAATTGGCAACCGGCTGGGGCAAGTGAGGCAACTGGCAACTGGCTGGGGCAACTTGCAACACAGGCAACATAATCATTTATCATAACAAATGGCATTTCTCAAGTGGCGTATGTGATTGCGCCAAAGCCAAAGCCACAGCCGGACCAGGCCGGGTCCGAAAAACGAGGAGCAGCTTCGAAATCGAGGCCAGCGAGGCGATCCCACTCGGCGGGCCATAAATCTGCAGGCTGTGCAAAAGTTGCGGATATGCGAAACGGCAGAAACGGCAATGGCAACCATTTGTCTAATTTTAATGGGCATGCTAATAGAGCCATTGGCTTGTCCAGCAACTGCGTTGGTCAGCTACAGCCAACACCTGCGGGTCCCTCCCCCAAGTGTCCCTCCAAGTGGGAGCAAGCGGGTCAGCGGGCCAGTCGACTTTTAATTTATGTGCGGCCAAAAACTTTTTGGCTCATTAAATACCTCAAAATGTTAAATGACTTACGATGCTGAATGCCACTAGGAGCCGCAACGAGATGTTGCAAACGATTGACTGCCGTCCGGAACGTGCTACAGCTGCTCTCTCTCTTTCCCTCTCTCTCTCCAATGCGGCAGTCATTGCATCATCATTTGCCGAATTGCCGTTACGTGCGGCATTATCGGCCACGCTACGAATCGCAGTCAGAATCGCAATCTCGGCAAGTCGAGGCACTCCGTTTGCCGATATTGATGAATAGGCGAGCAGCATAGACGGAGTAGAGGTTGAGTAAGGGAGAGAGAGAGAGGGAGATGGAGAGAGGGCAACGGAGCATGGCGGGGTGCCTGGATTTTAATGAGACATGACCTGTTATACTCTCTTTTTTAAAGGGTATTAAAACTTTACGACACAATCGGTGTAGAGCCATTAAAAAAGGCACTCAGACAGACATTTGATAAACTGCTTTATAGCATATATACATACTATATGCAATTTAAATGAGATTGCATCCAGAGCACTTAACTATATGCAATTTAAATTAGATTGAAAACAGGCTCTTAAGTCATTCCACTTAGTTAAATTAGTTTTTTAAGTACTCTTCTAGTACTTTACTGAATAATATAATATAAAAAATATCAGTACATTATAAATATATTTTTCATTTAATGAAATCCACTTTTAATACTGAAAAGAAGCGCTTTTATTTGAATAAATGTATGAAATGCTGACACTCGAAGTAATTAATTGGTTGCGCCGAAAAGTATGCAATACAAATTATCCCCTTTCTTGTTCACGAATTTTACGCTCGTGTTTCAAAATATTCCCCTTGTGCATTTCAATTTCGTATGCTGTTTATGCTTGTATAGTATATATACAGATCTACAAAGAGTATTCACACTTTGGCTGAACATACCGAGCTTGCTATTTTATCTTATTCTCATTTGCTGCTGAATAAATTCAGTTTACGTTTTCAGTTTTGTTTTCTTTTGCCTCATTATTCATTAATGATGCGAGTCTAAAAAAAGAAGGCAGCACTTTTCACTACTTCTGTGCAACAGAAGAAAAGAGAACAGAACAGAACAGAGAACTCATTCATTTGTTTGCGCTACTATCGCTTTCAATGCTGACAACTGACTCCCAAAGCAAGTAAAGTCAGATTTTAATAAGAAAGAATAATGTATAATGATTGAAGGATTGTTTTTAATTTTATAGTTAATTAAAGGAATTTTAACTCTTAATAAAATGTATTTTTGTCACAATTTCATAACATATTTTAGCAAATAATTTGTTGGAATCCACTAAACCTTTCGCAACGTAGAACCCACTGTGCAAAGCAGCTGCACCGCCTGTTACAATTGTGCAGAGCAGAGACCAACCAGGCGGGCAGAAAGACACACACAGACAGGCCCACAGACAGTCGGGCAAACAGGGCCGACGGTGGACAGACATTTAGTCGGATATGGGCAATTCAATCATGGCAGCTAACCGCACATAAAAGGACAACTCGGTTGGCCCCACTGACCAACTTGAAAGTGCTAACATATTCTCTCTCGTTCCCACTGCACTTGTGTGTGTGTGTGTGTGTGTGTGTGTAGAATCATAAATATTTATGAGTATACTCTCACTGGGGTGCTCGAACCGTACTCGGTTACGCCTCGTTCATTGCAATGGCGAATGCATTTTAATTCATTTATCGCACCTGAGCGGGCACAAATAAAATCCTGGTAATGGCGTTTATTTAGAAATGTACGAGCTGGCTTTGACCCGCTAACACACACACACAGAGATGGAGACTGCAGCTGAACTGCACGCTTCCGGCAAATTTAATTTAAAACGCAAACCCCGAAATTCGTTGAACCTCAATCAGCGGCGTCGCACTGCAAACGCCCCGCGAGCCATTGTTCGTTATGGCCAACAGCAGCAGCCACTGCGTCTAATTGTATGTGTGAGAGGGGGCTAAGGGGGAGGTGTCTGTGTGTGTATGTGTGTGCTTGCCAAGTGCTAGTATGCGCGTGTGGCCAAAACTATGATGCTGCTTTTGCTTTCAGGCAAAGCCAAAGCCAAAACCCAAACCGGAAACAACACCCAACTGGCAGCCTCCTCTCTCACTCGCACTCGCACTCCCCCCTTTCCCTCTCTCTCACTCCTCTTTCCTGCCCCTTTCTCAGTCTCTCTCTCTTCTTAACTATCCCGTTTACGTGCGCCTCCACCTGCTTCCCCTCTTGGCCAACGTTGACCCGCCTGGTCAGTTAATGCAGTTGCTGTTGCTGTTGCTGCTGCTTTTTACTGCTGATGGCAAAATAGTTGTTGTTGATGTTGCACCAACAACAACAGCAGCGACAGCAGCAGCAACAACAACAGCAACAGCAGCAGCAAATTTTGTTTTTATTAGTTTCTTCTTTGGAGCTGCGCTTTGCGTTTGCCGCGCTGATTGTTGTGTTGTAAATTGCATTTGCGGTCAACACAAAGTGCACTTCCTAGCGGACATCAGCAACAACAACAACAGCAACACTAACAACAAAAACAACAACAGGAATAGCGGCAAAGTTGGCAATAACAATAACAAAATCGTTGTCAGCCAGGCCTCCATTTTGTGCCCCGGTTTGGTTTTTTTCTCTTTCTGTTTTGTCTGTTTGCCATTTTCGTCGGTTTTTACTTCTCATTCTCATTTTGTTGTTTGTTTCATTTAAATTGCCATTAGGTGCGGCTTTGTTTCAGCTTCCCTCTCTGTCTCTCTCTATATCTCTCTCTGTCTATTTCTCTGTCTATGTGTGTGTGCTATCAGTCTGCCTGTGTCTGTGTGCCCATTTTAGCAACCACAGCATTTGGGTTAGCATTACCTTCGCACACTCCTCTACACACACACACACTCACACCCACATGTGCTCAACTCATCTCACCACACAGCAGTCTCACATTTCCGGCTACCTTTCTCTTTCTTCCTCTCTATTTAGACATTTTTGTGCTCAATAATTTTCACTTGCTTTTTTTTGCCCAACTTTTCCAGCATGCACTAAATATTCAACAGTTTTCTTTCTATTTGAGCATCTAACCAACCTTACCCCTCTACACCCCCTCTCTACACTTCCCTCCTCTTTTCCTCCGTCGTTCACTGTTGCTCACTTTGTATTTTTTTGCTTCGAGGGCAGCAGCTCTCGGTTTGTTTTTAATTAAAACAACAATGTGCCATCCCACTCGGGGCATCCCTTTAGCCCGCTCCAGCGCGCTAACCCGTTGCTCACACGCACACACACACACACACATGCAGGCAGACACACACACACACACGCATGCATATAGTATTATTGTATTGCCCGGTCTGGTCGGAACTGTTGTTGGGTTGTGTTTCACTTTTTGTATGCGCTTACAATTTCATTTCACTCGTTTTGTGCTTCCTCTCTCCCTCTCCTCCTCCCTCTCTCTCTCTCTCTCTCTTGCTTTCTGTCTGCCGGCGTTTACGTTTTGTTCCTGGGTGTTTTGTGTGAAAAGTGATAAGTGAAATATGCTTTTCAGTTTTCAATTTAGCCGTTCAATGCAATTCCAATTGGATATTCCCAATGGGCGCCCGTTCCCTCCTCGAGGGGGGTGTTCAAGTAGATACCCTTGTCGGAAGCATAATAATAGTCACATTGGTTAGAAATAGAAAATCGCTATCTGGTGGCATTGTTTAATTCGTATGCACAAAAATGCACGCATCACGTTGCCCAGCATACTCTGTCATTAAGTTTACGCACGAGGGGCATTTCTAGGAGAGAGAGAGAGCGAGTCGAACGACATTTGCATTTTCCTGTGTGTGTGTGTGAGTGTGTGTATGTGGAGCATGGCATAGGTTCAGTTCGCTGAACTCACCAAGCACAGGGGCAGTGGCCAACCCCCCATTTAGCCCACCCCCTTCTTGTACCCCTTGGGAGCCAATTTAGCATGCGCCTCACGTCGCGACGCGTCGGACACCTCACGAGCACTTGACACTCTTTGTGCAAGCTTCCCACCGCCCACCTGCCTGTCCAATATTTCTAATGCCTTTGACTTTGCACCAGGCCAGCACGAGGTGGCAAGTGGGCGTAGTATAAACATTTGCCGGGTCAACAAAAGTCGACTTGGGGTAAAATCGCTAACGTTGCACAGTGTCTGCAAAGTGGAACGATCATATGAAAATATATTTTAAATACTTACAAAATATTTATATTTATCTTTTAACATTTTTAACATGTATTAGTGCTAAGAAACTTGCGTATAAATATTCTAAGGATGGATTAAAACAAAACGTTAGAAACATAAGTTTAATATTTATTTATGTATATAGTGCATAAATACTTCTTCTACTTCTCTTTAAAATGTATACAATGCATAATTAATTAATGCAATTATTTATGCACATTATTGAGAAACTAACCCTTTTTAATTGCTTTCTGTATTGAGCAACATTTTCCCCGCATCATACCACTGTGAGCTGTGAATTGAGTTGGGGCAGCGCTAAAGACCAGCAACAGGCTCTGAAGTGCACTACACAAACACACACGCCCACTTTCACACAAACACACACACACCCACACATACTGCAGGCAGCAGCAGCACCAGCAGCTCAGTTGCCACAACGAGAATCGCAGAAAATAGACTGTGCAATTTGGTGCCAGAATAATTCCCCCCCTTGGAACCGACGGAGCCGAAACCAAGAGAGTGCTGAGTTCATGAGGCGCGGTTCGTAAGTTCGTGATGGGAGTCTTGTCGCAACATTTGCAGGGACATGGCTCATTTGTGTTAATTTGAAAACGCTGGCAACGTAGAAAGGACAAAGGACTTCATAATGAGGCACACCCCCCTGACTCTGGGCAGCTAGCTTTGTCGACTAAGCAAGCGTAGGAGAAATTCAAGACGAGACGAGAAATGGATTGTAATTTTCAATTGTAACTTATCGTACAATCAAGTTGGACTATATCAAATTTTTCGTTTAAAAGATCTTCTCAAAATGACGTATCTAAAAATTATATTTATTTGCATGGGTAAGTGAGCGAAATTGTCCCGTCTATCAATGGGGATTCTCACTTGTATTCTCCCTGTGCACAGGCAACTCTTGCAGCTCGCCAATGGCCGAAGCGATTATGCAAAATCTTATGGTAAAGACCAGTCTGTATTGGGAGGTCGACAGTGCCGCGTTGCGTAATTGGAACATCGGCAGGAGACCGCACAAGTATTGTTTACGTGTCCTGCACGAGCACGGATTACGCTCAAAGCACTTCTGTCGTCTTGTAAGTGGACAAAGTGTTAAATATCCTTATGCCTCACTTATGTTTTCTCCCTCTGTCTCTCTCTTTTCCTCTGCCAGCTTTCGAATTATGACTTTCAATATTTCGACTATATTATACCGATGAACAATCACGTCCACAAAGAGCTGATGAACTGGGTGACCTTCAATCGTATCACAGATACTTCGAAAATAGTAAAGCTTACTGCATTTTCCAAATTGGGGAGATCCAAAACACTTGTCAATTTAACGCAGGTAAGTGCAGGAAAGGGGTAACCTCCCCAAGTAGCAGCCTCTACAAGGAGCAACTTCTCCAAAGGGTAACCCTACTAAGCAGCATTCTCTCCAAGGGGTAATCTCACCGGGTGGTAACCTCTCAAAGAATTACCTTCTCCAATGAGCATCTTCTCATAGGAGCAACCTCTCCAAGGAGCATCGTCTCCTAACATAACCTAGCCGTCAACTGATAACTTTCAACAACCCTTCCGCAGACAAGCAAGCTAAAATCCTTTCGAGCGGGCTACTATAAAATAAAGTCACATTGCAAGCAAATAATACTCAGCCAACATGTGGATATCATCAAATATGATTTGCCAAGCACCGACGACGAAGATGACAAAAACCAAAACAGTCTGTCAGAAGTAACACAATCGAAGAATGACGAACAACATGTGAACTTGGACTTGTCTGGACCGGTCACATGGAACTCGATGACATCCTCTTCAAACTTTAATTCACAAAGCAACCTGGACCAGAACTGTAGTCAGAACTACCAATCTGAGCAATTGCCAGATGCTTATGCAACATGTGAACGTGTTTAAAAAATGCAAATAAATTGAATGACTTTTAGCCGACACTTGACCAAAAAAATCCCTGGTATTAAATTGACTTACATATTTGCCTAATTGGATCAGCAATTTTCCTATAAGAGGCACGACAGTCTATGCCTTACCTCTGTTTGTACGGGGTTCTTGAATCAATTGCATCGCAACATTGCTGGGTAGTCGATCATGGGGCGCAATTTGTTGCCAGAGACGTTTGCCATTGCCACCTCTTCGGGTTCCGGATTCGCTCCCAGATTTGAGGCGCAGTCCAGTGGCAATGGTTCCGTGCTGGACAATGTGAGTTTGTACTTTAATAAAATAATTACTTTTCACTATTTACACTCTTAATCTAATAATTCACGGTTGGGCATGTAATTTTAAAATTATTTTGCGTCTTAGCTTCGATTGATTCTGGTTTGTCTATCGGCTTACCGCCACACTTTCGATTAATCATTGATCAAATCTAACGATTAGTGTTGAGTAAGATTTAAATATGAGATATAAAGAAAATGAGAAGTTTGAGAATGAAATCAGTTAACAATTATGATTTGAATATTAATTAAATAAGTTGTAAACAAAGTTAATCAATGGCTTGCGCAATATTCATATTCTATATGTTCTTCACCTATCCATCCATCAATTCATTAAAGTCAACTCGCAATAAAAATCGATAAACAAGCACTATTCCGTTGATCTTTCCAGGTGCTGCCGGACATGGCGCACCTCGTCAATCCCTATTGGAGTCGGTTTGCTCCCATGGACCCCACAATGAGTAAAATTCTTGGCCTATTCACGCTTGCCATTCTGATCATCTCGTGTTGTGGCAATGGAGTTGTGGTCTACATATTTGGAGGCACTAAATCGCTGCGCACGCCTGCTAATCTTCTGGTCCTGAATCTGGCCTTCTCTGACTTTTGCATGATGGCATCACAGTCCCCAGTGATGCTGGTCAATTTCTATTATGAGACCTGGATTCTGGGACCACTCTGGTGTGATATCTATGCTGTGTGCGGTTCAATGTTTGGCTGCGTTTCCATTTGGTCAATGTGCATGATCGCTTTCGATCGTTACAATGTGATTGTGAAGGGCATCAATGGGACACCGATGACCGTTAAACTGGCCATTATGAAAATACTCTTTATCTGGCTTATGGCCACATTTTGGACAATTATGCCGCTCATCGGCTGGAGCAGCTATGTACCGGAAGGGAATCTGACTGCATGCAGCATTGATTACATGACAAGGCAATGGAATCCGCGCTCCTATCTCATCACCTACTCGATCTTCGTCTATTATGTGCCGTTGTTTCTGATCTGTTATTCCTATTGGTTTATTATTGCCGTAAGTTTGTACGGATACGTTTTCTCTCTCTATTTAGTTATCTTCCTGCCTCACTCTTAGGCCGTTGCAGCCCACGAGAAGGCCATGCGGGAACAAGCCAAAAAGATGAATGTAAAGTCTCTGCGCAGCTCCGAAGACTGCGACAAAAGTGCTGAGGGAAAACTGGCCAAGGTTTAGCAGCTATTGCAGCTCCTAACTAAACATTATAATAATCCAATGTCCTTCAAAGGTTGCCCTGACAACTATATCGCTATGGTTCATGGCCTGGACACCGTATCTAGTCATCTGTTACTTCGGCCTCTTCAAGATCGAGGGCTTAACACCGCTTACCACCATTTGGGGCGCCACATTTGCCAAGACCAGCGCTGTCTACAATCCCATTGTTTATGGAATAAGGTAAGTGGTCAGTGAAAGTAATCAAACCTTACTAAAACTCTTTTATCTATGTATAAAGTCATCCCAAGTATCGTTTGGTGCTCAAAGAAAAGGTAATTACGGCTGTTTACCCATGTAGATTATCTATTTAAAGCCTTTCTCCCACATTTACAGTGTCCCATGTGTGTCTTTGGCAACACAGATGAGCCCAAACCAGATGCGCCAGCTTCAGATACTGAAACAACCTCAGAGGCAGAATCAAAGGCCTAAAAATAAAAGATTGAAATGAAATTCAAGCAATTGCCTAAAATAGGCACAAAAATGCAAAAAAAAGGAAGTATATGTAGGAAGCATATTGAAACTATCAGAAAATGATACAAAAATGTAAAAAATATTTAAATAGAAGCAGCTCTTGATTTTGTTGAATTTTATTTGAATTCTCCTTTTATTTCGTTTGCAAATAATTTTCTGTTGCATACTTCTAGGATTGCAGCAAATTAAATTAAAGCAAAGCAAAACCTGATGCATTTAATTTCGGTTTGCTCTTAAAAGTATGCCACTGTTTTTGTGTTGCCATTTAAATGAAGTGAAAATCTGAATAAAATAAATATTTATTTCAAATTAGATATCTGACTGCATGTCAAGGCTGTGCCATACTGCAAGAGTAATTGAAGAGGTCTGCTCTTGATTCTGCTTCAACTGACAAATTCCACACGTCTCGAACTTCCACTTTGGCACACATTTTCACAACGTTAATGTCGCTATTTGCTTTGACTGTTCCGTTGCGCGTCTAATGATGATAATTACTCAGTTACATCCGCCGCACAACACTCCCTTTTACCCCCTCCCTCCCCCGCACATTTAGTGTAATGAGCACAAGACGCACACACACGACGACAGTCTAATTAGAATACAACAAAGCAAGCAACAAAGCTAAATTTGTACCCCCGTCAGCGAATTGGAGCACAACTTCATCACATGCTTCTACTGCTGACTCTGACAACGCCACTCTGTACTCAATGGGCTTATCAAGTACTCAGTTTATCTATACATCATCTAAAGAAAGTTCTCGTATCTTGTTTAAGCTTTTATTATTCTTATTGCTGCCAAGAAAATCTGGCCAGAAATCACTGCTTCACCAGAAGAGACCCGGTCGCGCTGCACCTGAGCTTGCCCAATGTTTGGCAGCCAGCTCTCCAACAGAGGCAAAAGCCATGGCTCGCACAGCGTCTACACATTTGTAGTAGTCAGCGATTTGTTTTGTTGAGTTGAGACTCTGTTCACAAAGACTGAGACCCGTTTGGGCAGTCTCCAAGATACCAGTGGCAGCTTCGCGAGCCATCGAATTGGCGGGTAGTTTCTCATTGATCACCGTCTGCACAGCCAGCTCGGTTGCCTTGCCTTGCAAAAGAGCGTCCTTAATGGCTGCATCGGTGGTTTGTGCCACATCGGTTATGTTCTGTGCCTGTGCCTGCAACTGCTGCAAGGTGACAATATGCATTAGCTTTTGACGACATAAGCAACCATAAAATCTTCAACTTACCGGGCAGATCACCAGGCAGATGAGCAGAATCGATGCTGTAGGCAACATTCTCGCAGTACTTTCAACTGAAAACTGTTGGAACCTTGGCCAGAGTGTTGTCTATAACTAGCAATGATCTAGTTTATCTTTCCATTTTATCTTATCTGGCACGTTAACGAGATGTAAACCAAATGCTGTAAAGACGGCAACTTTGTCAACAGTTACAACCTAATTACATTTTATAGCAGCTTGTGAAACGAGTCGGCGATCAGATTGCTTATCTGAGAAGCTGCTTGTGGCATTTAACACATCCATTCGGTAGCTAAGTCAAGGTAAACAGGCGAGCGTCGCGTCGATAAGAAGTGCGAAAGATAAACACACATTAGAGGCGGGCCGCTTGACTTAAACCGGATGTGAGTCACTCGACTGGCAGCCGCCACTCGCTGGACTAGTCTTGTTATGTTTATGCTTAAATTTTGACCAGTCCTCTAAGCCACATTCTCCCCCCCCCCACCACCAACCACAGAGTCCCCACTCGACGGCAACGAACCCTGACAGACCAAAGCCGCAAAAAATGGTTGCCTGCTTTTTGGGGCGCAACTTTTGCATACAAATCCGCAAACCCAAACAAATTTACATACATGCGCTTATGGCGCCAGGGATGGAAAGAGAGGGGATGTCAGGGATAGAGAGAGGGGATAGACGCACTTCCCCAGCTGTTTCCCAAACGATTTTAGCATATATTTCGACTGGCAGCGGCTTTTATTTTGTCCACTTTTTAAAGCGCTCGAAATGGCGCAACTTTTGCATTAGACAGCGCGCCGGAAATAGGCGGTAGATGGGCGTGCCCAAGAGTACCGCAGAGCTGGGTAAAGTTCATGCCACACACCCCCAAAACACACACATACACACAGACAGACAAATGCCAGCACACACACATATTTGTTGTAATGACAACAGAACGCAAGTTTCAATCTTGGGGCAAATATTTCAATTAAGTGACAAAACTTTGCACTCGCCTGATCCTTGTAATTCCCCTTGTCATCCTTGTGTATATGGGGTAGGTTGTGTGTATGTGTGTGTGTGTGTGTGTTGTGTTGAGCATGGCCAGCGGCTGTTTCAAAATTTACATTTAATTACATATTTGAATTTGAATATGCTTTCCCCGCATTTGGGCCGCCAACGAGGCGTATGCGTCATTTGGTTGAATCTTTCCCGTCCTCGCCGTCTTGCCAGCCTTGCCTGGTCATTTGTGGCAAATCTTTGGCTCGTTAAGCCCTACAATTTAATCCCATACTAATACTCAGCGCTCTTCATGTGCAAAACGACGTGACATCAAATCAAATTGGTCAATGGTCAGGAAGGAGGAGTGTCCACTAGACCAATCCGAATCACAATTGAAGCTGCATTGGCCACACACATAAATCAACATTGGGTAATTCAATGGTCCGTTTTTGGCATGCAACCGGAATCATGCACTAGAAACATTTTTGGCAGGACGACGACACACATAAAGTACACACAGAGATCGAGTCCAAGGCGGACAAGGCAAATTGATGAATGCATAGAAAGGGCTGCCGGCGAAGCCAACAATTCGCACAATGTTCTCACAAAGCAGCAGCGTGGAGAACAAACAGCGGCAGGAGGAGAACAAGAAGGGGCTACAGGGGCCAGAGGGGAGCACGGCACAGAGAAATGCCGCAAAGGCGAACAAATAAAGTGAAGGAATTCAAATATTTGGGCAAAATGCGTCAAGTTTTTTGCTCAGCCCACTCTCGAGGACATCCAGAAAGCGCCACAACATTAGCACCCCGACCATGAGAGAGTACGCTGGCCAGGGAATCTGAGGAGCGGCGAGGCGAGCGTAAAATATTTGCACCCAATCCCCAAAATCGCACAACTTGAAGCTGAGCCACGAGGGGAAAGCTCTGGTAAATTTCGTCATAGCTGGAAATTTAATAAAGTACAGATATGCAAAATACTCCAGCGACAGAGTCGAGCCAGTGCTCGCCTGGCCACATCAAAGCCTGCTCCTGGGTCAAGGACTACCCCGTGCCCCCCTCCCTGCTTGAATTTACTGGCCACTTGGAGTCTGGTTGCTTTTAAAACGTTTATTAAAGTAATTTTATCGAATCTATGTTGGTGTATTGCACTTGGGGTATTAATTTGGATTGGTCGCCTTAGGCTGCGGCGGGTGCAGCTGTGCTGGATGCCAACAGACGTGCCTGCCACTCATCATCGATGGCCTTCAGCTCGTTCTTGGCGGCAGTCAATGCGGGCTTCACGCAACGGATTTGCAACCAGGGCAGCGTGGCCGTGTTGCAGTTGACGAATCCCGTCTCGGCGTTTGCTAGGGTAGCCTGCACACGCTCCTGCAAGTCAGCTGGGAAATTGGGCTGGCTGAGCAGACGTTCGGCCTCCTTTTGCAGCACAATGGACTGGAAGAAGGCGGAGACAGAGAAGCCACCGAAGGGCGCTGCTGCAGACGGTGCAGCGGCAGCTGGGCCAGCAGCAGCAGCACCTGGAGCAACACCTGGGGCAGCGGCTCCTCCACCGAACAGTCCATTCAGATAAGGATTGTATGCGGCAGCAAAGGGATTGGCAGCCGCAAAGGGATTGCCAGCCGCAAAGGGATTGATGGGTTGAGCCTGCGAAAAATCGAAGATTCAGTTACGTTCATCGTTCAGTCTATATATGCTTATATATTTTTACCTGAGCACAGGCCACGCTGGCGACGAGTAGAACAATTGCGAATTTCATTTTAATGCGATTCGATTTCGTTTTCTTCTGAGTTGAGCTCAGTCGTTGTAGTTTCAGAGAGACTAATATCTGGCTAGAGATTGGAAGGGGTTTTTATACACATTAGAAAATAAAATTTGCCATTCTTATCTGCGTGTTGTCTCGCTCTATTGAACTGATTTACATGCTCTATTGTTTGTTTATTAAATGTAGTAGCGTAATCCCGCCAAAGGGTTATCTTGAAAGATAAAAACGAGAAGTTTACAGAAGATGCCGACTCACCACAGACGTCAGGAATGCGTGTGGCATTCATTGTGACTATAGTAACAATTACATTCTTATTTTATTCTTCATTTTCGACTTAAGAGGCGCTCAATCAATAGTTTACATTATAAGGATTCAAATTTAACATCCGCCAAAAATGTTACAGTTCTGTTTGGAAATTACAGTGCTGTTTAAGTTTAACATAACAGTGCATGTTTATAATTGCGCCAATTTTGAATTTCCAATTCATTTTGTATTTTGAAATCGCAAAAAATCAGAGAAAGCTAGATGATTCTTGAATTATTTTTTATTAATGCAGTTGTTGTGGTTTTTACATTTACATTGGTCTATAGAAAATTACTTTGAATTACAAACAAGAGATAAATAAGCGCTTAAGGAACGACAATTCACAGGAATTTTAAGCAAATATATTCAATGACAACAGTATGAATAAACAACAATGTGTACCGTTTTAATTGCTTATTTTGTTTATTTGTTTTCAGTGATAGTTGTCCAATTCACAAATGTTAGCTAACAGCAAGCGCTTCAAAAAATACTCATATGGTGCTGTAATTAACAGATGCATATCACGTTAACATAGGATTAAGATTTTCGACAACATGTCTTTGAACAATTTGCAGCCTTAGTAAACAATGAATCTGCCATAATTCGTTCTTTATAAATATAGTAAATAATAGTTAAATAACTGAATAATAGTAATTGTTAACACAGATCTTTGTTTTTTCAAAAATTATATATTTATATATTTGTTTCAAATTCTACCGCCTTAAACGCAAGTCACTGGAACAGCTGCTCGCTCATGAGAGCGAATTCCGAGGGAACAGCTACAACCCTGGCACCAGCACGCCTGTGTTGGCAAACGGAATTGTTTTAGTGATAAAATTTTTGTACACAGTCAAAATATCGATTCAGTTTGGAAGAAGAAAAACGACCCCCGCGTCCAGCACACACCAGCCCCAAGGCAGTGGGAGATATAGTAGTAGTAACGACAGTCAGTCAGTCCTTCAAACATTACGCAGTCAATCGTCGGGCACACATCCAAGGTTCTGGTAGTTGTGCAAAAAAAAAGAAAAATCAAATAAATAAAAGAAGATAACGCCAGACCAGAACGTGCAGCGCAAACAAAACGAGTGAAAGTGCGAAATCAAAATCAGAAAACGAAAAAATCTATGTAACTGGCAATCGTTTGCCACAGTTTCTTCCAGTAACATCCACAGTCAGCCCCATCAGCAGCAGCAGAAGCACCTTCATTAGCAGCACCCAGCAGCAGCAGTAGCACCCAGCTGCGAGCGTATCCACCCCCAACAGAAGCAGCAGCAGAAAAGTGCACGCCGCGTAAGTCTTCCAAACGTTATAAATAGAAATATAGCGTATTAAAAATATTTAGGCAATAAAATCAAATAAAATTGGTCATGAAATCAAATGGAAAATTAATTGGCAAGTCAACTAACTCAGCTAAACCCGTTCACAGCAACCGCGTCGTTGACATCAACATCAACAACAACAACTTGACCGCCTGCAGCAGCAACAACAACAATTAAGGCATCACGATGGCTTTCGCCGGACTAAAGAAACAAATCAACAAAGCGAATCAGTATGTGACGGAGAAAATGGGTGGTGCCGAGGGCACCAAGCTGGATTTGGATTTCATGGACATGGAAAGGAAGACGGACGTGACCGTTGAGCTGGTGGAGGAGTTGCAGCTCAAGACGAAGGAGTTCCTGCAACCAAACCCAACGGCACGGGCAAAAATGGCTGCTGTCAAGGGCATCTCGAAGCTATCGGGACAGGCCAAATCGAATACGTATCCACAGCCCGAGGGTCTGCTGGCCGAGTGTATGTTGACTTATGGTAAGAAGCTCGGCGAGGACAACAGCGTGTTCGCGCAGGCGCTCGTCGAGTTTGGCGAAGCGCTTAAACAAATGGCCGACGTCAAGTATTCGCTGGACGACAACATCAAGCAGAACTTTTTGGAGCCCCTGCATCATATGCAGACCAAAGACCTCAAGGAGGTCATGCATCATCGAAAGAAGCTGCAAGGCCGGCGTCTTGACTTCGATTGTAAGCGTCGTCGGCAGGCCAAAGATGATGAAATTCGTGGTGCTGAGGATAAGTTTGCCGAATCATTGCAATTGGCACAGGTGGGCATGTTCAATCTCTTGGAGAACGATACTGAACATGTTTCACAATTGGTAACTTTTGCTGAAGCACTTTACGATTTTCACTCTCAATGCGCCGATGTGCTGCGTGGCCTGCAGGAGACGCTGCAAGAGAAGCGCGCCGAGGCGGAGAGCCGGCCACGCAATGAGTTTGTGCCCAAGACGCTGCTCGATCTGAACTTGGACGGCGGTGGCGGCGGCCTCAATGATGACGGCACGCCGTCCCACATTAGCTCGAGCGCCTCGCCGTTGCCCTCGCCGATGCGCTCGCCAGCCAAGTCAATGGCCGTAACGCCACAACGGCAACAGCAGCCCTGTTGCCAGGCCCTCTACGACTTTGAGCCTGAGAATCCGGGCGAGTTGGGCTTCAAAGAAAACGACATTATCACGCTTCTCAATCGGGTCGACGATAACTGGTATGAGGGCTCTGTCAATGGCCGAACTGGCTATTTCCCGCAATCGTATGTCCAGGTGCAGGTTCCATTGGGCAACTAAGCCATCTAGAGATGCTAGCAAATCGTATTGGACATTGGAGAATGTGGAAAATAATAATAATAATAATAACTAAAAATATAATTGATGAGAATGTTGGTTTCGTCGTCATCGGCGCCCAGTTTGGCAGCACATGTAATCACATCCATACAATATGTAGTTGATGATAAATGAGAGATGATATAGTATGCTATGAATTATGGTTAGCGTTACAATTACGATTACAGTTACAGTTACGGTTACGGCTTAGCTAGCACAGCACATTCATTCGTGGCCATAAGCAGAAGACGAAGGATGAAGAATGAAGATGACGCAGGACGCGAGGAGGAGAAACAAAATTTTAAGCGAAATTATACCAGTTGGCAACACAATAACTAAAAAATTAATTACAATACAATTATATTAATGTACTACTGAATAACTAAATTTACAAGATGTTACAAATCGATTAGAAATTTCCATGTGTTTCCAATTCGTCAGATTGTCAGTAATTGTTCTCTACTTTGTACTAACAGTTTTTAATTCTAAAAGAAAACTCGAAAACGATTACAAATATTACCAACCAAATTCGATTCAGATTCTGCAGCTAAAGATATGCGAACCAGACACACACAAAATGTATTTATTAAAAAACCACACAGAACTCAAGATATGCATTAGGTAGCGATACGTACCATACTTATATACCTACCGGAAATATCTACCTACCATATACATAATATATATCGGTTGCAATCTTTCTGCTTTGCCATTCTCATTGATTGATTGTTGTAATTTCTAATTTATTTCCATTATACGCTCTCTCTACGCCAGCTCTTTATAAACCTTAATGAAAAAAAGAAAAACAAAAAGTAAAAATACCTAAAGCTACCTACATCATATACCTAAGTGTATTCCTATATATTTATTGTATATCCTAAACTGATATTTGTGCAAAAACAATACTCCCCACACTCTATCCCTTAAAGGCATACGAACGTATTGATGAAAAGATAAGCAAAAAGAAAACTTTAAAATGAAATATGATAAAACTAATTGTCTTAATGTTTGTTGTAAAATTTAAAAAATTAATTCAAATTCAAGGATGAAACAACAAGATTTGTATCCTACTTTTTTGCTCCTTTTTATGTGTGTTGTTTTTTGTTATTTATATACATAACTATTATATAAATCAAATTATATATATATACATACAATATATATATATATACATATAAATATAGATATATTTATTAAGCATATTATCTACATGTATATTTATTATTATGTATTTATTATAACGTATACTGAACAGCAGCGTAAATACAAAAGTTAATAATAATACCAACAACAACAACAATATTGATAACAATAACGATAAAAGATAATGGAAAAATAATGAACAACGTAACGTAACGGAATCCTCCTAAGCAAAACCAGCAGCATAAAACTAGTTAAAATTTGAAAACTAACAATTAATTACTGATATTAAAACGTTGATAATAACTATGTATAAACAAAACCAGTCAAGTCAGTCGAAGCATAGCAAGAGGAATGAGAAAGAAATGAATTACTAACCGAAAAGAAATGATTGTTTACTAACAGAAGCAGGCCTAGATGAAATACTAGAGTAGTCTATACTACCCTACCCAATTATGTATCTGCATCATCTGCATAGAAAGAGGACAGACGAAGAGTCAGGCCCCACGTGGGCGTATTTAGTGCGATATATATACGAATGTATATAGGTTCGGGCGAAGGTATACACAATTATATATTTACTGATAATAAATTAGTTAACGAAGAAGAAGAAAACATTTGCGAAAATACGAATATAAAATTCGCGACCCACGCCGAATCGCTTGCCAAACATTTCCAGAGAAAGAGAAGGAAGAGAGAAAGATCTTCAAACGATGCGAGCGATTTATTTGATTGGCAAAGAAATTAAACAATAATAATTGTAATTATGCATTTGTGTGGTGGAATCAAAGAAAGTAATAAAATTAATAAATATAATGATATATACACATACATACCCTACAAAAACTACTTGCATACATGCAAAGCAAATAATATGACAACAACAACAAGAAATTATATAAGAAATACGCTAATAACTGAAGCCCTAATTTATGCAAATTGATAACATTTAATTTTCAATGTGTCTTTCGTTCAAAATCATAAAACAAAAAGGAAAACCCAATTTGCGTTTTGTTATTTGCATGTTGACCTTAAACGCGAACCACCCCCATCCCCCCTCCCTTTCGTGTTGACCTTGGCCCAGCCCCAGACGCGAGGTCTGTGCATGTTGCGTAACATTGATTTGGATGCTGCACGTTGCTTGCCCTGGCGCTGCAACGGAATGGGGCACGACACAGCGACGACGCCGTCTATAAAGCTAATGGGGGGAGGGGAGTGGGCAACATTGGGATTTTCGATTTTCCACAGCAACACAATGAGACACAAGAAGAGCAAGCAAAGTTTGCACATCTCCGTCGAAAAGTGACGCAACACTGCCCCTGTCACTCATCATCCTTTGAGGACATGTCGTCATTGCCGAGGACTCTGGGTATGTAGGCTAGTCGGTCTCCAGAGGAGGAGCGAGCCTCCTCTAAGAAAGAGCAAATGCTAAAAATAATTCATGGTATTAGCGAATTGTTGGTTCTGTAACATGAAATGACGACATTGCCGACTTTTGCGACAATATATTACGTCAGAGAGATAATCTCTATAGTTGGAAAAGATGTGCTGACCTAATCGCAAATAAGCACAAATAAAGAGTTAAAGAAAATAGCTAAGGACAATTCTAACTTGTCCGTGCATGTCATTATATAGTACACTGTAGAACTTGTTGCATTGCTAAAACCGGTTTTTCAACCCTTAAAGAAATCCTACAAATTAGAAAGAAACACACGGAATTTGGTTCTTTCGTAATAGATTTTCAGTTGTCTTTATTTACCTGTCTTTCTAATTCCATTTGATGTTATCTTCCA
Organism: Zaprionus ornatus; assembly: GCA_018904035.1. Lineage (NCBI taxonomy): Eukaryota > Metazoa > Arthropoda > Insecta > Diptera > Drosophilidae > Zaprionus > Zaprionus ornatus. Next base: position 2,570,470 of record JAEIFZ010000289.1, on the reverse strand, counting down.
TAACCCCCTGATTGGCTTGCAAAACCGGTTTGGGGTGCAGGAGGGTTGCTAAACCTAGAAATATGAAATTGTAAATAAATAAATTGATTCTTTAAAGAGAAAGAAAACTCTTTTTTATCTTGTACTAGGAAAAACACTGGGGTTTTAAGTTATTCCAAAAATAATATGATATTTTTCAGTTTTCACATATCATTAAGCATTAACAACATCTTAAATCCACGACATCACATTTAAGATTTAAGCTTCATCATTATGATATATTTTCCTTTATTTTGTTCTCCCATTCGATGTAATCTTCCCTAACCCCCTTAAAGATTTTAAATTGCCTTTATTTTCCTATATTTCTTCATTCATTCGATGTGAACTCGCTTCGTCTTCTTAACATCTTCTTCTCCCATTTGATACTACAATATATCTATTAACTTTCTGTTCGGATTGCAAAGCGGTTTACCATGGAAGAGGTGTACTTCTGAAAAGCCCACTACTTTTAAGAAGATATAACCATATAATCCATATGCATGCATAGAAAATATGAGATATTTATTTAAATTATTCTCGAAGTTATAAAGATTACGATACTTTAAATACTTTTTCACAAATTATTTCCCTTTTATTATATTTATTGCATAAGTTCGAATTTGGCGACATCACAATGTGGAGTTCACCTTTATCAATAGTATATATAGCTTATCAATTTGGCTAGCAGACTAATGACGAACCAGTTGACCATGAGTAACACTTGCAAAAAGCAAAACAAAATTTAAAAAAAGGTGGTCTGAGCTTATCAGCACCTGAAGTTTGCTTTTATTTTGAATGCGATTAGACACAATAAAATAATGAGTATGTGCTTGTCAAGTACTTAAAGAATACAAGTTTATCAAGTCGGCAGGGTGCCAAGATAGGGTGCTGATTGTGGTAACCCTAAATTGCGTGCTAGACTATAACATACTCCTCGTACTGGCTGAGGAACTTCGGCTTGGGTCTCTGTAGTGCCTCGTGGCCCAGTGTGAGGCACTCGGGATCCTTCTTGTAGACACCCTGGGCCTGGAGAACAGCATGTGGTGCACAACGCCAGGGATCCTCTGTTTCCACCTGCCAGTTGAAGAGTTTCTGCTTCAGCTGTTTAAGCGTCGAACTGTACTTGGGCTTATCCACTAGATTGATACGTTCCAGGGAATCCGCCTTGATGTCATAGAGTTCCCATTCGGGTCGCTGGTAATATTGCTGCAAGGTGCGATACCAGGCCAAGGCTTGTCGGTTGATGGTGGCGTTGAGAATCTGCTGGAACGTGGGCGACGTATAGAAGTCCTGATCAATGGGAAAGTCGGCCCAATAGTTGAGATTGTGTATGAGCTTATAGCGTCTATTGCGCACCATGCGCATGGGATAGGCCATTGTGACTTCATGATAGCTCTGACTGCCGAAAACAGAATCGTTCTCCTGTGGCTCAGGCTCCTTCTGCAGCACAGGCAACAGAGATTGACCACTAAAACGAGTTCCATTGGGTGGTGCTAGCTGGAGTGCATCCAACACACTGGGATAAATGTCCAGAAGGCTGACCATGGCGGCACTTGTTTCATGATGACGATCTTCAGGTTGGGGGGAGCTAACAATAAGCGGGGATCGTATGCCATGCTCGTAGAGATTAGTACGTCCACCGGGGAAGGGTGGCCCGTTATCTGAGGTATAGATGACAAGTGTTTCCTCTGCCAGACCGGCAGCCTGCAACTCGCGCAACACCAAACCAACACCCTGATCCAAGCGTGATATTGTCATGTACTGAGCGGACAGTTCCTGACGCACAACATCCGTGTCCGGCAGCCAGGCGGGCACCTCCAAGTTGCGCCAGTCATAGTAGATGGGTTTCCAGTCCGGTATTGTGCCCATGCCTTCCTCTCCGCTGCCCCAACGCTCACAGAACTCACCATACTGTGGAGTGATGTGACCACAGCGATGAGGATCATGGAAGCCAACGAGCAGAAAGAATGGCCTCGCCTCGCGCTTGGCCTGGCTGAGGAACTCCCGTGCGTATTCCTTGATCTTGGTGATATTACGTCCGATTTGATTGATCGAATGCTGCTCCTCTGTCTGCTCAAAGTCAAAACGGAAATTGGCAGCGGCTCCAACATGTTTCTTGCCAATTATGCCGCTCAAGATGTTTCCCTGGCTCTGTTCCCGCAGCACATTGGGCAGCGAACTCACCTCGGGCAGCACATTGAAGTTGTGCACACCCTGATGCAGTCCATACATGCCACTCGAGTGACTCGCCTGCCCCGTCAGCAACTGAGCGCGGCTGGGGCTGCAGCTGCTTACCGAGGTGAAGGCGTTGTTGAACAGCAAACCCTGTCTGGCCAGTGCATTCAAGTTCGGTGTCTGGCAGTATTTGTTCAGGTAGGCTCCCATCTCGAAGCCGGCATCATCTGCCAGCAGCAGTAGCACATTCTGTGGCTTCTTTGTGGCACAGCAAACACTGCCCCAAATAATCAGAAATGTTGTCCACAAAAGTAGCCAATGCATTGCAATGAAAATTCACGCTGCCACAAAGTCTAGTCAATCCAACGACGCACTCTGCCCGAGTCCAACTGATCCGCAGACACTTCCACATTCGTATTTGTGTCGCTCTGAGTCTCTTCTCATTTTTCTTAGTCATTCAATTCCATTCATTCCAATTCCAGTTTTGGTCTCTTTCACCGGCGCTCTCCCGCAATACAATACAGTGCAATACATGTTTATGTGTTCGTGTGTCTGTATGTATTTCCCGACTTGTACATTCACTTTGAACTGGCTTTCTTTCAAAGCGGTTTGCCGGCTTCGAATTACTCAATTTGTTTTGCATTTCAACGCCATTAACGTATGAGCTGGGCTTACTATTATTAAACAATCTTTTTTTTTACTATTCCACTTTTGTACGATTATATCTAACATCTAATAAATCTCAATTCAAAAAAAAAAATGTTTTAGTCTTGTTCACGTTTATTGTTGCGTTGCAAGTCATGTAAATACAATCGTACTGAATTTTGTACTGAAAGCAATTAAACACTTATTATTATCTTTCTCATATCAGGAATAAAAATGTATTAACGCGAATTGGGTTTTAACTCATTGCTTGTTCGGTCTTATCTGTAGAATTTCAACACTTTCGACATTCTAAAAATTCGATGGTTTCCATATTGCCAATGTAATTTTACAACTATGTTGACTCTTTATCACACCAATTCTCTTATAATTTCAATTTAATTCTGAACATTTTTTGGAAATTGAGAAATTATTTAGAATATTTACAGAATCAGCAAACTATTTGGCTGTCAACACATTAAACTTTCTAAAAATTCGAGGGGTTCCATATTGCAAATGTAATTTTACAGCTACGTTGACTCTTTATCAAACCAATACACGTATAATTTCAATTTAATTCTGAAAATTCTTTGGAAATTTAGAAATAAACTTCAAAGAAGTTTCTATCGCGAATAAACTCATATTCATAGAATCTTATCATATGTCATTCTCAAAATGTAATTTTTTTTTGGAAAACAATTTTTAAAATTAGTTTGAAATTAAAAGAACATGAAAAAATTATTTGTTAATTGTATTTATTAGTTTTCCGTTTATATTTATTAAGTTGATATAGTAATAAGAAATTTATTCGTTTGTGACAAGATTAAAAAAAAAAATAATTATTATAAATAATAAAGAATTGGATTATCGAGCCCTCGAGTATATCGGAATGTAAAGTATTGAAGAGAGTTAAAGCCATAAATTGCTTAAAACTTAACATGATAAAATGTTATTATTATTTAGATGTACGCACATAGAGAAAGTGCTAATCATTTTCGCTATGTATGGCACAGCATGCGGATAATAGCAACACCCGAATATGTGAGTGTAATTAGCATTGATGTATTCCATTTGGCATTCTGTGCATTCTCACATTAAAGCTTGCTAAAAGTAGTGCGCAATTTTCCCTGTTGCTTGCGCTTCTTTTTATTTGTAGTATGAATCATGCTAAATCCCGTGCTTAAACCTTGAACTTATATATTGTATGTGTGTATAATGCAGACAATAACCTATTATATTCACAGTTACTCATGTGTACATTTGTGTGTGTGTGCATTGCATTATGTAAGTGCCTAAGATCCATCTAGAAAGTTCCTTTGCCTTTGTTGACCTATTAAATAGTGGATTGTAAATACACAGCAAACAGATGTTTAGCAACATGTTGCGCTGGCAACTCTGGCAACTCTAGCAACATGGCCATTTGCCAAGGCCAGGCAATCAGCTGTGCTCAGTTGTACTCGGCAACGAGTAGCAGCTGATGTAATGCGTGGCAATTGTTGCATCAGCCAATCCACCGGCAAATGGAGAGTAGCATAATGAAAGAGAGGGAGAGAGAGTTTATGGAGAGAGCAACTCTCACGCATGCTGCATGCCAAATGCCGTTCATTGTTGTAGCCAGGTCCGTAGCGACAATCTTAGGGGCTCTTGTGCAAAGTTCTCGGCGGCCCCTATTGTTATTTTCTTATATTATATTCTAGTTCATAAAACATATTAAGAACGTCAAGTGTTTTTGAGGAATCTATATTTCTGGCTCTCATATTCACAACCCGGCAGGCGAGGTTCCCTGTGAACCGCACACGCCTAACTACGGGCCTGATAGTTTCTGTTGTTGTTGCCAGGTATGCGCTATAGAATATTCGGCGAGTTGTGCGGGCAACACACCTGATATACAACATTAAATTCAAATTTCACCTTATCGCAACAGGAATAACTTTTTTCAGCGAAAAGTTAATTTCGTTCGACTATTTTTGCTTATCTGTCGCCTGATAAGATCTGCGTTGCTTGCGAATTAGTAGAGCTTGTTATTGATTTATGTAGACGTTGCTGTACAGTTACATATGTATTCGTGATGAGTGTTTTAGTATCATAATAAAATATACATGCCTTCATGTGTGATCAGTGTTGGCACACGCCAGTTTTATGATCATATTTCTGCATCAACACGATGACAGTATGCAAAGTTCTTCAACAGAACCAACCTCAACAGAATCATCTTGAGGGAGGTGCTGTAAAAGTCAGTGCAGTCCGACGCGATACATAAATAATTCTATAATGCCTTTGCTCTTAGCATAGAATAGAAATTATTTTGGGGGCACGGCAACGGAACAGACAGCTGAGAGACGAGTGAGGAATGAGAAGAAAGAACAGAGAGGGGGGTGAGTTTACTATATACCTCACAACGACGTCAGCACAACGTTTATCAGCTGCCGACACGACGCCAGCGTCAGTCCAGTGACTGGTTGAGGCGATTCGCATCCGTTAGTAACAAAACTTTGGCCGTCGTGAACAGAGCAACTTTTTATATCGTATCGCAAAATACAGAAAGCTTTACTCCAAGCAACAATAACAACAACAACACCAGCAAAAGCTGTGCAAATTTACGTGGTATTTGTGAAATAAGCTCGAGTGTTCGAAACACTGTGCTAAATAAGCAAAAATAAATTGATTTCAAATCATATGTATTTACGGGTACGGTCTTAATGGCATCAACAGCTAAAATCCCATACAAAGATTATTATTTAATAGAACAATAATATTCATCACTTTGTGTCAGTCAACCAAGTGAATCCAAGTGACAAGTGAAGCGCGAAGAGTGTGAATAGATTTGCGAGAGACGCAATCGATCATCTAACTTTAATATATATTCATATTGTATCTGGAATATACGTTGTATCTAGATACGATCTTAAGCATTGATTTCAGTCGTACTCCAAAGAAAACGACAACAACATTATACGCACACAACAAACACGTGTAGTTTATATACATAAATAAAAACTGTTTCTATCGGAGAACTGCTCCAGTATTATGTTCTCCGTCTCCACTGTTGCTCAAACAACAACGCGTACAACAACAAAGAGTGCAAAGAGAGCGCGGGTCGTCAACCATCGCATCGAGCGAAGCAGCATCAACGTCATGCAAGTGTCGCCTGTCGTTGCCTTCATGTGTTTGCAACATTCGCAGCAGCAGATTCCCATGCTAAACAATTTTATGTGTATGCGTATGCGCGGCTGGCATAGCACAAATAATTACTACAACAATTATCTATCGGTTTGCGGCATCACGCCCACCAAGACTGTTCTTAAGCGCACTAAGGGGTTGCGAAAGAAGCGTGACTTGATTATTCGTCGCAATATTTGTCGCTGTTCTTTTCGTTTTTGAGGCTCCACATAAGGAGCAGGTGTAAAGAAAGAAACTCGAATAAAAGGGAGAGCGGAAGAACAAAAGGACATATTGATAGGGAAACTCAAAACATCATCGTGACACGATGGGCGGTAAGTTGTCTGAATTCGCTCTAACTCCCACTGTAGGCCATTGACACATGGTGTCGACAGGCCAGTACTATCTACGCACACACACACACATAAACACACGCAATGTTCGAATTTCGAACTGATAGTTGAGTCGAACTTTTTCGATAATGAGCCCTTCACCTTCAAAATGTGTGCACCCTACAGTGGGAGCTTATTATTACAACATATTATGGTATATTATAATTTGAAACTTATTATAAATATCTGTAACTTTTACTTTTACATCAGGGAAGTACTTTTATGATATATTATCAATAAAATGAAGAGGAAAAGATCAGGAATTAAGCAGAATACTGAAACAGTAGTTAATCCATACATCAATATGTATATTAAAGTTCCAACAAATTATTCTGATATTACTGATTTATATTTATATGTATGATATATTATAAATAAAAATACTCGGTTGTACTTTTTAAATTCGACACGGCATCATTTCAAGAACTCTGCCCTATACAACGGAGATACAGTATGTATCCAGATAAGTTATAGCTAAGAATGGATTTACAAAGCGTATATACTCATATATATATATAAGTGTATTATAACGTGCATACATATAATGTTCCCTATATGACGCTCATGGGGTAGTATGAATAATAGCGATAATGTATGTAGGTACAAAAAATACAATACAACAACATGTACATAGAGCGTTGTATGAATTATAGCGATATGTGTATATAAAATATAATCTTATCTACAATTGGCAAAAAAAACAACCCATACGTGTCTACAGTTAACTGTTCTATCTAATTACTGTACATTATTTTAAGTTCATTCGCACCAGTGACGACCATTAGTGCTCGTGATTCTTTTGACAATCATATCGTAGCTGTCTTTATACTATATACGGTACATACAATAAACTGTCATTTGTACATACATACATATATTAGTGCAAATACTCCTGTGTATGTATATAGTACAGCCCACAACATAACCCATTACGTGAAAGTTTTCCATTGACGTGGCCCTTGGCACAGAAAAACTGCGAGATCATCATGGCTTGCAAATTTCGCATGGGGTTTTCATATCACAAAGTTTGGCCATTGTCTTACTACAAATTCGTGGCCAGACTGTCAATAGCTTTTTAGCTTCTTCTTTTCTCCTAGCAAAAAATCTCGTGCCAGTCTGCGATCAGTGCCAAAAAAACCCCCAAATTAGATACACATACATATACATGTATATATGTATGTTTGTATGTTTGCATAGAAATTTTGGCATGTGGCTTTTACTATAGTAGGCAAAAATTTCCAAGAATTCAGCGCACCTTTTAGACCGAACCGATAATTTAACTGTCTGCCTGCCCCTCACTAACCTACCCCTTCTTGGGCGTAAGGAATACATATACACGTATGTATACAGACATGTGCGGACACATATTACAAAAGTCACATGCACGGGGAGCTTTTAAGTTTGGACATTTTTGCGTTGGCAGCATGACTCATGTATTTTTTAAATTATCACCTCACTTTGTTTGTGCGTGAGAGTTGAAAGCTCCATTGCTTTGGGAGCGTGTCTGACGAGCTTTTATCTTTACACCGACATGCTCACTAATACAGAACAGTCGTCCGCTGACTAATCAACAAATGAAGAGCTTTATACGACAAGTGCTTTACAGAGAAGCTTTTGCCAAAGTGAAACAGCTTACAACAAAAACTGAAAGGTTGTAGTTCGTAACGCTTTTTCAAACTGGGTATTCCCAACTTGCTTTTCAATGCCGTTACATACATATTTAGTTGCATTTAGACATGTATATCGCTTGTAGAAATACTTGTCAATGCAAATGAAGAACTTTCGGAGAAAGCGACATCCACTTAGTCGCGAGATACAATGTATTGACTTCTGAACACCTTTCCACTTACTCAGATTCTCCCACACACGCATTTTTCTGTAGCTTGTACCACTTTGGGTTTGGTTAATGTGTAAATACATACTACATAAGTACATGGTATACATACGAATGTATCATTGATGTACATATACGTACAAGACATGGTAATTACAGTCCTCAATTTGGTTTTAATAGTCCACCTGCTTCTTGCGTGTCTAACCAAACACCCACGTACTAAATGTGCATATGTATGTATAAAATTAAGTTGTTATTGTAAAGAGCAGAGTTAAAGTTTTGAATTTTGTTTTGAGTATACAAAAATCAATACATTAATTATTATTTAGAGCAGATGTACATATGTTATGTATGTACATGAATATATAACGGTATAATAGATTCATTGCACAAGTACAGATGGCCTTCTTCTAATTGCCACGTCTGTTTTGCAAAACAATCAAACAAAGTTACACAAATACTTAAGCAACAATAACTACACCTTGCATTTATTGCGATCTTAAATCAGATCACTGCCAACATAAACCGTAAACATACCCTTTTCATACATATGTATACTATACAATACAAGCATGCATATGCATATACGAACAAACCCTATACCTATTGTGCGCCTCTTTTCAAACAAAACAAACATGCGTACATACGTCTTCGCACATACATATGTACATATACACATACATACAAAAGTAGATCTGCAGGCCAAAACGTTGACTCATGCTCTGCAAAAGTGGATACAGCACATACAAACATACATATATTTTGTCCGCATGTAGGAAAAGTAAAACAAAATCGCCGGCCGGCAGACAAAGTGCAATGAATTTCAGCAAGGGCCAAGCAGAATATAGGTAGTGCGTGCTTACTGACATTGTGACGTCACAACTGGAAGCCAACTTGAATTCGTATAATTAAAACACAAAATATAATACAAATTCCTTTCATTTGCATAATAATGATTTTTTGATATACTGTAAATATTTTCTAAGAAATGTTATAGAACGTTGGGAAGATCAATAGAAATTCGTGGCAATGACGTAACAGCTAAGCAAGAAAGCAGAACGCACTGCAGAACCTTGTTGCGGGCAACGCGAGAGCGAAAGCTCTCTCACTCTCTCTCTGTCTTTCCATTGCTTGCCAGAGCGTGCTTATCTGTGTAGAGCTTTTGTGCACACACACACGCGCACGTTATCTGGCTATGGCAAACTGGTTTGCCTTTTGCTTTTTGAATTTCACAACGAAACGTAAATTCCCATGAATTCAGTACCACACTGAACCTATCTGAAAAGCAGTTTGTCGACCGAGTCTCTTTTCAATACACTGTGAATACTACAAGCAAGCGGTTGAGTCACACTCAGGCGCTGTTAGTTCTCATTCTTCTGCAAGTGTAAAGTGAAAATTTGTGAAGAATCTAAAGAATAACTCCTAGCCGAGGATAGAAATTAAAAAAATCGGACTGTTGTTGTTCTTCCAAGTGAAACAACAACTGCGCATTTCATATTTGTCGGCTACGACACACGTTCAAAGTACTTTTCGCCACAGAAACGGCAAATCGCGTAGAGACATCAGTGTGGTGGTGTGAGGAACCACCCAATAAATTGCGTGCTAAATAATATAACCAAGTGAATCTTTCGGTCGGGTCTACCAGCACCGGCCAACTGTGCTTGAAGACACAAGTAAAAAGGAGAATTGTAAGTAACCACAGTGAAAATTTGAGGATCAGTGCACATATTCCACAAATAATATTGTACATGTGTCATACTTAGCATGTATGTATGTGTGTGTATGTATGTTTGTGCGTAGGTCGATGAATATTTATTATATGCCAGCAGCAATTCCAATGAAAGCCGAAAGCTTTTACTGATATTTAACAGTGCAGCTGGCCGCCATATTGAAATTGAATCAAGTGTTTATAGTGAATAGTCTGCTAATATATATATTTATGTACATATATGTATATCATTTACACAATGCCAAACCTTACTATACATATAGTATATATGTGCATTTGTTTATTATATATATATATTTTGTATATATAACCAATTACAAGTGTCTACATACGTACAAACATACATACAAACCTAGTGTATATGTAGCTACATTCATATCAAGCTAGTCAGCTATAAAGACGTCAGCAGCTGACGCGAACCGCACTTCACACAAACACAAAGATCACAAACACACACACAAGCACGCACACACACACACACACACATAATAAAAAAAAAAAAAAAAAAAACACACACACACAAGCACTCGCGCATGTATGGTATATCAGCTTGCGGGGGTTTTTATTTTCGTGACCACTGCTGCTGTGACATGTTTGCCTTAGTATATATCTAATGTACGATTGTAATTACTTGATTGCACTTTTGTGTAAATGAAAAAGGGGTGGTTTATTGTTGGTATTTACGTGGTATTCGCGCGCTTTGGGTATTTTCCACCAATTAACAATTACTTTTCGTTGTTGTTGTTGTTTTTTCGGGCCCACGATTTGATATGTCATCGAGATTACGATAGGGCGCCCATTATCTAGAGAGGCGCACGTAAGGCTTAAATACAGATAGAGGAACGGACGAGCGGACGTGTGTGGCCTGTGCAATTTTCTAGGGTGGCGCACGCGAGGTGTGCTAGATAATTACCCCCATATCACTTAGCTTCAGCAAACAAAAACATCTATATAGAGAGTACAATAACGACAACTACAATAACAACTGATTAGGTGTCGTCAAGCCGCGGAAAACCTGTTGCTGCCTGACGTTTGGCAGCCATTTTGTTTATTGAGCCTCCATATATGGCGTTATTGTGAAATTCATTTCGCATCTTCAGTGCGCTGGCCTTGTCTTTGCGTGAAGCTTATCAGGGCCTATCACGTTTATATGGGGTGTATCAAATGAGGAAGTTTATGTGTCCAGCTACAAATACCTATAGATAAAATCAATAGATAATACTTATCGATAACACGAACACCCTTTGAAATACACGTATAAAGTAGTTTTCAATAACTATCGATTGTTATGCACCTAGATACATACACACATATATAAGTCTGTATTCCTATTTACCTAGGTTTTTATAGAGTTAATCTAATGAGGAAGTTTTATGTGTCCAGCTACTAATACCCATAGATAAAATCAATAGATAATACTTATCGATAACTCGAGTACCCATTGAAATACAAGAATACAGTAGTTTTCAATTACTATCGATTGATATTATATACAAATGGTAGATACATAAGCCTATATACCCTTATATACTCTTCGATTGTATAAATAACGTGGCTTTTCTTTTCTGTTTTTCAGTCTAAAAGGAAGTTGCGTCGACGACTCTTTTAGAGCTTGTTTAGAGTTACCCTAACAATTTCATTGTTCCTCTCAAACGGTCAACTAAAAGTAAGTATACAAAGTCCTTTAGCCTCATAGATATAAGTCTCATGTTTGCTTGAATGAATCGTCTACTACTGTTTAGTTTTTAAGTTGGCTTTATGAAAAAATATGTTTGAAAAAAGGAGTAATTCCATAAAAAAGGAGTAAATCCAATACAAAAAAGGAGTAAATCCATTAAAAAGGACTAAATCCATTTAAAAAGGAGTAATTCCATTTAAAAAAGGAGTAATTCCATTTAAAAAAGGAGTAATTCCATTAAAAAAAAGGAGTAAATCCAAAAAAAAGTGCAAAATGTAAAAAAAAGTGTAAATATATAAAAAAGGAATACATGGAAAAAAGGCAAAAAGGAAAACAAAGGAAATAATAATCGCTATATCGCCAACAAAAACATCGCATACCCCCCACACACAACTAATCCATTTAACTGTAAATTCGCTGCAAATCTTCACCTCCTCTGCTATAACTCAATGATCGGAGATATCAAGACGATCCTTTTGTCACCATGTTGATATCTCTGGTCCATTGAAGATATACCCACGATTTGGTGTAACATACAACTCTACACAACATATCGTACATTTGAATGTATCAATGCAAGAAACCATTGGTTGTGCGACCCCCACAAAGGATCGCGCTCCACCCACGTCGTCGTTCTGCGTAATAACAAATTCTTTTTTCTTTTGTCTATTTTCAACAAAATAAAAACCAAACCAAAACTCTAAAATGTGCTTGCTCCACTCATCGGACATATCCTGATATATAATTATCCTGATAAAAAATTATACAAATTGAATAATTGTATAAATTTTGAAATCCTGTCGAACCGAAACCGAAACAAAAACTTGAACCGTTCACCAAAATACAAAAACAAAAACCAAATACAAAAAATCCTGATTTGTTTGTGGAAATTTGAATCCATTAGCCTCGTTCAAAATGGCATTCAACTTCGAAATCCAAGCCAGCCAAGGGCTCAGAAGCGAATCAACCAACAACGACAACAACAACAGCAGCAGCAACAACCATCAACATCTCGAGCATACGAAACGCATCATCAACAACAACACCAAGAGAAACTATACCGATTCTACAAACGGAACCAACGAGAGTAGCAACCAGACAGAGTACCGAAAATCCCAGAGATATAATATTGATGATCCAGGAGCCAGCACGAGTTCAGGACACAACATACGACGCCCGAACGCCGATCTCTGGAGATTTAAATCATCTGAAAGAAAGGAATTGCTCGCCAGATTGCAAGAACTCGCCAGCGAGAACCGAGAGAATAGCATCTTGGACTGGAACTACGATTCCGATCGTTATCAATTCGTATCCGAATCCAAGAATCATACTGATCAAGGTGCCAGCGTACAGCAATCAAAGCAATCAGGACAGCAACCCAAGCAATCCAAGCAATCAGAGCAACAACCAGAGCAAGAGCAACCAGAGCAACAACAAGTGCAACCGGGCAGAGTCAACAGTGCCTCGAACTCGGCTAATAAGAATACCCTTTTTACCAGGGCCGGTACCAACACCATCTTCAGTGAAACGTGCATCGCCTACGACGAACGTTTCAGTAAACTATACAACGCCAGCGACAGCATCCCGTATCGCGACGCCAGCCTTAATACCGACTGGGATAACATCCCCACCCGAGAGGTGCTCCAACAACTTATACTCTCAATCAAACCTAGTCGCGAGCGACCAGACGGTAGGTCCACCGACGATACTGCCGACTACGACGGAATTGGTGACGGAAACGGTCAAGGTTTCGTGTCAGAGCCAGAGCCAAACATTGGCTGCAATGGCAGGTATACAGCTGACAGGTGCCGATATGGAGTCCCGCCAGGATATGAGTGGAGCAATGCCTACTGCTACAGTTGAAGAGATAGATGTTCCGGTGTTCATTGATGGTGAGTACTGTGTTTGTGTGTGTGTGAGTAATTCGTACCAGCACTCTCTCATTATACTGTTGAAACGTTAACGAAAACCGAAATGCCAAAAGCAATCAGTTAGAGATTGAGTCACAGATAGCAGGCATCGAACTGACTCCGATTTAGCATCGGACGATGTTCTGCCTATGACATCGAGGTACATTACCACGACGATGACGAAGAAGAAGATCACAGTGCAATGACCCATTGACGAATGATGCAGAAGAGCTGAGTTCACATCCGTCGAGAGCAGTTGATAGAGTAAAAGGTTCCTTGCGTCTAATGCCAGATCAGTTGTGGGACAGACGAAAGTCGTTGCCCACAACTCTTCTTGGCAGCATTGAACCATATACGAGTACATGGTATATACACTCATTTCAGATTCATATACAATATATACTTATTTGCTACAGTCAGCTTTTCAAATAATCCAAAATGGTTCAAGAACTTTTCATAATCTTGAGTTAAATTTCTGTTATTTCTGTTATCGAAGACAAAAGGTTTCTATTTCGTTTGCTTGAGGTATTTTTCGTTATTTTACTATATACACACATATCGTGCCATGCATATAAGTAAGAACTGATGCTCATTTCTTTGTGTATCAAAAATCATGTAGATTTCTTTATACCACCTTGCGACTATTTTGCGCATGTCCTGAAAAAAATGATGTCGCTTTTTTCCAAATGGCAAATTTGTGGTTTTCCAATATATATTATCAATTTGATGACGTATCTATCACATTTTTGCGAGGTGTCGCTCCAATCCCCCATTAAAATTCTCAGAAAAGTATGCAGCATGTATTATATTTCCAAACAGAGGTTATGACACTGATGAGTGCTATTATTTAAGTATATACTTATTTAATATACATAAAGTGAACGTAAATCTCTCTAAATTTCATTCATGAAATTATTTTGCTGTCTGGTTTTATATACTAAGTAGTATTTTATAGTATGAAGCCAAATATGACATGATAAAATCATTTAATTTCTTAAAAATTGCAAAGTTTTGTTTTCTGTCTGATTCTCCAAGGCTAGCTATTTATCGGTAGTCTATTTCTATTTCATCTGCTATTTTTGCTTTTCCTTTTCATGTTCTGTCCGCACAAAGCGCACGCTTTGACCATGAATCATCACTGCGTTTGCCAGCCTAACAGAATTTTACTGAGATAGGTTAAGGTGATTTTAACTGCGCACTTTGTGTATAATATTTGCAACGTGATATTGGGGTTTATAACTCTCAATAACTCTCTCCTAGTCGAAAGGAATTTAAGCTCAGAAAGTGGCATGTAAGAACTTTGCATTGTTCATTTTATATACTTCTGCTATAATTCAAGTATATTTTCTGGGTTCTTTTTGCTCTGTAATACACACGTGCTATGTATTTGTATGAGCAAATGAATATTACAATACTAATACAATGTCACGCATACATTCATAGATAAATAAATACATTTGTACATATGTATGAATTATATATGTATTTTGCTTTGAGAAGCTTAACCGCTTTTCTGTCTGTAGGTCTTAGAGACTTCCATATATGGGCAAAAGGTATGTCATGAAGAAAAGGTACACATTGTTTTTATATGCCATATAAGGGCATTATGTGTACGTAGGGTACGTGTATTCATCATTGTAGGATATATATAGTGCTTTACTTAAACCCTTTTTTAGTTAATATCGGCCATGAACTTTTGTTGCGCATCGATTAAAGTGCAATGTCCAAATGTATCTGAGTCATCTGACCTACTTATTTCCATTTCTACAGATACACGTACTAAGTGGCTACTAAATACCTGTGTACATTACGCATACGTATTGCAATTTCTGGATTTTTTTTGTGTGCAACTACAATATATATAATTATTATATATTATGTATACATAGATAGGCTGAGATACATTTGTTACCACATAGTCTGATCTATTTCAGCTACACGTGTTATTTCTGGGGACATTGGCATTGATTTTTCTTAGATTTTCAATCCTTGGCCGATTGTTGTGAAATTCGATTAGCATGATCTGCAGAAAAAGTAGTGGGAGAGAGAGAGAGAAAGAAAGAGAGGAGCAGCAGAAGCATTTTGAGAGCGCCACTTGTAGGAGTGATGAGTAGCGACGCTCTCTTCTGCTCGCGATTCAAAAATGAGATATGCTGTCTGTCCCTTTCGCTCGTTACTAGAGCGGGGTAGCTGAGTTCCGCCGGCCGGTTGTGGTAGGCACTCTCTCACGCACGTGTATGTGTATGTATGTGAGGCAGCATGTATGCATGTATGTGTGTGATGCACACACATATAATGCATTGCGTATACGCGCAGTGAAACAAACATTTAAAATTCCAATTCATTATTTTTTTATTGTATCATCTCAAGAAACATAAAGTATTATACACAGACTTCATTTATAAGACTCCCAAGCTAGAGCATTTTCCTGTTCTTATTTCCAATTTTCATACTTGTTTATTGTTTCCGCGAATGTGTCGCATGTGTAACAATGAGGTACAAATATTTAAAACCGCCATTGCTTTGGCACTCGGCATTACATGTGGCATTAATTCGCGAACTTTCGGCGCTCTTATGAAATTCTAACTGCACAAATATTGGTGCATTAAATCTCCAAAACTACACGTATATCTACATTGTTATTGGTTGGTAACGCGCTTCTGTGTTGGGCCTATTGGACATCAAATTATGTCTGTAATTGTCGAAGAATAAACAGAGGGGAAGAGCGGGACAACCGTATTGTCTTAACACTTGTTGGTAGTCGAGACTCTCTCTTGTGTGTTAGTGTGGGTCAGATTGCGCATAAGTGTGCGTAAACTTGTTTGAGTTCGCTCACGCTCTCTCGCTCTCTTGGTCTTTCGTTGTCGCTGCCGATGCACGATCCAGTCCCGAGACGAATCGCAACAAACTCTGTGCCGCAGCTGAAGTTCGGTTAGTTATTGTCCACCCCTTGAAACGTTAAGTCGCAATTTTGAAGCAGCTTGAGAACACTTGTTCCACAGCCCTCCAAGAAGGTGAATATTTACGATATTTAATATATAAAAAATGCACTATTGGATATTTAATATATAAATAATTCACTATCGAATTTAAATTGAATACTCATAGAAAAGTGAAGACTTCAATGATATTTGGTTTATTTTTTATTGATGCAAAATTATTCTAATTAATTTGACAGATTTTATGAGATTAAGCTTATTTTATAGGTGCAAAATTATTAAGTGTCCGCCAGATATGTCCATTTTATGTCTGCATATATTGCGCCGCTGTGTTTCATGCAGTAATCAATAGCCAATCAATAGCCTTTAACCATATTTTATGTGTTCCCAAAATATTAACTTATTTAGTAAATATGGGAATAATGTTTGTCAAAACAGCAAAGTGTGTTTCCCCCTGCCAAACAAAATCAGCCGGTGAATCAAAATTGTTTCACCCCACAACAACACAAACTGTGCAAAGGCAGACATGAACGATCATGCTCGTTTTGCTTAGTACGTCATGAGAGACTTTGTATCTCATATGCGCAATTCTCTGCTCTCTCTCCCTCTCTCTTTTAACTCTTCTTCTTTTCCTTTCGTACCGGCTGATTTTCAGCTGACTAATGCAAATGTTTAGAACTGAAAAATGTTAACTTTTTTTTATGTTTGACAGCCCTTTTTCATTATCACACATTATTTTTATATATTTTCAATTTATTTAAAGAAATTGCTTACAGCAATTTTGTATTTTATTTGGAATTTGCAGTTTTTCTGTTGCTCTGTTTGGATGAATGAATTTCACAACAAACGAGAGCGAGACAGCGAATGAGAAGGCAACAAGTGATAGCTCGTTGTCTCTGTTCCACATTGTTTGGGCACTCAAAAGTATGCAACGCTGTTTGGTTGAAATGAAATGAATGAATAGCGATAAAAGTGTTGCATTCTTTTGTGTTATCGAAATAAATAATCGATAGTGAATTTAAAATAAATGAGCGGGTGGTCATTGCAATGCCAATCAGGAATCATGATGAAAAGCTAATTGAATAACAAATTAAGGAACACACACAATCACACATTAACTTGAGTGCAACTTTAAAATTTCGATGATATTAACAATATATTATTATTTTCGTAGAATACCTTCAAAACATTGAAGCATCGTCGTCAACGAGCTGCAGCAGTGAAAGTGAAGAGAACGGAAAAAAGATTTGTACTGAGACGGATATAATTGACTTTGACTTTGATATAAACTTGTTTGCCGAGGATCTAATCGAGCGCAAGGAAATGGATCAGTGCAATCTGGATCTGGATATAAATAACAGCGACAACAGCGACATAATCGATAACTACTTTACGGATGAACTACCACTAATGGGAGAGGAGGTGGCACTCGATATGGGTGTGCTCTCTAATGGCATAGATTTCACACAAGAAGGTCAATTGGATCTGAAAAACTTCCTTTTAGCAGATCCAATGATGGGAGTCTCTTCGCAGGGATCATCCAGCCAGACGATATATTTTAATGAGCGACCGATGCTGGCTGATGAGAATAGCACCGACAACCCCTATCAATGCAGCCAAAACTCTCTGGGCTTCGGCCTCGGCCAGGTGGAAGCAACCAACGACGTTCAAGTTGGTCTGACTGTGCAAGAGGCCCATCCTGCCACTATGTGTGGGGTGAACCTCAAGCGCACAGCTTCCATGGCTGGCCTAGTGCCCAAAGTGGAATCGATGCCACCGAAGCGCAACAAACTCATACTCAACATCAATAGATCGCTGAACTTCCAATCGGAGACCATTAACACCCCCGACATCATTGAGCAGATGCTCAACTTCGATGAAGTAAGTACACCTAGGAGGAGCACTTCCCAATCCTGGATAGATACTTACAATTTATTTCTCTCTCCACAGCAAACTTCAGCGAACATCTCAACACAAGATACCATCTACCAGGAGCTGCGTAACACAGAGGAGACCAACACCTCGACAACCTATTTGGAGCTATCATCACCAAGCACGCCATGCAGTGCATACTCAGTCAGCACATCTCAGTCACACAGCTATGCACCCACGCCCAGTCAACTCACAGCGCCAGTATCACCAGCGTTCTCCAACGCCAGCACATCTCGATTCAGTACCACCACTTCCACCAGCGCCAGTGGCTCCAAGCGTAAGCGAGGACGTCCCGCCAAAGAGCACTCCGACGGTCCCGACCCGGAGCTGATGTCACGCCTGAAACCCGAGGAGCTGAAGCTGTACTGCGATCGTATGAAGAACAATGAGGCCAGTCGCATCTCGCGTCGGAAGACGAAGAAGCGTGAGGACGAGGAGAAGCACGAGGAAGAGCTACTGCAGGAAGAGAATGTACGGCTGACCGCAATCCTCAACAAGGTCCTGAACCGTAAGAAGCGTCACGAGGATTACCTGAAACAATGGCACCATAGACACAGCACCTACGTTAAGCCCGAACCGGAGCATTGAGATTCTCATCATCATCGTAGCCATGCCATAGCCACCAAATCGTACCTCTCTCAGATGTCGCACATTGCGACACACTAAAGTACCGTAGTTGTAGTGTATTAAGTATTCATCCAATTGTAAGTTAAAGTTGTCGTTGAAAACGCTGTAGTATGTGGCATCCAAAGATCACAAGGAGCCACACAAAAAAAAAAAAAACACAAAAAAACAACAAAATATCATAAAATCATTCGTTTGAATGCTGATAAAAAACCCCTATATGTAATCAATCTTAGAAATTATGCATACTTAAAAAGTCGCTTGAACGCGAAAATTATATTTTTTTAATATTTCCTTTATTATGTTTGCAATTGTGAAATTTTAATCACATGATTTTATACCTATGTTATATGTATGTATTATGTACTAATTGTATTCGTCTACGAGATCATACGTAATCTTCAAACTTGTGCGAAGAGCGGAAAAGAAATGAAAAATAATTGTGTGTAGTACGAATAATTACAATTACAAATGTATACCCCCTTTTATCATGAACACAAAAATTGTTACACAAAAAAACCCAAGAAAAAAAATTATATATATTGTTAATGAGAATGCATAATTCTACTCCACGTATATTTTAGCCTTATGATATACAATTAATCGTTTGAAAATAAAGTGCATGTCCCAAGAAGGTCGTGACAAAATCAAATGTCTCTTACATCTTTCTCATTTCGTCGATCGTTGCTCAATGTGAGCGGAAGTAACTTCAAGGCAAGGTTAATGTGTGTTTTGTACAATCCAATACATACGATTTAGTTTATTCAACAAGTATTTACAGAATTGACTATCTAACTATTTCATTGCACAGATCATTTTTTGAACAACTAAAAGAAATACGGACAATTTGTTATTACTATACATAAGTTGCTTGAATAAAATCATTTCATAAGACTCATTTTGCTTAGAACCTTCTTAGGATTCGATTATAAAATGTCGTCGCACCTAGGGGCATGTCCATTTCTGATGAGATTCAGCCAGTTTGACGCGGCCGAGACTAAAGTACAATTTTGTCGATGCGAAGGCAGTGCAATTTGTGGGATTTTTGTGTTGTTGGACTTCCAATTGATGTTACTGTTGTTGCGTGCCAGCGACTCGTTATTTGTGCGATTACGGGGTAATCTGTTTACGCAGATCCCTCTTCGCTGTTGATGTAGTGGAGGTATCGTAAGCCTTGGAAGGCTTGTGCTGAGGCGTTCGTGGTATGGCATGCAAAGAGCAGCCAGTTACGGGGCGTAACTTTGTAGGCGAATCGCATGAAGATGCACGAGTAGATGGTCAAAGCTGTCGGGGAAGAAAACAAAAGATTAGTTCACCTTAATCAACAGATTGAAGTACTTTTTCAATTGTCACTATCGGTCTTATCAGCACCCAGTTCAACCGGCACGTGCCTGTCTGCGAGAGTATCTTGCTTATCAGGACCTTGGTTCTGAATAGCATAGAATCTCCAATCATAAACTAATCTGTCAATGCACAAATTGTGATCTCGAGTGGAAAAGTTTTCGCGAATCAGGCTGGTAAAATGTGTGTGGCCTTACCCAGGGTCATTTTGCCCGAGATGAACTTGGGATGCTTCTGTGTGTCGGCAATGGCAGCAATCGGTATGCCCCAGTTGGCAAAGGGTCCCCAGAAGTGGGTGCTCATGAAATAGTTTCTCCACTCCTGAGCAGAGTTGGTTGACATTGTGCGTCTCATTGACATCTTGTTTGTTTATCACTCGATCGATCACTGGAAACGCTGGAACACTGGCTATCTGGAAAACACGATTAGCGTCGTTGGCAATGTTCCATAAATACATACGAATATTTTCAAGGTCTTACAGGTTGTTTTTATGCAACGATGTTGAATTTGTATTCACTCAAAATTGATTTAAGACTATCACAAACAAATTTAAATATCGTAAACCAACGTTATATAAATGTAAATGTTGATAAGAGAATATAATGCGCAGTACTAGCACGACCTAGCAAGTTGACTGCTCAAAAATAAACTAGTTATATGAAAAAAAAAATACCTTGAATCGGTATTATGTAGCACATTTTGATATGGTTGCTTTGATGTGGCAACGCTAAATCAAAATTAATACTGTTCTCATGCAGTTCTGATGGGTATCACTTTTATATTTCGCCATAGTGATAGCGAAGTAACTGTGACTGTTACTTTTGAAGGACTGCGACCTTGGTTTGATTTTTTTAAACTTAAGGTTTTCTTCATTTATTCTAAATAATCTGTATACAATAAGCTTTCCTTTGCATTTAATATTTGTGTTCGTGTGATATCGCTATACAAAATCCGAAAAATGTCTCTCATAATAATGTCTAGTACCTTTTTAATTGTTGAATCAAAAACATTTTGATCCAAACACATAAAATAAAATAATAAAAATAAAATAAAATTTGAAAGAACGAAAACTGGCAGATGAGGAACATTACATCATTTCCTTTAAGTTGGGATTCTCTTTCGTCTCCATGTAGTCTTATATGGTTACAACTTTGTGTTTACTATTTGTAGAACAGTCAATCTGCGAAAGCATTTTCAGGTATTACATGCACTTGACTTGGTTTATCAGTGCACCAAGGTGACTATAAAAAGGTGCAATGGGGCAGCAGTCGACAATCAGTTTGGTAAAATGAAACTTCAGCTAACAATCTGTTTGGTTCTCTTGGCAATCTGCAACTTGGCCAGTGCCTACGATGGCGATGGACAGCCAGGCTGCAAAACACAGGAGGAGCTAGACATTGGCGTCTTTCGCGATAATTGGGATGCTACTTCGTATTGGAAGTGTGATGCCCTTAACGAACCCGCATTGAAGGTGCGTTGTCCCAGCGAGATGGGCTTCCTCGATAGCCTCAAGGACTGCGTGAGCTGGGAAGACTGGAAATGGGAGAAGCCAGTGCCACCACTCAGCGAGGTTGAGGAGTAAAAAGACCCATTCAATTTACCACAGAATTTAATTAAATGGCGACATTTTTTAATTATTGTCATTGAGTTGAATACATAAGAAATGCGCTACGCAATGTGAAGATGCTTTAATGAATTATGTTATTTAAAAGTTAGATTCTGTGTTGGATTATGCGTCGCGGGTGCGTAGACCCCAAATGGAGGTACGACGCGCACCCACAGTGGGGCGTCCCACCGAGCTGTGTATGAACTTGTTAATGCCGATCTTCGGAAGTTGCTTCTCCAGCACTTCCATTTGGGGGTCATTGAGTAAGCCGAATATATCCAGATAAGTAAGAGACGGCATATATTTTACTTTTCTGCAAAGATAAATATAGTTTAGAATAGCTTATATATTTAGGATCAAATCATGTTCAGTCTTACAGGAAACTTGTGCAGGTAATGAGATAACAACGGGAAACGGACAAATACTCAAGACTGGTGAACTTCATGATTGTGGATAGTCCAGCATCTGTGAGACTGTTGCAGTCGGATAGATCCAGTTCCAGCAATTGAGGACAGCGTTTTTGTAGTATTTCGACATCTGTAAGCAAAAAGGGAATTAATCAAATTGATATAGGTAATTGTATATATACGCCTCTGCTGGGACTTACGGGAATCGAAGAGCACCTTCCGACAACCGGCGATGTTAAGGCGCATTAGATTTATAGGCGCATTTGTTACCAAAGAGGTGATTGCATCGCTCTTTAAGCCAGCCCAAGATATATTCAGACTATTGAGCTTGTACATGGCGAGCATCAGGGTTCGCACACCGTATTCAGTAAGACCAGTGGTCAAACTTAGATTGAGTGTCTCCATCTGGAAGTTGTGTCCAAGCTCAAAGCAAATCATGTCAGTCAGTTCAAGGTTTTCCAGACTGAGTTTCTTTAAATGACGGCAGTGTGCAAATAAAGTTTGGAGTGACTTTGTTGATATTGTGGCCAGACTCAAGTCCAAGTATTGAACACGGGCTAGGTTTACGTACGGTGGGCCGGAAACAAAAGCGGGATCCCTTATCTATCGAAATAGAGAATTTTATTAGAACAACTTTGAAACGGTGAAACTTTGATTGGTTACTTACAGTGGCCTGAGCCAGGCGGATTACGGGCATACCGCGTTTTATAACATGCTCGAGAGCTCCTGGACTCAATGTACGCTGTCCCAGGTCAATGCGTTGCCACAATGTCTCATCCCTGACACAACGGCTGAAGCGACGACAAACAGTCGCAATGCGCAGAAGTGCCTTCTTCGGCAGCCACTTGAAGATGTTCAACAGTATCTCATCGGACAGTCTTTCGAAGTGGTTGATGCCGCTATTCATGTGAGCCCTCACCACGGGCAAACGGTAGACGAAGAAGTTATTGGGTCGTGGAGGTGGTGGGGGGTTTGCTGTTGGTGGTTTCCATTCTGGCCGCATCATTGCCTGTTTGCTGGTCGAGGGTAAAAGGCTGAGAGGCGACTGTTGTTGCGATGGTGCGAAGCGATTATTCGAGGTGACTGTGGACAGCGGGTTCCTGAGGCGCTTGTAGTTGGGAGAGTTGGCTGGAGTTGGACTGGCGCCAGGAGGGGGAAATATATGCTTGGGTTGAAAACCTCTTTCAACGGTCCGATTGATGATTTTAGGTTCAGGGGGTTCATCGCTAAATATTTCAAATGGTTTGATGACACTGCTATTATCCAGTGTGGATGTCGTCGAATTGAGACTCGTCCGCGACGACGGCTGATGTGTCATGCGCGGTGCATTGGTGCACGGAGTTGTCTCATTGGAGTTCTCGTCGCTGGTTGCACTCACTGCAAGTGCAATTGCGGACATGGCCGACGAACTGCTCTCCTCGGAGTCCAACATCCCGATGCCCATTTCTTCGAGTGCCTCGTAGGTTAGCACTGAGGGTGACGATGTGTGTTCGTATATGGGAGTTTTTGTCGCGGATGTAGTGGCAGTGGCAGCAGCAGCAGCGCCGGCAGCGCTGCTCTTACTTGTGGATCGTTTTCTGTAAGTGAACAGGGGAGGGCAGAGGATCGGTAATTAAAAAGAGCGTAGTAAGCGTGCAAGTTGAGCTTGGTCAGCATGGGTCAAGCACCTTTCAATTAAACACACACAATGTATGTACTGTCCCCATTTCCCCTTTGGCTTTGCTTTCGCAAGTTCTGTGACGTCACTGAAATAGTTCGCGCCTTTTGCTGCACCGGCAATCTGCACTGTACTCTCTGTGTGCATACGAGGTGTTGCATTTAGGTTACCGCATATTTACCTTGCAACTGGACATAGATTTTCAATGTTCTCGGCTCCTTTGTGTTTGCGGTTGCTCATATTTACTAAAAAATTTCTCTTTTAGTTGTGCACAAATTACGCGCTATTTTTACTGCTGGCGTTGCCATATGTCAAAATCTCATCACTTGGCAAGACGTTGCCACACGTTCAATCATATGTTGTTTGACAGCACTACTGGAGTTTTACAACACCAAAGTGATTTGAGGGAAAACACAACAACAATTTGTAAAAAAGACAGGAAAATTTAATTTTAAGTTTGAATAAAAAAAAAATCGCAAAAATTGCACGACCAAAAAGCGAAGTGCAAATGAATCAAAACTGTTTTGAGTTGGACGATCGCGAGAATAACGCTAACGACGCCGAGGTTCCCTTCCGCAGTGCCGCTTTCGCAAGGTAAGTGAAGAGAGTCAGCCATTCAGTGCTCGCTATTGTTTCCATTTTCTGTTGCACTTTCTTTGTTGTCGTCGGGGCCCCCCGTGACAATAAGAACTGAACGATGTGTAATGCGTAAGATAAGAATGTGTTGTCATAGGCAACTGGTATTTGTGATTAGTTCGCAGCCTAAGTCATTTGATACCCTATGCGTATGTATTATATGTAAATATGTATGTATATATCTAAAGGTTAACTTTCTGTTTTGTAATCACAGATCCAGCAAGATGAGCATACGCACGCGTGCGTTGGTCTTCTCCACATTCTTCGGCAGCTGCCTGGCAATCGGCCTGCTGCTTGTCAGCGTGACCACAAACCATTGGGTGCGAGCCTATCCACGGCGCAAGAACCTGACTGAGGCCAGTGGAGATGTAAATTTTGGCCTCTTCTACGGTAGTCAGTACTTGAACACGGGTATTGGAGTGCGCTGCTATCCAGTTGATGGTGAGTCATGATAATTTGATATATAGTTTGTTCTAATTGTTTGACAATCACAATCTCGTCACAGTTTACTCTTTTATACGCACGGAACATGGCGACAATAGCTTCTGGCTCTGGTTGACTACAACACTCGGCACTGGATTCGGACTGTTGGCGTGTGCTGTAGCTGCCATTGCTGCCGTGCTGAAGTCCGCATCAGCAGCCAAGAAAGGTGGCACCATGGTGCTGCTGCTGGCATCCAACATAGCGGCTGCATGTGCACAGGTGATAGCCTTTAGTGCCTGGCTAGTGCAGTTCTATCAGTACCTTATACACAATGTACTCATTGCCGAGCACCAACAACAGCATTGGTCCAGTGCTGGGCTGGCCTACCTGGGCTATAGCTTCTATCTGGTTGTTATATCGACAATTGTGATACTCATCAACATTACAATATTATTGTATGCCAAGCGTCGAGAGCATCGTGACCGTCATCGTCTGGAGCCACTGAGCAAGGACAAAAATCAGGCGGCTATAATGCTCTATTAGGCGTGTTATCATAATACATATATCGGAATCCTCAAGTAACCTCAAGTAAAAATGTTCGATCAAACCTAACGTAATCTCAGCGGCCCAAATGCTTGTGCCTTATTTAAGAATGCCCCTTGCATGCCACATGATATATCGAATATACATCATTGATAAAGTATACATATACATGTATTTATCTTAATTTTCCTTAGATTGTAAGCCAACGAAAAATGTATTTCAAGTCAAGTCTGATAAGCATTTTGATAGCACAAATCGACTTGATGGAACAAAGCACGATACTTATAAACATCATATACCTTGTATTTACCTATGTATTTTGA
The DNA here is from genome assembly GCA_018904035.1 of Zaprionus ornatus. NCBI lineage: Eukaryota > Metazoa > Arthropoda > Insecta > Diptera > Drosophilidae > Zaprionus > Zaprionus ornatus. The sequence goes on along the minus strand of JAEIFZ010000289.1, from coordinate 2,544,502 downwards.
ATGTTACCCCATGCATTTTTATACTATATACTCGTTTTTATACTACTTGTGCGCTGCTCATGGAGAGCTTATATATATACAGATATATTTTTATATACGTTTTATGCGCAAACAAATAAAACAATAGTCATTGTTAAGATATACACAGAGTATATACAGGTCTTGTTTTCTTAATTAATATGCCAGCAATATCCTCCAGCTGTGATGACGACCACCCCCACGGGAAATGGGAAATTGGACGGTAGCACACGCTACGCCGCGGGGCAACATCCGTGGCAAGTAAAAAGAAAGATCAGAACTGGGAGAAAGCAAAGCAGTCTGTGTGGCAGCATATTGATGAATTGCTCAACACCTATGACTTCTCGGGCAAATGTCACAACACAGTTCCTAAGACTATCCTCAGTGTAATTACTCCGTTCCGGCTAATTGCTGAGCCTGCAACAGGACCACACCACGGGCATCAAAATCCAAGTGTCATCGCATTACATTTTGGCAAACAAATCAATTATCTTTCTTTATTTTTTGTTCGTCTCCAGTTCTTTAGATTTTTTTTAACTTGTCCTCTTTCTGAGGACCCCTGACTGATGGCTGTTTCCTCAGCCAAGGAAGGACGATCATTGTTTTGTTTGCACTGTGGCTTCCACTTCCACTTCCTATTCCTGTGCGATACACACAGAGGACCCACACCAGGGTGCTGCTGCCTGTCTCCGCATGGGCTCGATCGAGCCAATTATGTCATCATTAGTTTTGATTAGTTTGTTTGGCTCATGTTGATGGGAAACTCCGCAAGAAAGGAGAGGAGGGGAATACGATCGATCCCTACAATGACGTTTGTTTTCATGCCATTTTGCGGCACTTCCGGCACCACCTACTGTTTACCTTTTGGCCTGTTCTTGTCCAGCTGGGCTGTGTTTTGGTTGATTTCTGGTTCGTTTTCGTTCTCGTTCTCGATTTCAATTTGAATGCAATTGCATAATAATGATGAACGTTCTTTTAATTGAGGGTATGTTCGGGGCCCACACCGAAATTCGATCCGTCTCTCTATCTCTCTCATGTATCTCTATCGGAACGCAAAGCTGATCGACTCACATATCTCCTCGCTGCTGCTGTCTTTATCTGTCTGTGGCTTATCTGGCCAAACAGATTAGGATAGGGAGAGACCTTATACCATGTGTGTGGACTAACCATGTGAGTGCTTAAGATCAGAATATTACGCAGAGTTGTGCAAGTCCCGGCGTCAGGATAAGGCACAAAATTGCATGCATGCCAGAGAGAGAGAGAGAGAGAGAGAGAGAGAGAGAGAGAGAGAGAGAGAGAAGAGGGACAGACAGGGAGAGAGAGATAGATAATAGTGGGTGATGGTCATTAGCCGGATCGGTGGTCGCTCAGGCGGAGATTAGACGGATGCAGACAATCGACTTATTAAGAGTGTTTATGCAGATAAACTCATCGTTTAGCGTGTGTCGGGACATACCCACTTTTCCGCCTAGGATTAGCCGTGCTAAACTCTTGGAAAATACGAAAATACGATTCGAAAATCGCCGGAATGGAAATGTTAGGCAACATGTCGCAGTTTGCAGTTGTGGTTGAAGTGTGGCCTGTACAAATATAATTAGCGGGAAAGTCTCATAATCGGAACGAAAGAGGAACGAAGAACGAGGAATGACGTCGAGAAATACCGAACATGCCAGCCACACACGTTGAGCCGAGCTGGACGAGCGACTACCGGGAAATTGTGGCACTTTACTCGACCATTGGAAACAAATGAATTTCTCTGCTCGAATTTGTCTGGACTTTCTTTTTTTACTTCTCAATTCATTCTACTTTTTTATTTTCCCTCTCACCCCATACCCCTCTCTGTTGACCTTAGTGAAAGCATTTCTAGCAAACCACAAACATGCGAGCCTAAGAGGGCCAGACAGACTGTCTCCGATGCCCAGCATCGGGTGTTGGCCAATAAATTTCCCAATTAAATGGATCCTCTGACACTTTGTTTAAAACGTCAGCGCACAGGCTGTGCTACTGCGACTACCCCCTGCTAGCCCTCGTCAGTGTTTACCTCCCTCTCGCTCTCACTCTCTAGACTGTGTGTCTCTGTGTGTGTGTGTGTGTGTGTGTGTGTGCGAGGGATGAGGGTTGTTGCTCGAGGGGTTGAAACCCATCGACGCACTTTGCTTGGCCGGGTAACTGGCGCTGTGAAAGGTAGCAATTTCCTCGACCCCTGCGACTCCATTTTTTATTTTCCCATTTTCCTCTATTTTTTGCTCTGCTCTCGCATTGTTGCATTTGCGAAATTATGTCCCGTATATTTCTCTATTAGTGCACAAAGGATATTTCAATTTCTCAGCCCACAAGACGCACTGTGTGGCCCAAGTCGAGAAAGTGTTCCTCTGGCAATTATCTAGTTGCGAAATTTGTGGACCACCCGATGACTTTTGTTTGGCCTTTTTGTGGTCATGAATGGCAGATCGGCCTGTGCCTCCTACGTGGCAATTGTCCCAAGACGTCTGTGGGTTATTGATAGCCAAACTACTTTCTTGTTAGGAAGTGACTTTACTCGCATCTTGTCCTTCTTGCCACAATGCGCTCTTGTTTTGATTCTATTTGGGAGCAAATTTACTCATGGCTTCAATTCAAATTCCCGAGAATTCCTATAGATTGAGCAGTTTGTGGACATCTTCATGTGAGTTGGGACACCATGCGAATGGTAGAGATATTGTACGAGCGAATGGAACGGTACGATAGCCACATATTGCTTTTAAGTGAAGATCGAATGAAAGTAGAGGGTATTCATGATACATTTTGAAATAATTGTACCAGTTCTTCTTTTAGATATGTAGAGTTCAGTTCCTTCTATTTGGGATAAGCATACTATGTATATTTATACACCTTTCAGAGAGTATATACTTTTTGTAGCCAGAAGTTTGCAAGCACTTAAAGGAAATCTCTGACCCTATAAAGTATATATTGTATATTCTGCATCTGTATCAACAGTGAAGTCAAAATAGCAATGTCCGTCGGTCCGTCCGTATTCTATGAAAAACAGTATTATTTTTCGAAACTTAAATTATCAGCACAAACTAACCTATATTTACTTTTTCCATTTTATCAAAATCGGTCATCAGTATCCTTTAGTTTCTATAAAAACAATCAGTTAAGGATTTTCATAAAAAAGTGTAATATGACCATCAATTATATATATTGTATTAATATATAAATAAAAGAACATTGCTACAAAAATTCAGTGCAAATGAATATAATCAGAATAGAAATGATCGAAGAAGATAAAAGTCAAACCTGCAAGGATATAAAACCTGCGGCATGGCAAAGGAAATCTTTCTTAATTGTTCATACATATATAAGTTTTGCGCAAGAAATAGTATTATACATACATATGTCATTTGAATATTGCCACTATTTAGTTGAATTAAAAACATCCTTTTAAATAAAAACATCCTTGCAATCTATGATATATGTATACTAATACGTAAGAGACCATATATAAAATCTAGCCCTTAACCGAGTTCAGTTTGATATTAAAATGCTTTCTTTATTTTACTTCATAAGATTAATGAGTTGCACTTGATTTGATCAAGAAAATCGAGAAACACTGTTACAAAGTGAAGATTTTCATGACAATACCTTGGAAAAAGTCGGTTCTTAGAATTCAAATATACATTTCTCTATCTATTCTCACATTAATATTATCATTCCTTATTTACAAATAATTATTGTTAATATTATAGGGTGCAAACGACAAACAATCTTCAGCTCGGCAACTTCTCTTTGACACTTGATAGCTCAGCGCTTGTCAAAGTGATTGACATAAGCACACAAGCGTACATGGATCACGTATTTCACGTATCAAATCGACCTTCTCACACTTCAGATTTTAGGTGGAATCAAGCGAAGCGTCTAATTAATTGCCTGCAATTAAGGGACAATACTTGGCAAACATTCCTCGATCCCCAAGCAGATGAAAAGCATATCAAAAGATGATATTGAAAAATGTCCGGTACTCGTATTGGAACTTGTCGCCGGGTCGGGAGGTGTTGCCGCTGTGTCTGCTGCAAAATAGAATTACCGAAATCAATGGAAGGCATTATTAGTTAGATCATTGTCATGATGACGACGGCGACGTCACACTGTCTGGCTGGAAAATCTTCTCAGGACTTGGCAGGACACAGAGACAGGTACAAGACCTGCACGCCCCTATCAAGCGACCGTTTCGCTATTGTCTCGTAGAAAAAGGATGAGTAGGTGCCCAGCGGTCTGCTACGGTTTTCCAAAATTGCAGCTATTGTGCGCACGTAGAAGTCACATTGATACTGACCAGGGGGATCGTACGATATAATAAATTCCAACATTTTGTCAGAACAGACTTTGTGTCTGTGTCTATTGCTGTTGCTCAGGTGGGCCACGCATTGTCCGCATTGTGAATGACGCAAGCTGTCGACTGAGTAATGGCAACGATACGTGAACAATTGCAATGCGATTCGGACCCGATTGCCGGGTTTGGGATCACTTGCGAGCACTGAAACTGTGAGAAAACTCAGTGCTCAGTAAAATTTCGTTTTTGATATAATAAATACATTAAACGGTAAACGGCGATTGGTTCTGCTGGAAAGGTTGCCAATCTATCTATCTATTTTCTCCAAAAGGTTTTCTCAATTGACTTTTGTGAATGAAATTTGTGCTGTTTTTGCCCGAAAATGACTTGTATTTTTAACCCTTTAATGAAGTTGTGCGAATCTGCCCACGAATAGAAACTGCAGATTTGTCTTTGATTTCGCCGGCATGACAAGGATAATTTGGCCAGTGATCTGGTTAGTGGGAAGTGACAGTCATTAAGGACTGCAAAATAAATGCATATATCATTGTTAATTGAACAGTTCCCAATGATATGCATGCTGCAAAGATGATATATGAAAGTAAAGTCTGAAAAAAAGAAAATGTTTGAAGAGTCAAAGGGTTTCCCGACCAATGTTTGAATAAGAACATATAGTTTTCTGTTGTTAGTATTTTTTTTTTGTATTTGTTTCTTTTGTGTAGACATAGATTTCTGAATATTTAACTAGATATACTATATATACTATTTGTAAATCGTATATTGCTATGTTAACCGCATTCGGCATGTAAAAAATGTTAAAATTCTTCATTCTTACAAGGTAGATATATATATACGCTATATACTATATGCTAGGCTTATCGCATGGGACTCTTAATCGCTTAGCATATGAGAAAGGATCACTTAAGGACTTATTTACACATGTGTGGGTTTTTTCGACGCTTCTACCTCGTCACGTAGTGGAAGTGTAAATACTCATTAAAAAATAAATGGCTCAATATTTGCATATATGGTCAAGTCTGTTTGTCTGTCTGTCTCTCTGTCTGCTCCTGAGATTGAGGTAGTCTAGGTGTGTGTGTGTATGTGTGTGTGTGATGGTGTGTGAGCGTATGAGTATGTGTTGATTGCGCTAGTTTGCGTCAGGTACGGCTGAGGTAGATGGTCTTGGCCGGTTCAGGTTGCAAGTTATTGTATTAGTTGTTTGTATCGTCTTCTTCTACTGCTTCTATCTTTCCTCCTTCTCCTCCTCCTTTTGTTGTTGCGTTTTTAAAGCGTGCAAAGCTCTTCACAGTTGGCTGAAGCTGTGCCCGTCTTGGCAGTGTCTAGTAACCGTACAGATACGGATACATGGGCATAAAGATAGCAGGGCCCAGTTGGCGCTCCTGTGGCATGTGCGTCTTCATGTGCTTCTTGAGATGATCGCGACGGCCGAACTTCTTGCCGCAAGCGCTGCACGGATATGGTCGGAGACCCGAATGGATGCGCTTGTGCCGAGTGAGCTCCTCGTTGCGGGTAAAGGTCTTGCCGCAAGTCTCCACGTCGCATTTGAATGGTCGCTCGCCTGTAAATCGAAAGAAGATGAGGAAAAGTTAGTCAAACCACTCGAGAGTCATCTTTGTTCATTATTAACTTACCGGTATGGATGCGAATGTGTCCCTTGAGTTGACCATTGTTGGAGAAGGCCACGTCGCAGTGCGGGCACTTGAACTTCTTGGGGCGCTGCTTGCGTGCATTGAGCGCCTTGAGCTGCGCATCCTCTGCCATGACACGTGCGTACTCCTGTTCCATCAGTCCCAGAGTGAAGGGATCCATGCCAAAGGCAGCCGCTGCCGGGGTGCTGGCAGCTGCTGCTGCGGCTGCCGCGGCGGCATAGTACAAATCACTGGAGGGCATGAAGGGTGCCGGCTGGGGGGACATCTGTTGTGGCGCCATGGCAGGGCTGGAGACCGGGAATATCGGCTGTGGTGTAACTTCCATCAGTGGCGTGGAGGTGCGTGTGTAGCTGCTGCTGTTGTGTCCATCCTCGTAGCTGGATGGGCTGCTGTTCGACGAGCCACACGAGGAGGTGGACGACGACGAGCACTCACGATCACTATCCTGGGTATAGCAACAGTTGTTGTTGCCGCTGCTGCTGCTGGGCAGCTCCGATTTGATGGACAACGATGAGCTGGCAACGGGCTCCGCTGCAGCCATCTCCACTTGGTTTTCCACATCGGATTCACGTTCACATTTCACGGGCTGCATCGGCTCAGCAACCGTTTGGCGCTGCGTATCCCAGGGACGGAACAGACGCGAATAAGTTTGAGGTGGGTGCAAGTTAATTGTCGACATTTTCGTAGATTGTTTGGTTTTCGTTTGTTGTTAAAAGAACGCGGTGTAAATGTTGTAAATATATATGTGTTTTGTATATGCGGTTTGTTTGGGCGGAACACTTGGCGTGCAACACTTGGCGGAGTGGCGGGTGGTGCTGATGATGTGTGTGCGTCACAAGATCTCAACTCGAACTGAACTCTCTCGGTCACGGGCAGCACAATTTAAGGAGATTCGTTCATTGAGCCGACGAAGAAGGTCCTTGCCTGCAGGCCTACCTAGCGGCCTACCTAAGCGTACGCACAGGCAGAAGAGGCACACACAGATGCACACACACACAGGCAGGCAGGCACACACATACACACACACAGGCAGTCGACGCGCTCGCTTCATTCATCGATTTGCTGCCTATCTGTCTGCGAGAGCGAGAGGCAAACACTTCGGGGTGGTTTTTCGCACCGCATACAACAATGGCCGCTCACGCAGACTCAGGCACACACACGAACACACACACGAGCACGCACGAACACACACACGAACACATACGAAGCCAAACAGGCTCAGTCTCGCGTCCAGTACATAATGTATTCGAGAGTGCGAGCAAATCTAATCGCCTCTCGAAATGGCAGCTTCCTTGACTTTCGCTTTTAATGTGTGTATTCCCAGCGACTCTCTACTATTTATTAGATATATACCGTATATATCTATGCCCTTTTTTTTTTGGTTACTCCCGTTGGGGTGGAACTTTAAGCGAAGTATTCATGATTATGAATTTTACGCTTACCTACCGACAAACCCCCTTCGACGCAATTTGATGAAAGTTGTTGTCTCTGAGGCGCAACTTGGGCTTGGCCCATCTTTCCCTCTCCCCTGGCTGGCTTCTGCCCCCTGTGGGTAACTTGGTTATCTGTGGGTTGTTTCGGGGCTTGCCTGCTGCCCCTTGTGGTGGCAATTTATTATTGAATTAAGTGCTTCTTTCTCGGGGGTTGGTCGCGTCTTTTTGCATTTTTGTAGCAACTTTCGGCGCTTTAAATATGCAAAATGTGTATCCTTATATCCCTGTATTGTGTTGTATATAGTTATATGCTGAGACTCTGTGTGGGATCCGTAAACGGAGCAAATTGTGTCTTCCATATTCACTGCACACTCCGTGGGGTTTGAGCTAAGGTTTGAGCTTGTAAAACGGTACAGTTGCTTTAAGTTTATAGCCGGGATGCCGAGGGGGGAATGACATGGATAAATTGTACGTTACTTTGCAAACAGTTGCCACAGGCAGGCAGGGGAGTCTTTGGAGGCTGTGTGGGCGTTTGCCCCAAAGGCCATTGCCAGATAGATTGCCTGGTCAGATACGCAAGTTGTGGGCTAGTTTCGGGTTAGATGGATAAAGACAATGGTAGTATATTTTTAGATGGGTCGTTTAGAATAAGAAAAGGGAATGGAGGAAACTTAAAAGTTGTCTATGATTAACTGCTGTGATAGTTATATATAATATGAGCATGATGTAATGTAGGAATAACGTATAACGACTTGAACAGCGAAGGCTGCATGGCAAACTATTAAAAAGGCCTAAGGACGTTCAACTTTATAGGTGCCTAGTCTTAAGGAATCATGAGTTGAAGGACTAACGACTAGATTACACTTTCTATAATCAATCTAAAGACAGTTGTATAATTAAATGGATATACAGTTGAAAAAACTTGAAGTAAGAGTCCTGTGCGACATACTACTTATGAAGACTAGAAAGATGTGCGACTGCTAAGGTGCTTAACCTTAAAAAGCCATGAATAAGTGTAAGGATTTACTACTGGATTATATTTTCTTTTATCAATCTAAAGACAGTTATAGTAGGATATGTTTAGATAGGGCGTTTAGAATTCAAAAAGGGAATGACGAAAGGACTTGAACTAATGAAGTTTAGATAGATGTGCAATCACACAAGAGTTCTTATGTAGTTAAAGGAATAAATTAAATATTATAGAATCAATCTAAAGTGAGTTGTATTATCCTAGATTGATAAACATGTAAAGAGAGAGAGAATAAGAGAGAATAAAATAGAATGAGAATTGATATAATTTAAAAGTGGTCTATGGTTGAGGTATTTATTAGTACAAAAGTTTAATATAATATAAAAATAGATAACTTGAACTGTGAGGGCTGTGTAGCATAACGCTAAGGGAGATTAAAGAGATATGAAATAAAGTTAAAGTATTCGCCACTTTAATTAAATGAAGTGCAATCAATCTAAGCAGATCAATCTAAAGATGGATTTTATTAAAGTTATATCCACAATAATATCTTCCATTCAAGTGCCAATAGAGTTTAAACACTCTCTTCATTCTGAAAAGCAGCGAAAACATGCTCAACATCCTCTCATTCTATTTCACTTGTGTATTGATAGAAAGGAAAAGTAAAAATAGTTGTATTATCCTTGGCATATGCTTACGAGTATATCTACTACAACATCTTCCATTAAGGTGTTTATGAAGCTAAACACTCTCTTCATTCTGAAAAGCAGTGAAAACATGCTCAATATTCTCAATATTCCATTCTAGTTCGTTTGTGTATTGATACTCGTAGAAAGGAAAAGTGTTTCTCGGCCGCCATTTACAGTTACAGTTACGTGGCACTAGTCACACTTCCAAGGAAGTGCGCTGCGGTGTCTTGAGCCGCCTAAGCCTACCGCTGCGTCATTAGAAACAAAGGGAAATCATTAGGATTAAGTGCAACTGCTTTGTTCTCGCGACGCTAATGAATGCAACGGGTGCAGCCGCACTGTGCGCAGTGCGTCGTCGGGTAGGTAGGGTTTAAGGGCTGCGCCGGTAGGTGGTTTTAGTACCTGCCATAAAGTTTCATATGCGCCAGAGCGTTTCATTCACGTGGACTCATTCATGAATCCGCGTTGCCAGGAAACCGAACCGAGCCGCGAAGATTTCTCGATCGGGCAGGTAGGAGAACGGGCTTCGCTGTTCGGTATCGCGCTGTCGGTTCTTGGTTTTCGCTAGATGTCGGGTTGTCCGCGCCTGACAAGGTCGTAAAATCCACCAAGCTTATTTGCGTAGGTTGGCCCTTAGGCTTGCAGCCGCCTTAGGTCCGAATCGGGCTTGGGACTTTCCCCGCATATTTGTCAAATAACGAGCGCTGGATTTTCCACGCATTTTCGAAAGCAGCGTCGTCGTCGTCGTCGACGTCGTCATCATCATCGTCGGCGTAGACGGCGTTGCCATAAAGCAGCACCTTCCTAACACAAAGAAACGCTCATAACTGCACAGAGAATGTGCTATAAAATAATTACATATAACAAATGACCGGTGCTCTGAAGGAATTTCATTCATGGAATGTATGTATGTTTGCATATAATTAGAGCAAACATCCGCAACAATAGGGATGTGGCGTCATATCCATACTTTGATTAATGAGGAAATTTCACAAAACTCACGTAGGCCAAGAAACACATGGAGGGCGCACTGAACACGGCGCCTCATTAGATGGCGACGCTCTGGTCAAGGGGAAAACACATCCGAACATCCTCACATCCTAACCAAACTCGCGAGAAACTAACGTGTTTATCGTGTTGCGACGCACAAGGAGATAAGCCAGGCGCAGGTCGCTGATCTGACCGCGGATCAGGCCGCAGATCAAGCCACGGATCTAGCGCCGGTGCATCACGAGAGAGATTAGTTGGGTACAACCCGCGAACGGATCACGAAACATCCGGGTCTATTCCGTTAAGCTGGAGCTTGATCTCTGCATGCGGTACATACCTGGACCCGGATCAATCCAAGCAGTGGACTAGGTGTGATCTGATAGATTAGCTAATCAGGGTTGAGCTATGAAAACAGCAGATCAGTGGAAGAGCACAAGCTGGCGGATTAAGGGGGACTTAGGTTTTGACAGGTAAACGACCCTGATTAACCAAAAAGGGATTAGCCAGATGTTAACCAGGCTACGGAAAAATTCAAGTTACATGATTAACTCAAAAAGGGTTATAAAATAGCGTACAAGAGTACAGTATGTATAACGTTGTACTGGATTTTATATTTATTTTATTAAAATATATATATTCTTTGTATTTTTATGCTTAACAAATAAATATAATAATATACTAAATACTGAAACAACTACTTAATAGTTTATGTGCATAATATATCTACAATGTACTCTAAAAATATAATAATAATATAATAAGGTATTTCATACAGACTTTATCTAAAACTATCTGTGTATAATCTATTTACAACACCTATAAATATAATAATATATTTTATACTTAACTAACTATCTACAAGATAGGACGTATAATCTTTACACAAGATATTTTAAACACTTAAAGGCCTAACATAAAAATTTTCTTGGAACTGGTTTGTATTGATTAAAAACAAAAGTTAACGTTGCTTTTTTATCACTTTATATTATATCGATATAAATACTTATATAGTATTTAATATACTAAGTTCTCGATCTATTTATAAAATCATTTTACTTTCTCATTTCTACTTTCACAAAGAATCACTTTTGATATCCTAGTCTCTATCATTGCACTGTAATAATTTTATAAAAATTCCCAATATACTTGGATCGAAATTATATCATACTTTAATTAAATATATCTTTAACTTTTTTGTTTATCAAATAATCACTTAGGATATCTCAACTTCGATCATTGGATTGCATTTATTTGCGTTTGCGCGCACTTGAGGCCTGCACTTGACCTGATCCCACTTGAATCGACCGATTGTTTTTGTGTTTATCAAAAGTAAACGCAATTTCATCATTTCCCACTCCTAGCGAGTAGACAAAGCTCATAGCGAAAGCTCCTCACGCAACGCAGCGGAGCACTTTTCATAGCATGTTCGTATGAACTACGGTTAGTTGGCTGAGCGTCGTGTTCTGAGTTCGTTGTGGAGTGTCGTCGTTGAGTGCTTAGATCATTTTATATATTGTAGTTTACTTGGGCATCGCTGAATGTCGCAATATGTTGCTGGCTATTATTGTGGTGCTGTTGGTGCTGGCCTATCGCTGGTCCACATCCAGTTATAGTTTCTTTGCGAAGCAAGGAATCGAACATGATAAACCCTATCCCTTTGTGGGCAGTATGTGGGAGCTGGTGGCACGTCGTAAGTCGATGTTCGATCTGATCATCGAACTATACAACAGGGGAGACAGCAAGTGAGTAGGCGGATTATTATTTTACATTATATTGCATTGAAGGTCAAGACGTAATTTCATCTGTGATATATCATATACGAATATCACATATGTAAATCGTCATGTGTGATGTCTGTGCTTTTTAAAACTGGGAGGGGATTAGGTTGTTGTTTTTTATTGAATAATTCACGTAGTATTCTAATAGAGATTGACATATACGATCTATGATTGTCGAGTGCGTCCAAGCGCCACAAAAATGGTATAATTACAAATTAATTAGTTATTCCACATACTAATAGGTGTTATTATAAACTAGAATACTTGTGTGTGTACGTATGCACTAATTGGTAGTGTTTATATTACATTTGTCCAGTGAATATTATAGTAAGTATGAATCAGTCAGTTAACTAAATGGTTATCACTACACAGTGCTTTTCAGTCAATATATTGTTTAGGTACTTAAAATATTTTAACTCTGATTGTTTATCTTGCACTAAGTTCCTCAATATTTACTTGATAAAAGATAATACATACAAAACAAAAGGTTTCTGGGCAATTCAAAGCTTGATAACTGCAATAGAGAACCGCTAGAGCTACGTTTAATCTAATTGTCAATTTGTTCGCAATCAAGTTTTTTGCGGAACTGAGCTCAAGTATATCGTTTTGTTTATTTTTTGCTCTTTAGATTGTTGCAAACACAACGAGAGAAATATGTACGTAGATGAAATGAGAGAGGGAGAGCCAGAGAGACACATACAGAGAGTGCATGAGTCTCAGAGAGGGGGCTTTGTAGATCTCATTGTTTACGTCGCTGCGAATATTATGGGTTGTTCTCTCGTTTGAAGTGTTAAAGCACGCGCTCTTCTATATTATAAGAGAGTAAAACATTTGTTTCAAATATTATTCAATTGAAGAATTCCGTAAATTAAATTTCACTTGGTCAACAATGAACTTGGTGTTCTATCAATTTATTAATGGCCTCGCAAGGTATTTTTGTTTCTCCTATTGAAAGCTTGATAAGATAATGAAATGAACGGCCTTAGTTTTTGGGTGTCGGTCAATGTCACTTGAAACTCACATTATCTACACTTCTACAGGGTATACGGCATCTTTGAGCAGCGTACGCCACTGTTGATGATTCGGGATCCGGAATTGATCAAACAGATAACGATCAAAGATTTTGATCATTTTATTAATCATCGCAATATCTTTGGTGTCGATGATGAATACGGTCCACACGATATGGACAATCTGTTTGGCAGCTCGTTGTTCTCCATGCGGGACTCCCGCTGGAAGGATATGCGAAGCACACTGAGTCCTGCCTTCACGGGCAGCAAAATGCGTCAGATGTTTCAGTTGATGAATCTGGTGGCCAAGGAGGCAGTCGATTGCTTAAAGCGCGATGAGATTCCCAAAGATGGCATCGAACTTGACATGAAGGACTATTGTACAAGATTTACAAACGATGTCATCGCTTCCACGGCATTTGGATTGCAGGTGAACTCGTTCAAGGATCGCGAGAATAGATTCTATATGAATGGCAAGAAGATGACCAAGTTTACAGCAGTGCAAAACCTAAAGTTCCTGTTCTTGGCTTCTGCAAAGCCGCTTTTTAAGGTTGGCATACATACGAGTATATTATGTATGATCTATACTCTTAACTTAATTATGTCTTTCCCCACTCATGCAGCTGCTTAAGATTTCACTGTTTGACAAAGAGAGCACGGAGTACTTTGTGCGTCTGGTGCTGGACGCCATGAAGTATCGCCAGGAGAACAACATTGTGAGGCCTGATATGATCAACATGCTGATGGAGTCGAGCGGAATGATGCAATCGGATAAGTCTAAAACAACAGCAACCCAGAAGTGGAGCGATCGCGATATAGTTGCCCAATGTTTCGTTTTCTTCTTCGCTGGATTTGAGACATCGGCGGTTCTCATGTGCTTTACTGGTCACGAACTGATGGAGAACGAGGATGTGCAGCAGAGACTGTACGAGGAAGTGGAGCAGGTCAACGACAATTTGAACGGTGGCGATCTGACATACGAAGCTCTCGTGGGCATGAAGTACTTGGATCAGGTGGTATCAGAGGTGCTGCGCAAGTGGCCGGCAGCCCTGGCCATCGATCGTGAATGCAATAAAGATATATCCTATGAGGTTGATGGCAAGACTGTAGAGATCAAGAAGGGGCAAGGGGTTTGGTTGCCCGTCGCCGGTTTTCATCGGGATCCTAAATATTATGAAAATCCCGATAAGTTTGATCCGGAACGCTTTAGCGACGAGAACAAGGACAAAATCAAACCATTTACTTATTACCCATTCGGCTTAGGACAGCGCAATTGCATTGGTGAGTACTTGACAGAATTACTACCTTGTATATGAATAAATATTTCATCATCTTAAATATTTCTCCGACAGGATCTCGCTTTGCTCTGCTGGAAGCAAAGGCCGTAATTTATTACCTGATTCGTGATTTCCGTATTCAAGTATCCAAGAAGAGCACCATCCCCATGAAACTCTCTGCCAGCGGCTTTCAGTTGGGACCCAAGAATGGTTTCTGGCTCAAGCTTGTGCCACGCAATTGAGAATGATCAAATTGTTTGTTTTACTGCGTTATAACTCATATCATTTTCTTTAAAATAAATAAGTTTGTTTGAATTCCGTGAAGTTGGGTACTCACATCTGCGTACAGATCTCGGCACACCTGCGTACGGATCTTTTCGGTTACGCAGGACCTTGATCTACATGCTTAACATTGCGGGAACTTTTCACGCTAAGTAACGGACTAGGTATGATCTTTATAGATTAGCTAAGTCAGGATTGAGCTAAGGTTGCATAATCCCCCAAGATCAACGGCAGAGTACAAGCTGACGGGATTAAAGGGGGTAAATGGTCAGGTATATGCAAATGCGAAAAGGGATCAATTTTACCAGGCAGGTAATAAGGCTTGATGGAAGGATGCATGAGTACTACTGAGAAATACGAAAAGCAAAAATAGCTCACGTATTATATTATACATTATAATACTAAAACCCATTTTAGTTTTAAAATATATGTATATAATCAAGAATATTTTACGGCAGGACGTATGTGTGTTGATATAAAGAATTTTATTGTGGTCTTAAACTAGTGAACAATTTTTACAATATGTCAATCCACAATAGATTAAATTTTGATTAGTTTAAAAATATATTAATATTAATGATATTTAAGGCTAGTATGTATGTATGTAGGTTTGAAGAATTTATGATTGTGTCAATAAAGTGAATATACAATACTTGTATGATATTATTACCTTTTACAATAGGTTAATTTAGAATAGGTCAAATTTAGGCTTCTTTTAAAAAAAAATTATAATTTTAATGGTATTTCAGAACAAGACGTATGCATGTAGTTAAGAAAAATGTATGTTGGTGTCAAAAAAGTGAATAAGACATATATATTTTTTACAATCGATTAATTTATAATAGATTAATCTACAATAGGTTAAATATAGGTTCATTTTAAAATATATTTATATTAATAATGATATTAAAGGGCAAGATGGTATGTATGAAGAATGTCAAAAAGTAAACATATGATATAAATACTTTTTACAAAAAGTTTATTTACAATAGGTTAACTGATTATTGGCTTAAGAAAAAACTAGTTGTGGTTGAATTAGTTTTTTTTTGATTGGAAATACTGGTTTAAAGTATGGTTAACAGTACAATTTACCATATATTGTAATTATTTTTATCAATAAAAAAGTAGAGGGTATATCAATCTCAATCATTGCGTTGTATTTTTCTGTACTTGTTTGCTTGAACTTGACCTGGTCCCGCTGGAGTTGATCGATTGCTTTTGTGTTGCATTTGTGTGCGAGAAGTGTTTATCAAAATTGAATATGATTTCATCAATTGTACACTCCCAGCGGGCAGTTGAAGCCAGCAATGAAAGCTTTCTCTGCAAAGCACTGTAGTGCAGAGAAGAACTTTTCATCGAGAATTTACTCGGACTTCGTTTAGTTAACTGTCCGTCAGGCGCTCTGTACGTTGTGCAGCGTAGTCGCGCCTAGATCATATTACACAGTTTGTTCGTAGATTGCTGAATGTCGCAATATGTTGCTAGAATTTCTAGCTATTTTTGTGGTGGTATTGCTACTGGTTTACCGCTGGTCAACAGCTAGTTATGGTTTCTTTGCGGATCAAGGAATTGAATATGCTAAACCTTATCCCTTCGTGGGCAGCATGTGGGATCTGATTTCACGCAAGAAGTCAATGTTCGATTACACCATTGAATTGTACAACAGCACCAACAACAAGTGAGTAGGTGGTAGATTTATACATTCTATTGCAATGAAAGTCACGACGTAATTTCATAATGCATTTGCTAATTTGCAATTGTAAATCGCCATGTTTATTTTCAAACACTTAAATTGGGTGTGGTATAGGTTGTTATTTGTTATTGTTCTGTTAGATTTGTTAACTGATAATATATATATGTACTATTAGTAAGAATCTTATCAATATTTGTAAGTGAGGGCTTTTCAAATAGGATTTCATTTACTTACAAAATATCTACTCTAATTGTTTATCTTCCATTGCACTTGTTTGATAATGGATGATAAACAAAAGGTGACAGTTTTTAGATACCTTGCAAAGCTTGAGAATTGTATTTTACCCTTTGTTTAATCTAAGTAATTGTACATTTTTTAGCTATTATGTTTTTTGCGAGACTAAGCTCAATTGTTTTGTTTGTTTTACACTCTATTGGATTAACGCAACACACCTAGAGATTATTATTATTGATAAAGTAAGAGAGAGAATGAGAAACGTGCAAAGAGAGACTGAGAGAGACGAGATGCCGTTTGTTGTCACTTGTTATCTTCTATGTTAATGTTTTTACAGGGTGTACGGTTTCTTTGAGCAGCGTTCGCCGCTACTGATGATTCGGGATCCGGAATTGATTAAACAGATAACTATTAAGGATTTTGATCATTTTATCAATCATCGCAATGTATTTGCTGTCGATGATGAATACGGTCCACACGATATGGACAATCTGTTTGGCAGCTCGTTGTTCTCCATGCGGGACTCCCGCTGGAAGGATATGCGAAGCACACTGAGTCCTGCCTTCACGGGCAGCAAAATGCGTCAGATGTTTCAGTTGATGAATCTGGTGGCCAAGGAGGCAGTCGATTGCTTAAAGCGCGATGAGATTCCCAAAGATGGCATCGAACTTGACATGAAGGACTACTGTACAAGATTTACAAACGATGTCATCGCTTCCACGGCATTTGGATTGCAGGTAAACTCATTCAAAGACCGTAAGAATAAGTTCTATATGAGTGGTATAAAGATGACGAAATTTACGATAGTGCAAAGCCTAAAGTTCTTGCTATTTGGCTTTGCAAAGCCGCTCTTCAAGGTTGGTAGACATGTTGCATATCTTCTAATACATCTCAAATTAACCAACCTCTTTCGCTGACTCCCACAGTTGCTGAAGATTTCGCTTTTCGATGGAGAGAGTACGAATTATTTTGTTCGTCTGGTGCTAGATGCCATGAAGTATCGCCAGGAGAACAACATTGTGAGGCCCGATATGATCAACATGCTGATGGAGTCGAGCGGAATGATGCAATCGGATAAGTCCAAAACAACAGCAACCCAGAAGTGGAGCGATCGCGATATAGTTGCCCAATGTTTCGTTTTCTTCTTCGCTGGATTTGAGACATCGGCGGTTCTCATGTGTTTCACTGCTCACGAACTGATGGAGAACGAGGATGTGCAGCAGAGACTGTACGAGGAAGTGGAGCAGGTCAACGACAATTTGAACGGTGGCGATCTGACATACGAAGCTCTCGTGGGCATGAAGTACTTGGATCAGGTGGTATCAGAGGTGCTGCGTAAGTGGCCGGCGGCGCTCTTCATCGATCGAGAGTGTAACAACGACATCACCTATGAGGTTGATGGCAAGAATATCGAGATCAAGAAGGGGCAAGGCATTTGGTTGCCTGTTGCTGGCTTCCATAGGGATCCAAAGTATTATGAGAACCCCGATAAATTTGATCCGGAACGATTCAACGAAGAAAACAAGGACAAAATCAAACCATTTACTTACTATCCATTTGGTTTAGGACCACGCAATTGTATTGGTGAGTACCTGATAGAAATACAATATAATATATACTCGTAGATAAACAATACATATTCATTGTATATTTCTCCGACAGGATCTCGCTTTGCTCTACTTGAGGCAAAGGCCATTATCTATTACCTGGTGCGTGATTTTCGTTTTCTGGTATCCAAGAAGAGCACCATCCCTATGGAGCTCATCGCCAGTGGCTTCTCGTTGGATCCCAAGAATGGTTTCTGGCTTAAGCTTGTGCCGCGCAATTGAAAGCGATCAAAATTGTCTGTTAAACGGTGCCCATATTGTGTTTTATTTAAATTTCAATAAATAAATTTCATAAATACATTATAAGCAAGCATAAAATATTGTAGCAAGTAAATATATGATATACACTCTCTAAGTTCGTATTCTAATTCCATTATAAAATAATAAATCTCAGCAATGCATATTTCCACAGCGAAGATTATTTTCCCATTTCCCTAGTCATTTGCCTCCAAATTGGCGAGAATCCAAAGACTTTCTGCGGCGAAGAGAAATTAATTATACAGATTTGTTGCCCTCGCGAAGCGCCGCATCGAGAGGCGCTTGGCGGGGCGTTGCAAAAGCAGCTGGAAGCTGGGCTGAAGCGGACCGGTGGCCATGTTATGGGTGTGAATGGCGACGTGGAGTGCGAGTGGGGAATGCCGAAGGCGGTCTTTCACAGCGGAAAGCCGCACTTTAACGCGAAGACATAAATCAAATTAGTTTTTCGAGCGAATGCACTCGACTAATTCGAGCGGCGAACGCGCCAAGGTACCGCGCGAATGTTGCTCTTTTCGACAGACACACACACACACAATGGCCCTGCTGGCAGGGGATAACAAAAGGATACTACAGACTCACACTAGTACTCACACACATACTCACACACAGACACACTACACAGATATCGATTAATATTTATCCCGTGACACAACGCCACAAAAACCGCGACGCAGCGGCCGTTTGTCCATTAAAAGGCGCACAAAGGCGACGAATCAACCCCGTCCCTGGCCCCGGTCCCGGCCACTGCTCCTACCCCGTCGACAGACGATGTCGATTCCCCTTCCAGCATGCTTGGACAATAGCAGACGACAGTGAACACGCGCTTCCAAGTCGCAGCCACTCGAGATCAATGCTTAGTTTTCCCACTAAAACGTTGCCTTGGCGCACGCTTCTCGCTCCTCATGCCGTTTGGGGCATGCCACAGGCAGGCAGGCAACCGCTCTCTCTCCATCTCACTCGCTCACACATGTGCCTGCGCCTGTGTGTGTGCGTGTGCTTGTGCGTGAGCAGCTGCCTAGCAAGCAATGGCGTTCGCATGCGTTCGCCCCGCCTACCTCGCTCGCGCGCGTTTTGTGCGCGTTTTTTGTCGCCAGCTTAGAGCATAGAACGTTTGGCAAAGTCAAAACAGTTGTGAAAATCCTTGTTGAAATTGAAATTTCGTTACAGTTGCCCGTAAATCGCTGAAAATGCACTTAACCTCAAATCCAATAATCCGCTTGTAATGCTGCAGTTCATTCAAATGCAACTCTCTCCGGTCCGATCGCTCCGATTTGTGTGTGTGTCCTGTGGCGTTTTTCAATTTGAATACATATGCGGGTAAGTCCTGTGTGTGTGTGTGAACGTGTGTGTCTCAGTGCGTCTGTGTGTGTTTTGTTTGTATGTAAAGTGTTGACCTCGTCGGGTAATCGTTCTATTATTAATGGACATTCGCCCTCAAACAATGTCACAGTGGCAGATCGCTACTATCCGACTACCGGCTAGATATGATTTACCTGCCCAGGATTTGTAGGATTTTTGGGCTTACAACACTTTTTGGGGCGCTGTAAATGCAAATATCAAGCGGAATAACAGAGTTTTCAATACTCTCCAGTTTTGAAAACAGAACCGAGCGAAACAGTCGAGTGCGCTCGTCAGTGGGATACCTTTCCACCAAAATATGTATCTAACTGTATGATTTTTATATATTATTATTAAATGAAGAATCCGTACTAACTGTATGATATTCTTTACCTTTTAATTGATATAATATAAATCAGAGCCTGCTTTATGAAAAAACTGTTATGCTCATACTTTTTTGAACAATTTCCGAGTTTATTGTCCGATCGGATTGAAGGAGCCGTTGATATTTCCATCAGCAAACACAGCTGCATCTTTTATAAGTTATGAATTTGAAATAAACTGAATCTGCGCGCAGTTTACAGCAACCTTTTGCCAAATATGGAGTCTCTAACTCTTATGACAGCTGAGATCTTGACGCTCAATCAGACGGACGGACAGACAGACAGACAGACGGACAGATGGACATACGAACAGGCGGATATAGCTCAATCGAATGGCTAGAATATATATTCTTTATAGGGTTCCAGGTACCTTCTTCTGCCTGTACAAAGTTAGTATACCCTTTTTTTAACATTTTAAATGGTCGAAGGGTATAAAAATAAAAAACATATTGCAAAATAATTCACAACGTTTTATTTAAAATATATCTCGCTTAACTTTCATCTTGTGACCTTCCATCTTTGCGTATTATCTGTTAATAAGTTATGTTATTTGGAAAATCTGCGACTGATAAAAGCGAGATCATAAGCCATAAACGTTCTTTGCAATCCTGGTATACTACAAGCATTTCTTTCTTGTCTTTTAGAAAATTATTCTTTATTTAAAAATCAGCCTTCACGAAAGTTCTTTGCTATATGCTCTGATAATCGATTTGGATAATCAATTATATTAAAATTATAATACATCGCAATATCTCAGAAGTACCACAACAAAAAACGATACAACAATAGTTGTTAGCAGCATAATTATCCAAAATTGCCATGCTTCTTCTGTTCGACCTTGGTGGATTTCGTGCAAAGGATTCATTTTGGCTTGTTTAAGAAAAAGTAATAGTTCTTAGTTAATAAAACTTATATTCAAAATTATGTATAATGCAAATCCTACTATATACGATAACTTTTGTTCGTTTGATCTCAGACAATTTACAAGCTGAATGCGCCAAGTGGAGGAATGTTAATCCTGCTAAAGTTAGAGTACTCCTGAATTTCTTAGAATGGTGAAAACCAAAATAAATATAATAACAACTATTAAAATAGAATTTGTCCAAGTGCACAATCTATATATCCAATACTTCATTACCCGCTGTTGTTCTTGTCGCTCGGGAGTCATTTCAGCTTGCTTAAAAGTCACTCTCTCTAAAAGTTTTTCCTGGTGTACAACTTATTGAATTTATATAGATAAGTATAACGAAAATCCTACTATATTCGACAACTTGTATACCCTTTTCTGTGTGCTCATTCGATCTCCGACACTCTCCAGTTCCAAAGGTCCCCTCGCAAATGCATCAAAATTAAATTTTTATTACTCCGGAAAGATTTAGAATAAAGTAAAGAATGATGAATGCAAAAATCACTGTTAAAATCCAACCTTTCCAATTAAACCGGAAGTGGGATTCGCGTTCTGCGAACGTTTGTTGCAAAGGGCGCATTTTAATTTTGGAAAAATTAACCTCTTGAAAAATTCTTAGCTAAAACTTAACGTAGCTTCTAAATTTATATACAATACATAAGTATAATGCAACTCCTACTATATTCGAGAATTTAAATTCGTTCGATCTCTGGCAGTTTTTTACAGACGGCGATTGAATTTTTCATGCGAGTCTGGGGCATCCTCAAGACTCTATACGAGTGTCGTCAAATATATGTATTCAGATGTATTTTTCCTTTCTATTAATTAAAATATATTTACACTCTTTCCTTCAGATTTATATCTATATCCTTGCCTTTGGTTCTTACGGATTTCTGCCGTTCTGCGTTGCAACAAAGGAACTTTCTTCAATTTGCCATGTGACACGCTTTGCGGCTTATGACAGATTTGGACAACGAAATCGTCTTAGGACAAGCGAAAGATTTGTGCAAGCGAGCGCAAGGAATACGTGAAAATCTGCAACAATCAACGGCGGCACGCTCCCTTGGGCCAAAGGCCCATTGACCAGAACCGGAGCAGACCCATACGATGCCTGATCCGCCTAGGTGAGTTGTGTCCTGTCGAGAAGAAGCGAGGCAAGCATAAGTGGCTTGGCCAGCCCGAAAGTCAAATGCAAATTGAAATGTACCGAAAACGGGACAAAGACGGGACGAGTTCTGTAGAAAGTGGACAATGTAGCAGTGGTGTATGCCGCTGCCGGTTGCAAAAGCCTTTTCACACTCATCAATGCGCTGTGTTGTATGAATGGAGTGCATGCAAAGAGGGTCCTCTTTGAAAGGCGGCGAACGGTAGGAGATCGAGAATAGGCAATTGGTCAGAAAGAGAATTTGCGAGTGCGACGACTGCGGGTGACTCCTACGGTGCAATTATGATGGAAAGGTGCTAATAATAACCGATAAATTCATGTTTACCTAACAGCCCAAGCGGCTGGTCAGCTGTCAAGTGTCTGTGCCCCCGGTTGAATGAGTGAGTGAATGAATGCATGAATACAAGAATGAATGGTATGAAATGGTATGTATTCATGGCTGGCAGGCTCTATGAATGATGAACTGCACTCGCAGTCTGTGCCGACCTCGACTCACCTTCCTCTGTTGCAGTTGCATGTAGGTGATGTTGCAGCCATCACTCCGATCCACTCGAGGGCTGTGCAATTGTTGCAATTGCCAAATATTGCGGGGGAAAATTGCCAACGATTTGATTGATCGGCGCGTGCAATTTCAAAAATTCTACAAAAAATTCGTCTCCTTTTTGGGATAAAAAGAGAGTTGTTGTAATGAAAGCATGCCAAATTGATTGATGAGCACTATACGATCTAGATGTATAGACATCTATCGTATTATAAGCTCACATTCATTTGTGGTTTACCGTGACTTTCGATCGCATCGCATGGAATTTTATCTCAGGGCTTATGTAAAAATCACAGTTGAGAAACCGCAGAAACTACTGTAAATCGACATCATAAATAAGCATTACTTCCACCCTTCTTCACATAGGCGCTCCAACAGGCCAAACCCAGTGACAGCCCTCGTTGCGGGCTCTGAGGAGGGCAGGCCAGGGCTGGCAGGGTTGGCCCATCCCCGCTCGGGGTTGGTGCGTGAAAAACCCAAAAACTCAAATGTCAAAGCGTTTGGAAGACGGAAAAAAGGGGCGAGCACGCTGCCATCAACACGATTATTTCGCATAAAATAAATTGATTCCTGTTAAAAGTCAAGCATGTCCTTTGATGCCAACCAAAGGAACTGTATACACACACAGAAAGAGATAGAGAGAGAGAGAGAGAGGAGACAAAACCGAAAACAAGATTTGGAAAATGCTGAAATTTGTCCACAATAAGTTCTTTATTGAGTCGCCATAGACAAAGGATTGCCAGGGCAACGTGAAGTTGCCGCCGCCGACGACGCTATAAACCACGAAACCCGAAACCCGCAACCGACCGAGCTCGCAGCAAGTCACAGTCAAAGCCAAACCTAACCGAGCCACTCGACTCGGCGAACGCAGCGACAAACAATGAGACAATGGCCAAGAAGAGAGTAGAAAGGGAAAACTGTGCCACGTCTTCGTCTCGCATTGCGCCAGGCCGCATCTGTATCTGTATCGAAGCAGTGGCAGTGGCAGGGGCAGGGAGTAGGGAAGGCAGACCCGACACCTTTGCCTTGACACCTTCCCTCGGTTTTGTCTTCGCGCTGCCATTCGATTCAATAGAAAGTGGCATATAAATAATGATGAGCGAGCCAATTTCGGGCAGTTGCGTCAAGAGCAAAGTCGAGCTGGATCTATTGTCTTCCCTCTCCTGCATTGTCTGCTGCTGCTGTATAACAGACACACAGACAGACAGACAGTCTGACAATTCTTAACGTCATGTCCTTAAGTGCGGTCGCCAAGGTGGCTGGCAGCTCCTCTGCCCTGTCTTCGTCACATCCCCGACTCTGTTCTCGTCCTCTCGCAGACGCTCGGTCGCCGCTTAAATTGAGCGTATGAAATTGATTAGCCAACGCATTTTAGTTACAATATTTGTATTTAGTTTATAAACTAATTTGATAGTCGGGCCGAACCCATTAGCAGAGTGGCGTGCGTGAAGCATGTGCGATGCCACCTGCAGTGCCCTGAGGTTTCATTCAGTTCGAGTCGCCCCTTCGTTTAGTTGCGTGTGGTTGAGATTGTGATTCGATTGGGTAGCTGAGACGAATTGGGGTTAGGTGTTGCATCTTCAATGGAGTCATATATGTTTCGAAATGCTGTGGGGAATGAATAATTAGATGATCAGGTAGTTGAAATATCTTTCTTCTTTATTAGTCATACCCTTTTGATTATCATTGATATAGTATATAATATAAATATATAGCATTATAAACTGGCAGCAATTACAGTTTTGTTATATGGAATGTGATTATAGGGTAGATGCGTATTATTTTGTGGCAAGCTTAATTGTATGTACTTAACAGGCTAAGGAAGGTGGGCAGAACACATAAAGTATATATATTCTTGATCACCATCAACAGTAGAGTCGATGTAGCCATGTTCGCCTGTTGGTCTGCTTGTCTGTGCGTCCGCTTGAAACCCTAGATCTTGAAACCCATGAATACTAGGACTGCCAAAGATGTAGACTATATGTGTTAGTGTCATATCTTTAAAGAATTCAAGTCAGGTTTATGATGTAAATATTATGCTAAATAAAATATAAAATATTAAGAAAAGCTACAAATTCTTATTTTTCCCTCGCCTTAATACACTTTAAAAACTCATTAAAATAGTAAATTTATCCTAAGTTGTGTACTGTATTCCTTCATATTGACAAATCAAAATATAATTACAATTTACATCATCCACTTCCAAGTAGTGAAGAATCATTAACACAAACGGCAAGAAAAGATCAATCGCCCTTCATTGTAAATAAGAATCAAATTCGAACTACTTACAAAGATCTGCAATAATCGCCAATGAAGAGCACTACTTATAGTGTCAATTACAAGCTCTTCAACTTTCCCAGGCCCACGACAATGGGGAGTAACCCTGGCAAACAACTCGCAACAACAATGGATGCTAAGCCGATCATTTGCACTCTCTCGATTTGTGAATCAAAGTCATAATTCCGCTTTAGCCGATGCGACAGTTGACAATGCAAGAAGGCAGCAATTCTCGGGAAATCCTTTGACTTTCTGACGCCTTTTCAAGGAGCTGCGATTGAGCCATATAACACGATAGAGTAGAACCTGCTACAATTGAATGGCAGCCGGCAGTGGCATTATTAATTGGCAGAATTGTCTACTCGCATTTCGGAAGGTGTCAACAGGTCAGTTCTCGTCATTGTGTTGGCGATTTTTTTATAGATGCGATGCTCGACGAGTGCGTTGTGGGCATTGTTTTTGCAAGCCGGCCTCCTGGCGGCAACTTCTAAGGGAGGCCACATGTAGCAATGTCACGTTGCACATCAGAGAGGCCGGCGCGGTCGGGTCGGCCGCAATCTAAAGGATAATGTGGCGAAATCCTGACAATCGATGTCCTTTTGCCTGCCGCACTTCAAATGCTGCCGCGCAACAGAGACATCATCAGAGACGTATGTTTGTTGTTTGCACAGCCAACACATACGTGTACACACACGCACTCATACACACATACGTACATAGGTGAGTGCCTGCACTTGACGATGCGGCCAAGGGGAGGGCGCATATAAATAATAATCAAACAAATATAAAGGCGACTCGGTGCGCTGTTTGTCTCTAATGCAATTTCTCAACTGGCCTCAAGTGAGCTCGGGGATTTGTTTTGTTCTTTGCACCAGGAGAGGGGATGGGGGAGGGGACATAATCAATTTCAATCAGCTTTCATGTGCGACATGTTGCCATAAGCTGCGCATAGATGGCGCTGCAAAGGCCAAGCGACCCACCCCCAAAGTGCCAGCAGAGGCACACTCAAGTGCTTCCTAAGCGCCATTCTTTCGCATTTCCTGAAGTCTCTCGTGAGTGGCAACGAATCGTGTCACGACTGTGGTGAGTTTGCCATAGGCGCTTTGACATTTTAATACGCTGGGAAAAATAACTGTGCTTGAATTGAATGCAGGCTCAATATTAAGGTAATGAAAGTGAATTGAAAGCATAAGAACAAATTTCTTAAATTTGTATACATTTTATGATACTTACATATGTGTACAAATTTTATAACATTTAATTTATATTATTATAAGTTTTATTGATTTTTATTTTTACAATATAGTAAACTACAATATAATATAAATGAAACAATTATATTGAATGTATTTTTCAAAATATTCCTAAATGTTATTATTATACAGAGGGCTTATACATAGCTTTAGATTCTTAAAGCTATAGCTACACATAAACAAATAAATTATATTTTAAACATATTCACAAACGTCTATTTATAAGTCTATTCTTTCATTTTCTGACTTTATAATGCACTGCCAGAAAGAAATTAGCATGAATTGAATGCATGTCGAATATTTATATATAAAGTTCTAAATATAAATGTCTAAAATTCATTTTCTATGATATGTAGAAATTTTATTATCATCATAAATCATACAATGTGAAATTTATAGTCGGCTACACAAACAAATATATTTAAAAATATTAAATATGTTTTCATATAATTTATAATTCTATTACTACAATTGTATATATAATAGATTATATTTATATTTTTAAATCAGCCATAATTGAATATATATATTATTAGCTTGTTTTGTTTTCATCTCATACTTCAAACTTATTGTCAAATATAATGGAAATTATTCTCAGTGCAGCTTTGGTGTAGAAAAGTTCGATGCAGACAACGCGTCGTCGTCGCTGTCGTCAGTTTGCTCTGAACCGTCGAAAGCAAAGCTCTGCTTGCTCGTGCGCGTCTCGAATCCCATACACCACTCACTCATACACACAGAACACAAGACACACTCACACACACGCACGCTGCTGCTGCTGCGTGTGCACGCACACACGGCCAACCTGCATGGTGCAAAATATGCGAATTTCCGATTTGGAAAACTGAAACACACGTGAAAATATCAAATATACCGAATTAATTTGAGCAAATCGAAACTGCTGGCTATGAAAATGAGAGACAAGTGATGCGATTACACGATTGTGGGCACTCGCAAAGGGCCACAGAAGCAACGACAACGACAACAACGTCTTAGCCAATATCGTCGCATGTTTTCCAAAGCAACGGTTTTCTTCTGTATCTGTTTTCCGCAAAAACACCCACACTGCAAGCAACTAACTAACTGAACTCAACTGTTAAAAAACTCACACAAAAAAGGAAATCAAAAAGAACTTTCTCTCAACTGCAAAAGGAACAACTGTAAAAATGGTAACTATGCTCTCAACTGATTATGAAATTACTACTCTGCATGTGCGTGTGTGTGTGTGTGTATTCACATTAAATGCGCTGTGCAAATTGTTTACAAGTCAATTGCATTTTGGTAGCGGCCTTCAATTGTCTGTCAAACTTTTCTGTCAAACACAAAAGGCCACAGAACAGACAACATCACTTTTGCTTTTCTTTTTGCTTGTGGGTGCTGAGAGGGGGGGAAGAGAACAGCAGGAGGAGGGAAGGGAGGTAGTATATTCATGGCAGGGCATGTTGAGGGGGAAGTGGAGGGTGCTATCTTTTGTTTTGAGCCGTTAAGAAAATATGATGTAAGCTCAAACGCCCAGCTTGGCTGACGTTACACGCCTACCGCCTCAGTCCTTGCCCCTTCTCCCCATCCTTCCTCCCTAGCATACATATTTAGTTAGCAGAGCCATTTATTTTTACAAGATGTGTTGTTGCAGCATCCACATAACTGTAACTGTAACTAACAGTCCCTTCCCCGCGCCCACACGCAGCACTTCACACCACACACTCTCTCACTCGTTTGCTTGCTCTCTCGCTCTCTCTCGCTCTCTCACAGACCATTTGCAACCTTAGCCAACCGCGACGCGTGTGAGTAAAAGCTTGATGGGGCTTGCGGCAGCGTCGTGAGGTGTAAGAGTGGTCGGGGGGGGGGGGGTGCTTCACAGGCTGCAAATCGATATTGTGCGGCATGACCGAGTGGCCCACAAGGCGCTGTACTACGTACGCCCGCCTGCTTCCAACTCCCCACTCCGGTACTCCCGCACTCCCCACGCTGTGGTGGCTTTGTTAGGCAGCCAGCCAGACGCCGCTGCCGCAGCTGCAGTCGACGTCGCTGCTCCTTTTTGTACTCTCACCCCGGCAGTTGATTTCGTGCTCGTCTTTTGTGGTGAAAACTTTCATTTGCTCTCGCTCACCTCGCCCTCTCTCTTCCTCTCCCTCTTTCTCTCTCCTCTCTGCCATTTGCTTCAAATTTGCGCTGTTATCAGAGCGGCAACAGCAAACGGCAGCAACAACAAAAACAACAACAACAACAACAACAAGGAGAACAACTGTCAATCGCAAACAAATGTCTGTAATGCTGCTGAAATTTATTCAACGACATTTATTGTTGCTGTCGCTTATGTAGTTTGTGTCACGATTTGCGCATTTTGTCAAGAGAGTTGAATCCAGCACATGATGTCATACACACACACACACTCACACACTGGCACACACACACCCGTGAAGTATGCAGCATTCCTTGCCTTATTCACATCGTCTGTTTTCTTATTTGCCCACCGCCGCTTATCAAGTCGCCTGGGACAAGTGTTTGTCGGAATATTTGTTCGCTTAATTGCCTTGATAAACAAATCGTAGCATGTTTGGAAGCCTGCTTGCTCACTCACACACTCGCTCCCTCTCTATCTTCATGCGGTCTTCACATTTGGTATTTTGTTTTCGAGTCTGTTTTCTGCACTTGTAAGAACTTTGCAACAGTTCGTATCAGGTATCCGGCACTGCCCAGCACAAGTTGTTGCTCCTATGTACGAGTATGTATGTATTGCCTCGTCTGCCAGTTACTTTTAACCTAGGCTAAGGCCCGCTGGGTATCCGATTTCACGTCTCTGTCAAAGTCTCTGTCTCTGGTCCAGTCCGGCTGCAAGAAGCAGCGAGCAAAAGCAAGTTGCGGCAATAAACTTAATAAGATTGCCGCGAGCGCAACGCGCTTATTTGTGCAGACACTCAGTAGTAAACACATCCATATAGTATACACTCTTTGACTAGCAGCATATACTAATAAGCGTCACATGAACACCCTGTTGATCTGCTCCACTCTTGGGCTATGCTGTGCGCAGCTTGTGATACTTAAGGTACTCGGGAATAATTAAGTAGTAAACCTCATTTGAACAGAGGCTTCTTTAAGCTGCACAGCAAAGTCTGTGGATACAGAGGTCTCTTGTTATTGGGCATATGATTTTTCACTAGCCACATCGGAGTTAAAAATATAGAAGAAGGGTCTAAAGGGTCTGAGGCTCCATAAACCTTTCGTTCTCTACATTCCTAAGGTTCTTAAAGTTCTCTAGACTTTCTAAGGTCTCTATGCCCTATAGAGTCTCTAGCTTCTATAGGCTCTCTAGGGTCTCTATGCTCTCTTGGGTTTTTATGTCTAAGGTCTCTATGCTGTCTATAGTTTCTAGGTTCTCTAGGCTCTGTAAGGCCCTTAGGTTCAATCAGGTCTTTAGGTTCTTTAATGTATTTAGGCCTCTAGTCTCCCTGAAGATTTTGTGCAGGTTCTTTAGGCTCTCTTAGGTAAAGACCTCTAGGGTCTCTGAAGTCTACAAGTTCTTTGGGTTCTTTAGGCTCTCGAAGCTCTCTAGAATCTCCAGAGTGTTTTGGTTCTCTAGAGTCTCTAGGGTGTCTAAACTATTTAGAGTATCTACGCTCTCTATCATTGGGCTCCCAATTTTTCTAGTCTTTAGACTCTCATAATAAACAAAGTGTAGTGAGTATAGTTTCTAAAGTAATACTCTCAGTTCCCGGCTCTTTTCACAAGGCTTTGTTCTTGCGTAATGAGTAACTGCGAGTCGAGCAATTCAATCTCTCTAGTTGTTTACCTAGGCAGTATTCTATTTATGCTAGTGCGTCTGTGTATGTGTGTGTGCGCGCAAGCTTGTGTCTCTATTAAACCTTATCAGAGACGACGCCTGCAGGCGAGGGTGCTGTGCCCTCAATGTGGGGCACATAAGCCGCATAGTCTTTGCAGCTTTGTCTTTGGCACGCTTTGTATGCTTAGACGAGCGCTTAAGCAGCCTACAGCGGCAGCACCAGCACCAGCAGCTCCAGTGACAACATTAGAAGCAACAACAACAACAGCAACAGCAACACGAGGCGAAAGGCAAAGAGTGAAGACGGGGACTAATGCAGGCACTTTACACCTTTCGCACACAGATCGTACGCCATCGGTCACGCCGTGCCCGCATGTGGAACATGGGGCTGCTCTTCCTGATCTACTACTGCGTGAGCATCTACTCGGCCAAGGGAGACGAGAAGGCTGAAATACCCCCAGATGTGGGCATGTTGCCCGAGGCACCCGATGCGGATATTCCCACGGAAACCGAAGGCTCCACACCCATTCCCTACGTGACCAGCGAGGTGAGTGCCCATGGAAAGTGAATCAGGCAGCCCTTCAAGCCCTTCTCTCTCTTTAGGGAAGCGATGTTCTGCCAGAAACAACACCAGCCACGCCCATTCATGGCGCTGTGCCCACCTGGCGACCCAAACGCAACAATTGCACGCCGCCAGCCATCGAGCAATTTCCGGAACCGCTGATGAACAAATGGGCGCGACAGCACGGCGGCCTCATCCTTCACATCCTGGTGGCGATATTCACCTTCTTCGGCCTGGCCATTGTGTGCGACGAGTACTTTGTGGCCAGTCTGGACAGGCTGTGCGAGGGTAAGCCACCGCGCATCTCCGATTACCAATATCAATATCCGCATTAAACTATGTGCCTTGCAGAGCTCAAGCTGTCGCCGGATGTGGCGGGCGCCACCTTCATGGCCGCTGGCAGTTCGGCCCCCGAGCTGGCCACAGTTGTTATTGGCGTCTTCTTCGCCAAGGACGACATTGGCATCAGTGGCGTCATCGGTTCTGCTGTCTTTAACATCATGTTTGTCATTTCGGTCTGCGCCCTCTGCTCCGGCACTGTCTGCCAGCTCAACTGGTGGCCCCTTGTGCGTGATTGCTTCTTTTACTGCGTCTCCATTCTGGTCATGTTGATAATCATCTTCAATGATGTCATCTCTTGCGTAAGTGGAGGGGGGAGTTACAACTTTGGTGGGTTATCCTTCTTATTATTCCTCTTCTTCGCAGTTCGAATCGGTGGTCATGTTGCTCTGCTATGTGGGCTACTGCATTGCACTGCACTTCAACACGGAGCTGGAGCGTTGGGCACTGGGCCTCAATCTGCCCTTCAAGCTGCCCAGCAAGGAGGAGCAATCTGCTCTGGTGACCTACAAGAATGTGCCCGAAAGCTCCTACACGCAGGGCACAACTGCGACCCAGACCAAGGAGACGGATCCGAGTGCACAGCAGCAGCAAGCACAGGCACAGGGTGACTACCAGAGCTACAATGATCCGAATGCCAGCTGGGATCCCAACGCTGCTTGGGGTGAAGAGGGACAGGCGCAACCACAACCCATGGCAGCCAGGACAAGCCAACCTCCGGCAGATGATTGGGGCATGAGTCAGTTTAACCAGGGTCAGGGACAGGAGAACATGGGCTACCATGCAGATCAACCGGAGTCGGTAGTGACTGGCGAGGCGGCAGCAGCAGCAGCTGCCGCAGGAGGCAAGTCGCAGGTTGTGGCAGCAGCTCCTGCCGGCGGCCCTGATTTCTACAAGTCGACGGACAAGCAGCGTGAGCCACGTCCCGATCCGCTAGTGCGACCCACTGAGGGTGGTCCGCTGGCACTGTTCGCTTGGTATGTCGTTTATCCCATACATTTTCTATGCAAGAAGACGATGCCGGATTGCCGCACGGAACAGTATCGCAATTGGTATCCCTTCACGTTCCTCATCTCTATGGTTTGGATTTCGTTCTACTCGTACTTTATGGTCTGGATGATAACTGTCATTGGCTCCACACTGGCCATACCCGATACTGTGATGGGCCTGACGTTCGTAGCGGCTGGCGTTTCTGTGCCTGATGCCCTAAGCTCAATAGCCGTTATCAAAGAGGGCTACGGCGACATGGCCGTGTCGAATGCAATTGGCTCCAATGTCTTTGATATACTAGTGTGCTTAGGTCTTCCATGGTTCATACAAACGGCCATCATTAAGCCCGGCTCGCACGTCAATGTCATATCCAAGGGTATGTATAGTTTATCACTTCCTCCCCGACCACCACCACCCCCGCCCTCTCTATGTGTCTATCCCCGCCCGTTCCTGATCTGCTTGTATTGGTCGTCGTAATGCCTGGCATGACTTGTCTTGACTTGAATGTATTCTAGCTGGTGTAAAAGTAGTTGCAATTCTCTCGGTCCCCATCGACTAATCTCCTCAGCTCTATTCTCCTCTTTAAGGTCTGGCCTATTCCACACTGTCGCTCTTCTCCACCGTTGTCTTCTTGATACTCTCAACCCACTTGAATGGCTGGAAACTGGACAAACGCCTGGGTATCATCCTCATGCTGTGGTACCTCTTCTTCATCACGCTGGCCGCTCTCTACGAGATGAACGTCTTTGGTTACATGAACCCACCAGAGTGTCCCAGTGAGTATTGAGAAGTATGTAGATATGTATGTAGATAGTAGATTAATACTCTAGAAAATAGAACCTTTACCGTCAGTCTGTCCGTATGAACATCTAGATCTCGGAGGTTATAAGTGCTAGGCCTATCAAATTTGCTGGTGAAATGCCTTATTATTGTACGCAGATAAAAATTGTTTTCGATTTTGGCCACGCCCTCTTCCGTTCCAGTAAAAAAAGAAAAAAAGCAAAGGCAAGCCTTTTTTTTATTTCAGACAGTTTGGCTATGATTTAGAGAATGAAAAGAAGCTTTGGTTATCAGGTATATCAAAGTCGAGCAAACTCGTACTTGGGAACGCGAATATAGACTTTCTTTATTGTATAATCATGTATATATCTCTTGGAAAACTAGTTCTATTCCATCTAATCTCTTTTTCGCTATTCTTGCAGGCACATACTAAGCAACTGACTACCGGAATCATCAGTTCATATAGACGAAACGCACTTAGAATCGCATCAGCAGCACCAATTACGAATACCGTATGCATAAGATCATACAAAGATAACCCATACTGGCGGCAACAACTACATAGTGTCCCGACAACACCAGCAACAAGAACAAGAACAACCAATAACGAAAGCATGAATACGATATATACTATATGTATTTGTACATTTACAGTTAATGTTAGAGGGCAAATTTATTACTCAACGCGCGTTTTACATGGATTTTTACATGCACCAATCGAAAGAAAGAAACCGAAGAATGAATATATATATATATACATGCATATATTATATACAAGTACATATGCGTACGTCTACGATATGTGTATCTAATTGATATTTAGGCAGACGCAGGCAGCCCGTATACAAACCAATATATAGCACTGTAGATAGGGTGAAACGTATTAAAATTAAGTACAACAAAGATAATTAGACGGCAAGTCGATGGGAATTGCTGACACGGTTTTATGGAACAACACGAATAGAAAAGGAACAACGCAAAATTTAACAAAAAGAGACACACACACACACACACACACACACACACACACAGAGAGATACACACATACATCGACATACACTTCGAAAGTTTCGAATCGAAACACACACACAATGACTAATTTGTTAATACTAAATTTATACACAATGTTATTTGGTTTGTAAGTTTATTCCCTTATACTTTTCCCGCTGCTGTAGCGAAAATTGTACAACTTGAAGAGCTTACAAATGAGCAACCTAAGTAATACGGATGCCACATGCAGAGTTTCAAAGAAAGTATCGATTTTCGAGGTCCAAACGGAACTCAAGAGAATTACAAGGGTGTAAATCTAA
Organism: Zaprionus ornatus; assembly: GCA_018904035.1. Classification (NCBI taxonomy): domain Eukaryota; kingdom Metazoa; phylum Arthropoda; class Insecta; order Diptera; family Drosophilidae; genus Zaprionus; species Zaprionus ornatus. The sequence goes on along the minus strand of JAEIFZ010000289.1, from coordinate 2,510,658 downwards.
CTCCCTTTATCAGCAGTTTAATGAACCAATGAAAAACGAATCAACGAATTTTAGTTATTATTTATTATTATAATGTATTCAAAAAATACCCTGTACTGGGGCTGTGCAATGTTAATGCCCAGACGTCTTCAGATAGGTAAATTGGCTATAGCCATGTCTATCTCCAAGCACCGCATCGATCTCAGAGACATGCAAAGCTATAGCCATATAACGGTTGACGTTCTATTGACTTGTGCAGGGTATTTGCTAGTCGAGCACACTCGACAGGATAGTTGTTTTGAGTTCTTTAGCAAGCAAACCAAATGAAGTCGGAAGAAAGGCAAATTTAAAGTAACATACAATATATGTAGATATTTTTAATACAAATCATACAGAATCGAAAGTATATTTTATACAATTAACAGCGCATACATATATGTTATGATATATGATAGATATGTATAAACATAAATAGCCAATAGTTTGATTCAACGAGTACGTCCTCAGTTTCGCCACAGACCGATTTCAGTTCAACGAAAGAAAAAGAAACACGATACTATTCACACAAATAATTCAAATATATACTTAACATAATGGCAATTAACGGCGTCAATTTTTTACTGTAAATATATTGATTCTATATGTATACAAAGTTTATAACAAAAAAAACAAAACAAAAAAATAACAAACACACACCTAAACAAATCAAATAATGTAAATTTATAGTCAATTTTTGGTGCGAGTTACGTAAACACACAGTGAATGTGGTAAATTTCTATGATTTCGAGTTGATCTTTGATTTGATTAAAGTTAAAGTTTCATATGGTAATCGATAGGCTATTAATTCATGTTTTAGTCACGTGTATAAATCGTTGAATTGCATTACTCACTCCAAACTGCCGTTCAACAGCACGATAGAACAATAAAAAGACGAAGTTTATAGGAATTTCGCTTGACTTTAGTTGTTTCGTTTTCTAGTATACCTATAAACTGTTTAACGGCGGTGCATTTACAACTATGAATCTCTATGTATAATATATATATATGAATAATATTTATTAATGCATTACGATTTGGTTCAAGAGTACCCGAGACTATTCGACCCTAACCGAAAGCTGGTTACTTGGTTCCAGACCAAGTTTATCTCAGATGTCTGGCAGACAGACATGTCACTGAATCAGTATGATAATTTAGCTGCAAGCAAAGTACACATCCACACTCACACACATACACACACATACACACACTGACACACACTGGCACACAGAAATGCAAGTACTCGTACGATTGTTTAGCTTAAAGATACTGAGAATGGTAGATGCAAAGATACAGATAGATAAAGATACTTACATAGGTACAGACCTACACGTAACTTACATATACATATATAGAAAAGGACGCGCTCAAAACAAAGTGACACATACATATACATATACGAGTTTATTAAAGATACTTACACATAATACAGGACACAGGACACACTCACGCGTACAGCGATAGGGCTAAGTTGGCTAAAATAGTTGAAGGCGCCGACACGAGATCCAAAAGTAAACAGTGCGAACTCTCCTCCAGATCATTTGTCAGGCCAACTTCCTTGCAACTAAGTAATTAAATACTATAACTAAAGTAAACTAAACGTTTAACCGATACAATAAATGTACGAACAATCGCCCAATGAAACCTCCCACTAAGCCACACCAGACAAACATCTACCATACAGCGACCTAGAAACGGAAAGCAGCTTTGGGCAGTTTTCGACTACAAGGTTCTTCCCCCAGCTACAAAGATAGTACTTAAATAAAACAAATACAAAATACCAAATACCAAATACATATACTAACATATATTGTTACAGAGACAGGAGCTCACACTAACAAATACATATGGCGAATATAGCGATTATATACATACATCATCACATGCGACACTCACACACATACACATACCTACAACTATTTACAATACACATTCGAAGAACTTACCTTAAATTGTTGCGAATGAACGTTATTAACTATTTCAATTAGTGGTTCAATTCAAGTTTACAGAAAATCGAAGCAGTTGCATGTTTATTGACGTACAAATTACTCGAGTGTTCAATTCGATTTATTTCTCTTGAATAATAGTATCTTCAACTAAATCAAATTAAATCAAATATACTATATATATGACATACGTTATTTCGTGTTACTTTCGACTGTGCAAGTATCGAGTGCAACTACTTATCGATTAAGTCGACTCTATACCAAACGGTCTATGCATATAATATAGTTCTACGTGGTACTTACCCAATACAAACCAATACATACATCTACACACCTACACACATACACACACACACACACATGTATGTAAATACATATACTGACATGCAAAGATGTACAATAAGTGTCATACTATATCTATCATTTGTGTTAACTATGACTATAATTGTTTGCGAAATTTCAAAGATATTTCAGATATGCATAATATTTATTTACCAGGTATACATACATATATATACATACATATATATACATATTTAATATTAACGAAATATAAACTAAACGATTAACGATCGAAGAACAGAATACCAAGATTGATTTGTGACGAGAAAAAGCGTAATAACTATTGCTATTATACACAACTGTTGATGTTATGTTTAGTCTAATAATGGATTTCAAAATAAATGAATATACACACGCAGACTTGATAGTTCTTTATTTTCCACATCGGTCGATATTCAAGCAATGACTTTTTACGTGTCGATATTGATAAGCCGAGATACGATCAGAGCACATATGGGGGTCGGGTAAAGTATTTCTTTCTGCTCACAAGTCCCATGAACTTGTTAATCAGCAGTGATACTCTCGAGAAAGAGCGCCAGACCGTCGAACGATACAGGGCTGGCAAGGAGCAGGACGGGTTTCTCAAGAGAAATACCCATTTAAATGCTCCAAGTCAAATTCTTACCATCGCTTTTTTTGAGTTATTTGTAACTTCTCTTTGCTGTTCATTCTTTAGCCAGCGAGCTGCCATCAAGGTTAAGGACCTTGAAAAAGATGCATGCGATATCTATATATATATTTTATAATAGCTGAGATCTGTCTGTTCACGCTGACAGGCAGACAAGACATGGACAGACTGAGAGACACTGCTCAGTCGATTCGGTTAGTTATCCTAAACGAGAATATATATACAATACTTTGTGGTGTCTGCCACGCCTCTTTCCGACTGTTATATACATTTGCACAAAGTTGGTATTTGATAATTTTCAATTTTCAAAGGGTATAGAAACAATACAAGTTGACATACACTTCGAAATTTTCATATATTTTTTCGTATACTAAATAGTTATAACTTTTATAACTTTTGCTTTCCAAAACAACTGATAATGTTTTACTGAATATTAAATTGATAATTTTTAACCAATGGGGCTGCCTCGTGTCGATATTGATAAGCCGAAATACGATCAGAGCACGTATCTGGGGCGTGCTAAGCATTTCTTCCTGCTCACAAATCCTTTAAATTTACTGGCTAGTAATAAAAAGTTGGACAAGGCGCGGCAGATAGTCGAGCGATATAGGGCTGGTAAAGATGTTCCCGAGTGCGATAATATCGATTGTGTATGGAAAGCTAAATATCTGTACGATTCGGCCTTTCATCCTGAAACGGGTGAGAAGCAACTGATCATTGGGCGCATGTCGGCCCAGATGCCAATGAACACCTTCATCACAGGAGGTACGGTGATAATGTATGCGTTAAGGGTATCGATAAACTGCACTTGTCTTTTTACTTAGGAATGCTAATCTTTTACAAGACAACTAGGGCCACTGTATTCTGGCAATGGTTCAATCAGACTTTTAACGCTACGGTAAACTACACTAATCGTTCGGGCAAAACGCCTTTGAGTACAACGTAAGTATGAGTCGTTGACTGAATTTCAATTTAATTCTGCAATCCCTAACACAGCCAGTTAATGACATCGTACTGCCTGGCCACGGGCGGAGCACTGGCTACTGCACTGAGTCTGAACAGTTTAGTGAAGAATATGAATCCTCTACTCGGGCGTTTGGTACCCTTTGTAGCCGTTGCGGCCGCAAATTGCATCAACATTCCCTGTATGCGCATGCAGTGAGTTAACGGAGGGAACACCCACACAAATGTTAGATTATAACTACCTCCCTTTATTTAGAGAATTGAAAAACGGCGTCGTCTTGCTGGATGCGAAAGACAAGGAAGTGGGGGTCTCGAAGAAGGCAGCCTTCCAAGGTATCAGTGCCGTGGTAATCAGTCGTGTAGCCATGGCTGTACCGGGAATGAGTTAGTATACGAGGAGGAATAATTGTATTTTAATAATTGAACTTCACATTGTACAGCACTAACTCCTGTGATCATATCCCGAATGGAGAAGGGTGGATTTCTCAAGAGACGTCCCCATTTAAGTGCTCCAATTCAAACTCTCTTAATTGCTGTTGTTCTAATATTCGCAACGCCTTTCTGCTGCGCTTTCTTTAGCCAACGTGCTGCCATCAAGGTCAAGAATCTGGAGAAAGAAGCACGTGAATTGATTGAGAAAAAGCGTCCCGATTTGGATACGGTTTGGTACAATAAAGGCTTGTAGGTTGGTAATATTAAAGTATTAGCACATCTTATGACAAGTATAACGAATCGCATCATTATTAATTACACTGGAAGGTGCTGAGCAAATCAACCAAGTTTACCATTCCGCTCTCATAAGGGTACAACAGGCTGCCTTAAAAGCGCTGTCAGCAGTCAAGCTCAATAGTTTAAGAGCTGCGCACAGCTAAAAAAAAAGCTCTCTCTCTTTCTCTCTTCAATGTCAGCGTCGTTTACCACGACGCAACGCAAAAAAGTTGGAGCTTACGCAAGGTGATAAAAGAAACTAGAAAGAGAAAGTATAGTAAGCAAGTCGAACAGTAAATACCCTACACAAAATATTTAACATCGCGTGCAGGGCTATTAAGCTATTTAATTATTGACTTCATTATTTATATATTAGGTTATAGTTAACTGAAAGCTATATAACTGAAATACTACATAATAATCAATTAAATAAATAAATGAGATAGACTTAAAAATAATTTTTGTAAATGAAAGAAATTAAATTATAATTAGTTTTCAATTGTTAATTTTTAATAATTTTAAATCATCAATTATTAGTTGGAATTACCCTTAAGTAATGAAATAAAAATAAATAAATCAGTTAATGGCTTAAATTGGAATTACCAGGTTATTTATGTGATTATCATTATAACCTAAGCGACAAGCACTATTAGGTTGCCCATGTGCCGCACCCTCAAAGGGCATGCAAAGCTCTCTGGAGCGGCAGCTGATTGTGGCCAGCTGCGGTCGTCATAGTCGGTGCTTAGTCAGTCGTCAGTTCACTGCCAAAGTGTTAGCAAGCGGGACGTCTGGAGGTCGTGCTGGGACGTGCGTGAGTGTGTGTGCGTGTGCATTTACGCGAGCTTATGCGTGTGTGTGTGTAGGTGTGTGTATTCGCGGTTCTGCTTATGTGTGCGAGTGTGTGTGTGTAGGTGGTGTCCGCGTGGAAAACTTGAAGAGCCAAAACTCAAAATACACACACGAACACACACACATAGGCACAACCTGTTCCCCAGTTGAGGAATCTGAAAGCGAAAACGTCGCTTGTCAGCTGACGGACGCTGAGTCCGCCCGGCAAAAAGTCGATACGATTTATGGATTTTTCAATCTTACGCAGAGCTGGCGATTATGCCTTGATAGCTAAATTATGTAATTCGAACAGAAGATTGTTTTGTTTGTACCGCACAATCGAACTGTTTACCGTCGCGTCGCAAACACACATACACATACAGACATCATGTGCATACTGCGTATATAGTGTGTGTGCGTGTGTGTATTTAAATAGTGTTTATACTGCGAACTCGACTTTTGCCTGTCGGCGATTAGCGATAAGCGCTTGCTTGGGTCAGCGCGGCCATTGATAAGACTCCGACGCAGCACACACACATACATGCACAGTATATACGAATCTATACCCCTTAATGCCAACAGCTGACCAGTTGAGCATATCAATTATTGACTTGACTCAGTGCCACAAGTATCTAATCTCAGTTTGAAACCCCAATTACACCCCAATTACAGCATAACATAATTGGCACATATAAAATCGGCGGACGCAGCAACAGACTGAACAGAAACTTGTATATATTGCAGACTTATCGATATCGAACAAAACGCAATAATGACTTCGCTGCCCCGTGTGGATATTGATAAGCCGAAATTCGATCAGAGCACGTATTTGGGGCGTGCCAAACATTTCTTTCTGGTCACAAATCCCCTCAACTTGTTCGTTTCCAGTACGCAGCTCGAGTCGGCGCGTCAGATCGTCCAGAAATATCGCGCCGGTCAGGATGTGCCCGAGTGCAAGAGTGTGGAGGAGCTGTGGAAGGCCAAATATCTGTACGATTCGGCCTTCCATCCGGAGACGGGCGAGAAGCAGCTGATCATTGGACGCATGTCGGCTCAGATGCCAATGAATATGTTTATCACTGCCGGTGAGTTGACTTTATATGGTATATACAGGCCCGTAGGTAGGTGTGTGCCGGGCAGGGCCGTAGCGACGGTATCGCGTGGCTTTGTACAATACTTTTCGAGGGCCCCCCTTGTAATTACTTTGCTTTTTGTTTATGTTTGGTTTATAAACCATTTCACATTCACCATTTGCATTCTTCCCCACACAGTATATATGTAAATATTGTACATTCTTGCTGATTGTCAAGGGAGTTCAATTTATTTAGTACAAATAAATACATTCACTTTAAAGCTTCAGTTAACTGTGGGCCCTGAAATGTTTTGCGCCCTGGAGACTGTCGCTACGGACCTGGGCATATACATATACATACATATATACACACATACCTACACTCGCCCACTCTACCACGCCCACCCCGTGCCCATGATCATCCAAATTTCAACAATTTGCTTCCGCGCTTTTATTAATAATAGCCTAGAAATGCTTTTATTGTTTGTGTTATCATCATCATTGTTGTTGTTATTGTTGCTCTCGTTTAGGTATGATGACCTTCTACAAGACCACCCCGGCCGTTGTCTTCTGGCAGTGGTGTAATCAAACGTTCAACGCCATAGTGAACTACACCAACCGTTCGGGCACGACGCCCATCAGTCAAACGTAAGTTCACCCCACCCCGAATTTAAGCTCAATTTGATTTACCCTATACTCACCACACACACACACAGGCAACTACTCACCTCATACTGCCTGGCAACGGGAGGCGCGCTGGGCACGGCGCTGACGCTGAACAACGCAGTGAAGAACATGAATCCGTTGATCGGTCGCCTGGTGCCGCTGGTGGCTGTCGCGGCGGCCAATTGCATCAATATACCCTGCATGCGTATGCAGTAAGTGGTGACCTATGTAAATAGCAGGGTATGCATATGTAAAGCTTTACTTCTTCACAGGGAACTGCAAAATGGAGTCGTGTTATTAGATGAGCAGAACAACGAAGTGGGCATCTCCAAGAAGGCCGCTTTCGTTGGCATATCCGCCGTGCTAGTCAGTCGTATTGCCATGGCCACACCCGGCATGAGTGAGTATTCATTGATAACTTTTAACGAATTAGAATAATATTCACTGTATTCACAATTCAATAGCCCTGACACCGCTACTCATGGAAAATCTGGAGAAACGTGGCTTCCTGAAGAAATACCCCCGTTTGAATGCTCCCATTCAGACACTCTTCGTTGGCTTCGTTCTACTCTTTGCCACGCCCCTGGGCTGTGCATTCTTCAGTCAACGTGCTGCCATTAAAGTCGACTCTCTGGAGGACGATGTGAAAGAGTCGATCAAGAAGAAGAATCCCGACCTGGAGACTGTCTGGTACAACAAGGGGTTGTAAGATGCCGAATACTATGAGCTTTGAAGATGACATTTTCAAGTGGACAATAATTTTTTCAAAAGTGATTAATTTATTTAATCGATATGCATTTATAAGAATTGTTTTTAGCATTTAATTGCGTTAATAATTGTAATAAGTTGTCTGTGTGTTTAGACCGCACATTTTGAAACGATGTGAATTAGTTGAACATTATTGCTTGAACAATTTGTAACAATTTAATTTAGCAGTAGCGCGTGAAGTAATATACCAAAATATCATTATTTAAATAATTGTTATTAACTGAATGGAAATCAAATATATGTAAAATGTTTTAAAAATTCAAACCAGTTGACAGCCTCTTGTGGCTTGTAGCAATCAGCTTATGCACGTCAGCTACAGTCAAGTGGCAATATCAAATCCCAAACAAAACCAGATTTTAATTAAAGCGCAATTTTTGATGGAGTAAAATATTTTAAAATTACTATTAAAATATTTGTGTTCACATAGTATAGAGTTTTGTATTAATAATTCTCGGATTCCAGGGAATAAACTTAAGCGATAGTACAAATACTAGTAAAAATACTGAAAGCGAAAAGTAAGCTGCTTATCGATATATCGATATCAGTATCGCATATAAACATACGAAAATACCAAACGCGTTTTGAGATGAGCGCATTTTACGACGCAAACGCCAAATGTTTTAAAATAATTAATTAATGACACTAAATGGAAACCGCGCCAATCGTAAACAAACGGCGCTCGTTAACGCTAAGCAATCGACTATTGCAGAAACGTCACAGTGGTAAGTTCTGCGTGAGTACAGTGTTGACAACGTGAGTAAATAAATATGTGTTTTGTTTGCAGCCTCACCACAGAGTCGCGCTTGCGCCACTGTTGCACAGGATGCCGATGCATTGCTGTGTGAATCTCCCAAAGTAAATAAAAGGGAGAATGTGGAGAGCACACCGCCCAGCAAAAAGATGCACAGCCTGGACGACAGTCTCGACTTCTCGCCGCACAATTTGTCGCCCAGTTTCCTGCTTTCGCAGACTCTCGTCACAGGCAGCCCCGAGGTGGGCTGGCGTTGGAATTCAGAGAGCAATGGACGCGGGGACAGAGTAAACACGACCTCGGACAGTGGCTTCGATTCAGAGGAATTCGGACCGGGTGCGTTCAAGCATCGCGATCGTCGCAAACAAGTCCGAGTCGATGCGGCCAATGAACACAGGCGCAAGCAGCTGGACAACAAACAGAGACGCGCCCAGCAAATACGTGACCATGAGTTGATCAAGGAGCGCTGCAACAAGCTGCACAAACAGTTGGATGAACATTGCACGGCACTGGAAGATCCTTTCGAGGAACCCATTAAGTTGCCTGCTGAAATCCCACCACCAGATAAGCCTACCGCACCCGCACCCGCACTGGGATCCGATCCTGCCTTGGCCGATTTCCTAAACGATTCGGATACGGATTGCTTTCTGCTCGAAGCCTCGCAGCAACTGGAGTCAAATGTGCCGCCCACAAAGGCGCCTGTTGTGACCACACCCAAGACGCACAAAGAGAAACGTGCCTCGTTCTACATGAAGTTCCTGGAGGATGAGAGCGAGTCGGAAGATTGGTTTGTTGCCCTCGACGAGGCCATGCTCGAAGCAACGCAGCCCAAGAAGCAGCGCACCTCGTTGCAGCGCTACAAATCAATGCCGAGCAAGACAGTTGCCGATGCGAGCGTAAGCAATGTCACCACCTCCTCCTCTTCCGGCAGTGCCGTCACCTGCTCTGTTGTTCAGGGCAAATCAAATACGCCACGCAACGCCATCAAACGACATGCCAGCTCCCATGCACTGTCGCCAGCCACCACAACTGGTAAGTCACGGCGATGATGATGATGAGCTTACCTAAGTAATCCCGCAACTTATACGAAGTTTCTTATACCCGCTACCCATAGGATAGCAGGTTATTATAACTTCTTGCCAACCGAAAATGTATGATAGGCACTATATATATTCTCAATCGGCATCAAAATCCAAGTCATAATGACCAAATCCAAGTCATAATGACCGTTCGTCCGTCCATCATTCTGGTCCGTCTGTTTGTAAATATAGAGAGACCATATGAGCTAGGACTATCCATGTATTATACTGTAATTTGGGCACATCCCCTTCCGCCCCGTAAAACGATAAAAACGTTGAGCACTATCATTGTCCAAATGAATTCTAAATGAATTAATATTATGGGGGTACTGATTTCTAATGCTCCCTTGCAAAGAATGCAACACCAAATTTTCTAAACAGAAGTTAAATATTTAAGAAATGATTTTGTTCAGATGGGTAGCGGGTATATCACAGTCGAGCACGCCGTAAATACTCCAGCAACTTTCACGATGTTTTTCTTCTACTTTCAGTGCGTGGTAATCTCTTTGGCAAGCGGAAATAAATCCCTGAACAATGTGAGATATGTTTACTATTGTATTACCTACTTTCCCTCATCATCATCATCATAATCAATATCATCATCGCTAGCAGGATTATTCCTGCGTTTGGTTAGTTTTCCTTCTTATCATCGCTCTGTTTCAACATTCTCTATGTATACGATAATAGAATCGCTGGCAAATTAAAGCTTAAGCTCAATTAGAATTTAATTGTAATTTAAAGCTGCTCAACCTCAACTGGCACTGTGCGCTAATTGCATTGTTTACGGTTCACGCTTGCGACCGACCATATGCTCTTTATTAGCGGGTGTTTCGAGTGCGACGCTACTACCTGATTGCGCTCCTGTTCGCCCTTTGACGTCAGGCCTAAAGTGCTTGGAATAATTGAAAGCCCAATCAAGTTTGAAATTAAATTACTGCGATATGTTCAGAGATAAATACGCATTCGCATTAAGCGAAAAGAGTTAACCTCTCTTCCCTCTCTCCTCACTTTTACGTTAGATTTAAATTAATTTTTTTTTTTTTGAAATGTTGTGTTAATTTAAAATTGTATAACTTTAGCTTTATTAAAGTTTGTTAACCTAGCTTTCCATACATATAAGATATGTTAGCATATTTTAAGACCTATTTGTATTACTGTGTTAAATTAATAAATATACGAGTATTATAGCTTACATTATATACAACAGTATTCCAGTTGAGGAGATTCGCCAAAATGCTGAACGTTAATTTGAACGGGCATTTAAAGGGCTTATTGCGCGCCTCTGGTTCGCGTTACTCCTTTTCATTTGGGCTAAGGTCAAAGTTGAAGCCCTTTGCTGCTATTATTCGCGCAAAGGCAAACACACAGTCGTTTGTTAGGACGAAGGGGAGTGGGGCATGGGCAGGAGCGGGATTTTATGAAATGCAATGAATCTGTAACATAAAGTATGCTTCCATATGTTGACGCTGCGCAGCATAAACCAATCGCAGCCAAGCAACAAGCCAAGCAATCGCAGGGAACAAAACAGAATCAGCAACAACAAAAGCGAAAGTCGTGGGGGGTGGCAGGGGGTGAGGGGTTGACTGAGCTACACACAAAACAAAAGCCAGCAGCGACAGCAGCAGCGGGTCAACTGAAATTGGTGACGTCTACAAAGCGTTTGCAATGCGCTGCAGAAGTAACGGTAAAACTCAGGCCCATAACTAGGTGTATGCAGGGTGTACGGTGCACAAGGGCTCCCAACAAGACGACCGCTACAATCGGGCTCATATTTTGACTTGATTAACTATTGAGCTTATAGTAGTATCTGATCGGATTGATACTTAAAAGAGAGGTAATATAACATTGGAGTCAGTTAAGTAGATAAACATATGACAAAGTCGGAGTGTTGTATCATTTATAGGTTGTTTACAAATCGAACTGAAAAATTAAAATATTGATGGGATGAAGGGATAAGCTGAATCTATAAAAGAAATATCGACTGCCTTTTTGTTGAAATATTTTATAAACTAGCGAATACATACTATATTTGAAAGCAAGAAAATTACAATAGGGGCCCTCGATAGCGTCGCTACGGCCCTGGCAAAGCTAAACGAGTCAGCAGAGCTTGAGCAGCGAAGGAGCAGCTGAGCAGAGCTCGCATGCCTGGCGAGCAGTGAGTGCGAGCAGCACAACACGCTGTGTGCAAATGAAATGCACTGAGTGCGGGGTAAGAAGAGGTAGAGAGGAGGAGGGTTACATGCAAGAGTAATTTGTTTGTCGAGCTTTCCGCATTGAAGCTTTCGCATTGGAGCTTTCGAGCATTGAGGCGCCTTTCCTATATTCATAATGGCGTCCATTGACGACGCTGGCAAACAGTTTTCTTCGCGCAGTGCCAAAGTGAAGTTCTTGGCAGCGCATAAGCAGAGAATTCCTCAGTAGCAACAACAACAGCAGCAGAAGTAGCAGAAGCAGCAAGAGGAAAACAGAGAAGAGGAAAAGAAATATTTAAATTAAACACACTCAAAGTGTTTAGTTTTGCCGCAGCAGAAAGAGGAAGAGAGAAGGAAACAGAGGGTGAAAGAGAGAAAACTAGCGCAGCCGGCGGCAAAGCAACATTTTACAGTTATTTACAAACAGCCAGAGAACACTGTGTGAGAACGTGTCACGAACCTCTGTCCAGTGAAGCGCGGACTTTATTTTCGACAAACCTCCTCCTCCTGCTCATCGGAAAAAGTGTGCACGAATTTGTGGCGCCAGCGTTGCCCCATCGTCGCAATTGTGAACAACTAAAAGAAAAGGAGACAAAACAACTCGAGCCACACGCGTGCAATGTTGATGGGGTCAGATGCATGGAGCATCGCTGCTACATGGCGACTCTTGTACTTTGGCATGCTGGCAATTGGCATGATATTGCCACTGCTGCTGCTCTCGCAGGTGCATGCGGGCATCGGAGTGCGGGCCGTCGCAGGTGTAATTGGCGGCGGTAATCAACCAATGTTCACCAGCTCGTTCCTGGTGCGCTTCCGTCAGGGCGTTGACAATGAATTCGCCCACGAGGTGGCCGCTAAGTATGGCTTCGAGAATCTGGGACCGGTAAGTAAGCCCCCCCCTCCTCCCAGTGCTTATTAAGCCAACCAAGTCTATAAGTCAGTCAGTCAGTCCGTCTATCAAGACAGTTAATCCATCCATCCAGCCATCCTTTCATCCTTCCTTGTGAAAAATCAATTATTTTATGGTCCGACGGCGTGGGCAGGTCTCGAGCCTAAAGACGCAGTCGAGAAGGGGCTGCTGCTGCTGCTTTTTGCTAATTGTGACTGCTTAAGTGGGTGTATGGCTGCATGACACTGTAAGTGTGCCTCTTTCTGTGTGTGTGTGTGTGTGTGCACCCCTCTGTGTGCCTTGATTGAGTGCGGCAGGACGCGTGCCTGGCATACGAAGCTATATAAAGTCGTTGCTGACTTTGGCAAACTTCCGTCAGTGTGCCGAGCGCGAAATTTCCATTGCATACTGTCTAGGCGAAAATTTTGCCATATTTCACGTTGCACGTTGGAAACGGGCACAAGGTCAACCACGTCAGGTACACACATTCCCAGACATACCTGCATATATATGGACGTATTACATATTCGCTTTTCATTTCACTGTTTGCGACTGTCATCGAAATGCAACTCATCCACGCACTGACGGTCGTATATAATAGAATATAATATAATATAATATGGCTGGGAATGTGTCACTTGGCGGACTTGTTCAATAGCGTTGGGCCACGCAGATGGTTTGCTACTGACAGTTATTTCATCTGGTTAGGACGCACACTTGTTGCGTGATATGCATACTAAAAATATCTTTATTAGTTTCCATTCAAACATGAAGTGCTTAGGACCTATGCGAGGAGTGAAGGCTTCTATGGTAGCGTGACGATCCTTACTTTAAAAGGGTCTATCTTTGAACGAAGAGAGAATTGAGCTGAAAGGAAGTTGCAGAACCGTCGACTATCATTATTAGCCTGATATAAGTTTATAATATCAATAATAATAATGAAAGGAAACCCATAAACTGCCTCTCAAATGGACCTCCACTTATTAAATTTAAACCAATACCTAATAAACAATTCATTTCTCGCAAGATTTGATGCAGTACTTCAAAGAAAGTTCCATTAAATGTAGAATATTTTAGAAGAATATAGTCGATTGGTTTATTTTATGTAGATCACTTCTCATTAATTGTACTAAAGTAAAAAGTAGTAGTACCTTATTAAGCTCCCTCCTAGATTACTCTCTATTATTGAACCCTTGACTGGAGCACAAAGCGTCAACATTTTTGTGGCTTTTCAGTCATGTTTCTTGACAGACAATTGCAGCCGTGGGCGTTCGCGTTGCGTTGCGATTGATTAATTAGCTGCATGTTGGGTGACTAATTGGGTAGTCAGCCGTCAATAACATTCCATTGGGGGTCAGAAATTGCGTCAATAAAGAAATATGAAGCAGGCGCCAAATCCAATTAACTTTCTCCACTCTTCATTATATAAATTGCTGATTTATTTGTAAGCTGATACACTCCCAGGCCGGTCCACTCCAGCCCTGTCCATTCCAGTCCAGGCAGGTCGAGACGGGTGACTCTGACCTAACCCACCTGCAGTTGAGGCTCTTCCTTACGCCTGTTCTCCATAAATAGACGTAACGGGAGCTGCTGCCCTAGTTGCGCCATAGACACAGCTGCACAACTGCAGCACTGCGACGCGCAGGAGGTGGGAGGCAGGAGGGATGTGGCAATCTGGCAATGCGGCAATGGGAAAGTGTCGTCCTGGCAACGCCAGTGCGCATTGCACAACACTGTTCGCCAGGGAAGGAAGGAAGGAAGGGGGCAGGGTTCAGAGCAACCCAGTTCAGATACAAATGGAAGCGTTTTGAGTTTAATTACGAACTCTTGTGTTGCACGAACCGTACGTGTCCTTCGACAGCAGGGACAAAAACGCGGGATTACCTAGAAATGCGATACTTTAATTAGGTGCCGCGACAGACTTCTTTTGAATTTTCATTTCAATTTGGTTTCTCGACACGCGGCACTTCTGTGTGACCTTTTCGCGTGCCTCGTTTCATCAGAGAAAACATCTGCGAGGACCTTTCTGCAATTTCAGCTCCATACTGGATGTGTAATTATGTTTTACTCAATTAAACTTATTACTTTATCAAGTATTTTCAAGATTTTTACATTATTTGATACAATTTCTTAGAGCTTACAGTTCATTTTTGGTAAACACAATAACTATCAACACACAAATGATTTCTCTGAATTTAGTTTCGATCGGACAATTAACATAGAAGTTATTTATGAAACAATTTTAAGAGTTATTGATATTAAATCGCTCCCTTAAGTATGCAACATAAAATTGTATTCCTCAATTTTGATTAGTGATATGAAACTTGGTTTCTTCCACGTACTTAAAACCTTTAAACATAATCCAGTATTTGGATTTATTTATTCACATATATATAAAATCGATACTAGAATTGCATTAAGTTTCCATTTTTTACTGTCCTTATTTCCCTAATTGTATCATTTAGTGGTGTCGCCCTTTTCCTTGCACCCTTTTCGAAATTGCTAGTCCCTTGCAGCATTGACCCCTTACGCAGCAGTAACTTTCCATTTTATCCCCATTCGCATTTTAGTTTAAAGACTCTTTTATTACCCGAACCCTCTTTTTGTAGCGAATTTCGTATTTTCAATTTGCCATTTGCGCGTTGTCCCTTTTGCGTTCGTTAAGCAAACTGCTGTCACATATGTGTGGGTATTTTCGCTTGGCTTTCCAATGACCTTTTGGCTCTTAGCAATTTCATTATAATGTCGGTCAAACAGAACACTTCTTTGGTATTCTTTCTTTGCTAATGATATAAATGAAAAGTTGTTTCTTTTATTAATGTAAGTTGATTTTCACTTTGTTCACTTTGATTTCATCACGCTCCCAACTGTCGTGCTTAATAGCCTCTTTATGGCTCTCAATTATTTAGAGCCACTTAGAAATAGATCAATTATTTAGGGAACTGGACATATTCCGTGTGAGCAGACTGTCTGACGTGCTGCATTTCATATTGATGAGTATCATTTCTCTTGCCACCTTGATTTAAATATAGACAGACTGACACCAAAGAGAGTCCTAACAGACCGTTTAATTAGAATGCGCTGTTCAACATGGACTTAGGTGGATTTCCGGTGCGAATTCTCATACAGTTTGTGCTCGATAAACAGCGAAAGTCCATCACAAAACGCTTTTCGGGGGCGTTAGGCAATAAAATTGCTGGCCACAAAAAAAAAATCTGTTGCTCTTACGTCAAACGTTATCAGAGAACAGAAATCACACTGTACAACAACAACGGGAGCAGACACTTTGCAAAGGCAATGCGGTTCTTTTTTGGAAATAGCATAGGGCAGAGTAGAGGCTTATGCTTCGCTGGCTGTTTGAATCGATATTGCGTATACGCGACGTATGAAGTTTCACAGGCTTTTTGTGTCTGTCGTCGCTGAAAGCTGGCGCTGAGCTACATAGCGCGTTTATTGCATGCGATGTTACAGCCTTATCAGCAATAAAACCCTAGATTACCTTAGATTGTTGCCAGTCCAACATCAAACACACACAATCACACGCACACTCACACACGTGTGCATATATTGTATATATCGTGTATCGTTTGTATATGAAACACATGTAAATTTAGATTTGCACGCGTAAATTCCTGTGCTTGCGATTTAAATATCATCAAATACTTAAGTCAATTTCTTGCTTTGCTAGCTACATATGTTTCTCATTTCTTTTTCGTACCTTAAGGGGTGTATATAAGGGGAGAGGGAGGTAGGAGAGGGGCTGGACTGGACGCTCGACTCCTACGCAAAGTCAGCCTGTTGCCTTTGCAATTTTCTGCTCTCTGATTCCATGCCCAGCCTTCTTCTGTGCCTGCTCTCCTCTCCTTGTCTACCATCTACCGTCTCTTTCTCGCCTTAATGACCGACAAATTCTGTGCTCTGAAAGTGCTCTCCTTGTCTGCTAATGCCTCAAAGCGGATTTTTTTCCTTCATGGCGTTTGTCTTTGTGCTGCTTAAAACTTTTGAGCCACAACTTACTTTCTGCCGCTGGGCATGCATTCTCCGTGTCTCCTTTGTCTGTGTGCAGGTGTGTGTGTGTGTGTGTGTGTGTGTGTGAGAGAGAGTGTCATTGTGTACTTTTGCTGTTTGGCGTGTGTAATAACTTAAAAAGCTAACAGAGCCGCCCCCCACTCCTTCCTTTGCCGCTTATCATCAGCTATTGCGCCGCAAATCCTTGCATAAAGCGTTAACTTGTTGTTTGCCAACAGCCGAGGAACAGTGCTAAGCCTTGACAACAGGCGTCTGCAACTTGTTGGCAACACACCTGCTTGAAATGGGTTTCAAATACGATGTAGAGAGTCAAGACTGAGGGGAGAGATCTCTTCTCTTTAATTAGATTTGTTTTCCCAACTGAGGCTGCAAAGTTGTCGTTGGTAGTGCGAGTTTAAGATACTTTTGATAAGAAAACTTTTCAGAAGTCTGTGTTTTTTTTAAATTTGATTAAGAATCTTATCACATATGCGTATGAAGAGGGTCTAGCTGGGGTCTGGTAAAGAAAGCCCACTCTTTCTTATGCCTTGCCATGCCTGATGAAAGATTAAATAGTTTTCTTTATCAGCTGCACAGATAGACATGCCTGATAAAAGGTTAAATAGATTTTTTCATCTGCTGCACAGTTAGTCAAGTTTATTATCCTTTAATTCTATAATATATGTAAACTTCTAATTATAACTGTGATAAACTTCTATTTGAACCATTAGTTGTGGCAAGTTAAAGTCAGTTCGCCTTTGCCAACTTAAAATAGAGTGCAACCGCATAACTTTGTCAATATAAAGTTGGGTCAGGGTTGTCAGGGTTCATTACGGATGCATAACTTGCGTTGCATTTGCCATTTTCACATTTTTATCCCGCATTAAATATGCAGCGTTCATTAGTTATTTATGCCGTTGGGGGGTGGACAGCATAATCTGTGGATATAATTTATTTACAAGTATACGAGTATATATTATATTGCCATCTATCCCCAACTGGACTTGGGAGGCAGGAGAGATCGGCCAATTTATTTCATTTTCTCATCAAGTTTCGTTCGCAATGCATCTTCGGCTGAATGTTTTCGTTTCATTTATTATGCGAAATGAAAAACGAGTTTACACACACAAAAAGACACACACACACACACACACACAGAGGCAGTGTGTGTGTGTGTGACCTTTCGGTTTGCCGCTTGCAAATTAAAGGCAGGCAGACTGTGGACAGCGGACATTTTGCAAGCAATTTGTAACTCAAGGCAAAAAGGAACATATGTTGGCAAATAGAAGACAAACAAAGGACTTGACGGAGACGGAGACAGCGACGATGTGCGACGTGCACATGCAGAGGGTTATGCCTGAAATCTTGGAGAGAAAAAGAAGAAGAAGACGAAGAAGAAGTAGTGGAAGGAAAAACTGTAGAGAATGGAGAACCGCAGGCACACAAGCACGCACAACAGCACACAACACATTATCACGTATACGCAGCGTTGTGTGTCCCAGCTCGTTGCGAATTCCACAGTATATATAAATATATATTTTCTTTTTTTTCTGTTTTTTTCTGTTGTTTTTTTGTTTATTTTTAGAATCGTAAAGCAGCTCGCAGCGTTGCTGGACACGAGCCGAGTTCGATGCTTCGATAAAACGTGGTTAAAGGCAGTTGAAGGCAAATGTCCGCTTGAGAGGCGGGTATTACCAGGCTTACTACGATGGGGAGTCGAAAGAGGAGCAAGCAATAGTAGTTCCACATAATATCATATTTATTTCGCTGTATTCATCATGTTAAGCGTTCACGACTCGACTGAACTTGTCTTCACCTGTCGAGCATCTGAACTTTGCACTCTCTACACGCTTCATGGCCAAAACTGTTGGGCAAACTCAACTTTTGGCAAATATTTGCAAGTTTAGCATTGGGGGAGGTTACGGATATCGTGTTACGCTCGCTGCACGACGAGGATATCCGTATCACTTTATGCAAAGACAGCACCCTAATTTAGCACTAATGCTTATTAAAATTGTTTAGGCGCCATCTTCCCTCTCAGTCTCGCTCAGTCCCTCCCATGCTCTGTCTCGCTTTCAGCTAATTGGCAACCCAAAAGGGAGCAAAACTATTTTAATTAGTTTAGTCGCAATTTTTTGGACTTTGCAAAAGTCAAACAGCAACATGCCAGCAGTTATTAGCCACAGTTTAGGCACTAATTGCATCATCGGGTATCGCAGTGAGTGAAATTGTGAGCTCACAATTTGCCTGGGCAGTAAATCTAAGCAGACTTCAAATTACACGCCTGAAAATGCTCGAATGTCGCAGAAGTTCAATGAGAGCGTGAAAGAAAGGCGAGCATGAAGTTTCTATACCCTTGCAGGGTGTTTTATAATGCGCTCTTCTCTATACTGGTATATAATGGTGCAGAATCATTCCGACCTTTTTACTGTGTGAAGCAGTTTTAAGAAACATTTGCGCCTATTTTAAACAAGGTAACTCTAAGACTGAGAGACTAACTTGCATTGCAACAGACGGACACACAGACAGACGGACAGTGCTGGTTCGACTCCTCTGTTTATCCTAATACAGAATATGTGGTATATACATATTTTTTTTTTTTTTTTTTTTTTTGTTTTTAACGTCAACTAAGACAGTCGACTTGAAATTAAAATTAGTTTATATTTTTTAAATTAAAATTAGAAATAATTAAAATTAAAAAAAAAAGAAAATAATAAAATTTTAAGACTTACATTTTAAAATTAAATTTGGTAAAAATCAAAAATTTAAAATTGATCAAAAATATATACTTTATGTTCTCTGATCCGTATCCCAAAGTGCGTTGCAGACTTCTGGCCAAATATATATATATATATATATATTTTTTTTATTATTAAGTGAAGAATCTCTGGCCAAAATGAATATACTCTCTGCAACCTTAAGGAACTCAAATGGGGCAAACTTGGGGCTTCCTTTAAAACGTGTGTCCCCGTCGAGTTCAGGCAAAGTTCCTTCTCGCGCCTCGTTAAAGCGTGCTCGACAGCATTATTTGGCATTATTTAGCTGCACATTGCGTGTGGCACTTGGCGGAATGTCAGAATGTCAGAGGGCAGTGGCAAAAGTTTTGTTTGGCTCGGCGGCAAATTACATTTCAATGTAGGCGGAGAAAATTAGATAAAATCATTAAATTTAATTAGCCAGCAGGCGGCTGGACAGTAGAGTCTGCCATGGAGGACTAGCCTGGGCACTGGGCACAGGACGGGCAGAGTATGTTGATTTAATTCTCAGTGCCCGCAAGGCAGATGTTGTTCAAAATCACGCATACGCAGCGTGAGACCAGCAGCGTGAGAGGGGGGTGGCTTGAGAGCAGAGCATGTCAATGTCAACAGTGCGCTAGATAATTATTCCGCCTGCTGTTGCGGAAAGTGTCAGCGTCTTTGCTCCAAATAACAAACGGACTTATGCGATTATGATGGGTTGGGTGGCGACCAAAAGGCCGCCTCCAGTCAGTCTATCTCTCTCCCTGCCTCTGCCTCTGCCCCTCCCTCTTTCCCTCTCTGTTTCTCTCTTTGTTTGCTTGTGTGCAGTGTGGCCTTTGCTGGGGCTTACAAGTGACCCAGTTGCGAAATGAGTTTATGCTGCCATTTACTTAGCAACACAGCCCACTGTGCGAGAGTGTGTTAATTAAAAATGCTGCCTCGATTGCTATGCAAACCACTTGTTGTTGTTGTTGTTACTGTTGCTGTTGTACTTGTTCTTCTTCTTCTGGTTGCTACTTGCATTGAGAGCTTGCGAAATTGAATGTCATGTTCAGTGGTGAAAGTTGCATCCATCCACCTGGAACATTCCATTCAATTGCGCAATCGAGGCAAACTTTTGTATTTTCTCGCTTTTATCGCATGTCAACAAGTTGCCAGAGGTAGCAACAGCAACGGCAACGGCAACAGCAGCAGCACCATCAACAACTCGGCTAACTGGGCTAACTTGTCTTAAGCCGCAGTCAACAAATCAGAGCTTAGCTGATTTGAGTTAGAGCAGACCCCCAGGACAATGATTGCCACATGCCAGAAGCCTCAATCAAAGCCTATTAGCTCTCTTCGCTCTTCTCTCTTTGCTCTTCGCTCTTCTCTCTTCGCGTCGCATCCTGTTGAATTATTCAGCAGCTCGTCTTGCTATTCATTTGCATTTCTCTCATTTGGCACCTGCCTCGGCTCAGTCTTTGTTTCTTTGTCTCTGCTTCATCTCGTTTGTGCCATTTCGGGGCCTGTAAAATTTGCATGCCACTTATTGCTGGCACAATTTACATAGCTTAGGCAGCTGGCAATCAATATTTGCCTCTCCCTCTCTCCCTCTCTCTCTCTCTCTCTCTGCATTGTTTGCCTCAAATCCAACTCAAACACAGCCGACCTGCACGCATATGCTGACTGACTTTCAAATTACAATTTCAGACAGTCCTCAAAACAAAAAGCAAAAGCAAACACAACCGAACTGAACAGAACACCAGGCTGCCACTCGACTTTGCTCCCCATTTGGCGATAAGCTAGAAAACATTTCTGATTTATGGTCGATTGATTAGTTGTGAAACCTTTTGCAAGTATTTGCATTGTTTATGATATTGGAAAAGGTTATCTAAAAATATATATGTACATATGTACATATATAGCCGAGTGCAAATACGGTCGTATATTGTAAAAGCTTTTCGATACTGTCGATATCTGGTGCAACTGGAACGCTGCAGAGCCGTGTCCTGCTGCAGTTCGTCAGCTCGTAACTAGGTCAAGTGTAAATATAATAAATATATGGAAAGTAATAACAAATACATAATATGAAGTTTTTATAGTGCCAGAGTGAAGATAGATAGATACAGTACGTACTTATTGACGTATGTATTACTGTACTGAAATTGTTTAATGTACTCCAGAGTCCAAAGAGTTTTATGAATCATGAAAATGTGAAGTTGATTTAATATAGTTATATATATGCACATAATACTGCTCAAATATCAGTGTATTTCATATAAAAAATACTTATATTTCAGCAGGAGTTTTATATGAAATCCTGAACAAATGTGTAAGCCACAAAAGCATTTCAGTAATCCCTTTTCGTCATTAAAAAGTTCTGTTAACACATTCATAAAATATTCCCTCTCTGATGCACAGTTGAATTAATTTTTGTAGCATACTTTTCTGCGCAGATTATGATAGCAAACAAACTTTGGCTTTGTTCAACTTTTTAATGCATTTCGCAACTATTTAAAAAGTTCAAAATATGAATATTGTGGGAAAATTAATTTGCAAACCGAGAGAACAAGCAATAAATGAGCTTGTTAAATAGCTCTATTTATATTCGTCATGGCGAGCACTGAACAAATAGTTGCTATCTACTGCACAATTATGCGATTGCAAGCGGCAGGCATATCTGTCAATTTGTTTGCCACTGTTCTTGGCACTTAGTGGCTGTTTATGTGTGTATGTATGTGTGTGTTTGTCAGTAGCCAAAAAAAAGAGATTGCTGGCTACTGATAAAGTGGCTAGTAATGTTGATAAGGCGACCACAGCCACAACTGGAGTGGAAGGAGTAGGGGAAGGAGGTGGGAGTGGAGGCTGTCGCATAGTTGCTGCTGTTGTGCTGCTGGCAGCATTTTGATTAATGGATATTTCCCTAGATAATGCCCAACAGAGCTTGTTGCGTAATGAAAATATGTGAGAGCAAAAGTGTTGCCTACTTTTCGGCTGAGGAATAAAATTAATGCAAATGTGTCGCCAGCATAATGGAAACTAAATGAAATTCCTAATCAAAATGGAAGCAAAATGGAATTCCTAATTTGCGCACACAAAACGCATATTTATCAAGGAATTTTCTCTCTATGAATCTCCAGGAATCAGAAGTACATTAAGAGCAACAGTTGAAAAGAGTTGGAGCTTTACTATAGTTGACTTTGAGCTGTTGCTGAGCCTTTGTTGTTGGCTTTGTTAAGCTGGCAGCTCAACTGGAGGCCACCTGCAGCTGCGGTCAACATATTGAGAGCACATACGTGTATATAAACTGTTGTGGGAAAATATAAACATAATTTGCATATGCGCTGCGCTTGTTTGCAGTGTGTTCTGCGGGCGTGTGTGTGTGTTTGTGTGTGGTTTTTTCCGCTACTTTGAATGAAAAACCATAAAGTAATCCCTGCTGCTGCTGATGCTGGTACTGCTGCTGGTACTGTGCTGGTACTGACAGCGCCTGAGAGATGACATGTCATGTGCGCGTCCACAATGCGCTCGCCCACGCTCGAGTCATCTTAGGTTGTAAGCAGTCTTTATTCTCTCTTGCTGGGCAGGCAAATTTACATATGCGGAGGCGACTGTGTGTGTGTGCGAGTGTGTGTGTGCGCAACAAGTGAAGCACTACCCCCATCGACAAGCCGCAGCTGCCCCACATTAACTTATAAACTGTGATCTGCGATAAATGAAACTTATTATAGACGCCATTTTGGCACTCACACACACTCACAAAACACACACACACACACACACACACATACGAGTTTGGCAACTGCTGTTGCTGCTAAACGTGCGTGGGTGTTACTTAGTTTAAGTGTCTAACACGTAGCATGGCCTTAAGGCTGCCGCCAAGTCGCTTTTGGGGGCGGACAACGGAAGAATGCGCGTGGAGAGGGGCGTGTGGGGGGGCGGGTGTAGCCACATGCCACGAAGCGTCTGCTTGCCCGGACTGGCTTTGCTTTGCTGCGCGGGCTGCTGTCCGCGTTATCACACGCTGTGACACATTATATTTATAATATGTTGTGTACGACACACACGCACGCACACACACACACGCACGCACACACACACACACACACATTGACACACACAGACACACATTGATACAATGACTACATTGAGTGGCGCTGCTGCTGCCTTTGTGTGCGTCTATTTTTGTTTCGCTCAACCCACTCGACGCGCTGCCAGCAACTTTTATTTATTTCTCTCTCTCTCTCTCTCTCTCTCTCTCATTCTCTATCTCTTTCGTTTATTTCTTTTTTGCTTTTTGTCTATCTTCTGCTTCCATATGTTTCGTTTATTAGAAATAATGCAAAAATTATGCGAAATATCTAAAAATATGCGCTCTATTAGAGTCGCATGTGTCGCAGCACCCGCTGCTGTCGGGGATTAGTTGCTGTTGTGGCACATGCACGACGGCCCACTGTGCGTATGAGCAATCAGCAGACAGCACAAAGCCGTCCAGCTGTTGCACTAGACAAGGCACATGCTCAGCTAGATTATTGACATGGTTTATGATTGACAGACCCAACTGGATTGATGACCCTCGAGCCACAGCAACAGGGATTGTCACTCGAACTGGGACTCGGACACGGACTCGGACACGGACTCGGATACGGTCTCGGAGTGTCTCGATTTCTTGGCTCTAATTTGGCCTAAGCAAACTTAATGCGACGCACAGCGCAGTCTCGCTTCGTCCGTTGCTGACGTGGCGCGCCAAAAATTTCATGAATACTTAATAAGTGACTCAATTGTTGACAGACTTGGCCAACAATATCCCTTTCGGGCCATAGGAAATATGATTTTAAGGCAATTCCGAGACATTATTAAGTTACAGCTTGTCTCCTTCGTCTGCCTTTGTCTTCTGGCCAAATTTATTGTTCACAATTTAGCCAGAAAGAAGCCACATTCAGGCTGCATGAATAAATAAGAAATTGGGGATTTTCGCAAGTCGTCATATGGAAAAACCCTTCGTCAGCAGAGAGGAAGCTGAAGCAGTGGCAATCTCAAGGCAATTTGCATAGAAGCCGCAAGTTGCGTGGGCATCACGGGATTCTGGGAATGGGAAACCCACTTCCTTTCAACAGAGAGTGCACTCGGCATGCTTGATTCAAAGTTTCGTTAAAAATAGACGAGGCAGAAAGTTGAATTTACTTCTCTCCCACCTGTCACGGCTCGACTGGGTTCACTCCTGTTGGTTTTCCACTTCTGCTTGGTGGCATTTCTCAAAATATACGAAATGTGAAATAAGAAATCCCGTGGGCAGCCACGGAACAGCTGTTTGCGACAGCTTTTAATTACTCGCACCGCAGAAGCAAAGCCGCTTTTGCCGCATCCGCCACATCCGCCGAGTACTTTGAGCAGCCTCGTAATTATGCATAATCCTTCATGCTGGAAAGCAGATGCCCCAACAGCTGTTCGATTCATCTGCGAGTCTCCAATTGCACAACCACAACCAGCTAAGCTCAGGCTGAGCAGGAAAGATAACGCGCCAGCAAGGTCAAACTGCACCCAAGGGGGATTCAGGACGTGCCCAAGTGCAGTTGACATTTCGAAGTGAACTCAGTTCGTGTGAATTTCGAGTGCTGAATGATTCAAAACTTGAATGAATCTGAGTGAAGAGTGAATCCCTCTTCTCGTATATCATTTAAATGTCAATGAATGCTGCATTCCGACAACAGATCGATCAAATCAAGGGAAATATTTCCCTTACGTATGTTTTGCATACCAATAAAGTCCTTTGTGGTATGATGTTTCTGTATTTCCTTGGAATCTCTAAATTAAGCAGGAAATTGATACGTTGCTGGCAGGCAGTTGATACTCATATTCTGCGCATGTAATTTCCACAAAAGGTGTTCAAATTTTAGTATTTTCAGTCATTTTATACCCTTCATTTTGGGCAAAAGTTTACATCCTAGGTGACCTCTCTGACCCCATAAACTATATATATTCTGAATCTGCATCACCAGGAGAGTCGATCTGGCCATTTCTGTAGTAATTTGAGAGTTATTTGGATTAAGTTTAGCAGACATGTTTCTTATTGCTGCACGCTGTAAATACGTGGAAATCAGCAAGATCGGACAGATATATCGTATAGCTGTCATTCAAACTATCGGCCGATTTTAGTTATTTGTCAAGATATGGCAACCAAACTTACTACATTGGACCTTTTCTATCTATTCAAAATGCATATAAAATTTAATCGAAATCCGACCACTATAACATATAGCTGCCATAGGAACAATCGGCTTAAGTGCAGGTTTTTGCATGAAGTTCTAATCCAAGAAATTACTAAACTTATCAGGGTTGATCAAAGTGAGACATAATATTGTATAACCAGAATACCATTCAATTCTGCTAAGAATATTTCTCCACCCTGTGATGTTAAGATACAATATTATGATGTACGGATTCTTTACTTAATTATAAAAAAAAAAAAAAAATCAATTCTGCACCATTATCTATCCCTATTCTGAGGAGGTTCTTAAGAACCTGCAAGGGTATAAGGTTTTCGGCATGCCAAAGATAACCTTTCCTTCTCGTTTTATATCACATTTCATTTGCAACGAGTTTCGCCTCGACTTTTACAACTGCGCATAAATAGGGTCGGTCATCGGGGCGTTGTTTTTGGGGGCACAAAGTGAAAGTTTTTCAAGCGTATACGCAGTGCGGGTCACATTGGACATATGCGTGCGCTGTGCAGGGGGCGTGGCGGGGCGGGGCACTGGGGGCTTGGCACATGCACCCATACTGCGTAACTCGATATGCTGCTTATTGGAATTTTATGGAGTGAGCCGAGCAGGGGTGAGGGGGGGAGGGGAGGTCTTGGCATGGAAAATAACCAGGAGGCGAAGCTGTAAAACTCTCAATTTACCAAAGCTTGGCCAAGGCTATGGCTAATAAACGTGACGCCGATGAAGTTGAGAGGGAGATGCTGAGAAGCCCAAGCAGAAGCAGAAGCTGAAGCTGCCGGCAATGACTGGCAATTTAAAGCGTAATTATGGGCACACGCACTCACACACACACTCACACACACACTGACTCACACACACACACACTAACACAGAGAGAACTGGAGTCAATTACAGCTCAATTATGGACGGCGCAGCAAGCACAAGCAGCGAATTAATGTTTTAAGCTCAATTAGAGTACGAGAGGGGGAGGGAAGTGGGGGAAGAAGTGGGTTCTAATGCAATGCTACTTCAACTCGACCTTAACCTGCTGCCTTCTCGCTCTGTTTTTTATAGCTGGCCGGTGCCGATGGACACGAGTATCATTTCAAGCACAGGACTCTGCCGCATGCCCGCACACGTCGCAGCCTGACGCACACGCGTGCCCTCAAGAGCCATCCCTCGGTGAGTATAAACGTAAATCAAGACCATAGCTAGGCAGAGTGACAGATAGACAGACAGACAGAGAGAGAGAGAGAGAGAGTGTATACTCTGTAGAATGCCAGAGTTCACAGCACAGTCTGAATTCGTGGGATACGTTTCCGTTGGCAACTCTTGGCAATCAGTTGGCAAATTGTATTTCAGCCTCCTCCACAGTCACATTGATTGCATTGTCCAGCAGCAACAGCAGCAACAGCAGCTGTCCGGAACGTGTTCGGGGGCCATTGTCGATAATTACTATTCAAAATGCAATATGCAACAGGCAAACAGGGGGAATTATTCAGATTATGATAGCATGCCTTGGTTAGCCTTCTGCAAATAGACAACAACAACAAGAACAACAACAACAACTGCAACTTGTTTGCCTGCCTGCCTGTTACACAAAATTAGCATTTCACACAGCAACGTCACGTACGCATAACATTGACCTACAATGGGGTACAGAGGCTCGACAGCCGTTGACAGCTGGCAGCTTGTCGGGTGCTATCTACACGGTAGAAGGGTATATAACTTTGTGTCAACCGAAAATGAAATGTATTTTTAATCAACATCAACAACTGAGTCGGCACAGCCATGTTCGTCTGTCTGTCTGTCTATCTGTCTGTCTGTCTGTCTGTCTGTCTATCGATATGAAAACATAAACCTAAAGAGCTAGCGCTATCAAATTAGATGACACTATAAATTATTAAAGCGCTAAGATTAGGTTTTTTTAGAAATTAGCCACGCCCCCTTCCGTCTCCATAAATCGATTAAATCCGAATTACAAGCGTCATTTGAATGCAGCACAGTTAATATTTGGTAAACACAATACCTAACAACTCCCAAATGATTTCTATAAATTTGGTTGAGATCGGATAATTAACATCGAAGTTATCTAAGAAATAATTTCAAGGGGTCACTGATTTCCAAGGTGCCCCAAAGTATGCAACACAAAATAAGCTAAGCATAGAAATTGAATATTTAAGAAATCGTTTTGGTCAGATGGGAGCGTGTATATCTTACGTGATTGTTTTATTGACTCACTTCAAATAACACGTACCAATCTCCTTCTCTCTACAGATCAATACGGCCGTGCAACAGCCCGGATTCAGGCGTGTCAAGCGTGGTCTGCGTCCGCAGATACCCGCCATACATGGCCTGCACTATGCCGCCACGCTGGGCGAGTCGAATAGCATCGATGTGGAACCAACTGATCCGTACTTTCCCATGCAATGGTATCTCAAGAACACGGGGCAAAATGGCGGCAAGGTGCGTCTGGATCTGAATGTGCAAGCTGCCTGGGCACAAGGCATAACGGGCAAGAATGTGACAACAGCCATCATGGACGACGGTAGGTGCAATCAGTGCAGTCGGCTGGAAATAGTAACCACAGTATGTTCTCTCTATCTCTCTCTCCCTCTCCCTCTTTTTCTCTCTCTGCATCCGCTCTGCGTGGGTTGTGCTTGCAGGCGTGGACTACATGCATCCCGACTTGAAATTCAATTATGTGAGTAGCTCTGAAAAAACCAAAAAGGAAAAGCAGTTCTATATGTGTGTGTGTGTGTGTGCGTGTGTGTGTGTGTGGGTTGTGCAACTGTATTTCAAAATGATATTTACCCAGCGTGCTCGTTCGAAAAGCTATTTGTAGAGCTGCCCACTTGTTGGCTTCGGTTTGGTGATGAGGCGCTGTCGCTGCCACTGACTTTAATTAAACTCTTCACTGGACCAAACGAACATGACAACAAGTTTTCTGAAATTGCAAACTGTTATTAGTTTTTCATCCAATATCATCGAACGACGATGATTATGATGGTGTGTGGGCAGCCTGAAATTGATTTAGAATATGCCAAAGTGGAGACTGAATGTAGTCAAATTTTTATATGAATTTAGGGCAGACAAAAAAGACATGAAAAAGAGATGAAATATGCCAAATTTTGCAATTTTGTTGAGCTTACAAAGGAGCCTCATACACGTAGCCATAAATAAACAAAGAAAATATATGTATATTGTGCCATAAACTTGCTGTCAGTATATGCAAATACTCGAACATAAAGAGTGAGCTCAATACACGAGCAACTCGTTATGTTGCCAGTCTCTAAAATGAAATTGACTTTAATAACGCAGATGACAGAGAACTGCACTTAGGCCTACGGCAACTAATCACCCAACTAGTTACGCAGATGTCCCCAGCACTCACTCATTGTATCTCTCTCTCTCTCTCTCTCCCTATCTCTATCACACACAGAACGCAGAGGCCAGCTATGACTTCAGCAGCAACGACCCCTTCCCGTATCCTCGCTACACTGACGATTGGTTTAACAGGTAAGTGCTGGCAGGGCCTAAGCTGCTTTGGGGCTTAAGCTGAGTACCGGGCGAGGCTTGCAGCGAGTGCAGAGTGTATGATGAACTGGCCAAGAGGATTCTCTCTGCCCCTTTCCACTGGGGGGACACCTGACGAAGGGGAAACTGCCACTCGGCAGCTGTCAACTCATCATTTTGATATACGTGTGTACAGCAGAGGCAATGAAAGAAAAACAATTTGTAAAAGTTTTCCCTCGTATTTCCCACATTCCCTTTTTATACCCTTCCACAATGGAAAATGCTCAAAGAAGGGTTTACTAACATTGTGCAAAAGTATATAATGTGCTGAAGCATATTTATTCTTGATCTGGATGACACGACGAGTCCTCTGAGCCAAGTCTGTCTGTCTGAATGTCTGTATGAACGCACAGATCTCTGTTGTTATAAAAGCTAGATGTATCAAATTTAATATTAAGGTTCCTGTATACAGGCAGTTGCTTGAGTTTATTTCAAATGTAGAGTGCCACGCCTACCGCCCACGCAAATCAATAATTAAAATTTTCTCTTCGATTTGTAGGCAATCTATGAAACTCACAATATTCTGACTTTTACGTATAGTTAGTTGGCTAAAGTATCTAGCTCTCCTCCAAATTTCAATCCAATCGGAAAATAAAGACAGAAGTTATACAAGTCAACTAAGCGCGGCTGCAGCGCGGCCAGCCCCTGAAGGTATGCTGCACTTTTTGTGGGCGTGCCTACACATGTGGGTGGCGGTGAGCAAGCAATAGGCAGCAGCAGACTTTCTTTTTAGGTTCTCTGATCTTAGGTTAATGGTTTTCAAAACTGGGCGAAGGGTATTTAACTGTCAGGCTCGTCTGTCTGTAGCCTTTATTTCTGGCTTCTTATTCGTAGTTTCCCTTTTTCAATTACGCTTTGTTTTAATTGTGTTTTTTGCTGTCGCTGCTTGTACGTTTTCTATTTACTTTGCGTTATTTTGAACCGGTTTCAAGTTTATTTCTTTTAGCAAAGTTTTCGTTTGTGGGTTCTCTCGCTCTGCTTTTAACATTTATTGCATAATGGGTGGAAGGTCCCTTACACCACAGACACACACCGTTAAACACACTGACAGACAGACAGACAGACAGACAGGCACGCTGAAATGCCACGAATCTGACTAACATATTTATGGCATGCCTGGCAATCCCCTCTCTCTCTCACCTCCTCTCTCTATCTTCCCTCTCTCTCTCACTCAGTCATGGAACTCGCTGCGCTGGCGAAGTGGCTGCTGCCAGAGATAATGGAATTTGCGGCGTGGGCGTTGCTTATGACAGCAAAATCGCAGGTAAGTGGCTTTCGAAAGGGGCTAAACAACAACAACAGCAACAGCAACAGCTGGAGCAACAACAATGATATCAATAACAACCGCAAATGTATCAAATGCTGCTGCGACAATTCATTAACAGAGCGTCCTTCCCCCATGCACTCTAAAATATTGCATTACGTATACGCCGCGTATATATTGTAAAATTGATTTGCCCAATATGTGTGTGTGTGTGTGTGTGTGTGTGTGAGGAAGGTCGCTCAACAAGTCGCGCAGACACATGCAGACACTGCATGAATCCGGAAATGTTATCTGTCATTTTTATGACACCTTCGCTTGGCCAGGGGAAATATCAAGTGAAAATCGGAAATGTGCACTTGATAAATCTTGGGGCGTGGCACTTTTACGATTGCCATAAACGTGGCAAGCGTGTTGCGGCGATAAACGATAAACGACTATAAATATTGATTTATAATTTCCGCCATTACGATTAATGCACTCTCCGCTCTCCGCTCTGCGCTCTGCTCTGCTGCTCCACAGGCATACGCATGCTGGATCAGCCCTATATGACGGACCTCATCGAAGCCAACTCCATGGGCCACGAGCCGCACAAAATTCACATCTACAGCGCCTCGTGGGGTCCCACCGACGACGGCAAGACTGTGGACGGGCCCCGTAATGCCACCATGCGTGCCATTGTGCAGGGTGTGAATGAGGTAACTCATAAAAGGGGGTGCGGGGGGGGGGTGGTCATTAACCATTGCATGCTCATTAATCGCTGGCCACCTGCAGGGACGCAATGGACTGGGCAACATCTATGTCTGGGCATCGGGGGATGGCGGCGAGGAGGACGATTGCAATTGCGATGGCTACGCGGCCTCGATGTGGACCATTTCCATTAACAGCGCCATCAACGATGGACAGAATGCCCACTATGACGAGAGCTGCAGCTCCACGCTGGCCTCCACATTCAGCAATGGGGCCAAGGATCCCAACACTGGCGTGGCCACCACGGATCTCTATGGCAAGTGCACGACAACCCACTCGGGCACCAGTGCGGCGGCTCCCGAAGCAGCAGGCGTCTTTGCATTGGCCTTGGAAGCCAAGTAAGTAGAGATGGAGAAGGAGGAGGGGAAGGGGAGGGAGTGTGTGTTGCCTTCTCTATGCTAATCGCATTTTGCTGCCACAGCCCGCAATTGACTTGGCGCGACATTCAGCATCTGACTGTGCTAACATCGAAGCGCAATTCACTGTTCGATGCCAAAAACCGTTTCTACTGGACAATGAACGGCGTCGGTCTGGAGTTCAATCACCTCTTCGGGTTCGGCGTGCTCGACGCGGGTGCCATGGTGACCCTGGCGAAGCAGTGGCACTCGGTGCCAGCACGCTATCACTGCGAGGCGGGCGAGATTAACAAGGCTCAGTAAGTGTCACAGTCACATGAGTGGACAATCTGTTCGTGCCCCGTTCCGTACTCAATTCTTGTTAACCCACTTAACCCACGCAGGCCAATCATCATGGGTCGCTCGCTGTTCTGGGAAATTAAGACAGACGCCTGCAAGGGCACCGATACGGAAGTGAATTATTTGGAGCACGTTCAGGCGGTCATTACGGCAAATGCTTCGCGACGCGGCGACCTCGAGCTCTTCCTCACCTCTCCCATGGGCACAAAGTGAGTACACACACAGCAACTAATGCGAGGCAATCGATAATCGAAACTAATCACACTACCCAGATCCATGATTCTGTCACGACGCGCCAATGATGATGATCATCGCGATGGCTTCACCAAGTGGCCCTTCATGACCACCCACTCGTGGGGCGAGTACCCACAGGGCACATGGAAACTGGAGGTGAGTTCACCACATACCCAACCAGTCGGTTCTATTGAATTAACATTGTCGTTCTCCCCCTGTCGCCAGGCACGCTTCAATTCGCCCCAAACGCGTCTTGGCCATCTGGTCGAATGGTCTCTGGTTCTGCACGGCACCAAGGAGGCACCTTATCGCACACTCTCGCCCTCCTCACCCCACTCCAAGTTGGCCATAGTGAAGAAGGCGCACGAGGACAAAAAGATGAAGTAAACAGAGAGCGAGAGAGAGAGAGAGAGAGAGTGGAGAGAAGAGCGGGAAAGGAACACAAGATATCGTCCATAAGGCAGCGCGAATTTTATCCTTGAATGTGCTGGCTGTGTTTTGTTTAGCAGAGAAAAGGGATTGATTGACGAATTGACGAATTGAGTTCCGCAGTTTCTTTGATTTCAAAATCGAACTCAAAGTTCGCATTTTCATTTTCAGTTAATATTCAGGGGAGTTTCTGAAATGCGCACAGATTACTTTTTAGTTCGTATAGAAATGATGTTTCTCTTTCGTTTCGAACAGCAGAAAGTAGATGAGGGCAGACCCCGTAGAAACTATCAGAGATAAGTGGCCAGAATAATTCAAAACAGGTATAGCATACGTGTATTACTGTAGTATTTGAGCGAGAGAGAGAGGGAATAATTGAGTACACAACAGTTTCCTTGAAAAAAAACAAAAACAAAAAGAAAAACAAAAAGAAAACCAAATGTAAACGAATACAAATCTAAATCGTCTTGTAAATGTACTATATACATATATATATACATACTATATATCTACCTATATGTACTTATACATACCTACGCATATATGTGTGTATGTAAAACTGTGTCCTATGCTCTTTAGACTCTAATATTTATCTAGCCTAAATATTTTAATTTCCATATACAACTCGAACTATATACGAACATTAAATGTTGAACTTAACGTGGAGATACTTACAAGCTGCACACTGCTTCCAGATACATAAAAACGAGACAAAAATACAGCAAGAACAACAGCTCTGTACAAATATTGTTTACTTACGTTTATTCGTTAGTGATTTGTGAGTTCTTTGATCGATGTAGTCAGTGCATGTAAATTGCATACGCAGTTTTCAGTTTCTTTCGGGGGCCAAAGAAATAAAAATAAAAATAATAATAATAATAATGATAATGATACTGATAATAATGGAAATAAATCGAGAAATGCGCATTAAACAAACTGTTTATTATGAGATTAACATGATGAGTATAGTGAAAGTACAATTGAAGAGTTGAGCGGAGTGTTGAGAGTGTGTAAGATACTTACGGATGCATATACGGAGATTGATTTGTTTGACACTATAAAAATTGAAGCACATTGTTAAAGTTCATGGGAATGATATAGAGAACAACACACATGAGTATACACCCTTAAATATATCTATATATGCGATAAAAATATATATATATGCAGTACATACGAAAATCGTGTAATTATTAACCACATGCGCCGATGTTGAAGTTTGAGCAGGCAAATATATAATATACGAGTATATACAATAAATTTACATATATACATGCGAGAACAGTGGCTATATACGAGTACATATATCTATATACAATACATGCATACATATATTAGTAAATGTATAAACTATATACATATATACACACATATACATTCATATATATCGATGTAAAGTTACCTTGAATGTTGTAGATACTTCTAACACAAATAGTACCGAAACCAGATACAAATACAGTTGCATAGATGTTGATCAGCCACACACCGTACACCGAACACCGCACACGGATTTCTGCCACGCAGGGTTTATAGTTTGCATTTGACCGATCTCGGTAATCAATATTCAGTTCTGTTCTGTACTGCTCATGCGATTGTTTTTGGCTTCTTCTTGACACAAATGAACATGAAAAATAAAATCTATTTAATTTTGTAAATAAAAGTTGGAAAACGGCAACCAAGAGAGTTTTCTTTAGCGGAGCTTTTCAGCGGGAATCTAATCTGGCCTAGAACCACGGAGACCCAGTTCAAGTAGAAACTCTACAGTGAAAGCTTCTCAATGCGGGCTCACCCCGAAAGCTTTTTCTCTACACTCGTTTACCATAGCTTTTTGTGGCTCGACTTTAGCCGTTTTATGCACCCAAGCTGTAATTTGTTAGCTTTTTTTGTTTTTTCTGGCCGCCCTCCGTTTTGTTTTTGTGCACGTTCCTGTTGAGTGTTTGCCTAATATGGCCAAGGGCAATTAATTATGCAGCACTATTTTAGCCGGGCACCTAGTGGACATGTTCCCAAAATATAATTAATTAAAGCCAATTAATATGCCACAACAAGCTTGTAATATGGGCCGGCTCAGCTTTGCCATAGGAAACGGAAGTTTTCGCACTGAATGCCATCATTTTGTACACACTCATGTGAGGGTGTATGTGTGTGTTAAGAAAGATTAACTGTAAACTTTAATGCTAAATTTGATTGTGCTGCTCGGAATTATATAGTTGAGTTTATAAGTTTATGAATGAGAAAGATGAGTGTAGTAAGGATGACTTCAATGGTCTTTAAGTAGTTTCTTGTGGTAGAAATCAAGCTAAGATAATTCAATAAACCAACAATAAATAAAGAATATGATTGAGCATAAAAGATCTGCATTAAAGTATGCATATTAAATATACATATATTATAGATTTTTTTTTTTTGTTATTATATATATTAAACACCTGAAAATTTACCAAATATAATATGCAAAATATCTGCCTCAGCTCAAAGCTGCCCCGGGCTATTAAAAAAGTGCTGTTCAATCACACTGAACTGTTCAGCGATATTGCGCCCCGATACACACATACTTCGTCTCTGGGGGTGAGGGTGTGTGGCAAACGAGGCGTGTAAAAGTAAAAGTTTTCGTTGCCGGAAATGTTTATTAACTATAAATTGCGCAACACCAATGGCAACGACGCCGGCCGAGCCAACATGGGAAGGAAGGAAATGAGCAAACATCGGACGCACCCGCAAAAACAAATAAAACGTACGGCCTACAGAACACTGTGAATGGGGCCAAGTTGTTGTTGTTGTTGCTGTTGTTGTTGTTGCTGGTGTATTGGTGGTACGGCAGCCGGGGTCTTCATAAATCATTTGGCTGCGGGCATATGATAAATTGTCATACTAATTGTTTTCAGCGTTCAAGACAGAGACGCTGCCAGCGTCTTGGGTTGGGTCGGCTCACTGTGCTGCGGTTCGGTTCGACGCCCGACTCTCAACGATGACGATGATGTTGGTTGTGTTGGTCGTGCTGTCGATGGCGCCTTGCGGCAGGCATAATTTTAGGCGCAATGAATGTTAAAATGGCTAAATGGAAAACAAAACCGATTTGCTGCCACTCATTTACTGACTGCCTGTCAAATTTTGCATATCATTTGGCTTGGCCTATTAAACGGTTGCCTCTCTCTCTCTCTCTCTCTGCTTTGCGGGTATTAAAAAGTTAAAGCCAACAGATTTTGTGTGGACGAGGAGGGGGGCGTACAGTGTACAGTTTGAACAACAATGCAATGAACGCGGTGCAGTTATCATCAATCATACTTAGGGCGAGTCACATGTCCGTTGGGCACACGCGGCGTATGCGCAATTTAACTGATGGGCAACTTTAATAGCGCAAATTGCCTAGCAGAAGCGCTCACTGTGCGACACAGCAACAAAACAGGCACGAATGCTGTCTCTCGACTGTGATATACCCGATACACACCTGAATATAACGATTCATTGTATATATATATAGTCCCTGAGATCTGTGTTTTTATACTGATGGACAGACACATACAAACAGACATACTGACAGACTGACAGATAGTCAGACAGACATAAAGACATATAGACATACAGACATACAGACATACAGATGTCTGTATGTACAGACATACATACATACAGACATACAGACATACAGACATACAGATGTCTGTATGTACAGACATACAGACATACAGACACACAGACATACAGACATACAGACATACAGACATACAGACATACAGACATACAGACATACAGACATATAGATGTCTGTATGTACAGACATACAGACATACAGTCATAGAGACATACAGACATACAGACATACAGACATTCAGTCATAGAGACATACAGACATACAGACATACCGACATACCGACATACAGACATACAGACATACAGACATACAGACATACAGACATACAGACATACAGACATACAGACATACAGACATATCGACATACCGCCATACAGACATACAGACATACAGATGTCTGTATGTACAGACATACAGACATTCAGTCATAGAGACATACAGACATACATACATACAGACATACAGACATACAGACATACAGACATAGAGACATAGAGACATAGAGACATACAGACATACATACATACAAACATACAGACATACAGACATACAGACATACAGACATACAGACATACAGACATACAGACATACAGACATACAGACATACAGACATACAGACATACAGACATACAGACATAGAGACATACAGACATACAGACATACAGACATACAGAGATACAGCCATACAGACATAGAGACATACAGACATACAGACAGACATACAGAAATACAGATATACCGACATACAGACATACAGGCATACAGACATACAAACATAAAGACTTTCTGTCTGTATATATCAACTCGGCTGTTGATCAAGAATATATATAGTACTTTGTGGGGTCTGCCACGTCTTCTTCTACCTGTTACATACATTTATGTTTAACACAAAGTTGTAATACCCTTTCGCCCCATGGGCAGCGGGTATAACAACTACAACACGAATACAGTTATGCCATGGCACGCTGGTGACTTCGGTTAGTTGTTGTGTTTGTCGCAGACATGCAAATAAGTTGGCAACAAGTAACAAGTTTTTGATTTATGATACGTTAATAATGACAGCGGGTCAGTTGGGGCGCAGTCGTCGTCGTCGTCGTCGTCGCCAGCAACAGGTTTGTTATCGTGTTTGTTATGCGCTGCCGTTTGCTGTTCGCTCTTCGCTGTTGCTTGCAAACACATCTTGTTGTTGTTGTTGTTGTTGTTGTTGTTGCTGTTGCTTTGCTTCTTGTTGGCGCTTTTTAGTTTTGTTTATTTGGCTTTTTCGGAGTGGGACATGTCTGCGAGCCAGCGTATTTGACACTTTAATGAACTGCCTGAGGGGTCGCGTGTGTCGCAGTCGCCGTCGCAGTCCGAGTTGGCGTCGCAGTCGCGCAGTTCATTAATATTAATGCCTTAGTTTGCTGGCCAACAAACGGGCAACTGTTTTCGCCATGACAAAACTGGGCTAGGGCACTTTGACCTGCGCCAGACACAAATGTCAATCGCGGGTCATTTGTAATTTGTTGATAATTGCATTTTAATTGAGCCGCGATAAGAGAGACTCCGCTGTTCGCCGCCACTGTTCAATTACAATTGATTTTGGCCAGTCCCATGCTAATGTTCATGATATATCTATCCATGTAGTACATTATAAACCCGTAGTATGTGTGTGTGTGTAATTACTGCTAAACTTGGTCCCAAAAGCGATAATGGTTTATGTGTTTAGTCCGTGTAATTGCCATGATTAGCACAGTGTACTATATAAAATGTATGTGTGTGTGTGCATCTTACTGTTGATGTCATGATTTATTGGACACTGGGCTGCTCTACACGTGCCTTCAAAAATTTTAATTAACACCGCACACGCCGATATCAATTACCCAGTCCACTTGCGATTTCCCGTCTATCGATAGTCGGCATGAATGTTCACAGCCAATCACAGCGGAGCTAGAAGAAAATCTTATAATTTACTTTAACGCTTGTCTATTTTGCCAGCCTGGCAGAGTATACGAGGCTTGCGGAGCAGTTTGTCACTTGCAAAGAGTCTTTTGCAATTGGAAAACTTTTTCAAATTGACTCAATCAAAACGACATTAAAACATTCTGTGGAACTTCTGTCAAAAGAGCATCTTGTCGTCGTCGCAACGAGGGAACTTGTTGCCCCCGTGCTGTAGCCATTTGTTATTGTTTTAGCTTAGTTTTGTTTGCGTTTTGGCCTACAGATAAACAAGCCCTTGGTATGGGAGCTGCACGAGCAAAGTGGAAAGAAGAAAGAAGAAAGAAGCAAAACAATCACCTGGCAACGTGACCGTAGGCCATGTTATTTAACTTTGGACACGCAGCTTTTGGCGGGTGTTCGGTGTTCGTATCAATGGTATGACAGGTTTCTCTGACAAAACTGTCCAGCAAAACTTTCTGAGGGCCCCCCGCCCTTAACTCCGTAAGTATCTTTCTGGCATGCCCTGCATGTCTGGGGGTATCTCTCTGTTGCTGTTTATTTTTTGTTTTCTTCGCTACTTCTATTTGTTGGCCCGCAGCAAAAGTGATTAAATAAAGCGATGCTGAGGGCCGAAGGCAGTGACAAATTTTATTATATTGTATTTTAATAAATTGTGAGAATTTATAAATGGAAATGCGGCCCTAGTGGCCCATGCCAACAGCGTGTACAGTTTACACAGCGCCTCCTCAAACACACAATCAGTGCACAGTGGGGCGCTGCAATTTGATAGCTGTCAAAAGTCGAAGATATGAATGAAGAAACTGTGTCATAAATCAATATTGCATTTAATTATGTGTTGGGTAACTTTAAGAGTCGAAACAGAAATAAAAAGCATGTAGTGAATATGTAGTATAAATATAGATACAAAGATATATATAAATACTCATATAAGAAAGAAGTTAGTCCACATAAATTCTTCTGATATTATTGAGTATGTTATTTAGAAGGAGTCACAATACATTATGTTTCCTCACTACAATCATCAAAATGGGTTCTCTATTTATTCATCGTTTATATACAGCTCACATCCCACTGTGCTCCACAGACTGCCCTGATGCATGACGCCTCATTATGCGCATAAATAGGCATTGTCCGTGGACCTGGACAGAGAACGTCTAGCCTGTTGCTCTTCCGGTGGCAACGGAGGGAGAGAGAAATGAAAGGAGGGCAAGCTCTGTGTATGATAGAATTGCTTGCTTATGTAGGTCTATAAATCTGAGCAGCAGAGGCAGTAGCAGTAGCAGCAGAAGGAGCAGCAGCGGCAGCAGCAGCCTTCGCCTGGCAACATCCTTCGCTTGAACTCGGCTTGGCTCATTTATGATGAATTTGAATTGACAGCTAAGTAGCAATTTGGCTGTGGACTGCCTGAACCATTATCAATTAGAACACATCGTCTATGCCGCACACACACACACACATGCAGTGGCAAACTCATGTACACGTAATCAGATTTATGTGAGGCAATCAAGACAATTACGCAGCAAAGCTTGGAAACAATATTAGGGCAGGGACACACTGCTATTGAGTGTGCGAATGTGTGTGTGTGCGTGTGTGTGTGAGTGCTGTGCTTGTTTGTATTTGTTGTTAAATATTATTTATGCAGTAGTGTTTATGTAGTGCAAGTCTCCAAGGAGCCATTTATGCCTAATTTAAGCGCATTTGTTGCCAAGACAATGTGCCAATTTGTTGCCTTTGGCCCTGCTTTGCCCACTGTACATGACTGTCTGTGTCTTGGCCATGGCTACCGCACTTCAGTTTAAACAGCAGCTAAACATGGCTTAAATAGTGTACAAGTGTTGCTCAGTTGCTCGATTGCTCTTGGTTGCTCTTTTGTTGCAAATTCCTCATCGAAGATGAAGTTCGGCTATCAAAATCATGTTGTCTCTCTATCTCTCTGTCTGTCTGTCTGCCTGCCTGTCTGTCTGTGCGTTCGTCTGCCTGTTGACTAATTAATTAATTATGCATATTTCCGCATAGCGCGGTCCGCTTTGTAGTCTCCAAAAACACGAGTAGTTTGCCCGCTCGCAGTTTATGTAACGCGGCAGAAACCAACGCCCCACTACAGTGGGGCAGCCTCGAGGCGCAGTGTTAACGCTTAAATGCTCATTTATCTCTGATTAACTGCTGCCGCTGCTGCTGCCGCTGCGCTGAGTTGTTGCTGCAACAGATGAAATCGAGCATCGAAACTGAAACTGAAACCGAAACCGAAACTGACTGAAACCTTAGCCAAATCGCTGGCACATATTGTAAGAGTTCGCATCATTTATCATGGTTACAATTTTCACTCTTCCATTTGGCTGTGAAATCAAATGCGCGTATAAAAATCAGCAAACTCGCAGCTCATCACGGCAGTTTGCAACCTCGAGTAG